>BSBM01001312.1:9632500-10832500 GCA_027924585.1 Larix kaempferi | reverse complement strand
AATATCCAACGGGTAAATGAGCGAGAAATTCATTTTAGAAAAGTGAGTTGCAAAAAATGTATTTATAAAAAAAAATATAATCCCTATCTCCATATTTTTCAAAAAGTTCGAGTGGCCAAAATTTGTAAGGTATTATGGGTCACATGGAACACTACATAGCATATATTCCAGATATTTAGTTTCCCCTAATAGTTTTAAAAAATATTTCTTACCAATATTTACAGTATATTCTAAAGAAAAAAAGGAAGTTTTTTACTAGTTACCTTTAACGTTGCAAACCCTTGCTTTCTTTGTCCTTCCTTTATGTTTTATGTGGATGCAAAATTTACAGTTAGGGTTTAATACTCTCTTCTATTTCACAATGCAAGGTTTTTTTGTAGACATTGTATGTTTAATATTTTGTGGCTTTATATATGAGGCATCTTATGCAATGGATCCACTCATTACATTGGATGCTGAAACTTGTCGGTCCTGTCAGTTTTTTTTAACACAGTCGCTTTTTTGTGCGTGGTCTACATATTAATGCATCGATGAGCTTCGCCAAAAAGCACACCATTTTAATATTAAATTTTTGTATATGGTTCCAAAACTTTCCTTTCTATGTTTTTTAAAAACGCTCTGTTTTTTTGGTGCATACTGAACAAAGTTACGCACTGGTGCGTTTCAATAAGGAGCACATTGTTTTAATGTTAATTATAAAAAAATCATTAGTATATTGAAGCGACACGCACATATTTATTGATGAGATATAGTCACTTTCAAAAGTTTGGCACACTATACCAGTGCATATTTATGGATTTAATGCACCATATCGTTTCTAGGATGTGACACACCAATGCTTATATATGTGAAGAGTGCATCAATCCTAGAGTGAAGCGTTTCTAGGATTCCTTCCAACTACTCAGAATGTCATCTGACATATGTTGGAATCATCAAATACTATCGGACATGTATGATGATCCATCGGGCATGTGTTGTCGGTCGTCCCATTGTAAAATCGACTGATCTATTGGGACGACCGAGTCGAGGATCCGACCAAAGAGTCGACTAGGACTAGGAAATAGTCGATGGATCCAATTGAGTCTTGGGATGGATCATATGAATATTGTGAAAGCCACTAATCAAGAGGGGTTTAAATTAGAAATATTCAAGCATGGTCTTCATGCCCAAGATAATCGCTTCGACAATATTTTCTACCATGTTGTACGTACATGTTTCCCACAAACTTGGTCACATCATGATATTCACCCAATCCACAAATCAGGCCCTAATGCAAATCCAAATAATTAAACAATGACCATAGTGGGACAAACTTTATCAAAAATATATGCAACGATACTCCATGTGCACTATTGAATAAAGAGACTCCATTACAATGTTGATGTATTTGTAACTTCGGAAGATATTCACTTGTATATTACATTTGTACTTTATTGTATATCCAACAAAGATGTATTATTCCTCTGATTGGAAGTGTCGTCATTTGTATTTGCAAGTGTCACAAGTTACATTGTAAGTGTCGTCATTTGTATTGATGGGTTACTAGACCACCAGTGTGGGGTCGGCCCTAATTAGGTCATGTGGTTGGGTTATTAGTCTTCCTTAGGAAATCGACCCTGTTGGTTTATTGGGAGGTCAAGTCAATGTATAAATAGAGGGTGTGCCTCTCTCATTCTATTCATTCACTCACTTCTCAAGCTCGCATAGCTAAGAGATAAAGTGGCGCACATGTGGAGGAGGAGGAGAATCTGCTAGAGACATATTATTGGGTTTGATCCTTGTGATCTTGTATTGGGGTTTATTCTATCTCTGAGGAAGTTGCGGGGTTTTTCATCTTCTTGGTTTTCCTCGGTGAAACTCTGTGTCTCTTGTGTGCTTGCATGATTGTGTTTATGATTGATATGTTGTAGATATGTTGTACATATTATTCTCTAAGAGATCCTAATGATAATGGAATGAAATTATCAAAAAATTAACATGGTATCAGAGCTGACCTAAGAAGAAGGCACTGTGCAGCTGCGAAAGCTAGGGATTCTTAATATTTGGGTTTCTCTCCATAGATCATCAAAGGCAGAAGGATAGATTGAATCTCCTAGCAAGGGCGCATCTTTCTGTCGAGACAAAATTCAATTATGAGCATTTTCAGTTTTTGACCTAAAAGTTAGGGTTTCTGCAAAAATTGGAATTTCTGAAATCCAAGACCACGGCTGGAAGCTCCTCTGAAAACTCAAATTTTAGAGCTTTGGATCAAACTTTTTGGTTGGGTGAAGCTCCGGGAAAATCAAACCCTACTTTGGGGTCCTATCTAATGAATCTGGAAATTTCAAAATCAATTTTGAGGGGTGAAACTTTGCAGAATTCAGAATCTGAGTATACCAGCTTGACCAGCTCAGCAAGGCGCGTCTTTCTTTCCTTTCAGAAATTTGAAATTCAAATTTTGAATTTTTAGGGTTTCTCTGACAAACCCTAATCCAGCTCCAAATCCAGTTTTCAGCAAATCAAGTGGTAAGACCTAAATCTTTTCTATTTCCATTTGAAGTACTCCTTAATATGTCTCACCACACCAAGCTTGAGGATAAGCTTGAAGGGGCTGATGACTTCCAAACCTGGAAGTATAGGATTGGGTTAATCCTATAAGAGAATGAATTGGACACTTACATAAGTGAAGAGGTTCCTGTCCCAGAGGGAGATGAGGCTAAGGCCTTACGCAAGAAGAACCTGGTCAAGGCTAAGAGAATCATTGTTGATTATATCAAAAACCATCTCATACCTCATATGTCTTCCCTAAAGACACCTAAGGAGATGTTTGGCTCCTTGACCAAGTTGTTTGAAGGAAAGAACATAAATCGGAAGATGACTCTGCGGAACCAATTGAAAGGGGTAAAGCTTCAGAATGGAGAGACCATTCAATCCTACTTTTCCAAGGTCTCTCAAATCAAGGAACAACTTGAAGCTGTGGATGAAGTAGTGGAGAATGGTGAAATCGTAATGTCCACTTTCAATGGCCTACCTAGGTCATGGGACTCCTTCATCCAAGGAATCTAAGCAAGAAGGAAATTGATCACTTTCAGCAGACTGTGGGAGGAATGTTCACAAGAAGAGGCTAGGCTTGTAGCCCGAGAAGAAAAGATGGGGAATGACGATCAAGCTCTCACTGCACATACCAAGAAGAGCAAGTCCAGGAGGGAGCCATCTCATAACAAGAGATCTTCACACCACCATTATCATAGAGATAAGAAAGATCTGAGATGCTTTACATGTAATGAGAAGGGACATTTCTCCTCAGGTTTTCCTAAGAACAAAAAGAACAACAACGACAACAACTTCAACCAGAAGAAGAAGAACAACAAGAAGAGATATCATGTTCATGCTGCTGAGGATGATGAACCTCCCAAGAAGAAGACTAGAGCAGAAAGTGATGACTCATCAAGTGAAGATGGATATGTTCTAATATCTACTCTCACAGGTACTATCTCTCATGGATGTGATGATTGGCTTATTGATAGTGGGGCTTCCAAACACATGACTGGGTTTAAAGAATCCTTTGTAGATCTATCTGAACATGAGTCACCTCAAAAAGTGAAACTTGGGGATGACTATCAATATCCTATCAAAGGAAGTGGTGAAGCCTCCTACAAACTAGACCCTGGGAAGTCTTTGAAGATGAAAGATGTTCTATATGTACCTGGGCTCAAGAAGAATCTCCTATCCATATCATATTTGGATGCAAGAGGGGTTAGAGTTGCATTTGTGGATGGCCAAGTACTCATGTGGCCAAAGGGTAAGACCATAGATGATGCAGTAGTGATTGGAGAGCAAGAGGGACGATTGTACAAACTGAAGGGACAACCTGAACATGCCATGGTACATGAATCCATGGAGCCAAGTGCACTTTGGCATAGAAAGCTTGCACATGTGCATTATAGAGCACTACCAATTGCAAGCAAAGTTGTAGAAGGTCTTCCTGAAATCCAGTCAAAGCATGAAGGTGTTTGCAAAGGATGCGCAAAAGGAAAGAACACAAAGAAGGCATTTCCAAGCAGTGAAAGCAAAGCAAAAGGAATCTTGGATATTATCCACTCCGATGTATGCGGTCCAATGTCATCCAGTTCTATAAGTGGGTATGTATACTATATTTCTTTCATTGATGATTTCTCTAGGAAGACTTGGGTTTATTTCTTGAATAATAAAGATGAAGTGTTTGATAAGTTCAAGGAATTCAAAGCCTTGATAGAAAATCAAACTAATAAGAAGATCAAGACCTTCAGATCCGACAATGGCACAGAATTCACTTCAAGTGATTTAAAGAAACTATGCAGTGATTCAGGGATTAAGAGGGAGTTGACTGCTCCCTACAATCCACAGCAAAATGGAGTTGCAGAAAGGAAGAATAGAACTATCATGGAAGCAGCACGGGCAATGCTTCATGACCAAGATCTGCCTATGCATCTATGGGAAGAAGCAGCTAGGACAGTTGTATATGTGCATAACAGAACACCTCACAAGATACTTGACAACAAGACACCAGAAGAAGTCTTCTCTAGTAAGAAACCTGAACTTAACCATCTCAGGATATTTGGCTGTCCAATATACATACACATTCCAAAGGAAAAGAGGACAAAGCTAGATCCTTCAGGAAAGAAGGGCATATTTATGGGTTACAGTGAAAGCTCGAAGGCTTATAGAATATACTTTCCAGGGTTCAAGAAAATTGACATCAGTAGGGATGTAACATTTGATGAAGACTCAGCATACATCAAATAGAGGAAGACACCTGTTGAAGACCATGAAGAACCAAAGGTAACCAGATTTCAAGACACCACTATGAATGAAGCAATTCCAAAAGAATATCGTGAAATTGAAGATCCACAAGAACCTATAGATCCACCCCGTGAGAAGAACTCTCACAAGAGGAAACCTGCATGGGCTAGAGAGCTCATTCAATATGAAGAAAGGTATGGCATTCCAGAAGAAGAACACAAAGAAAGGAAGAGGACTAGATCACATACCAGTTATGTTGCCTTACTTTGTGACATTATGAACAAAGAACCTTCCAGTTATGAAGAAGCAGTGGAAAAGAAAGAATGTAAGGATTCCATGGTCGAGGAGTACCAGTCGATCATGAAGAATGATGTTTGGGATGTAGTCCCAAGACCTGAAGGGAAGTCTGTTGTGACTTCCAAGTGGATCTATAAGATCAAGCATGTTGTAGATGGTAGCATAGAGAAATATAAGGCGAGGTTTGTAGCTCGTGGCTTCTCCCAGAAAGAGGGAATAGACTATGAAGAGACTTTTTCTCCTGTAGCCAGGTACACTTCCATCAGAACAGTACTTGCTCTGGCTGCAGTGATGAAGTGGAAGATACACTAGATGGATGTCAAGACAGCTTTCTTGAATGGTGTAGTCGAAAAGGAAGTGTATGTGGAGCAGCCACTTGGTTTTGAGACACATGATAGGGAGTCATATGTGTGCGGGTTGAAGAAATCCTTGTATGGCTTGAAGCAAGATCCTAGGACTTGGTATGGTAGGATGGACAATTTCCTATCCAGTTTGGGCTTTACTAAGAGTAAAGCGGATTCCAACCTTTACTACAAGTTTGAGGAAGGAAATCGTGTGATACTACTACTGTATGTGGATGACCTATTTGTTACAGGTGAGGATGGATTGATTTCTGACACCAAGAGGAAGCTTGCTATTGAGTTCGAGATGAAGGACTTGGGGATGATGCATTACTTTCTAGGCATGGAGGTGTGGCAGAGTGCAGATGGGATCTTCCCTGGAAAGTGAAGTATGCAGTAGAGATCCTGAAGAGGTTCGGGATGATGGACTGCAAGGCCATGGCCACACCTATGGCATCGAACCTGAAGCTTCTGTGTGATGCTTCATCTGAGTCGGTTAATGTCATGATGTATCGTCAGATGATTGGGTCCTTGATGTACCTGACGAACACGAGACCATATATTTTCTTTGCGGTGAACACATTGAGCCAGTTCCTGACGGATCCGAGAAGTGTTCACCTAGTTGTTGTAAAGCATATTCTGAGGTACCTGAAGGGTACAGTTGATTATGGGCTCAAGTATGATGTGAATCAAAAGTTTAACCTGGAGGGTTATGTTGATTCAGATTGGGCAGGCAGTGCTACAGATAGGAAGAGCACTTCTGGGTGTTGCTTCAGTATGGGATCAAGTGTGATATCTTGGTTTAGCAGGAAGCAGTCCTGCGTAGCACTGAGTAAATCCGAAGCAGAGTATGTCACATCTAGTTCGGCTAGTTGTGAGGAAGTATGGCTTAGGAAGCTACTATCTAAGTTACTTGATCTCCCATTGGATGCTACTGGTATCTTTTGTGACAACCATAGTTGTGTGAAGTTGTCTGAGAACCTGGTGTTTCATGATAGGTCGAAGCACATTGAGATCAAATATCACTATATCAGGGATATGGTGCAGAGAGGAGCAGTGAAGCTGCTATATGTTGCAACGGATGAGCAGGTTGCAGATGTGTTGACAAAACCATTAGCTAGAGTGAAGTTTGAATACTTCAGAGAGAGGTTTGGTGTTCTTCAGATTGAAGATACTTCAAGGAAGAAGTGACGGGACACATCTGCAGGAGCCATTCCAATCATGGTGAGAGGAGGATCCTTCCCATGGCTGTGGATATAAGTGTTGTGTGATGAAAATCAGGATGATGCTCCAGTTACTGCTTTGTATATGCATCATTTGGATGCTTCGTATGATCAGTTGGATTATGTATATGTATATGCATCAGGTGGATGCTTTATATGATTAGTTGGATCATGTATGATGACATACATCAGGACAATGCAGTGACGATGATCAGGATGATCATGTGTGATGAGTATCAGGACGATGCTCTGGATGACATGCATCAGGACGATGCAGTGACGATGATCAGGATGATCATGTGTGATGAGTATCAAGACGATGCTCTAGATGACATGCATCAGGACAATGTAGTGATGATGATCAGGATGATCGAGTGTGATGAGTATCAGGACAATGCTCTAGATGATATGCATCAGGACGATGCTATGATGATGATCAGGATGATCATGTACATCAGGATGATGTATGGTGATTATCAGGTTGATAATCTGTGGCCGTGGATAGGTTGTGCAGATAAGCATATAATAGCGCCCTAGGAGATTTGTATATACTCTTTCGAGGTTTTGCGTATGGCATATAATAGCACCCTGGGATATCTGGCAAATGCTCTTTCGAGCTTTTGCTTGGGAGGGCATATAATAGCGCCCTGGGATATTTGCAGATACTCTTTCAAGGTTTTTCCTATGGCATATAATAGCGCCCTGGGATATCTGGAAAATGTTCTTTCAAGGTTTTGTCCTATGGCATACAATAGCGCTCTGGGAGATCCGATAGGTTGAGTAGTATGCTCGTAATCAGTCATGGGATGCTCTGTCGAGGTTTTGCTGTGACCACATGTAATATCGGCTTGGGAGATCTGATAGGTTTAGCAGTATGCTCGTAATCAGTCCTGGGATGCTCTTTCGAGATTTTATGGTGACCACATGTAATAGCGCCCTGGGACATCCAATAGGTTGTGCAGTATGCTCGTAATCAACCTGGGATGCTCTTTCGAGGTTTTGTGGTGGGGTCACATGTAATAGCACCCTGGGAGATCTTGTCGGTCGTGCTTAGGCACATAAAGGATCCTGGGATACTCTTTCGAGGTTTTGTGATGCACGTAATAAGTCCTGAGGAGTCCATAGTATGGCCAGTGATGATGAAGACCTACAGGTGGTGGGCCTACATCCAGCATGAAAAAGTGCTGGCTCTGTAGAAATTCCTATGACAAGAAGAATTCAGAGATAGCCCAGTGATCGAGATGTCGAGTACAATAGCAATGATGATGATGATGCTCCATGATCCAGTGATGATGATCCAGCTCCAGAATTGAAGACTTGCGCCAATGTGTATTGATGACCTGTTTCTAGAGAATACCTTCTTAGTTAAGAGGGAGTGTTGATGTATTTGTGACTTCGGAATATATTCACTTGTATATTACATTTGTACTTTATTGTATAATCAACAGAGATGTATTATTCCTCTGATTGGAAGTGTCGTCATTTGTATTTGCAAGTGTCGCAAGTTACATTGTAAGTGTCGTCATTTGTATTGATGGGTTATTAGACCACCAGTGTGGGGTCGGCCCTAGTTAGGTCATGTGGTTGGGTTATTAGGATTCCTGAGGAAGTCGGCCATGTTGGTTTATTGGCAGGTCAAGTCAATGTATAAATAGAGGGTGTGCCTCTCTCATTCTATTCATTCACTCACTTCTCAAACTCGCATAGCTAAGAGAGAAAGTGGCGCACATGTGGAGGAGGAGGAGAATTTGCTAGAGACATATTATTGGGTTTGATCCTTGTGATCTTGTATTGGGGTTTATTCTATCTCTAAGGAATTTGCGGGGTTTTTCACCTTCTTGGTTTTCCTCGGTGAAACTCGGTGTCTCTTGTGTGCTTGCATGATTGTGTTTATGATGGATATGCTATAGATATGTTGTACAGGTTATTCTCTTAGAGATCCTAATGATAATGGAATGAAATTATCGAAAAATTAACATACAGGATGATCATAATTGATGATGAATTGGAAAACCTATGATAATGATTTATGTTCCCAACGTTTTAGAATTCAAAGTGAGTCCATCATCAGGGGATCTCAAAGAAAAAAGAGATGGTTCATAATAAATAAAAGGAGCGATTATAAATACAAATGATAAGAGATTTATGTCAGCCAACTTATCATTAAGATATTTTATGAAATTTTATTTTATTTATGATGGGTTTCCATGTGCCACCTAGTCTTAATCCTTCATCCTATTTAATGTGTTACTCCAACTTTTTATTTCAATAGCTTATTTTAATCTTTTTTTAAATAGTGATATTCTTTCAGAGTTAGTTATGTGTTTTCAATGCAAATGTGATGGGAGGAGTTGTGTGCATGGTCTGCAAGGGATGACTTAGAGGCTCTATCATATGTTGTATCTAATGAATGTTCATTTAGATGAATCTACATAGATCTACTTGTTTCACCTACATAGGCCTTTCCACAAGAGTTGGGTATTGTGTACACTCCTTTTTGGTGTCTTGGATCCACGATGTCTTTTTCTGAGTCAACCACTCTGCTTATGGTGGTTGGAGGAGCTTATCATTAGTATTTATAACCACTCATTTTATTTATAATGAACCAACTCATTTTTTCGTTGATATCCCTTGATGATGGACTCACTTTGAAGTCCAAAACATTGGGAACATAAATCATTTCCATAGGTTTCCTAATTATCAAAACTTCATATGCATATTTCTAGGGAGATTGAGAGGATATTCCTTAGAGTCAGGGGATAAGATGAATTTTGATCCATACATCAGGCGATTGATCACATACTTTCACTTTGGGCCATAATTGAGGAGGCACAACATTTCTCTTTGAAATTCTACTATTACTTTATATCCTTTCATAAATCCTTTGATTTTATTCCCATGAGGCCATTTTCTAAATGCATAAAGACATTGACACCTTCGAGAAATTATTGATTGCCATCATCCTCTTGTATAAGTTGTTCCTTGGTAATATCTACATTTCCCACAAGGTGTCTAATTTTACCAAGAGTGACAACGGTTTCAAATAGGGGTGCCCTCTGTCCCCTACATCATTATGAATGTACATAGATGAGTTGGAGTCCCTTCTACGAGATAATATCTAGGATGATGATGAGTTCCTACTCCACTAGGTCCTAATATCCATCTTGATCTTTTTTACCAATGTGGCACTCTTGGCCTCATGCACAGGGGATCCATAACAATATATAGATGCTTTGTCACTCTTATGTGACCTTCGATTGTTGAAAATCAAGCCGGGTTAAACCAAGGTGATGATCTTTAATGGGTCAAACAAGGTACTTTGAGATCAACATTTTCTATTTAAATGGGAATATACATTACTAAAAAAGGGACCAATTTACGACATTATAATGACAATACCTTTGACGTACGAACGCTAGAGAACACTTACCTTCGAACATTGCAAATATTGGGTCGAAAGTTCAACATACGATATACTCGTCATTTCCTGGTCAGACTTATGACATCGCCCATTGACTACATAGTAGTTTTGTGAGAGAATATTTTTGACACCTTGTTGGTCTTTTGACATATGGCCAATGCCACTCTAACATGGAAACCCCTCTAATGTCATCGGTTATGTGGTAGAATTCCTATGTATTTCCGACATCCCTCTATCGTTAGAAAAATTGCAATCTTGTTGGTTGGGTGTCAAAATTTCAATGTTACCCCATCGTAAAAAAAACTACAATATCATCAAAGATCTATCAGAATTAGGAAGTCGCCCAATGTGACACCCTCATCGGAACCATTTCTAGCTTGTCAAAGAGAATTCAGAATTCTAACGTCAACCCAACGTGACACTTTTTATTTCTCGGGATTTTGATATGCCACTTTCCCATATTTTGAATGGAATTTATTCTACAGAAGAAAATCCGATGGATGTCATTAATGCCACTCTTCATAAGGGAGAAGCACCAAAGAAGGGAGAAACACCAAAAAATAAACGAGTGCAAAATGTTCATACTGAAGAAGTACAAGCACAGAAAGGAAAAGGCATCCAAAAATCAAATGAAGTACCTAGGAAGGTTACATTTAAAAGGATATATGGACCAACTGAACATGATCGATGAATTGTTGTTGATGAGGATGTTACTTTTATTGACCTATGGATGAGGGTGTTTCCATTCCTAATCAATAAGTTGTTCCTTTAGATACAACTACTTCAAGACATAAAAGGAGGATACAAGATGTTTAATCCAATGTTATCATTCA
This sequence comes from Larix kaempferi, assembly GCA_027924585.1. NCBI lineage: Eukaryota > Viridiplantae > Streptophyta > Pinopsida > Pinales > Pinaceae > Larix > Larix kaempferi. Next base: position 10,821,624 of record BSBM01001312.1, on the reverse strand, counting down.
AAATCAGAGTGAAAACTAGGGGGACAGTTTGGAAATCATCACTCTATGCACTGATCTAAATGATGGTTTTGTCAAGATGACACAAAATGTCATTCGAGATTGATTGTAGAGGGATAAGTTGGTTCACAATGGGAATACATTTGATTTAAATTTGAAGCAACTTTATAGACCCAAAAAAGGCCAAGAGAAGTATCAAATTAGGAAACCACATCGCTTGCATGTTCATAACTTGAAAGCATTGATGAGGCGCAATCCCTATGCACATGTGGTTGACTACCTAGTTTTTGTTGACCCGAAAGATGTTCTTGTCAGAGATGCATTTGATGAGTCAAGATGTTTTGATTACAAGTACTATTTTTTGAGGGGGAATAATTCTACATAGGATAGAAGATAGTTAATGCAAGAGTTTCCCAAAAACCCTATTTTTCAAACAATGAAATGCATCATTTATGTTTGTTTAACGGATGTCGAAGCAAAACTATTGGCATGGGATCATAACAGAGATAGTGACTATAGGATGTTCATGACATTCATTCAAAGGGTTAGATTTATCCACAATGAATTTTAACAAATATGTGGTGGGGATAGATCGAAATTTGATGCAAATTTCCGGAGACAATGTTGTATGGAAATAAGTATCCTTATTAAAGAGGACAATGTGAAACATAAAGGTTTGGGAGGAAGTGATGCATTCAAAGCTGTAGATAACTATTTTTAGTTGATATTTAGAATGGGTCCTATATGGGATTTGATTGATGAGATATTTAGCATGTGGGATAATATTGGCCAAAAAAATTAAAAGGTAAAAAAAAATAAAGCAGTTGCATGGAGCAGTAGTCAAGGAAGCCCTGACGCCAAGAATTTTCCAGAAGATGTGACTATAACACCTTGGAGATCATTGCAAGGTCTGAAGTATGAAACACTTATATCTAGAATACTGTCACGTGTAAATTTAGGTGAATTATCCATGGAAGAAATGTGCAATGAATTTGAAAAGTAAGTTTGTAGGTTGTTTTATGTTTTAAAGTTTATTTTTTTGGTTTAAGATTTTTTATTAATTAAGCATTGTGTTATATTATTAGATATGACTGTAAACGTCATTTATTTTTACATCGTGTAGTCATAAGGTTTACATGAAAATACAAGAGGATATGGTTATAATGTTGGGTGAGATGAGTTGGGATGATGTTAGAGGCAACTATCCAGATGCAAGCTCAATAGAAAACTTAAAACATTTTTTTGTTGCATACAAAAATGTATGATGATTTATGATATATTCTATTTTATTTATTTCTAAGTCAATTCATTTCTATTTTATTACTTATAGATATAATTTTGTTTTCAAATATGCCAAAGAAGAGTATAGAACCAAAGTCTTTCAAAATTCATATTCAAAGAGCCAAAATAGAACGACAAAGAAGACAACGTCTTGCAAACATTGAACTTGAAGATACCCTTGATCATCACGTTTGGAATGGGCTCGACACTGTAAAATATAAAGTGATTTTGGGTGATTGTGAAAACATTGCAAATCTTGTTCCCAAAAAGTACTCCCTAGTTATTGCAAATATCCCTCATGCATACAATATTAAAAACATTACTTATGATTGTGAGATTTATACATACTAGTCATTCAATAAAGTGGTTTCGGGATTTATGGACGTCACAACATCACCTATATAGAGGTTTCTTGTTTTCCATTTAGATGTGCAAGGAGGAGCAATGCTAACAATATTCAAGGATAAAGCAAACTCAAGGAAACAACTGTACTGGTAAGATATTTACAGTGTATTATTAAACATTTGAATTCAAAAATCAAATTTATTTTTCTATAAGTTAATTATATTCTTATCTATTTGTGTTACAGGCATAATCCTAATATCCATAGCTCCAACAATGATCCAATTATGAGTGATATTGAAAACATACATATTGCATGTTGGACAAAATATGAGACCTATGAATCTCTTTTAATCAATGAAAAGAGTGAAGGCAAATATACTCAAATATTGTCTTATAATGCCACGGTTAAAAAGTTGACATATGAATAAATGGATTTGAAAGGAGAGACTAGAAATATCTACTAGAAACCACAAGCATTGTTTAATTATCTCATAGATACTTTTTCAAAAGAAGGAGATTGGGTTTTATATTTGTTCTCGGGATCATGTAATATTTATGATATTACATATGAAACTAGTGCCATAATCTATATTCAATAATATATATTTTTTAAATTTATGTTTCATTATGATATTTAACTTTATTTTTTTTGTATGTGGTGATTAGGTACAACAATAGCATGTTGTAGATCGGGTGGTTGGGAGGAATGTTGTTGTCCTATCCACCCAGGTTCAAATCTCGCTTTGTGACACTTGCTCCTTGGGAGCCGACTTTGACTATGTAATGATTGTAATGTTGGCCATACCTTGATTCTTCGGAATAACAGGTGTTGGAAATTTCCCGATGGATGTAGCCCTCTAACAAATGGTGAACCATCATTTAAATAAAAAAGCATGTTCATTACGAAAAGGAAGAAATCATATATCCGTTGATAATGATCCACTATAGTGCAATTATATCAAGCAGAGAATTAATGCTATGAAAGTTCTTATAGGTGAAATGCAAGAAGTTAGTTTGAAGAAAGGAGAATTTAGTGAGTCACTTGTGGCAAAGATGTCAAAATATCCTCAACCTCCTTTCAAAGGGATGTTCGGAAAATATCACTTTGGGCATTTTGAAAAAGTAGAGAACCCAATGGAATAACACATTGAGGTCCAGGAAGAGAGCCAAGCAGCAAAAAATGTCAATTTCGATGAAGATTTCGGCCCGCGTGATATTGTTGATTAGTTTCATATCGTTGAGGAAAATGTCAAAGTTGACAAATTTTTTATGAGATATTTTTGTAATGTTTTGACTTCAAGATTTTATTTTGAGAATAACTATTATGTTTTTAATATGCTATTTAGAAATATATGGTATACGTTTTGTTGAGTTTATGTAAACCATCACTTTATGGAAAATAATGTTAAATAGTATCAGTTTTACACATAAAATAACTGAAAATACGTTGAAAAATGGTTTGAAATGCCTTTTTTTTCTCATTTTTTTTAGAAATTTGCCCCAAAACTGTTCTTTAAGAGAAATTTTTAATGAAAAAACTTTGAAAATGTATATATTTTTCGTTCTAACTAGCTTATAAATGTAAAAAAAGAAAATTAAAAAATGTATGTATTCTTTCATTATAACTAGCTACTAAATATATTTTTTTTGTAAAATTTGAAAAAACGCATTTGTAAATAAAAATTATAGTTTCTTTATAACCAAGAAGTTTCAAAATCACAAAAAAATTGCTCGAAATGAAAAATGGTGCTACCAGTATACACACTTTTTGAAATGCAGGTAAAAACAACTACTAAAATTGACCCCCAAAAAAACGAGAACAATGTCAGGTTCTTGTCAAGTTGTATAACTTGTTGTGGAAGAACTTACCAGTTGAAGATTCGACATGGGAAGATGAGTCCTTCATATAGAAGCATCCACAACTAATCAAACGTTGAGGACGACACTTGTCTGAAGGGGAGGGGCATGTTACGCCCTAAACATTGGCACATTACCCCCTATATTGTGGCTCATTACATATTATTGATGTCGGATTGGGTCTATTAGTGGTAATTGTCATTAGTATTATTATATTAGTTATGTCGGCTTGGGTGCATTAGTTGTAATTGTACCTCTGTGTCCCCTATGTATAGGAAGGAGACCTTTTCATTTGAATAATCTCAAATTGTCTTGTCTTGTGTATTTAGTACATTGTATAAGGAGGTTGCCCCCTTGAACAAGCTTGTTATTCATCTCTTTTCTTCATTATTAATGTGTGCATTACTCTTTCTGGTCTATTTATGCTCTTTTCAGGCTCTTTTGGGGAATTTGTTGCTTAACAAGCATAAGGTCTTGACCCAAGTGGCGTTTGATTAAGGGTGTCAAGGTGTGTGGACAAATGGTGTACAACATAATATTACAATGCGAGAAACTATAAAAGATTGAAAAGAAAAGCAATGAAGGAAATAAATTATCCCTTATTTCACCATTTTTAACCAAAACAACTCACCCAACCTCATGGCCAATATATGAGAATAATTTAGCTCTTTTTGAAGAGTATCCTTGGTTGGTTCATATCCAAGGTAAAGTTGGGGTAGGTATTCATCCATCAACTAATTGATAAACAAGTGAGCCACCCTAGTGACATAAGAAGTAGACACAACCAATGCTCCAACTCAAAGACTAAAATAATATACCTTATAAGAATAATAAGATGTGCACTAAATACTATCACGAGTGGTGCAAGTATATTAACTTGACAAAGGAATGATGCAAATATAACAACAGTTGTTGGATAATCTCAAGATATGTGAGTTTTCTCAGCATTCATTGGTGTATTTGGGGTATGTGATCGGTGGAGGGGAATTCAAGATAGATCTTGTAGAGATGGAGGTCATTATAAGATGGCCAACTCCCACTAATGTCAATGAAGTTAAGAGATTTGTTGGGGAAACATAGTACCTACGAAACTTTATTGCTTCATTTTCAGTGGTGGTTGTACCACTCCATGCCATAACAACAATTGATAAGAGTTTCCAATGGGGAAAGAATCAACAAAAATCTTTCGACGAGTTAAAATGAAATATTAGTCAAGCACCAATTATTGCCTCATTCTTGTGTTGCCTCACTTGTAGAATCCTTTGGAAGTGGAGACAGATGCAAGTGGGTATGCCAGGGGAGCATTTTTTATGCAAGGAGGTAAGTCAGTATGCTATCATTCTGAAATGTTTCATGGGGGAGTCCTAAACTACCCCACCTACAATAAGAAACTATATGCCCTGGTTCAAGTTGTTAAGAAGTGGAAGCACTATTTGATGGGCAAAGAAACCATTATCCACACAGACCACCATGTGACTACATTATTTGTAGGCCTAGAGTAAGCTACAACAAACTAGACATTACAAGTAGATGGGGTTTTTGCAATAGTTTCATCTAGTCATCAAGTATAAGAAGCGAAGTACTAATAATGTGGTAGACATGCTTTTAAGACCACCCACATCCAAGATTAAGACTTTGGGAACTCTTATGCACATGGAAAATTTTACCCATGATGCATACAAAGAGGGATACACAAAAGATGAGGATTTCAAGGAGGTGTTTCAACAGCTAGAGGACTAATTTCATGTCAAAGAAGGTGATAGTAAGGTTGACATCTATCATATTTGGAATGGGTTACTCTACAAGCTAGACAAGATCTGTGTTCCTAAAGGTGAAATATTGTAGTTGATCATAGAGGCACACACCTCCAAAGTTGCAGGGCATTTTGGTGTAGGGAAAAGCTGCTAGCTTACAAAGGCATGTGTATTGGCCCAAAATGCAAGAAGATATAACATGGTATACTAGAGGATGCAAACTTCCCAGTAATAGAAAGCAAGTTTTGTACCATTCCTTACATGAACCCACACGACCTTGGTAAAGCATTTCCATGGATTTTGTGGGTGGATTACCAACCAATAGGAAGGGACGTGACTATTTATTTGTGATAGTTGACATATTCAACAATATGTGCATTCTTATGCCTTATAAAACGACCATCAAAGGATAAGAAGTAGCACACATATTCTTTGAGTAGGTTTGGGTGCACTTTGGGATACCAAGGAGCATCATTTTAGACAGGGATACCAAATTTGTCAATGCCTTTTGGACTACACTTTGGGAGAATATGGAATCTAAGTTGAAGAGATCTACATCATTCCATTCACAGAAAGATGGTCATACATAATTAGTCAACAAGAATTTGGTGTAGCTTTTGAAGGGTTACAATCAAAAGCATATGAATACTTGGGATGACAATCTGATCTATATTCATCACTCTTATAATAGAGCAGTCCACACCTCCATTAATGGTAGGTCCCCTTTTGAAAATTGTTTTGGATATTTGCCACATTCACCTCTAGATGTTGTATATGGATAGAAAGGTGGAGTGAGGAAAGACACCACATGTGAAGCATTAAGAGCTAAAAAATTCATTGATAAGATCAGGAAAATCCATTTTCCAGTATATGAGACAATGAGGAAGCCATAGAGTACAAGGCCATAAATGGCCAACATGGAGTTGAGAAATCATTCAAAGTGGGAGATAGAGTTTGGTTATAGTTGAACAAGGAAGGACTATATGGCCTTGGTAAGAAGATCAAGGCTCTGCGGTATGTCCCTACTGAGGCATTGGAGAAGGTGGGAGATAATTCCTATAGATTCAGTATACCCCCATACATGCACATTTACTTAGCAGTGAATGTGAACATTTTGAAACTCTATGAGCCCTCCATGTTAGATTAGGAGGAGGAGCGGTCCTACCTACAATAGAGGACCTAGCACCTAATTCTCAAGTAGAGTTGGCATAAGGCATAGTTTTGTATAAGAATTCTAGAACTACCAGACAGTGGCAACATGACCTTTAAAAAATTGGGTTGAGAGAAAAACTTTCAGGAAAGGCTAAATGGTACTCCAAGGAGAAGGTAGAGGAAAAATTTCCTCACCTCAATTAGTAAAATATTTTGGGGAAAAAAATCCTCCTTAAATGGGGAGGTATGATCCAAATTGGATCAATATATAATTTTTCATCTATTTCAGTGTTTTACTAGTGGAACCATTGGATGAATTGGCTTGTAGGGCCCATTTAGGGGTAGGTATTACTTTGCATATTTGGGGTCCAAGACCTTCCAAGGCTCATTTGAGGGATTAGATGATGTTTTTTGGGGGTCTAAACTTCATATACTATGTTTGTGAACCGCCTTGACATTATACTACATTTTAAGACCTTTCCAATGGTGCAAAGAGCACCTCAATCAAAGTTCGTATGAGAAATTTATGCCTCCCGCAAGTTGAGCTATCCTATTGACCACCATGGGATCAAGTGGATTCCACGTCGGCTCCCATTACCCACACATGTGGAGCTAGTCACATGTGGAATTTCAAGGACATTCTAGAGGGTCCAAAACCCTATCCCTAATTCAGATTTGAGGCATGTATAAAACCTAAAAATAACCCTATATAGTTATCAGGCTATGTTAAATATCGGGTCATTAAGAGAAGGGTTTCCATTATGGTGATGCTATTGTATTGTTCCATAATTTAGAAAAGGTAAGGAGGTTGATATTAGAGTAGAACAGAGGAAGTAGGAGACCTATTAGTATCCATGCATGACACGATGTTAGAGGTAACTTCATAGTGAGTATCACTTTCTTTGTGTTTGTATTGCATTTTGGAGGAGAAAGGAGCAATGCATAGTCCTCACTTATGGATGGTTTTTTCCCCGTAGTGGGTTTTCCCAGGGTATATTTTGTGTTATTTGTGTGGATGTGTTATTTTGTTCGAGTTATTTTCCTTTCAATTCTAGTTTATTTATCATTCTGTGGAATTCATCTAACACAATGAATTAAGTTGTAAGTGTCAAAGTTACAACATCATGAGTCATTCTCCATGTCAATATTGTGTGTCGAGATTGAGCCTCATGTGTCGAGGTAGTGCCTTATATGATCCTGAGTTGGACTCAAGAAACTTGGAGAAGAATCTTGAGTTGGAATCAAGAATGGTTAAGCTTCATGTGTTGAGGCAAGTGCTTTGTATGTCAAAGTGATGGTGTTGTACAACCTTGCTAGGCAAGGCTAATGTCTTTTGTGTCAAGACAGATCTTAATGTGTTGAGGTGGTGCCTCATGTGTTGAGGTGATGCTTCGCATGTCGAAGCATGTATGGTGTGTGATGTACTACTAACCATGGTTGAGATATTAAGTCTCCCCTAGGGACTGGCCACCTCTAGAGTGAATTACTTTAGCATATAACCACTTGGAACGATAGTAGAACAATACGATCACATCATTGGGAAAATATCCTTAGTATATTTGATATGATAATTAAGCTGGCATGTGTGGACCATGCAGATAAGATAAGAGATACAAATAAGATGTGATAAGATATGAGAGAATTCAAATTGCACATAAAAGAATTAATTAAGAGAGAATTTGAATTGTTAAACTCCAGTGAAGACTTTAGTAAATCAAAGGAGAAATCAAATTGATCACTACAGTGATGTTAACAAGAAAGAATTAGTTAAGAGAGTTAACTATGTGATAACAAAGAAGATCTAGTTAACTAAGTGTTATTGCATGACAATGCTTATATTAAACTAAAAGATGACACTTATGTTAAACTAAAAGACGACACTTGAGTTGTGATATAGATTGCATGGAGACACTTAAGTTAACCACCCAACTAAGTGGGAAAGATTTCAGTTAAGGGGCGAGTTCATCCTAAGACTCGGTTCAGTGAGTTAATGCACTGCATGAGAAGTGGGGCACTCTTCTTCATGCAAGATTGATACATCCAGATGGAGGGAGAGTTCATCATGTAGTCAAAAGATAAAAATAGAAGTTGATGCATGTGAAGAATATATAAATATGTTATACGGGATTGATGAATCCAATGTGAAGCAAATTCTCTTCTCCCTTGAAGGCAAGGCGCTTCTATTTGTGCATGATATTATTTTGAGTCTCTCTTCTTTATCTTTCTCTTGATCTGTAATTGCATTGAGGGTGCTTGATGTAAAATACATTCTCTACTATCTATCAATATACTAAGGAATGTTTTGCTGGGGTTTTCTACCTCAAGTCATAGCGGGTTTCTGTAGAGTAAATTCATGTGTCGAATGTGATTTCTTATGTGTATGATTGTTATTTGATTTCAAGTACTATTGCATTTCCAAATTAAAGATAAAAAACTTAACATGGTATTAGAGCTCAGGGAGTGAAAGAGCTAAGTTAAGCAATCAATCTTGAGCCTACGTAGATCCAGAGTGTGCACAGTAATTGAAGAATTATGGCTTCAATCTCAGTAAGACCGGAAGACTGTCTTGAAGGAAATTCGAACTTCAATACTTGGAAGGCCAGGATCTTGAATATACTGGAAGAGCATGATTTAGATGGATATGTATCCAGTGTTATTGAAGAGCCTACTTCTAATGCAAGGTGTGTTACCTTCAAGAAGAATCAATCCAAAGCAAAGAAAATCATTTATGATTCTGTGAAAGACAACTTGATGCTCGTGGTTACTCCATTGAAGACCGCAAAGGAATGCTTCGACACTTTGACAAATCTTTATGAGAAGAAGGCGCCCAGTCAAAAGAGACCATTAAAGAATAAGCTTTGAAATCTGAAGATGGAAAAGGACGAAGTTGTGGCTTCCTTCTTCACAAAGATCTCTCAAGTAAGAGATCAACTCATGAGCATGGTATGACGGTTGATGATGATGATCTCATACAAAATGTTGCCAATGGAATTCCATCTTCATGGGAGAAATTATTGGCTACAGTAAATGGTCGAGAAGTGAAACCTAACTTCGAGATATTGTGGCATTATTTCCTACAAGAAGAAAGGTGAATCCATAGCAAGTATATTGCCTCCAAAGAAGAGAGCCTCGCTCTTGTGGCACAGACGAAAAGAGGTAAGAAATCTCACAAGAAATTATCTAATAAAAAAGAGAATGATTTCAAGAAATTTAAAAAGTCTAAAGTTAAATATTTCAATTGCAATAAGAAGGGCCATTGGTGGACTCCAGGAATGGATACCTAATTAGGGTAGCTAAACCGGAAGCATACTTTAATTATCAACCAAGGAGCATACAAACTTAAGAGGTGCTAAGCACTGTATGTGCTCTATAGGATAGTCTTCGTCGTTTAGGGTGTTGGGATGGATCTAAAAGGTTTCTCAAAAGTAAATGGGAGTGATCTATTCTTAAACAAAGAATGAAAGGATATAAAAATATTGTAAACTTATGAACTAGAAATGCTGAAACTAAGAGATCTTTTATGCTAAGAATTTAAATGCTGGAAAACTGTAAATCTAATATAAGAAATAAAATGTTGAAAGCTTGGGAAACTTGATCTAGAAATAAGATACTAAAAGCTGGAAATTTAAGCTAGGATTTCAATACTGAAAATTAATCAAACTTTATCTTATTCGAATCCAATACTGAAAGTGATAATCATTTACTCTATTCAAATCCAAAGAACTTAAAACAATTAACTCCTATATAACTGAACTGATATAAAGGAAATATGCATGGAATTGCATATCTAAATCATTGTCTAAAATTAATATAATGCGCTGGAAAACAGAGGTAAATACGCTTACACAGAATGCATGTACAGGACTACGGAAAGCGCATTGCAGAACTATAGAATCAATATTGACGAACTACAGAGAAAAAGTGTTGAACTAAAATGATTGTTGAACTGAAATAAAACTATGTTATTCAAACCATTGTCAAGTACTTCATATATGATGATGATTAAATCAATTAACATGACATATGAGAAATGCCTGAAGTAAAAATGAAGCTCCTGACCTACGTGTTGGAGGGGCCCTCTCCAACCCATATTTCAGGAGTGGAAAAAGACTTATAAACGCAAAGCATGAAATAACATCACTTCTTCCATTAAAATCGTAACTTCATGTTCAGAAAATTCATAAAACGAAACTATCTTGAATAACATATGTTGAATATAAATTCTACAAAAATGCCAACAGGAACCCCTTTCTACTCAAGAGGTCCATATATATATCTATTTTGAAACATAACCTAACTCTATGCTTTAAATGCCGATCCTGTTGAATAGGAGTTTTCTTCTACAAATCAGGAAAAAGGGCGTTGAGCCACTTAAGGTCTTTCAGTTCTCGAGCTGGAATTGCTTGTTGTCTCTTGGATTACCTGTGCCTGCTCATACACACTTATTTCCATATAATTAGCTCATAGAAAACGCTTTTAAGCATAAAAGAATAATCTCTCAAACTACTCTATTAAATAATCAAAACAAAAGTATTATTCCCCACAAACAAAGGTATTTCCCTTATCCATTATTGTGCTTGTGTGGCATAAAAAGGCTATAGAGTACCTAATTTGGGACTCATCATCTCCCCCAGACTGAAGGAGTTACCCATCCCTGGGTGACATATCATGTTCTTGAACAGCTTCTCTGATGTCCCAGGAAACGACCCTAGGGGTCCCTACCTACCTATGATAGCCCAAGGTCTGGTCATCTTTGGTCCATGCTATTTTCTCCTTTTCTTCATCGACTTGTTCTCTAATAATCAAGGGAAGAAAGAATGGTGGGCTCAATTTCATGCTGATCCATATGAGTTGATGCTTTATTAATAATTCCCTATATAACTTAGACTTGGTGAGAGCAGTCTCTAGTTTGAGGGGGGAGTGAGGCTCCCTCTTCTTCAAATCTTCTGTTATTCTTTCCCATCTCTCACCGATGGCTTCCTGAACTTCCTTGTATGTGCATTGAAGGGTCATATCGAAGTGTGTCACTGCCTCCTGTTGTTTTCCAAGAAGGATAGGAACCAACTCTTCATCTGTGGTGATAGTCCTGTGGTCCTGGATTACTCTTTCAGGATGAGTTGCCTCACCCCTGATCTATAATGGGTTTTGCCACTCCTCAGATAGGTAGAGATGAGCATCCTGTGATCTCTTGATCTCGCAGTTCATCCAGGAGCAGAGTGCTCTTAGTTGGAAGTCTCCTACGTAGGGATTAGGTGACTAGTTAGGTGAGCTCGATACCACGAAGTTGTGCAAGAAAAACTTGCACAATTGATCTTTCTCCAACTCTGTGCAGCTCAGAGAAGTGTCAACAAACTCCTTTGGAGTGTTTAAATCTAGAGGCAGACCTTGCTTTAGACTCTATAGCTGAAATTTTCCCCACTTATCCTTTAGGTAGATTGTATAGATTCTAGATGGTGGCCTGAGTCCCAATATACCATCATAGATCCTAGTGGTGTTCATCAATGTATCCTCTAATTGTTGAATTCTCTGGTCTTTCTGAGCCAGCTCTTCTTGAGCTTGGCCCAATTTCTCCTTCAGTGCCAAATTTTGTTGTTCTGCCAGCTTTAACTCTCCTACATGCTGCATTTTCAAAATCTGGGTCTTTTCATGTGCAAACAGTGGGGTTGCTAGTGAAGTTGGCTGGCTTCTCTGGATTCTTGCTTCAATTTTTAATGCTTCCAACTCCTCCCATGAAAGTTCTGGAACCTGTACCATTAATTATTCACAAATTATCAATTTGATTAGCCCATGGTGGGCTAGTGCATCTTCTTTTCCCTGAACTACCTTTTTTCTCATTTCTCCCAAAGACTGGAGAAGATAATAGGGAATGTTGATGTTGTTATTTGGTGTGATATGGCCCCTGTGTCTCAGAAGCTCCAAAATTTGGAAGTGGAAGAGAGGGACATAGCTCAGCCTCCCTGTGCGCATTACATATTTCAGAATGACAGCAACTATCTCGTCCCAGGGTGCTGGCATGGTGAATCTCTTGACTCCATTCTTGTCTTATTCATAAACTTCTCCTTGTCCGAAAAAGGTTGCCTTTGCACTCTGGTTGGCTTCCTGGTCATCTCTGCTCCAGTGTAGACCCATGGGTAGCCCTATGTATTTTGCAATTTCCTCCTCATCCAGTCTAATACGTAGCCCCCTTACCCGGGTGACAAACTATTCCTCTTTGATGTGCTTCAAGTTCCTTGCAAATTCTAAAGCCACCTTTGTATTGGACCCTCTCAGTCCTGATATGAAGGGCATCCATCCCACATTAAGGAGGATTGATAAAAGTTGTGGGTTTTCATAAATGGGCTTGTGATCCTCCGGCTCACTCTTTTTGAACCCGTTTGTCATCTTGAATTTTTCTGCTATCATTGACAAACAAAAAACTTTGAGTGTGGCTGACTTACCTCAACTGGTCAGGATTGATCACAGGTTCGAAGGCAGCTTGTTGGTTGAGTGACGATGCGATTCTCCATATTTCTTGCTTCTGAGAAGCTTGCATTTCCCAAATTGGGTCTTTTTGTAGATTATGCTGCCTTAGTTAGTTGTTTTCACGCACTTATCCCGATCATCGTGCATCGTACTTGTTGCCTTATACATTCCTTTTCATTATTTCACCCTGCGTTTCCTTCCATCATTGTACCATGCATTTCCACTTTGATCAATTGGGGATATAGCGGTTGGATGCAGATGTTGTCATCTTCTGACATGTTTGAGGTAGGTAATCATGATTTTGTGAGGTTACTCTGAACCGTGCCGCCGATTGAACTTATAAGCTGTCCTCAGCTTTGGGAAATAACTTCTTTGTGGGGGGATAACGGTTTGATTTGAAAATTAAATAAAGAGTTAAGTGATTACCTTCCATGCTTTGCATACCTAATTGTATGATTCGTGCTTGATTGTATGGGCACAGAATTCTGTAGTTGAGTTTAGTTGTGTTTGTAGTGATTTTGGGCGTGTCAGTAGTCGCGTCTTTTTTGCCTTTTTTCTGCTTGTTCTGTTGGAATTGTTGCTTTTGTTTGCTTGATTTTCGTGCAAGATTTGTTGATATGACTTGTCATTGTGTTCAGCATTGTGTTTGTACTGGTGATCCAAACGGTGATTTGATTTCTATAGTGGTAGCTTTGCTGCTGTTCTGGCTTGCTTGAATTGACTATTGGTTCGCTTGAATGATTCTTGGCTCGCTTGATTGTAAATTCTGAAAGCTAATGTTTGTTGGTTGTTCTTTTGTTGTCTCCTTTTGAGTTTGCTACTAAATGTTTGCTGGCTCGCTTGAATTTTCTTTTTGGCTCGCTTGAATTTGCTTCCTGGCTCGCTTGACATTGCTTTGTGGTCCTGCTCTAAAATTGCTTCTGGTTCTGCTTTGAAATTGGTTTCTAGTTCTGCATAGGGATGGATCAAGTCCATCAATTTTGTTTTTGAGAACCTGAGTGGATTTATGTATTGTCCTCTCTCTCTCTTTTGTTTTTTTTTCATTTTTTTTCTCTTTTTTCAAAAAAAAATCAATGATGATCTAGGCTCTCTATCAACATTAGATTTTGCTGATAGAGTGTTTGTGTGAACTCCTCTCTGGATTTTGGTGTCTTATAAAGTTTGAGTCTATGTCCATTCACAATCATGGGGAATTTTTCCTCATCTATTGTTGTAATTCTGACAGCTCCATTGTCATAGATGTTTTCAATGATGTAGGTTCTGATCCATCTGGTTGTCAGTTTGCCTTTAAATGTGTGAAATATGGAGTCATAGAGTAGTGCCCAATCACCTTCTTCAAATTTATTCTGCTTAATGTTTTTGTCATGCCATTTCTTTCTTTGCTGCTGGATGATTTCAGTGTGGCCAAGTGCTTGTTGGCATTGTTCATCCAGCTGATTTAATTGTAGCATTCGTTCTTGCTGGATGTCTGAAAGTTCCATGTTCAACTTGGCTGCAATCCTTAATGTTTTGATCTCAAACTCAATGGGAAACATTATTTTCTTTCCATAAACTAGCTCATATGGGGGGAACCCTGTTGTTGTCTTCCATGTAGTATTATAAGCCCAAACTGCCTCACTTAATAAATCTACCCAATCTCTTTTGTGGAGTTGTATAGTCTTTGTCAAGATTCTTTCTAGTTCTCTGTTTGTCACCTCAGCTTGACCATTATCCTGAGGGTGGTAGGAGGAGGACTTCCTGTGTTTGACATTGTTCCTTCGAAGCAGCTCCTCTATGAGGTTGGATGTAAATTGTGTGCCTTGGTCCGAAACTAGCTCTCTTGGTACTCCAAATCTGTGGAATATTTGCTCTGTAAAAAACTTTTCCACATTTGTTTCATTTGTTGCTGCAAGTTTTGTTACCTATGCCCACTTTGTAAGGTAGTCTGTGCATACTAGAATATAGCTTTTTTTATTTGATTGGGGGTTGAATGGACCAACAAAATCAAATCCCCATTTGTCAAAGGCTTCCAATGAGATTTGTGGATGGAGAGGCATTTCTTCTCTTTGAGTAGGCTTCCCCATTTGCTGACAATCATCACAATGTGAAACGTATTCATAGGAGTCCTTGTGGAGTGTTGGCCAATAATATCCAGTTTGCAATATTTTATAGGTTGTTCTTTTTGCAGCATAATGTCCTCCACATGGCTCGTTGTGAGTGGCATGCAGTATGTCATGAACTTCATCTTCTCTGACACACCTTCTCATCTCAATATTTGGTCTAGCCCTTTTTTGAAAAGCATTCCTTCTATCCATGTGTACGTGGCACTTTGCATTATGATTTTATTCTTTTCTTGGTGGCTGTAATGTTGTGGGAATTTCCCATACACTATGTAGTTTGCTATGTCAGCAAACCATGGGCTTTTTGTTCATATTGCAAAAAGGTGCTCATCAGGGAAGTTATCATTTACCAGTTCATTGTCTTGTCCTTGAGTGAGTCTGGACAAAAAATCAGCTACTACATTGTGTTTCCCCGGCTTATCCAGAATTGTTATGTCAAACTCTTGCAAGAGGAGTAGCCATTTAATGATTCAAGCACTTGTATTAGGTTTATTCATAAGATACTTGATTATTGAATGGTCAGTGTGGACGAAAACTTGGTATCCAGTTATGTAGTTCCTGGATTTGTTTATGGCATGTATGATAGCCAAAAACTCCTTCTCTATGACTGTATAATTTAATTATGCTCCTGTCAAGTTTTTACTGATATAATATATGGCATATGGTCTCTTGTCTTCTTCTTGTCCAAGGACTGATCCAATGGCCTTATATGATGCATTAGAATGGATGTGGAATGGAAGTACCCAATTTGGTCCTTGGAGTACTGGAGCTGTGATTGTCTTCTGCTTGAGGTTATCAAATGCTGACATACAATGTTTTGTCCAAATAAATTATGTGTCTTTTGTGAGAAGAGCAAACATTGGTGTAATAATTTTTCTATAACTCTCGATAAATCTTCTATAGTATCCTGTTTGCCCAAGAAAACTTCTCACATCTCTTTGTTTCACAGGTGGTGGCAATGTTCTAATGACAGTTACTTTTGCTTGGTCAACTTCAATTCCTCTCTGTGAAATATGGTGTCCAAAGCACGATGCCTTCTTCCATGAGCATTCTGCATTTATCATTGCTCAGACATAAGCACATCTCGATGAATTTTTTCAAAACCAATTCTAGATGTTTTAATGCTTGTTTGAAATTATGGCCATAGGTTATGAAGTCATCCATGTAGACTTCCATTTGATCATTAATAAAATCAGAGATTTTGTTTAAGATTTCCCTTTGAAACATTGATGGGGCATTACAGTGCCCAAAGGGAAGCATTATGTATGCATAAGTGCCCCATGGGCATGTGAGTGTTGTTTTGTCCTGATCAACTGGGTGGATTAGGATTTGGTTATACCCACTGAACCCATCCAAGAATGAGAAAAAATTGTTGCCAACCAATGTGTCCAGTACTTGGTCAATGAATGGGAGAGGGAAGAGATCTCTCTTGGTTTCCTTATTGAGCTCTTTGTAATCCACACAGATCCTCCACTTCCCTCCTTTTTTAGGAACTATAACCAATGGTGATACCCACTCACTATCTGAGATTGGGTATATGAACCTTGCATCTAATAGCTTTTGTAACTCCAGCTTTACTATGTCCTTTAATGTTGGGTTCATTCTTCTCTGTGGTTGTCTGATAGGTAGGAACAACACCTTCCTTTATATAGTTGTAATGCTTCAAGATGTCTGGTTGGATACCCTTCATGTCAGTGTATGTCCATGCAAAGGCTTTGTTGTTGTCTGATAGTACCTTCAGTAATTGTTGTTCTTATCCTGGCTCGAAATTGGGGTTAATATCAAATGTCCTTCCAAGCATTATCTCAACTATTTTTATCTGAATTGGATGTTGTTTAAGTGTGAGTACCTCTGCCCACATTCTGTCAGGGTCATGATTTAATGTTTCCTCTTCTTGCTGCTGACCTGTGCCAAAACAATATTAAAAAATATCACGATTAGAGGATGCATTTTGAATCAATTTGTCTAAGCAATTGTCTTCATCGATGGCTTTTAGTGATAGGGCAGTTTCAATTGTAAGGACAGGTCGGATGTTTTGGTCTGTTAGGTCATTATAATCATCTATCCAGTTTTGATATTCTAGGTCTGAAGACTTCCTTGCTGGTGGATAAATCGTGATTTTCTTCATAGCTTTCCCACTGGTGATTGTCATGTTGCCCGATCTGCAACCTATATAAGCATATGCAATTTCCAGCCAAGGTCTCCCTAGTATTATTGGGTACTTGCTAATTTTACTCTTCACTTCAATGACTATGAAGTCATCTGGGTATTCCCAGGATTCTATATTGATAATGATGTCTTCGAGCATTCCTTCAGGTTTGACTGTCGATGTGTCAACTAGCTGTAGTACGGTAGTTGTTGGTCTGACCATCGATTGGAGTCCTAGGGCTATCATCGTATCCTTGGTCATCACGTTTATTGCAGCCCCTAAGTCAATTAGGATGCTAGCAATATGTCTGTTGTTGATGGTCACGTTGACTACTGGGTTGCCTGGATCAAGGTATTTGGGGTTAACAATGACTCCCAGCATTAAATCTGCTAATTGACCTACTACGTTTATCGTTGGTGGTTCACGTCTTCTTCTGCCAGGTCTTTTCAAGCAATTCTCTTTAATAAACTTGTTACAGATTAGCACATCTCTTATGGCCTGTAGAATTGGAATTTGGATGTTCAAGTGCTTCAATTCATTCAGAATTGCATTTTCCTCTTCTTCTTTTGTATTTCATATGAGTTTTTCAGGGAATGGAGGCTTTTTATTTTGTGTGTGTGGTCGAATTTCTTCTTCCTAAGGGCTTGGCTCATCTGGATGCTGAATTTCAGGTTGTGTTGTTTGTTCGTGAGCTTCCTCTCCTTGATTATTCTGTGTGTGTGTGTTTTGTAATGTTTTCCCAGATTTGAGATTAATTTCGTTTATTTCCAGGCTATCCACTACATAAGGAAGGAACTGCATGATTCAGTGTTATAGGTCTATTGCTGTCCTGGTCTGTTATTGTTGGGGTTCGGAACCGGTTGGGTAGGGATTGGTGGAGGTCTGGGAGGTGGTTGGTTCTGTAGGGGCGGCATGATGAGTGGCTGCTGCAATGGAGCCCTCCGGTTTGATGAATAAGGATATTGATTTCCATAATTCGTGGTTGGATGAGTAAACGGTGGGGGGTATGGAGAGTAAGATTGTGGGTAATAAGGTTGTTTATATGGTTGGCTTTGCTGCCACTAGTTTGGAGTTGGCTGAGATGGCCATGGGCTGGTACTGAGTTCCAATTTTGTTGGTTACTTCCCTGATTATAGTAGGCTTGGTTGTTGGGTTGGTAAGGCCTAGCAAAATTATTTCTTCTTTGATTGACGAAACAAATTTGTTCTATTGCACCTTCAGTTGTAGGATCTTGAATAACAGCTTTGCACGAGGGCAACAGAGAACATTTATCAGTGGAGTGATCGTCAGTGCAGAGGCCACATATTTCTATGGTGTTTAGTGTGCATTGTCCCTTCTCATGCTTCTTTTTGTAGCATGGACAAAAGACTACCAATGCTTGGTTTATTTCGTCCCGTTTCTTCTTTATTTGAAGTGCATCAAGTTGCATTGCTAGGGATTGAAGGATATCAGTTTTCATGTCATCAAGAAGGTTCCCTAAGTCAGACTTTGTAAGGTTTGGTCCTGAAGATGCTGACCCCCCAATAAATGGGTGTCAATCTGTTGTCCCACTTTTACCTTTCCTGGATCTAGAATAGTTCTTGAAGATTTGTAGGATTTGGTAATAAGTTTTATGGAATATATCCTCATCTCCTCGAAGGTTCAGGACTTCTAGATTCTCTTCTTTGATTCCTCTAAGAATGACAAGTTTTAGTGACTCTTTATCTAAGGTACAGTGACTAGCTCTTTTGTAGATGAGTTGAAATCGTTGTGCATAGTCTTCTAGGGATTCTCTTTCTCCTTGCTGCATTCTGAAAATTTCATCTCTTGTATCTTTTGCCTTACAGTAGTCCCTGTATTTTTCTAGGAAAGTTCGTTTCATTTGGTCCCATGTAAAAATGTTGTTCCCTTCTAGGCTCATAAACCATATGAGTGATAGATCTTTCAATGTAGAAGGAAAGATTCTCAGTTTTTGTGCATCAGTGGTGTAGCCAAATGACCTACAAACTACCTCAAATTCAAATAGGAATGTGTCAGGATCCTTTAAGGTTAGGCCATGGAAGTTTGGTAGGTTATTAGGGTTGATATTCTTCATCCTGGCATCTCCAAGAGGTACACTAATGGGGAAAGTGAACAGTTCTCTAGGTTCATCTTCTTCCTCTGCCATAGTGTTGTTTGAGTTAGAGCTAGCAAAGAAGTTATCTCTATGTGGATCATAGCTAGAATCAACTTCTTCTTCTGAGTTAAGGAATTCAAATTGACAATGATCAGAACTGTTGTTACTCATAGGAATGTTAGGCAGAAAGCGTCCAAATCTATCTCTCTGTCGTCGAGGCATTCATGGTAAAATTTTATGTTTCTGGTTGTTTTTGTGTGTTTTTTTTCTTTAAAGAGGTCTCCTATGGATTAAGCACCTCCCCGGCAGCGGCGCCAAAAAGTGGTGTTTTCTAAGAATGGATACCTAATTAGGGTAGCTAAACCGGAAGCATACTTTAATTATCGACCAGGGAGCGTACAAACTTAAGAGGTGCTAAGCACTGTATGTGCTCTATAGGATAGTCTTCGTTGTTTAGGGTGTTGGGATGGATCTAAAAGGTTTCTCAAAAGGAAATGGGAGTGATATGTTCTTAAACAAAGAATGAAAGGATATAAAAGATTGCAATCTTATGAACTAGAAATGTTGAAACTAAGAGATCTTTTATGTTAAGAATTTAAATGCTGGAAAACTATAAATCTAATCTAAGAAATAAAATGTTGAAAGCTTGGGAAACTTGATCTAGAAATAAGATACTGAAAGCTGGAAATTTAAGCTAGGAATTCAATACTGAAAATTAATCAAACTTTATCTTATTCAAATCCAATACTGAAAGTGATAATCATTTACCCTATTCAAATCCAAAGAACTTAAAACAATTAGCTCCTATATAACTGAACTCAGATAAAGGAAATATGCCTGGAATTGCAGATCTAAATCATTGTCTAAAATTAATATAATGCACTAGAAAACAGAGGTAAATACGCCTGCAAAGAATGCATGTATAGGACTACAGAAAGTGCATTGCAGAACTACAAAATCAATATTGACGAACTACAAAGAAAAAGTGCTAAACTGAAATGATCGTTGAACTAAAATAAAACTATGTTATTCAAACCATTGTGCAGTACTTCATATACGATGATGATTAAATCAATTAACAGGACATATGAGAAATACCTGAAGTAAAAATGAAGCTCCTAACCTACGTGTTGGAGGGTCCCTCTTCAACCAGTATTTTAGGAGTGGAAAAAGACTTATAAACGTGAAGCTTGAAATAACATCACTTTTCCATTAAAATCGTAACTTCATGTTCAGAAAAGTCTTAAAACGGAACTATCTCGAATAACATATACTGAATATAAATTCTACAAAAATGCCAATAGGAACCCCTTGCTACTCAAGAGGTCCATATATATATCTATTTTGAAACATAACCTAACTCTATGCCTTAAATGTCGATCCTGCTGAACATGAGTTTTCTTCTACAAATCAGGAAAAAGGGCGCTAAGCCACTTAAGGTCTTTCAATCCTCGAGCTGGAATTGCTTGTTGTCTCTTGGATTACCTGCACCTGCTCATACACACTTATTTCCATATAATTAGCTCATAGAAAATGCTTTTAAGCATAAAAGAATAATCTCTCAAACTACTCTATAAAATAATGAAAACAAAAGTATTATTCCCCACAAACAGAGGTATTTCCCTTATCCATTATTGTGCTTATGTGGCATAAAAAGGCTATAGAGTACCTAATTTGGGACTCATCAGCCATTATGCAAGAGAATCTCATGCAAATCAAAGAGGAAAGTTCAAGTGTACGTTTCATGCTTCTACTGCTATAGAAGATGAACCTATGTCATGTCCCAAAATTTTGCATTGGGTCACAATGGCCTAAGCCCCTTGGCCATACTCATGATAGTTTGTCAAATTGATGCTAAGGGTCAAATAATTGCCAAGAATGATGTCCAAGTTAGTAATAATGTGAAATTAGATCCAAATGGACAAAGTGGGTCACATTAAGGGAAATTCCCAAGTCAAAGTTTGTAATATACCCATCCAAATGAACTGTCATGGAGGAAAATTACTAGTTCCCTAGGTTGGGGGTGGAAACATTAAAAGTTGGGATAAGGGAGCTACAAGACCCAGAGTGACCTTAGACTCACTAATTTACATTAAATGGTTCAAATAAATAATAATGAAAAGAAAATAATGTGGCATTGGATCATGAGGGCACATAAGAGGTTGTGGGACCCCCATGTGGCAAGATTCCCCACTACACTTGGCATGATTCTCTCCCCAATTCGAATTCAAGATGAAGGGTAACATACTTGGGGGATTTTAAGAGGTATTATTCATGGCATGATTCATGAAAGGTCGAATTGGAGTTGAATAATAAATCCCATGGAAGAGGAAGAGGCAATTTGGAGCTAGTGGGACACTTGGGCTAGATTCCCTAGCTCTATGACAACAATGATGAATATTCTATGACACCTATGACCCAAATCAGACCTGAATGCTGAAATCTAACATATATGACATGTCAGGGCTAAAAATATCCTCCAAGAGGGCGCTCAAGGGAGTTAGGGAAGCCAAAGAGACACCTATTCGAAATTGGTGGAGGAGGAGGCTAGAATTGGAGGGACAAGTGGCATACATTGGAATCTCTTCCCAACTTGAGTTGGCATGAAGATCTTGGAAGGAATTCGACCCATTGAGGACATTAGAAGTTTATAAAATTCATGAACAAAGAATAATAGCATCTTTTGATCATTTTTTATTTGCATCTTTGCATTTGGAGAGGAGAGCTAATGGAGTGTTACTCTACTTGCCTTATCACCAATTTCGAGGGTGAAAGATTCCCATCCTAATTGGAAATTGGAAAGGCCATCTAGACCTTTAATTTGGAGATAAAATGGATTCTTTTGTTACAGGTTGAAGCTACAGGGAAGCTCATGGTCACATCTCTTTCAGCTTGCTTTTACAACCATTCTTCTATTTCTTGGCATATCCTTGCTCCTTGAGGAGAGGCGCACTTGTTGAGGTGATTAAATATTTGGGATAGCTCTTTAGGCCCCATATATTTGTAATATGATATATATACTCTTTTTATACTTCTCAGAATACTTTCAGGTCGAAACTCAAAGAGATTTGATGTAAAAATGCTAAACTATGAACAAACGGTGTCATTTCCCCAATACCTTGTTATTTGCACTTGAAGTGGTATCAAATTCGAATGGTGCAGTCAATGTCTGATTTATTAATGTTTTATGGAGTGCCATTAATATGCTGAATGATTTTCATGTTCATTATACAACCATTTGGAGCAATATTCTTAAGTTTCATAACCATTTATGAAGATTTACTATCATTTCCCCCCTATGTCGAAACTAGTCTTTTGTATATGATCTAAGAGGATTGGAGAAGACTTAATAAAATGAATGGTGATGCATATGAGACTATATTGATTTCCCCTATATATCCCCTGCCTCTTTTCAGAAAATCGAGAGGTTCCAATAGCTTTTGGAGAGCCATTTCCAGCATCTACCCCATGAGGAATTGAACCCCTAATTGCTAGTCAAATTCCCTACATTGTCCATAATTAAAAGGAGAGTTGCAGAAGCCTTTTGAAGACTATAAAGAATCCATGAACCCCATAATCATGTCCTAATACCATCCATATACCTTTTGTAACAATCTGGGAGCATTTGAAGCCATTTGGAGATCAAGAAGCCAATATTAGTTAAGAGAAATTGCTAGTCAAATCCCCTACCTTGGCCATAATTCTAAAGAGAGTTGCAGAAGCCTTTTGAAGACTATAAAGCATCCATGAAACTCGTAATCATGTCCTAATACCATCCATATACCTTCTGTGACAAGTTGGAAGCATTTGGAACCATTTGGAGATCAAGAAACCAATACTAGTCAAAGGTCGAACTAGTGGAAAAAGTTGAAAATTTCACCATTTTAATAAATTTCAAAAAGGGACATTACAACCTACAAGAAAGAATTCATCCGATGATCAAGAGACAAAGAAGGAGTACTATATTGTCTCAACCCTTTATGGATCCATTACCACTAGTGTTGAGACATGGTTGGTGGACAGTGGTGCATCTAAGCACATGAGAGGATATAAGAGCGATATCACAGATATGAAGGAAAAGAATTTTTCCTATAAGGTGGAGCTTGGAGATAATGCCACCTATTAGATCCAAGGCATTGGATCCACTTATTTTCAGTTGGATTCAGGATATGTATTGCATGTGGGTGAAATTATGTATGTCCCTGGATTGAAGAAGAACCTCTTGGCTGTTTCAGTTCTAGACGATAAAGGATTCAGAGTTATCTTTATGGACAACAAAGCGCTCCTGTGGCCTAAGCATGAAGACTTGAACTCTACATTAGTGATTGGAGTTACAGAGGGATGTCTCTACAAATTTCCTAGAAAAATCATTCAATCCATGATCCATGACACATTTAGTCTGTGTGAGTTGTGGCATAGATGGCTTGGTCATCTCCATTTCAAAGCGCTACCTGGATTGTAGAAAATCGTGAAAGGTATGCCCATATTCAAATATGATTTTGATAGTATTTGTAGAGGTTTCGCTCTTGGAAAGAACATTAAGAAGAGTTTTCCAAGTAGTACCAAAAGATCCAAATGGATCCTTGACTTGATTCATTCCTCTCTATGTGGTCCTATGTTTGCACCCTCCTTGAGTGGGTATTTGTATTATGTGCTTTTCATAGATGATTTCTCTCGCAAATCATGGGTTTATTTTTAGAAAGCAAAGAATGAAAATTTCAACAAGTTTCAAGAGTTTAAATCATTGGTTGAGAATCATATTGGGAAGCACATTCGTGCTTTGAGATATGATAATGGAGGAGAGTTTGAGTCCCATGACTTCAATGACTTCTGTCAAGATGTAGGAATAAAAAGACAGTTGGTTGTACCCTACAACCTTCAGCGAAATGGGGTTGCTGAAAGAAATAATAGAACTATATGTGAGGTTGCAAAAGCCATGATGTGTGATTAGTATTTTTCCACATGCTTATGGGTAGAATCCTCCTGAAGACGTTTTCACCGGTGAAAAACCAGATGTTGGACACTTGAATATTTGCGGTTGTCCTGTTAACATTCATGTACCAAAAGAGAAGAGGAAAAAAATGGAGCCATCTAGAAAGAAATGAACATTTGTTGGATATAGTGAATCCTCAAAAGCTTACATAATCTATGTTCCAAGACAAAGAAAATTGAAATCAGCAGAGATGTAACTTTTCATGAAGAGGCTTCCTTCAAGCGCTCTAAAGAACTTCAGTGTGATTCAGATATGGAGGAGCATGATACTCCTATGATGGACGATCCAGTTTTTGTTTCTCCCCTTTCAGATGTTGAGAGGGAGAATCCAAATGGGTCTGTAGATTCAATTGATCCTGAAGAGCCAAAAGATGTGATATAAATATCTCTTGATGAACCTCCTCCTAAGAGGAGATATGCATGGTGTCGAGACATGCTGCAAGAGGTAGAAAAGCATGGAGCACCTCCACACTCATCTAGATAGAAAAAGAGACCTAAAATCTTTTCAGGATATGTAGCACAGATGAGTCACATCAGTGATTAAGAACCCTCTACCTATGAGGAAACCTTAAAGCAACAAGTATAGAAAGATGGCATGGTATAAGAATACAAATCTATCATGAAGAATGATGTGTGGGAAGTGGTTCCTAAACCTGAGGGGAAGTCAATAATAACTTCCAAGTGGATTTTCCCGGATGCAGGTGCTAGCTCCACGCAGATGATAGATGGGTGCAACCTCGTGACACCTGGCCACATGTCTTCTACACACAACCATGCTGATGTCACCCAAGCAACGCCAAGTATATAGGCCATTTAATATGCCTGTCCTCAATGTCGTCTCAGCCTCTCTGGCCACCACGATGATGGATTTCTTGCATGTGAACCACAGGATCTTGGCTCAAGGCACCAATCCCCTGTCTTCTTGTTCGATGAGTCTCACTTGCTAGGTTATGCTCCAGGTTCTTCATGCTCTTGGCTTTACACTCTCTATGCTCCAAGATCTCTGCGCGCTCAACTCCTTGCACTCGCACCCCTGCGTCTGTATCGCCCCCCCTAAACTCACACTCCTGCGTCTGTATCGCCTCCCCAACAGCCATTATGGGAAGGACGAAGGGGTCCAAGACCAAAAACAAAAAGGACGAGAACACTTCGGAGGAAATTCCCATGAGGAAGGGATACAGACCTGAGGTCTCCATTCCAATTTGTCTGTTGTTGGACAACTGGGAGGCCAGGATCATAGCAGAAATCATGGCAACTAGAAATTTGGAGCAGCATTGGAACCCATACTGGCTCGTTAAGAACATGATGGGGCAACTAATGGAAGATATGCAGTTGAATTGGGCCTCCGCGCACCATGCCACCCAATCCCTGCTTTCTACTCTGCCCAATTGGGCATCCACTCTTGGCACCCTAAACAACACACACTGCTAGGACTCTTATGCTCCCACCAAACCCTTTAGCCGTGACTTACGCTCTTGGAGCACCACCCCTGGAGCCACCTCGTCGGCTGTTATACTGACTACTACACTTGGCTTGGACAGGCTCAACCCCGGTGGCAGCTCTGTGGCCATGACACGCAGCAGGGAATAGTTGAAAGGTAAGGAGAGGTCTCAAACCTCCTTCCCCATTCCAAGCACCTTGGGTCCCATCTTGGCAAAACGTACTCGCAATGAGTAGTCTGCTTTTATCCCTGTTCTTCCCAGAAAGACCACTCCATTGCCCATCAAGCACCAGACTCCTGTCAAGCCTGTGACCATTCCTAGGACTTTTGCTTCTATGCTGGAGAATGTTGCTCCGATTTCAACTAAGGTGTGGAAGGACAACGCAACATACAGTTGCCTAATTCTAGAGGCGACTCCGTCAGCAACTGACTGAGCAGGTTTCTTTGTTGTCTTCTGTTTATTTTTTTTCCTTTCTAGATATGCACAGTTTGTAGAATGTCGTTAAGGCCATGAACTCTTTGAATTTTCACCTGGTTATCCCCTCAGTAGACAGGGGTTTTTTGTACTGTAGTATTTTGATTTTTTTCAACTCTCTCAATAGACATGGATGTCACCTTTAGGCAAGACCATCATGGACTATAATCTATTTTGTACTTCTATTAAACCAATATAATCTGCAGCTATTACAAAAGAAAAAAACTTCCAAGTGGATTTACAAAATCAAGCATGAAGCTGATGCAAGTATTAAAAAGTATAAAGCAAGATTTGTGGCCTGTGGTTTCTCACAGAAAGAAGGGATAGACTATAATGAGACATTCGCTCCTATGGCCAGGTACACTACTATCTGAACAATAATTTCCCTTGCTTAACTTTTGGGTTGGAAAGTTCACTAGATGGATGTGAAGGTTTCCTTCCTCAATGGTGAGGTCGAGGAAGAGGTTTACATACAACAACTAAAGGGGTTTGTAATTAATGGGAAGGAGTCACATGTATGCAAACTTAAGAAAGCTATCTTATGAGCTTAGGCTTCTCCCAAAGCAAAGCTAACACCAACCTGTACTTCAAGGTTGTGAAGAACCAACCATTGATCTTGGTTCTCTATGTTGATGATTTGTTCCTTACTAGAGAGGAGCAACATATAGCTCGATGCAAGAGGGAGCTCATTTTTGAGTTCGAAATGAAAGACTTAGGTCTTATGCACTATTTTCTTGGTCTAGAATTTTGGCAAAGGAAAGATGAGATATTTCTTTCTCAAGGAAAGTACACAGTTGATGTATTGCAGAGATTTGGTATGATGGAATGTAAGTCCATGTATACTCCAATGCTGTCTAATCTAAAGAAGCTACATGAGTCAGATTCCAGATCGGATCTAGTGGATCATACTATATATAGACAGCTCATTGGTTCCTTGATGTATTTGATACATAATAGACCAGGCATATGTTATACAGTTAGTATCTTGAGTCAGTTCATGTATGAGCTAAGACATAGACATTGGGTTGCTACCAAGCATGTGATTAGATACCTTCAAGGTACTGTTGCTTATGGAATTAGATATGCTACCAGTGGTGGAGTGATGTTACTTGGATATGCTGACTCTGACTACGGTGGTAGTATTGTGGATCGAAAGAGTACATCTGGATTTTGTTTTAGCTTGGGATCAACTATGATATATTGTTCCATCAGGAAAGTAGGGATTCGTATCCTAGAGTACTACAAAAGCATAGTATATTGCAGATAGTACCGCCTTCCGAGAAGTTGTGTAGCTTAGGAAGCTACTTGTTGGGTTGTTCGGTGAGAAACTTGAGACTACAGTCATTTGCTCTGACAATCAGAGCTTCATTAAGCTCTTAGAAAAGCTTGTGTTTAATGACAGATCGAAACACATTGAGATGATGTATCACTACATCAGAGGAATGGTCCAGAGAGGTTCCATAAGACTTTAGTACATTGCTACTAGTGAGAAGATTGCATATATGTAGACTAAGCCTTTGTCTGTGATGAAGTATAGGTACTTCCGAGACAAGCTTGGCATGGCAAAGAATGCCTCCCTCGCTGATAGGGAGTGTTAAAGTTACAACATCATGAGTCATTCTCCAGGTTAATCTCGTGTGTCAATATTGAGCCTCGTGTGTCAAGGTAGTGCCTTATAGGAGCTTGAGTTGGACTCAGGAAACTTGGAGAAGAATCTTGACTTGGACTCAAGAATGATTAAGCTTCATGTGTTGAGGCAAGTGCTTTGTATGTCAAAGTAATGATGTTGTACCGTCTTGCTAGTCAAGGATAAGGTATTGTGTCAAGATAAATCCTCATGTGTTGAGGTGGTTCCTCATGTGTTGAGGTGATGCTTCACATGACAAAGCATGCATGGTGTGTGATGTACTACTAACCATGGTTGAGATGTTAAGTCTTCCCTAGGGACTAGCCACCTCTATAGTGAATTACTTTAGCATATAACCACTTGGAACGATAGTAGAACAATATGATCACACCATTGGGAAAATATCCTTAGCATATTTGATATGATAATTAAGCTAGCACGTGTGGACCATGCAGACAAGACAAGAGTGTGAAAATACTCACAGCAGATCTAAGAGCTATTGTAAACCTCACAAGAGTAATTATGATTAAGCAAGAAAATAGAAGAAGAGTGGTCAATGCAGTATAATGAGCAACATAATTATGATACAGTAGAACTCGGATAGGAAGCAAAAATACTTCACACACACTAGTTAATTAATCACAATATGGGCAAATAAATAGTACAATGGTAGAGAGGATTCGAATGCCTAAGGTGGCAATTCGAATTAGCCTCTCATAGTGATCATAAGATCAATAGAGTGTCATCGGAGCACAACTAGGTGTCCTCATGATCATCGGAGCACAACTGGAAGTCTTCATCATCATCAGTGGAGTCATCAATGCTCAAGTAACTGTCAACCATCAGTCAAACTGAGTCTGGTAGGTGTAACTGAGTGTAACTTAATGTAACTCAGTGTAACTGAATGTAACTCAGTGTAACTGACTGTAACTGACTGTAACTGAGTGTAAACTGAAGACAACTGGACTGGTAGGTGAAGGAGGGCAAGCTGCTTCCTAAAATCAAGGAAGAAGGGCGTATTAAGCAACTGGAGGGATAAAACTGAATAGTGAGAAGATCCCGGGGGCTGGCTAACTGAGGGCTAGGTGCTGGACTGATGACTAGGATGCATGCAAACCCTAGAATGCATGCAAACCCTAGAATGCATGCAAACCCTAAAAGTGCATGCATGACTGAAAATGTAAATGATCAAAATACTAGTGGGACTAGGATGGAGTATAGGAATATCCTAACACCCCCCCCCCCTTAATCCATCCTGGGCCCTGGTAACTAAGACCAAAGGTCACCCAATACAATGAATAATAACAGTCAATAAACCAAGGAAGTGGGAAAATTTCATGGGAAACATACCCCCTCCTCAAAAAACAGACTGTAAGTCACACAACAAAAAAATAAATGCTCCAAACTCAAGCAGGTGTGATGCTTGGTCATATGTCTGGAGGTATCTTCTTCTTGGGAAGAAGTGGATCATGCTCAAAAAACATGTGCTTGTACTTGCTCTTCAGATCGAATGTGATGAGAACAAATCCAAAAGTATGAGGATGATCCTTGAACCTGTGATTCGAATCAGCTGAGGTAGGATCAAAATCATGAATATGCAGATAGTCTTTTGTCTTCTCCTTCGAACCATCATGGGTGAGAATATGCCAAAAAGAACCATCAAATAATAATTGCTTGAAATCCAAATCAGATTTAAGACTTGAAGAATAGTTTCTTGAGATCTCCTTTGAACCAGTAGGGGTGAGATCAAAACTATCATATGCATGAGAAATTATCCCAAGTGAATGGAAATGGTTTCTTGAGAACTCCTTTGAACCATAAGAGGTGAGATCAAAACCAATGGATGCATGAGAAATTATCTCAAGCGGGTGGCAATGGCCATAATCTTCAATAACCTTCTGAAAGCATGAATTAATGATCATATAGTAGTAAGTAAGAGGTTAGTAATCAGGGAGAGCGAATGCATTACCTCCAATGGCTGAATTTACCTCCGAAACATTCATAAGATCATGATGCAAACCAACAAACTCTTATGCAAAAGAGGATTTAGGACCTTCTTTAATTTCTAGAGTGTGAGCTGGAACAGAAATTGAAATAGAAGAAATTTGGAGCATGAGTGTAGAATCTGCAAGTTCTTCTTCCTTGTGGACAACTTCAATATGAGATGTGTTGGATACTGCTTCATGACCAGTGACATCATCAAGGAGAGCGAATGTAATGGTGTGCAAGTTCTTGAAGTTGTTTGTTGGACCAAACCCTTCATACTTTATGCCAAAACTTTCATCCAGATGGGCCCATAACTCTTTTGGAGTTTCAACATCAGGGAGGTCATATGCAATGCTTCAAGGCATAGCAAACATCATGGTTGCACTGACATTGTCACCTTGATTTAACCAATCAATCTTTTCTTCAGAGGATTCGAACTCTCTTTCAAAACAATAATCAAAGAGACCATGACTCTTCAAATATTCTATCATTTTTGGTTTCCATTCATCATAGTTGAATGGAGAAAGAAGAGGGATTTCTTTTGAATTCATTGAAGCTGTAGAAGATCTGCAAAAACAATAGAGAATATCTGCAACTGCTACTGCTGCAAAGATGCAGAAACTGCCGCAACTGCTGCACTCGAAATCTTGGTAATAACCTGCAAAAAACTCTCAAGAATGGAGATAAACAATACTCTCAACATGCTCTGATACCATGTGAAAATCCTCACAGCAGATCTAAGAGCTATTGTAAACCTCACAAGAGTAATTATGATTAAGCAAGAAAATAGAAGAAGAGTGGTCAATGCAGTATAATGAGCAACAGAATTATGATACAGTAGAACTCGGATAGGAAGCAAAAATACTTGACACACACTAGTTAATTAATCACAATATGGACAAATAAATAGTACAATGGTAGAGAGGATTCGAATGCCTAAGGTGGAAATCCGAATTAGCCTCTCAGAGTGATCATAAGATCAATAGAGTGTCATCGGAGCACAACTAGCTGTCCTCATGATCATCGGAGCACAACTGGAAGTCTTCATCATCATCAGTGGAGTCATCAATGCTCAAGTAACTGTCAACCATCAGTCAAACTGAGTCTGGTAGGTGTAACTCAGTGTAACTCAGTGTAACTAAGTGTAACTGACTGTAACTGAGTGTAACTGAGTAAGGTGAAGGAGGGCGAGTTGCTTCCTAAAATCAAGGAAGAAGGGCGCATTAAGCAACTAGAGGGCTAAAATTGAATAGTGAGAAGCTCTTGGGGGCTGGCTAACTGAGGGCTAGGTGCTGGACTGATGACTGGGATGCATGCAAAATGCATGCAAACCCTAGAATGCATGCAAACCCTAAAAGTGCATGCATGACTAAAAATGTAAATGATCAAAATACTGGTGGGACTAGGATGGAGTATAGGAATATCCTAACAAAGAGATAACGATAAGATGTGATAAGATCTGAGAGAATCCGAATTACACATAAAAGAATTAATTAAGAGAGAATTCGAATTGTTAAACTTTAGTGAAGATTTTAGTAAATCAAAGGAGAACTCAAATTGATCACTACAGTAATGTTATCAATAAATAGTTGGTTAAGAGAGTTAACTAAGTGATAACAAAGAATATCTAGTTAACTAAGTGTTATTGTATGATGACACTTATGTTAAATTAAAAGACAACACTTGAGTTGTGACACTTGTATGACGACACTTAAGTTAGACGTCTAACTAAGTGTGCAAGATTTCAGTTAAGGGGCGAGTTCATCCTATGGCTCGGTTCAGTGAGTTAATGCACTGCATGAGAAGTGGGGCGCTCTTCTTCATGCAAGATTGATACATCCATATGGAGGGCGAGTTCATCATGAAGTGAGAAGATAAAAATAGAAGCTAATGCATGTGAATAATATATAAATATGTTATACGAGATTGATGGATCCAATGTAAAGCGAATTATCTTCTCCCTTGAAGGCAAGGCGCTTCTATTTGTGCAGGATATTATTTTGAGTCTCTCTTCTTTTATCTTTCTCTTGCTCTAAAATTGCACTAGGGGTGATTGATGTAAAATACATTCTATGTTATCTATCAATATTCTAAGGAAGGTTTCATTGGGTTTTTATCCCTCAAGTCATAGAGGGTTTCCAAGGGTAAATTCATGTGTCGAATATGATTGCTTATTTATATGATTGTTATTTGATTTCAAGTACTATTGCATTTCCAAATTAAAGATAAAATATTAATAGTAAGATCCATTGTGACGAACTGTTCCAGTGTAATATCCATGATAGTTTACAGATTAGATGTTGGAGAAATAACCCTTGTATTATGATAATCAATTCAAAAATCAATGTTCATGTGCCTCTTAAGGTTGGGAAACCTTTCATTTGAGTAAAGATCCAATACAACAATTCTTGCCAAAACAATACATAGACTCCTAAATCCTTAAATAGGCTTCCAATAACCAAAACCCTAACTACTTAGTGGTCCCTAATTAACACACAAACCCTTTTTATATTAATTATCCATTACTAAATACTTAGTCTTATTCAAAGGATATTCTCACATACATTACATGATAAAACATTATGTAATCTAAAGTAAGGGGGATTTAGGGTAGGATCCTAACATGCCCTCCCCCTTCAAGAGTAGCATTTTCCTCAAGGATAGATGTGAGGAAATTGTTGCATAACCCCTTTTGGTTCCTATGTGGCATCTTCTGGTTGCATATCTTTCCATTGGATCAAGTCTTATTTGATTGTACGCCTGCACAATTGACATTCACTGGTATCTAATACTACTGTGGTCTGGATCCAAATGGATCCTTCTGCATCAAGTTATGGTAAACCACTTTTTGAGGCAAGATGCATGAAAGATGAGGTGAATCTTGGATTGATCTGGTAGAGATAGCTTGTAGGCCAACTATCCAATGTGTTGTATGATATTGTAAGGCCCATAGAACTTTGAGGTTTGTTTCTAGGGGAGGTTTTTTAGAGTCATTTATGTTTATAAGTTTGAGATGAATAAACACATAATCCCCTTCCACAAATAAACACTTTGAGTGATGTTGTTTTGCTTGTTGTTTCACTGTATTATGAGCGATAGCCAAATTGTCCTTAAGTATAAGGAGAATAGTTTCTCTAGTGAGAAGGGTGCTATCTATTGCATGGATCTTGGAGGTGTTTGATAAATAGGAAATCACGGACATGGGTTTTTAGCCATCCATTGCTTCATATGGGGTCATTTGGGTAGCTCCATGACAAGTAGTATTATACCACCATTTTGCAAAAGGAAGCCATTGTTCCCACTAGTGCGGCCTTTTTTATGCAAAGAATCTCAAACAGGTTTCCAAGAACTTATTGACCACTTATGTTTGACCTTTCGTTTGGGGATGACAGTCTATGCTGAGTTTCAACTGGGTACCCTAAAGCTTAAATAGATCCTACCAAAAGGTGCTCATGAATGTAGGGTCTCGATTAGAAGCAATGGAAGTGGGCATACTGTGTAACTTAAAAATGTGATCCGTGAAGACATGTGAAACGATGGATGGTATAAAAGGGTGTGTTAATGCACAAAAGTGAGCGATTTGGAAAGGCAATCTACTACCACCATGATGATTAATTTATTACCAACTCCAGAAATCCCCTTTATAATATCCATAGAGATATCATTCCATATATATATATATCTGGGAATCATAAGTGGATGCAAGGCTTCCTGTGACTTTACCATCTCGCCCTTGTGTCATTTCCAAGTGTCACAAGCTGCAACAAAGTTTTGGATGTTTGTTTTCATGCCTTCCGAAAAAATGGGCACCTAATTCTTTCATAGGTTTTATGAAAACTTGTGACCTATTGTGGGTGATGAATGTAACTCCTCTAAGATGTGGAGCTTTAAGGCCAAATTTGGTGCTAGACAAATGCACTCCTTCTAAATCAACTTATCATGGCGCCATGTATACCCTAGATGGAGGGTTTTGGTCGTCTTAAAGCCTTTGGATGAGGGGTCGTATGGTGTCATTTGTCATCCATTCTTGATGCGCTTCCTCGAGCCATCATGAAACTCGCTTCTCAAAATTCCTAGACAATGCATCAACCACCAAATTTCCGCTACCCTTATTATATATAATCTCATAATCATTCCCCAACATCTTAGTAAGCCACTTATGCTACCCTGGTGAGGAAAACCTTTGTTCTAGGAAATATTTTAAACTATGATGGTTAGTGTTAATATGGAAATGCCTCCCTATTAAATATGGACACCATGTCTCAAATGCGTGAAGGATGGCCATCAGCTCTTTTCATATGTGGATTTTCCCAAATTCTGATCACATAGTTGCTTATTGGTTAGGGATAAAGGGCATCCTTCTTACATAATACTACTCCAAGCCCTCATCCAAAGGCATCACATTCTAAGACAAAAATCTTAGTGAAATCAGGCATTACTAATATTAGAGTAGTGCACATGGAATCCTTTAAGGCGTAGAATACCTACTCAACTTCGTCACTCCAATCAATGGCATTCTTTTTTAGCAAGAATGTTAGAGGAGCTGCAATTTTACCATAAATTTTCACAAACTGTATGCAGTGGCCAGTAAGTCTTAGGAACCCACATAAACTCTTGACGGTCTTGAAGTGTGGCTAGTCTTGCATAGATACCACTTTCTTGGGGTCCACACGTAATCCATCTCGACTCACAATATTTCCCAAATATTCAACCTTGGTAACCCAAAAGCACATTTGGAAAGTTTCACAAATAACTAGTATCCCTTAACAATTGCAAGGCACAATCAACATGATCTAGGTGGACTTCTCACGTGGTGTTGTACACCAGGATATCATCAAATAAAACCAATGCAAAATGACAAAGGAAGCGTCAAAAGATACTGTTCATGAGGCTCTGAAAGGTGTATGGAGCATTGCACAGGCCAAAGGGTGTGACTAAGAACTCATAATGACCCTCATGGGTGTGGAAAGTTGTCTTAGGGATGTCAGCTTCTTTCATCCGTATTTGATGGTATCCAAACTGAAGGTCTAGTTTAGTGGAGAACTTGGATCCATGAAGTTCATCTAAGAGATCATCAATGATTGGAATAAGAAATTTATCCTTGATATTTAACTTATTGCAAGCCTACAAATTTGGACATAGTGCCTTCCTTTTCTAATACCAAAACCACTGGTGATGGATAAGGGCTTGTGTTGGGATGAATGATGCCAACCTACAATAACTCCCGAATGCTATTTTCTATTTCATTATTTTGGGGAAAAGGGTGTTGATGAGAACGTATATTGGGGGGTTGATTGCCTGGAATTAAGGGAATACCATGGTCATGCTCCCCTCGGCTGGTGGTAAACCCTTGGGTGTTATAAAAACATGTTGATGTTTAGAGAGAACCATCTACAATTCAAGGTGAATGTCTTGTGGGGGTGTTTCCATGACCTGGATGGCATTGAATTAGCAATACTACATGACTGGACTTTCTTTAATAACTTCTCCATATGATGGGAGGTGATAATTTCTAGAGAACCTAAAGTAATCCCTTTGAGATGATGTTCATGTCCTTCCTCGGTGAATCTTATATATAGGTCCTTGAAATCCATGGTGACCGGTCCCAAAGTCCTTAGCCATTCTGCCCCCAATACTACAACACAAACAACCATTTCAATAGTGAACATGCGGGTTTTGAAATGGTAGTCATCCATTTGTAGCTTCAAATTTTCACATTGACCCCCACATTTAATCATACCACCATTTTCTATCATAGTTTGGAAATCTGGTATAGGGATACTATAGCAATGGGTTTCTTTTGTCACTATTTGATGAATAAAGTTGTGGGTGTTGCCACTGTTAATTAATACATTACTTTGTGATGCTTGATGTAGCCTATCAGCTTCAATGTTTGGGGTGATAAGAAACGTGATAAGTCATGGAGTGGAAATTATGATTCCTCCCTAAGATGTTGCAAGGTGTGGTCTTCTTCTGTGGGCCAAGGGGTATCATCCCCTTCTGATTCATGTAGGGATACATTTATTTGGAATAATATATGTTATTTCCATTTATGCCCTCAAAAATATTTTTTATCACAGTTATAGCAAAGTTCGATCCATTGATTTCATAGATCGCATCAGGATATAACTTTTGGATTCTCAGTGGTGGTATGTTGGAAGTTCTAAAAGTAGGATCCATGGGAGTGTTAGAAGTGTGAGTGAGAAAGGAAGGTCTTTTGGGTTAGGCATTGATCACCATTCCAGATTCTCTAGCTCTATCACAAGCTTCTAACTAAGTTTAGAGTCGTTGCATAATGCCATGTGCTTGAATTGCCTCCTCGAGGCCACTGATTAAGCATTCTTGAAAAATGAATCAAAGAGGCCATCTATTTGGATTGCCAATTTCTCAAAGGTTGTAATATAGTCCATAACTATGTCGTTTTGGTGTACTTTGGTCAACCTTCCCAAGCAGTAAGTGTCACTTTCAAAACAATCTTTAAATATATTCACAAATTGCCTCTAAGGGACATAAGTACGATAATATTTTTTGTACCACTACCACCATTTCCACCATTGCCAACATTGCCAACATTCGAAGTCTAAATATAAAACCCCAATTTTTAATTTTTGGAGATCATACTTAATGCCATGGAAAGCAAAATAATGTTCCATTTGGGTAACCTAACCCGAGGAATTTGAGCCATCAAATTTTCATATGTTGACCTTTGGTAATTAATGCCATGAACTGTTATCCTCAAAGGATAGAGGTTGAGTTTCTGTAAAGAGAGTGTGAGAACCCTGTTCTTCTTTGACAAATGCTTCATTGGTTGGATCCTATTTTTTAGGTGCTAGTCTCATGTGTTGAGTGATAACATCAATCACTTGTTGTTGGTTAGCCATATTGATTTTGATTTGGTCGACTGCATCCTACATTGTTGTGACCACCGATGCAAGATATTTAGTGTCGGTGGGTGGATCCTTAGCTGGGTCCTCCATGTTTTTCTAGTTGTGGGTGTACCATGGGACCACTTATGATTGTAAAATGATTAACACCACCTTATATCAAAATCACCACGAACTAAACAGGAGTATTTTGAGATGTATCACCAAATATGGTGCATGATGGTCCATAGAAAATGGGTTGTTGGAGATGTATACCAACACAACGAACATGATGCAAGGATTCTTGTGAGATAGGCATCTAAAAATGGTACAGATGGATCCTTATTCTTCTTTGGTTGAGGTGAGTATTGATCCCTACATAATATTACCACATCAACATAATTTCCAAATTCCTTCTCGATGCAAGATATAGGAATTTCGCTAATTGGTCACATAGAATAGGGATCCTGCATTGACAAAATATCTAAATGACTTGTGGATGCAAATATGTAGGAATTTAGCTTGTTTCTTGTAGGGTTAGGGTTTCCAGGGTCCTGAGGAGAAGGGATTGTCAGGTGTTATAGATCTATGATATACTTGCATGGTCCAACAATAGTACTTGACCTAATATCTCAGGGTGCTAACTAAGGAGGCTCAACCTTGACCTTAGTCATACTACCTTAATATCTAGGTACAAGAGAGTAATCTTACCGAGTGTTGCATTCGGTGCCATTGTAGCAACAATATGTTCGAATGGATTATCTACAACTGGTATCAGAGGACCTTCCAGGGCCAAAAGTATAGAACTTTGTCTTCCCTTCTATTTTGTAGGTTTTTCAAAGAGAAAAAAGGGCTTGTGACACTTAGATCAGTTTCTAAGTAAATTTTGGAAACATTGCAGAAATTGATTGTAGATTTGAGTTCCTCTAAAGAAATACACGATTTCAAAAAAAAATCACACAAATCAGAGCCTAAATGAGAGAGATATTGCCATTTGAAATATGTTATTTTTTAGGGTTTCTGGCGACGACTGAGGATCTTGTAGAAGACATAACTTTTGATAGGGTGATCAGATTGCAACCAAATCAATGTTGTTGGAGAGATAATTTCTAGACATTTCATATGGCATATTATATGTTATATTTCCAACCAATCTCCAATATGCTACAACCCTTGAAAAATTCTATCCTCAAACCCTCACAACATTCACGAATGGAAAAGTGGTGGAACACGCCATGGGAGGATGCATGTTGGTGAATAGTTTTTTTCAAGCTATGAATGTATATTCAAAATCTATGCAATAGCTAATTAGTAAACTTAAGAAGGATTTGTTTAAATTGAAGGAGGCTTGTGTTATTAATATCACATATTTTTCACCATTGATGAGTATAACCAAGAAAGATATGCATGGTATGATTTAGAATATGCTTATGAGGATTGGTATATGGATAATTGTAATTTTTGGGAAGAAAACTACTTCCATCTTCTTTTTTACTAGATGAAGAGAAACTTGTGAAGGAAAGAAAACAATAGGTAATGCCTACCAATTTCCAGTATGCTTCTTCCATAGTAGTAGAGTTCCTCTTGGGTCTATCATTTTATTGCTATTTGGGGGATCTGTTTTCTTTGGATGGTTATACTTTGGATCCACATGACCATCATGGGAATAAGCCACATAACACTCAACCATTCGTGGAGCTTAGGTGTCATCAGTGGGTGGTCAGTTGGAGCACATGGACACTGGACCTAGGTTTATGAATGAGTCCCTTAGACTAGTTTGATATTGCACTTAGTCATTGCACATGGGATATTGGCTACTTCACCTTGGTCATTAGCACTTAGACATGGGACCTAGGATTAATCAAGCTTGTTGGACTACGTCAACATGATAGCTAACACTTATTCATGGGACCTTGGTTCCTTGGCCTACTTCAACATGGAGGTTAACATTAGTCCATGGGACCCTGGTTTATGGTTGTACATCTTCACATCAAACATTGAGGGCAACACTTTTCTAAGGGTGGTGGAGCGTTATGACCCTCCCTTGGGGTGTGATGGGGAACCGAAGGGCCCATTAAAGTAATAGTGGATTCCATTCAATGTATAGTGAGGTCCACTATGTTTGCTATTATTAAATAAGGCCCACTATGGTAAGTTATTAGTGACTAGATGTAATGGGGCCTCATTAAAAAGGTCCAATAGGTAGTTCGTAGGTTTTTATGGTTAGAGTTGTCTTGTGATCTATAAACAATGATAGAGTCCTCCTTATTAGGCTTGTGTGAATAATATCATTATTTGGAGCTTAGCTCATAGGAGGTTGGCCTCTCAAAGTGGATTTGTCCATGAAAGGATCATTTGTAAGGTGTTTCTCTACCTTAAGTGTATTTATATCAATGCATTGTGAATAATTTTTGATATCTTGTATGTGGTAACATTTTCAGATCTAAGGTACACTATAAAAAGCCATAATGTCTATTTCAACTTGATAGTGAGTTCTTCTTTCTTTGTATTTGCATTTCATATCTGGGTAGACCAAAGCAAGGCATAATCCTCACCTTTTGGCCGGTTATTCCTTTATTGGGTTTCCTAGATTACATCTAGTGTTCATTGTGTGATACTTTATTTTTTAGCTTCTTCCATTTCAATATTTTGAATGATAAACTAGTAATATTAAATCTTAATCTTAAGTATAACATTGCATAACAAAGAGTTTGCATAAACTTGTAAGATTTATTATAATGAATAGTTCTAGTCAAATATCCATGACAATTTAGAGATCATAACCCTTATAGGAGAAGACTAAATTTGTCATGGACACTTTTCTAACATGGTTAGCAAAATGAAACTCTTAAAATAGATGCTTAAATTTATCGCCCCTCTACACCATGGACATACACCATTAGTGAATCCAAATTTGACAAATCTAAATATGGTGAGAAAGCCATGATAAATCATGAGTGATGCAAACTCTCAATGAATAAGAAGCCTTTTATCACCAAACACTACTTAACAAAGAGATCCACAAAAACTTATTGTTTAAGTTACCCCATTGTTTGTTCAAAATAGGAGTTGAAGTCATACAATGCACAAAATTTGATAGAGTTTTTTTTCTATTAAACTCAAAAATATTATTGTCA
Source organism: Larix kaempferi (assembly GCA_027924585.1). NCBI lineage: Eukaryota > Viridiplantae > Streptophyta > Pinopsida > Pinales > Pinaceae > Larix > Larix kaempferi. The sequence continues at coordinate 10,781,912 of BSBM01001312.1, read as the reverse complement.
TAGGGCTATTGCCAATCTCTTTAAATGGGGCCTTGCATACTACCATTCATCATTGATAGGTCCTCCTTTAAAATAAGATCATAGAGATCTCTAATAATGAATTTATATGACATTAGAGGACCCTCCAATTCACCCTTCGCTATCACCACACCATAAATCCTTCAAAATAAAAATGCTCCTTTTGCTAAACCTTTTTGCTTGAAACAATGGAATGTTGGAAATACACTACATCTAATTTATCCATGTACGAATAGGTCTAAAGGTTAAATCACTCTTTCTCCCTCCTAAAAAAAATCCAAAATTACCACTGACCACCTTATATTAAGCCTCACAACTCCTTTTAAGCACAAAAGACCTCCAAATATCAAAGTTATGGAAATATCCAATTATGTCATAGACTTCAAATTGTTCGTGCCTATACAAAATTTTCAAGTGTAACCAATGGGCCTCGAGAATATGTATTCCAATAGAAATACTTAGGAGTTATACCTAGACTTATCTTTGCTATATGGATAAAAATACCACAACAATAATGAATTAACTTAGAAAACCTAGTGGATGGATTAAAAATCCCTCAACCTCATTAATGATTAGTAACCCTCATGAAAGGAATTATCCCCTTTACTAGAATAAGATTAATATAACACATAAGATTCAAGCACACCCGATGAAGATGAAGAAGATATTGGTCATCCACTCATAAGCATCTTACAATGAAGTTACTCAACCCTATAAGTAGGTTTCATCATATGTTAATACCATGGGTTACCAAAAACCATGTGTCTGTAAACCACCAATGATAAACCCATTTGACCAAATCAAGATTATCTTTAATCTCCCCATAACCGAGTCAAGATTAACCTTACATTCCCCCCTTTAAACTTGACATGCACCAACTCCCCTCAAGCTTTTTAACTACTATATGAGAATGCATGCCCCCTCCCCCCATCACCTAAGTCTACATCTAGACTTTACACTGGTGAATCAATAAGTGAGGGGTACACATGCCTAATTGCATAGAGTCTAGGTGTGTCGAGCTTTGATAACAGTTGTTAAATCTACCAGCATGACAAGAGAAATAAAATAAATATGAAACAAACATGCCATAAGATAAAGAAGATTTTTTTACCCTAAAAATCATTTCCAGGGAAAACCAACAACAATAGATAAATGATTTTTGACCACTCTTGCCAAGGCATGGCCAATTTGGCCAACACTGGTCACTCACATGCATCGTACAATGGAGTTACTCAAGTCTTTAAGTAGGCTTCATCACAACCTAATACCATGGGTTACCCAAAATCATGGTCTAAACCACCAATGATAAACCCATTTGACCAAATCAAGGTTATCTTTATTCACTCAATAATTGAGTCAAGTTTTGACCTAACAATATGTAGAGGTTGACCTAAGTTAATGGATACTTAAGTCATAATATGGCACAATGTGAACATTACCAATGGGATTAGGTCTTAGATTAGGAGAATACAAATTTTCAAAGCAAGGCTTGTCAATAAACATGACATTTGCACATCATTGCATGAAAAAATTAAAAGAATAAACCTAAGGATGTGGACCATTGGAGAAAAAACCACTTGAGTAGCTAAAGCGCCCAACCCTCCTTTAAGCACTTAGATGTGGATATGAACTTTGCATTTCCATCTTCTTTACATATAAACTCCACGTTTCCACCCTCTTTACATATAGTCATGGTAAAAAAATGGAGAAGACTATGCGACAACCAAATCGCCCCCTCATTGTTGAAATTTGGTGAACAACATATTTGTAAAATTTGAAATCTACACTATTTAAATCGTAATTTGGAGCATTTGAGTGGCTTTAAAACATGTTAAAATTGCTAGGATGGAAATATATATCACTGAAATTGCAAAAAGTAATGAATACAATGACAATTTTGAAATGGTTGCCAAACATTTATGGAAACTCTACCAAAAATGCCGGAAAACGAGGCATTTTAGTTAGAATTTATCCCATACGAAACTCCTTATGTGAGATAAAAGGCATCATGAAAGATATAATTCAAAGAAAAAATAGAAATAATGTTTAGATCCACTTCATACGAAGCAAGCTATCAATTCAAAATCGTATATATTTTGCAAAATTCAAAATTCAAAATCATATATATTTTTAAAAATTATTATTGACAATCAATTTAACAAAACTTATAATTAATTTCAACTTCTTATTAGAATCCGTTGAATTCAAAATCATGTATATTAAAAAAACAAATAAAAAGTGAAGTAAATTTGAGTAAAGCTTTTTTTCCATCGAAAAAAAATCTACTATTGATATTCATATTATGAATCAAATAGTACAAACTTTGGCATGATTCAGTGTATGAATCAAATACAGCATAATTACATCCATAAATATCAAAATCTCTTCCAGGAGTTCAAGAACCCTATATTGCTTGAGACTTTATAGCATAGTTTACTGAGAAGCAAAAATTGCAATCTGTAGAGCAGCAGCACAAAATACCAAAATGCAGACCTGAAAGTGCTCCAAAGATCATTCAAAAAAATATAAGGAACCACTGTCCAGGATGGAATTCTCAAACCATTCTTCCCAATAAAGCTGACCTTCTAAACCAGTGAGTGCTTGCTTTGATAACTTATCGGCAAGAGAATTGTGTTCTCTGAATATGTGTTCAAATGAAATGTTTTGCTGTTTAGAAATTTCAGAGAAAGCCCGTAGAGCCCAATGGCGAAGATGCATCACATTGAGCCTGAATTCACCAGCCGCCCATTTTATTGTAACCCTGGAATCTCCATAAACCTTTAAGTTAACCAAGCCAAAGCTGTTTGCAACTTTCAAAATACACCAAAGTGCCAATAATTCTGCTTTCATATTTGTTCCAGTACCACAGTTGAGTCTAATAGTGAAAAGATGAGACTCATTAAGGTAGATTACTCCTCCGACAGCACATAGACCAGCTTGAGAGGCACCATCAAAAAATTTGAGTAAAGCTTATAACTATAATCTTTGACTTATTAGGCAAAAAACTTAAATTAAAGGAGTGAGTTAAAGTTTAGATGGTTTGCATTTTTTACGAGTTTGGCGCTATATGATTTGTTGTTGAAATTGTAATTTTCATTATTCAAATTACAATTAGATTCAACACTCTCAATTACCCCCAGACACCCAAATTATACAATTTCAACAACTCAAAACTATCAATAATTTTAGCTAGATTTTAACTCAATTCCCTAGATAATAAAGGCAAAATTGTTTAAACTTTAACTTACACCCAAATTAAATTTTAAACCATGTTACATATTATTCACATAGTCACATATTATTATTTTAAACCATGTCACATATTATTCACATATTATTTTGTCACGTGGATCAAATTAGTCATATATTATTTTGTGTTTAATCTCCTTACAAATATGTATAAAGAAATATAAATTTTCATGTTTGTATTTTTTTTTTAATTTTTAAAATTAATATCATTTTCAAAAAATATTACAAGTGGTTAGGTCGATAATTTAAAGAACGTGTAGGCGACGTTTTGGGTCATTTTAGCAACAGTTTGGGTCTTGTTAGCAAGAAATCCGACGTTTTTGGATCATTTTAGGAAGAAATCCAGTTCAAATTTAAAAGGAATTTGAAGAGAATTCGTAGCCTTGTTAGACCATTTTCATAATTTAAAAAAAAACCAGAAATGAGAGGATAAACGACGTGGCAGGATGAGGCACAAAATACCGTTGAACAGGATCGATCTGACATGGCATAACCCGAGCCAGCGCTCGGTCATCACCGTTCAATTCACCAAAGCTGAAGCAGCTTAGCTCAATCCTCAAACCAGAAACGCTTGGAAGAAAGGCGAGCTCGTCAATGCTACCATGGCAATGCGCCATTCACTCGTCGGAGCCGCATTTCTGAATGGCACCATTCATAGAAGCAAATTCTGTCCGAAACCATTAAGGGTTTCTAATTTATCAGGATGGGCAAGAATGAAGAACAAGTGTTCCAAACTCTACTGCCGCGTTGTTAAAGATGGAGACGGAGTTATAGCCAGTTCGGAACAGCCCGTTAAGCCTCCAGAGGCGGTGTCAGGGGCCGAGAAAGTCAGTGCCGTTCTCTTTGACATGGACGGCGTTCTTTGCAACAGCGAAGAGGCGTCTCGCCAGGCCGGCGTGGATGTCTTTGCAGAGATGGGAATCAAAGTTACCACAGAGGATTTTATTCCGTTCATGGGAACGGGTATGCGTTTTCTTCCAGTACCAGTAAACCTTTAAGCAAGACAGGTTTAAGTTACCTTTGAATCTTTAATGGCAGGAGAATCATATGATTAGATTATTTTTGCATTAATTCGACAAATTATTTGATCGTCAACAAAATTTTCATTACGTATTTCGTTGCAGTTTTGGTTCCAGAATTTTCTGAACCAGACCAGAAATTAAATAAACATCTACAAGGTTTACACGATGGACATTATATGCCCTATTGCACATTATTGGCAATGTAAAGACGGTCTAATTTAACTGTTTGATAATGTTGACATATTCAATTTTGATTTAATTTTAAGTGTTAATATGTCTTTCTTGAAAATTAATATTGTTAACATGTTTTCTCCTTCTTATTTGTTTGGGACATTTATTGCTTCTAAGGTTAGACATAACTGATGTTTAACATCTTGAGTTGTTGGTTTTTAAAGGCTTCCCAGTTGCTTTAGTCGATGGGCATTTCTATTGACTGACTTCCCCCTTTTAGGTATTCCTTGGACTGTCAACTCTGTCACTTATAGGATATCAGGTCAAAAGAGCACGGCATTTTCAAATGTCTAGTCTACTATGAGATCATTAGGCAATTTGGGGATCAAGAACTTCCCTCTTTCTTCACTTTCTTCTGCTATCCGGACTAGAAATTCTTGGCTTTTCACGAGGAAGATTTTAGGGCATAGTCCAAGGATCTTGCGTGAGCCTCCTTGCCCAAATCCCATTAGGAGGATCACTTCTTCCATGTTGTCATGTTCGTTGGTGGCAACGAACAACAAGTTGAGGACCGCATCACTTCAGATACTAGGTCAATGTGATGTTAGACTTCTTCTCGACCCTGTCCCTTGACAAATCGATCGACCTCCACGAGACTTTAGAGGAACACTATTTCCAGATCCTAGTACAGAATCCACTAGGCCACTAGACAAGCCAACTGTAGGAGATTTTAGGGCCAGATTCACTCTATGCACAATGCTGCACTCCAGATACACCTTAACAACCAATCTTTCATTTTAGTAGTTTTATGGAAGAGGTTATGATGTCTTTACCTCCCAAACCCTCACTTTAGGTGGCAAAGCCCTAGCCAAAAGTGAAACCCTAGGTGTAACAAGCTCCACATTCATTTTGTTAATGGGATTTGCCATTCTTTTAGTGATCCTGGTTATGCTGCTATAAACATTAACATAATGAAGCCGAGTACCATCACATATCACCAATGTCCAACTCTTAGAGGGCTAGATCATCATAAAAACCTATGCCAAAGCATAGCGCTATATCCAAATGAGGTGTGAACATATTGAATATGTCATCACAATGTTGGTACCAAGATGCTAATCCATTGCCAAACAAGCCCACAAGTGCTAGGGTGTTTCTCTAATGAAGACAAGTACCATCACATATTACCAACGTCCAACCCTTAGAGGGCTAGATCATCATAAAAACCTGTTCCAAAGCATAGTGCTATCTCCAAACGAAGTGAACATACTAATGTCATCACAATGTTGGAAAAGCCCATAGGACCTAGTGTTAGCAATTTTGTTTTAATCATTAACTCTTAAACCACCTTGTTGTTACTGGGTTAGTTATGCGGGTTATCAAAGGTGGTTATGGGATATTGTACTATAAATGTACGTTAATTGTAAATACATAATTGATTCAGCTCTTGCTTTTTTCTGCCATGTCCTCGTTTTTTGATGATTTTTATTTTTTTGCTCCTTGTTATTTACGTCAATTGGTATCAACGCCGTATAATTCTCAGGGCCTGAATCAATCTACGGTGAAGGACATGATTGATTCAATCAAGAAGTGATCGGTCATGTTGCCGCCGAAAACACACCTGGGGTTAACGTGGCATAAATCTTCAAGCCACTAAGTGTGTCCTTGGGGGAAAGCCTCGAGTCAAGTACTGTCACTTGAATGTTGACTCCTCCGTTTAGGCAAACTCCTAACGAAGCCAAGGGGGGTGGACCCTAAAGGTTACTAAGGTTGACTAAGCTAATTAGTTCTGGTGGATGAGTTAGTTTTTTAGGAGTTTTTTAAACAATGAAATTGATACAAGAGATCTGCGATGTAAAATTAAAGCATAACAACATAAAGATTAAACATGTTCATCAATCCATTCAACACATGATAGAAATTAAATACAGATTATAATGATAAAGCAAAAAGACCAGTGCTGATAATGGAATCAAATAAAGTGCTGTTGTAATGCTTGAAATAAAATGTTGTGCGAATGCTCTTGGTCAATTTTAAATTATTGTGGAGATGAGTGGATTATTAGGGAGGGGGATTTCCGATATACCGTGAGGTACTAGAAATATGTATGGACTTATGGCAAAGGTGGCTCCTCACTCGGAAATGTGGGATGGATCGGAGTCTCTGGGAGGTGTTTAACACTACACCAAACGAGGGTGCATTCTAACGGTATCCCGAGGTCGCTACCCAGTGGTTCCCGCTTCCTTTGAGGAATTTCCCCACACAATGCCAATAATCGATTTATGTCGGATTTTCGTAAAATGGAGGTTAATTGAAAAAGTGAGACTGATTACTAGTCACTAATTCCCTTTCTAGTATGATCGATCTGTTCAGTCGAGGCTATAGTGATCTAGAGCATACTCAGGACAAAGCCTTGTTACTTTTAAAATATTTTTGAACAACGTTTTTTTGTTTATTAAAAACCCCAAGAGTCTCTTTTCCGGTCAATACTCGGACAAGCCCTTATCCTGAACTCTGTACTTCGGGAAAGCAAGGGGGTTAATTAAAAGTAAAAGACTGAAAAGTAAAATGTTATCTAATTACTACACTACCGAGGTAGTGGGTTAGTATCCGATTACTTTTGCAAAAGATAAATCAAATTGTATTGAAAAGTATACGGTTTGTAAAAAACAAGATAAAAAAGTTCCTAAGTCCTGAGTGAGTCAATGGCCCAATATTTGGAATGGACCACGACGTTAAATTTTAATTATTCTCGGTTGATTTTAATTAAACTAAAGCTAATGTAAAGATTGTTAGGCTGAAAAAATGACAACATCCACAAAAAGGGTATCGACACCAATCCCCCCTGGGGGGATAGCTTGCTTCCAAAAAATATTTTTATTACGAGATTTCAATGCCAATCTTGAAGTGAAAGAACTTCTCTTTCTCCTTATAGATATTGGAGAAAAGAGGTTACAAATACCGTGGCAAAAGTTTGGAAGGAAATGTAAGGTTCAAGAAAGTCTTGGATCGTCCAATCTTGTCAAAATGAGTGCTCCAAAGACTTTTTTCTGCTGTCATGCAACAAAAACCAACAAACAAATTAGTAGCAAAAAATGCCCAAAATCACTTTAGAAGTGACTTGGGCAGATCAGAAAAAAGCTAAAAAATTCTAAGTTAAGAAACTAGTTAACTAAAGCAAAAGAACTAAGATGGTTTGGCTAAAAAGCCAACCCTCTTAGGGTCTTGGACAGCCTTGAAAATGCAGCCATTAAAGCAATTAAGTTGCTTGATTTAACCTTTAAATACTTCAAAGAAAAGACACCTTCAAACAAGCTTTGAAATTGACTTAAATAACTTGCTCAAAGACGATTTTTCAAAGCTAGATCCAAAGAAAAAATGAAACTTTTTAAATAACTTTTAATAAGCTTGATAAATAAATCAGATCTGAAAATTCTAAGAACCGGTAACCAAGAAGAATTTAATTTTAGAAGGGAGAAAGAGTAAGGTGAAAGAAGCTTGTTGCCGGAAAGATCAACCAGGGATTTTTTTTTTTGTGGAGTGCCGAGGGACAATGTCTTGTGATATTGTTGGGTGGAGTCAAGCTAGATCCACAACTCCTCCAAGCTTGGCAACTTGAAAACCACTCAAGAAACTTGCAAAACCCGTGAGATCTGGTGATAGTATATAAATTGAGATTAAAACAACATGCATATAATCTTATAAAACATGTTAGATCTAGATCTCTAAAAATATGTATTCAAAGTAGAAAAAGCAAGTAAACTTACATTACTATACTTCTAAAGATTGAGAACAATCATTTAAGCCAGATACACAAAGCACAATGCAAGAAATTGAAATGAGAAACATATTATCTCATGAAAACATGACATTGGTGATCCACACATAAAAGCACCACACAGTTTAGCCTCCAAAGCTTCTTTATTAGCAAATGCAAAATATGGAACAATATTACAAATGCACCACACAGTTTAGCCTCCAAAGCTTCTTTATTAGCAAATGCAAAATATGGAACAGTATTACAAAATTGCAAGCCTCCTCTCAATCCAACTCTAACTAGTTTGGAATGAGGGGGCTGCCATGCTTAAATAGCAAAAATGAAGAGAGAGGGCGCACTTGGTGAAAGAGGGGAGGGCGCATTAGTGGAGGGAATCATGCCATGACTTGTGGCTTGATTCAGGAGGCTGCCACCACCATTTGGGCTGCCAAAAGTCAGCCCAAAGGCTGCCTAAATTATAGCTGCAAATTCTTTAAACAATGGGCCCCCCTCCTTGGGAAATGCGCCCCCCTTAAGAGGAAATGCACCCTACTTTATTGGGAGACGATTCCTTTAAATGTGCTGCCCCAAAACATGCCATAAATCATCCCTAAATACTCTCAATCAAGGCTGATCCTAATCCTCTTCCAAATCCCATCAAATTAGGAAATGGATTTTTTCATATTTTTCACTTTTTTGGCATTTTTTTTCATTTTTTTGACAATAAGTGAAAAAGAAAGCACTTAACCACTTATGAAAGTGGCTTTTGGGGTACAGTCGATGCTTCTGAGCTTGAAAATGAGCACCCCCATGGCAGAAAAGACCCCTAGATCACACTTTTATCACATTTTTAATTTTTTTAATCAAACCATTAAAAATGGCTTGATTTTACGGAATTTTTTTTTTCCGGAAAAAAAAACCTAGGGGGACCTAACACATGTCCATACGACTCAATTTGAATGCCTAACATGGTTTAATACATTGACACTTAGGCTCTAATAACCTCCTAAGGCCTAAACACTACGCCGACCACCCCAACTTTGGAGGTATGAGTGAAAAACTCGACAATTATTAGTCGTTTGTTTAACAACAAATAATTAACAAGGAAAAAAACACTCTGGGCTAGTCGGATTAATGTTCAAGTCCTAGGAAGCCGAGTCTTTTACATACAGCTACCATGCCAACACATTTTATTACAATTTTCCCGAGGGGGTATGAACATGTGGTACAAAAAATAAAAAGGGCATAGAAGGCTTGATGGACTTCTGAACTCTGATAATGAACACTTTGACATGTTCAAGCTTTCAGCGGTTCACTTGGAATCCACTAAGTGCAATTTTAGTGGATAACAGGTCACAAAAGAAAAGGTGCAGTAATGAAGTTTTGCAGCAGTCCACACAAATGAAGAAATCTTTGTCTAGAAATAGAATTGAAGAAGGTGTAAATCAAACAATGAAAAGGACTCGGCCAAAGATAACAAACTCAACTACCAAAGTATTGATCATCCTTCCAAAATAATGTGGAAGTTGTTATCAGATAACTTGTAGCTGCCCCTAACGATGATCCCATCCAGGATGGTAGAGGGGATAGGAAGCTAAAGAGGTGACCTTCGAGGATCTCGATCACCAGAAGTGGATTGGTTGTCACGCCAATTAGGACCTTTGTCACTTTAAGCCAACTGAGAGAAGGCTAAGGGGGAGACCCTGGCATCTCCTTGCGGAAAGACCCCAATAGACAGGACACCCTAAAATCTATGCGACTAGGAAAGAGCTATGTGACTAGGAAAGAGAGGATACCTTGCTGAGGAAACCCTAGATCACAAATGGATGCTACTAAGGGAGAAATAGTGCTAGATATAATGATGTGAATTCAAATGATGATTCCTCAGTAGCAATAAAATCAATAAGAGATCTAGGTAGAAAGAGTGCTAGGTGTGGATGAGCAAATCGCTACTCTAGGGGGTTTAACTTAGTAAATTGAAAATGCCCAAAGGCAGGATTCGAAATAACATTTAATAGTTCTCCTAACACTGGATTTTATTGCTTGGATGAAGGATAAGAGCAAATAACATAGACCACAAGCAGAATCAAGTCATAAACCAGAACTAAAGCTACCAGGACAAGAGGGGTGCATTCACTAGAAGATCAATGCCAAGTCCAAGGGGTAAATGGAGTAAGTAATATAACATTCAATTTCTAAAGGTTTTGGATTATGGCCTAAAATACCCACATGCCGGATTTCTAAGATTCTAGGTAAATGACTTATAAGGTTTATCGAGGGTTTTAGAGAGTTAATTATTTTGCTGATAGATGGAATGGAAATGAAAACAAGAGAAAGAATGAAGACTTACTTGCGTTCTTGAGAGATGCCGAGATAGTGACAATTTGTTTCCAGTAGAGATCAACTAAGAAGAAAATGGTGAAGCCCTAGCTCTTAATAAAATTCGCCCAAGTGAGTAGCTGCACCCTCGTCTTGCCAAACAAACAACAATGAGTCAATCTGATTTTTCAAGAGAGGAAGACAATCACATACAAAGAAATCCAGAGCGAAAATGATTGGTGCAAAGATACAAAAAGAACTCCCTGTTGTTCAACAAGTTGAGAGAGAGAGAAGGGGGTTTCCTACTAATGCACCCACCTTCAAATCGCTGCCCCTGTATGCAAATCAAAATCATCACAATAATGTTAAGAACAACCACAATCTTCTTCTAGTGCAAAGGAAAAACAACATGCAATCACAACTCTCGAACAATTTTCTACAAGATACACAGATTTTCCACAACAAGTTTTCTCTATTCTCAGTCCAAGAGCCAAAAGTCCATTGCAATGAGAGCTCTCTCTAATATAGACAATGAGAGAGCACAATCCCTAGCTATCATATTGTCAACGACTGAGATTAAAAGATAGAGATGATGATCCAATGGTGGAGATCAAATCAACTCTAGAAAGCATAAATCACTCACAAGAGTGGGGGGGCGGGGGGCGAGTTACCCAGGTGTGCCCAAGTACATAGCAAATCTGATATAAAATGACAATACATGATATGGGGTCTCCTAGGGGCCATGTTGTACCCCTAGGGACATAATATACAACTCCACATACAAAATAATGGTGTAGCAAGTGAAGTCGAGCTTCCCACAAGTGCGCCCCCTCTCTAGTAGTGCGACTTGGCTAGGAGAGGCCAAGTGATAAACATGGGGCCCAATGATGATAGAGTCATGTGAAATGAATTCCAAAAACCCTCCATAACCTGAGATAAATTGCCAATGTCACTTTGTTTTTTTTTTGACAGAAGCGGTTAGATGATTGTATTAATGGAATCTCAAGTGCCTTAGCATTGGAAATTTACAACTTAGTCTGAGAGACTTCGAGGTGTCCTCTAACATCCATAACGAGGATCGTTTATGCTTGCCCATGCCCTAATTTTTAGTTTTCATCATTCTGGCAATTTCAAATATGCTATAATATCTTCCAATGTGCACAAACTGTCCCAGCAAAATGTAGTAAAACATGTATTAATTCAAAATTAAAAAAGATAGCAGACAGAGATCTTCTGTGATGTCGTTGCTTTCATTCTTCCCAATCATGTCGACCCAGTCACATTTTGACATACACGTAGGGCCTTCACCCACGTAGCTCCCCTCCACGAAGTTGCCCTGGCTGCGATCCATCTCTAGATTCTCCATCCAATTGCCACGACCTTTCCCTGCCTGAACATTATTAAGGAATTGCATCCCAATCCTTTGATTCTGCAGTGCTGAGCACTCCCGGGGAAAGGAGCACTGCCCTGTTGGCCTCACGATCCGCTTCAACATTGTTTTCCCAATGCACATGATAGAATTCCAGCTTTGCAAAGGAGCTGATCAGCCTTTTTATCCTGCAAACATGCATTTTTAATCTGAGATCCTCCGGAGCGGAGTTTTTTACCAAGTATTTGATAATATTCTGCGAGTCTCCCACGATTCTGGCTCTATCAATACCATTCTTTTTGAGTTGGCGAAGCCCCTATAGTAATGCAAGAGCTTCCGCTTGATTGCTTGTGGAAATACCAAGTTCCCAAGCATACTTAATTTCAATGTTTTCTTCAGCATTTCGAATTATCCCTCCTCCTCCTGCATTACCAGGATTCCCTTTAGCCGTTCCATCAAAGAAAAGACTATGCATCTCAGAACTTTTCCTCCACTTAGTAAAATCTTCTCCTTCTAATCTGATTTGCCAGAACTCCAAATTTGCCGAAATTCCATTTGCAGAGGGAGGTCTAATATCCATCTTAATTCCCCAATCTATTTCCTCTTTGCTGAGATTGTTTACAATTTTCAAGTCGACAGAGTTCTGGAGGAATTCTTTGAGAAGACCTCTAGGTTTTGCCCACCAGAATGATTTAGGCCTACAATCCAACTCACCAAAGGCAAGTTTTGTCACCAACTTAGAACCGAGACACTGAACATACAGGGATGCAGTCCAAACACAGAGGTAGAAAAATGGGGAAGTCCTCAGTATCAGAAAGTCAAATGAGACAGGTCAAGGTTTAAAGTCAAACAAGGAAAGTCATGTATGGATGGAGTCAAGTGAGTATGGAGCCTACACTAGCAGACAACTGGTGTCAGGAAAGGCCATATCTATGTAAGGTGGAAAACCAGTGGGTTTTGTTAAATGACCTAAATGTGCAAGTAATTGTCCATTTTATGATTTATAGTTCATTTTAAACAGTTTGCCACATCAGGAATAATATACCAAGCAGATGCTGTGAACATGACTAAATCAACAAGATAATAATCCACAGTCAATGATAAAATATCCATAGATCATATTGTTGATTTTTCCTGAGCAGCATCGAGTGCCATTCTCTGGGAGAATGGAGGCACCTGGTCAGTTACTAGGATATTGACTTAGTCTGGGACTGGGAACTCAGCCTAGGGCTGAGTGCCATTCTCTGGGAGAATGGAGGCACCTGGTCAGTTACTAGGATATTGACCCAGTCTGGGACTGGGAACTCAGCCTGGGGCTGAGAGCCATTCTCTGGGAAAATGGAGGCACCTGGTCAGTTACCAGGATATTGATCCAGTTTGGGACTGGAAGCTCAGCCTGGGGCTGAGAGCCATTCTCTGGGAGAATGGAGGTACCTGGTCAGTTACTAGGATTTCACTGTAAGCCCCAGACCGGGTCTGGGCAAGTGGTGTACTCCTCCACTTGGACTTGGTGACCACAGGTGGGTGAAGTAAAGCAATTCAATATCTTCCTATGATGATGTACTTGGAGTGGACATGAAGACCCTAAAGAACACCTGGTTGATTTATTGAAGAACCATAGAACCCAAGCACCACTTGACTTGGTCCATGAACCCACCAGTTAGAAGAAGAAGAAAAATAAATATGTATTTATTTATGGTCAACTCATTATTGGAGGAAAGACAAATTATAATGATGAATGATGTGAAAAAAAATTAAAATATATATGTTGCATATATATTTATTGGAAGGTCGGCCTCATTGATTAAAATAAAAATTTAATGGCTAATGGATGCAAGTCGGCCTCATGATTTAATGGCCAATTGATGCAAGTCGGCCTCATTATTTTTGTGTGGAATTATCCACTATAAATATGGAAAGAAACTCATATCAATTCGTGGGTTTTAAGGACAGCTCAGAAATCAGTTCGGTGGTATCTAGACAGACAGTTCGGTGGTGTTTTTTCTGGGTTCTCTCCATGTTATAGAACAGTTCGGTGGTGTCTAAAAAGACAGTTCGGTGGTATACAGCTGGGTTCTCTCCATTATACAGCTGGGTTCTCTCCATTATAGAGCTGAGTTTTTTCCATTATATTGCTGGGCTATATATACTTACTGCTGTGCATACCTGAACCCTGCTAAGGGTGACCTTCTTACTTGCTGGTTTATACACGTACTGTTTCTTACTGCTGTGCATACTCGAGCCCTGTTAGGTCATTCTTTATGTGCATTCAAGGGTGATCTGTTACTGTTGGGTTCTCTTCACATTACTCTTATTGCTGGGTTCTACTGCTGGTTCATGGTTCAGTACAGCTGTGAGTCTTATTCAGGGTCTATCCCTAACTCTTTGGCAGCCATTACAATACTACAGCCCCTGGAAAAGGCCACAACAGACATCAGTGAACAGTGACAGGTACAGGATTGGTCAAACAAGGTTGAGACTGCTTCAGCTACAGTTCAACAGGGTTCTTCTTGGTAAATGAAACAATTCTAATTGTTGGAAAGGCTTGTTTAGCCCGATGTTGTAAAACTCAGATATCTCATATTTAAGGAAGATATTCTTGTTGGGGTTTTTATACCTTAAAAGGTTTTCCCCAGGGTAAACATCTGTGTTCTTGTGGATGCATGTTTGTCTATTTTGATTTACTGTTGATAATCTTCTGCTGCTAAATTTAAATTTGAAGTCAAAATTAAAAAGAAGACTGTTGCTACTATCAATCTCAGATCTGTGCTATTATTTCTTAATTTTTAACATGGTATCAGAGCTCTGCTTGTAAAACACACAGTGTTTGGGCAACTGACTGTGTCTTACATAGACCTTAGGACAGTACAGACAGATCAGAGATGGCTGCTTCTACCTCTTTCAGACCAGAGGACAGGCTTGAGGGTTCAACAAACTTTAATTCATGGAAAGCAAGGCTTATGGCCTCCTTGGAAGAAAATGACCTTGATGACTTGGTCATCAATGTTGTAGAAGAACCCACGTCAAACACAGGAAGGGCAGCATTCAAAAAGAAGCAAGCCAAGGCTAGGAGGATTATCTATGACTCAGTCAAGGAAAATATAATGCCTGCCATAACACCACTGAAGACAGCCAAGGAGTGTTTTGACACCTTGACAAATTTGTACGAGAAGAAAGCACCCAGTCAAAAGAGAGTCTTGAAAAATAGACTTCGCACATTGAAGATGGAAAAAGATGAAGGAGTGGCCTCCTTCTTCACAAAGATTGCTCAGGTAAGAGATCAACTTTCTGCTATTGGGGTTACAGTAGATGATGATGACCTTGTACAAACTGTTTTTTATGGTCTTCCAAGTTCTTGGGAAACCTTCTTAGCTTCTGTTAGTGGGCGTGAGACTCAGCCAGATTTTGAGAGACTTTGGCATGACTGTTTAGAAGAAGAAGGCAGAGTACAGAGTAGAACTAAGGGTCCTAAAGAAGGGAATCTTGCACTAGCAGCCAAAACCAAGAAGCAATTTAAGAAGCCCTTCCATCCCAAGAAGAAAGAGAACAAGCCACAAGGTAGGCAATTTGATATGTCACAAGTTAAATGTTTTAATTGTTTCATGATGGGACATTATGCTAGGGACTGTAGGTAGCCAAAGAGAAGGCCCAAAAGAAAATTTGAAGCATCTACAGATGAAGAAGAAGAACCAAAGAAGAAGAAAAATACAAAGTCTTCCAAGCAAGAAGATTCAAGAAAAGAATACTATTTGATTTCTGCCCTAGCAGGGTCCATCACCAACAGCTCAAATTCTTGGTTGGTGGACAGTGGAGCCTCAAAACATATGACAGGTTCCCGTGAAGCTCTTACAAGCTACAGAAAGAAGAAGTTTGACACTCAAGTAGAACTTGGAGATGACTCCACCTACAAAATAGAGGGAGTGGGTTCAGTCTCATTTCAACTTGATTCAGGGACCATGTTGCACATTGAAGACATACTATATGTTCCAGGTTTGAAGAAAAATCTTCTTTCTGTTGCTGGCTTAGAAGACAAAGGCTACACAGTTATATTCATGGACAAAAAGGTTTTGCTTTGGTCAAAGAATGAAAGGTTAAGTGCAGCAGAATTGATTGGGCTTCGAGAGGGAGGCCTTTACAAGGCCTCTGGGCATTCTACTCAAGCATTGGTTCACAACACTATCAACCCTTGTGAGCTATGGCATCGCAGGTTTGGGCACCTTCATTATGCATCTCTCCCTGGTCTTCAAAAGATGGTTACAGGTATGCCTGAGTTTTCTAATGAACATAATGGTATTTGCAAAGGTTGTGCCCTTGGTAAAAATACCAAGAAGTCTTTTTCAAAAAGTCACAGCAGATCAAAAGGTATTTTGGATTTGATTCACTCTGACATTTGTGGACCCATGTCTTCACCTTCCTTAAGTGGTTGTTTATACTATGTACTGTTCATTGATGATTACTCTCGTAAATCTTGGATTTACTTTCTAAAAGCCAAGAGTGAAATTTTTGATAAGTTCAAGGAGTTCAAGGCGCTGATTGAAAATCAGACAGGAAGACACATTCGCATCTTGAGGTCAGACAATGGAGGTGAGTTTGAATCAAATGATTTTGATGATTTTTGCCAAGAAGCAGGGATCAAGAGGGAGTTGATTGTACCTTACAACCCCCAACAGAATGGGGTTGCAGAAAGGAAGAACAGAACAGTCTGTGAGGCTGCTAAAGCCATGTTGTGTGATCTAGATCTTCCCTTGTCTCTATGGGTTGAGGCTACTAGTACAGCTGTCTATATTCAAAACAGAAGTCCTCATGCCATTTTGGGAGAAAAGACTCCAGAGGAAGTCTTTACAGGAAGGAAACCTGCAGTTGACCACATGAGAATCTTTGGCACTCCAGTCTACATCCATGTGCCAAAGGAAAAGAGATTAAAGCTGGAGCCTTCCGGAAAGAAAGGCACATTTGTTGGGTACAGTGAAAATTCAAAAGCCTACCGTATCTATGTTCCTGGTCAAAGGTACATTGAAATCAACAGAGATGTGATATTTCATGAGGAAGCTGTTTTTCACCACTCCAAAGAGCTTCCAAAAGATCCAGAAGGATCTCTTTCTGACTTTCCAGACTCTCCTCATTCAGAGAATCAGAGGGAGGAAGAAGATGAACCTCATGCTTACTCAGAACCAGAAAGACCAGCTGAAGAACTACTTGAAGCACCTCCATCCAAGAGAAGACCTACTTGGGCAAGAGAAACATTGCAAGAAGCAGAGAAGCATAAAGCTCCATCTGGGACATTCAGAGAAAGCAAGAAGCCCCAGAAATACTCAAGTCTTACGAGTAAGATCATTGATGCAGAGCCTTGATGCAGAGCCTTCTACATTCAAAGAAGCAGAGTCTCATCAGGTATGGATTGATGCAATGACAGAAGAATATAAGTCCATAATGAAAAATGATGTGTGGGAAATTGTTCCTCGACCAAAAGGGAAGTCTGTGGTAACTTCCAAATGGCTCTATAAAATCAAGCATGCTGCTGATGGCAACATTGAGAAATATAAAGCAAGATTTGTGGCACGCGGTTTCTCACAAAAGGAAGGCATAGACTATGATGAAACATTTGCCCCTGTTGCCAGGTATACCACCATCAGAACTATTATCTCCCTCGCTGCTGTTTTTGGATGGAAACTCCATCAAATGGATGTAAAGACAGCTTTTCTTAATGGAGAAGTTGAAGAAGAGGTCTACATTGAGCAACCTGAAGGTTTTGTGACACATGAAATGCAATCTCATGTGTGCAAGCTAAAGAAAGCTTTGTATGGACTCAAACAGGCCCCAAGGGTCTGGTATGCCAGGATTGATGGTTACCTTCACAGTTTGGGATTCTCCAAGAGCACTGCTGATCCCAACCCCTACTTTAAGGTTGTTCAGAACCATGTCTTGATCCTAGTCTTATATGTGGATGATCTGTTCCTCACTGGAGAGGAGCAACTGATAGCTCAATGCAAGAGGGAGCTTACTTCAGAATTTGAAATGAAAGATCTGGGACTCATGCACTATTTCCTTGGTTTAGAGGTCTGGCAGAAGCCAGATGAGATCTTTCTGTCTCAAGGAAAGTATACAGTTGATATCTTGCAGAGGTTTGGGATGCATGACTGCAAACCCATGAGTGTACCTATGACATCAAATCTGAAGAAGTTACGTGACTCAGCTACTTCTTCACAGGCAGTGGATCCTACTCAGTATCGACAACTTATTGGATGTTTGTTGTATCTAGTGCATACGAGACCAGATATCTGTTATACTGTGAATGCATTGAGTCAGTTCATGTCCGAGCCAAAGCACATACACTGGATAGCTGCCAAACATGTGCTCAGATATTTGCGAGGTACTATTACATATGGGCTCAGATATACCTCCAACAGTGGGGTAATGCTACTTGGATATGCTGACTCCGATTGGGCTGGCAGTGTAGTGGACCGGAAAAGCACATCAGGGTATTGTTTCAGTTTGGGATCAGCCATGATCTCATGGTCCAGCAGAAAACAGGGTTCCATAGCTCAGAGCACAGCTGAAGTTGAGTATATTGCTGCCAGTGATGCCTGCAGAGAAGCAGTTTGGCTTAGAAAGCTTCTCTCTGACCTGTTTGGTGGAAAGCTTGAACCAACTGTTATCCATTGCGATAATCAGAGTTGCATTAAGCTTTCAGAGAACCCTGTATTTCACGACAGGTCAAAACACATTGAGATGAAGTACCACTTCATCAGAGATATGGTACAACGAGGTGCCATGAAGCTCCAGTACATTCGTACAGATGAGTAGATTGTTGACATATTGACCAAGCCCCTGTCGTTGACAAAGCTTGTGCACTTTCGAGACAAGCTTGGTATTGCAGAGAATGACCCTCTCGCTGAGAGGGAGTGTTGATTTTTCCTGAGCAGCATCGAGTGCCATTCTCTGGGAGAATGGAGGCACTTGGTCAGTTACCAGGATATTGACCCAGTCTGGGACTGGGAACTCAGCCTGGGGCTGAGTGCCATTCTCTGGGAGAATGGAGGCACCTGGTCAGTTACCAGGATATTGACCCAGTCTGGGACTGGGAACTCAGCCTGGGGCTGAGAGCCATTCTCTGGGAGAATGGAGGCACCTAGTCAGTTACCAGGATATTGATCCAGTCTGGGACTGGAAGCTCAGCCTGGGGCTGAGAGCCATTCTCTGGGAGAATGGAGGTACTTGGTCAGTTACTAGGATTTCACTGTAAGCCCCAGACCGGGTCTGGGCAAGTGGTGTACTCCTCCACTTGGACTTGGTGACCACAAGTGGGTGAAGTAAAGCAATTAAATATCTTCCTATGATGATGTACTTGGAGTGGACATGAAGACCCTGAAGAACACCTGGTTGATTTATTGAAGAACCATATAACCCAAGCACCACTTGACTTGGTCCATGAACCCACCAGTTAGAAGAAGAAGAAAAATAAATATGTATTTATTTATGGTCAACTCATTATTGGAGGAAAGACAAATTATAATGATGAATGATGTGAAAACAAATTAAAATATATATGTTGCATATATATTTATTGGAAGGTCGGCCTCATTGATTAAAATAAAAATTTAATGGCTAATGGATGCAAGTCGGCCTCATGATTTAATGGCCAATTGATGCAAGTCGGCCTCATTATTTTTGTGTGGAATTATCCACTATAAATATGGAAAGAAACTCATATCAATTCGTGGGTTTTAAGGACAGCTCAGAAATCAGTTCGGTGGTATCTAGACAGACAGTTTGGTGGTGTTTTTTTTGGGTTCTCTCCATGTTATAGAACAGTTCGATGGTGTCTAAAAAGACAGTTCGGTGGTATACAGTTGGGTTCTCTCCATTATACAGCTGGGTTCTCTCCATTATAGAGCTGAGTTTTTTCCATTATATTGCTGGGCTATATATACTTACTGCTGTGCATACCTGAACCCTGCTAAGGGTGACCTTCTTACTTGCTGGTTTATACACGTACTGTTTCTTACTGCTGTGCATACTCGAGCCCTGTTAGGGCATTCTTTCTATGCATTCAAGGGTGATCTGTTACTGCTGGGTTCTCTTCACATTACTCTTACTGCTGGGTTCTACTGCTGGTTCATGATTCAGTACAGCTGTGAGTCTTATTCAGGGTCTATCCCTAACTCTTTGGCAGCCATTACAATACTACAGCCCCTGGAAAAGGCCACAACAGACATCAGTGAACAGTGACAGGTACAGGATTGGTCAAACAAGGTTGAGACTGCTTCAGCTACAGTTCAACAGGGTTCTTCTTGGTAAATGAAACAATTCTAATTGTTGGAAAGGCTTGTTTAGCCCGATGTTGTAAAACTCAAACATCTCATATTTAAGGAAGATATTCTTGCTGGGGTTTTTATACCTTAAAAGGTTTTCCCCAGGGTAAACATCTGTGTTCTTGTGGATGCATGTTTGTCTATTTTGATTTACTGTTGATAATCTTCTGCTGCTAAATTTAAATTTGAAGTCAAAATTAAAAAGAAGACTGTTGCTACTGTCAATCTCAGATCTGTGCTATTATTTCTTAATTTTTAACACATATAACATCATAACAATAAATATCATCATATATCATCTGAAACACTGCTGCAATACATCTCTAGGCACTGAACTGAAACTATATGGGATAAAGGGTCACATCGGTCATCAAATCTGAACTCTCAAGGCTCAGCCTTGACATAAGGTCTAACATAAGTCTGAATAATACACTGCTCTGACCATGCGTGATCACAAAATATACAAT
This sequence comes from Larix kaempferi, assembly GCA_027924585.1. NCBI lineage: Eukaryota > Viridiplantae > Streptophyta > Pinopsida > Pinales > Pinaceae > Larix > Larix kaempferi. The sequence goes on along the minus strand of BSBM01001312.1, from coordinate 10,761,228 downwards.
CATCATAGCCATGCTTTGAATAATGGAAGCTTTGGAATGTGCAGATATCTGCTAAACAAGAATAGTAGCCTTGCTACTATGGTGTGATAACAGTACTTAGTACGATCCAACAAGTGTGATTAAGAGGACTTGAAGTTGAACACTTGAGGAACCTGTCGAATAAGAGACATTGATGTATTCCCATTTATTCAACAACGAGGGAAACTGCCACTGATGACTGCAATCCCCAAGGTACTAACCGAAACTCTAAACTTCGTTCCCAGAGCATAATGAGTTGAGGTCGATGGGAAGAAGTCTGCTGAAAGGGAGGCATTAATGCATCCTCCATCATCCAACATGAGAAACACTCACAGGTATGAGCTGATGTGGAGTAGGACGAGTAACAAGATGAAATAAACTGACACCAGGATGGCCGATACAAGCTGTATCTTGGAACAGTGAGCACGACACAAAGTGACTTAGGTAGTTTTCAACATAACGGGAGAAATGATATAAGTTTGCAATGTAGGAGACATAACAGACCCTCCATATGGTTGGAAGAATAACCAATCGGGGGAGTTGACAACTCGGAGATCAGGTTCACCCTAAGGTCAAAAAACTAAAACCCAACTGCCATGAAAGACTCAAGTAGGTGCTGTGTTCAAGGATATGACTGACATAACTGCCTTTGAAACTGAAAGAGATGCGATACACCCTTCTTATCCCTTATTCTTTTTGGTAAAAGAATGTTCTTCTTGTTTATTTAATGAGTCCAAGAAAAATAGAAAACTCAATAGGTCCAACCATGTAAAGAGTTTAACGAGCCCATGGGAGGAAGACTCAGGACCTTCTTCATTGTTTACAGAGTTCGAAGAAGAGATAGAAGAATACTCCATAGTACTGATCTCTGGATTTTAATATCGAGTCGAGATCTGCTCTTGCTCGCCGGTGTTTTCAATTTAAGGAGTCTGAAAAACTTAAACAATAACTCCATACGCCTACTCGTGGATTTTAATATCGAGCCAAAGTAGGTTAATGCTCGCTGGTGTTTTCCTGTTTATAGAGTTTGAAAAACTTAAACAATCCTCTATTTACCTTCTCGCGGATTTCACATCGAGCCCTAGTAGGTGAATGCTCGCTTGGTTTTTTCATGTTTAGAGAGCCTGAAAACCCTAAAGAGAGGCTCCAAAAGGCCTTTTTCGTATAGTTAGTCCCCTCCCCCAAAAAAGTATAAAACAATGAGAGGAGAACTCTTCTAGCCACAGATGACTAGAGTATTCCTTTTTCGTATGTAATCCGCAAAGGTCCGGAAAAAGGGTTGAACTTATACTTAAGCGGATGTCGCTTCAAATCCTTTAACAAGTCTGAAATGACAACTATACTCGGCAATCTTGTCATATTTAAAGAGTCAAACAGGAGCGTGAAAGAACTCTATACAGATCTTTTTCGTAAAGTTTTAACGAGCCCGAAAAAGTAAACTCGTGACCTCCTTACTGTTATAACGAGCTCAAAGGAGATAGAAAAAATGCTCATAACTTCCTTCCTGTTTTTAACGAGCTTGAAGTGAAGATGGAAGAAATGCTCGTAGCCTCCTTACTGTTTTTAACGAGCTCGAAGTGAAGGTGGAAGAATGCTCGTAGGTGGATCAATGTCCAAATGAATGGCAGACTGTATTATAGACTCTGGGAAAACTTCATCAGAAGGAAGTATATTATCCCAGATGGAACACATATCTGAACATTCAGATGGAGTCATCACCTGGTCAATTGCCGGGACCCAGTCCCTAGAAGGTAAGCATGAATTCAGAGGCTTCTTCTTAGTAGCAATTGGACTCAAGGAACAATATGCCACATAATTTGATTGTGACATGGTGGTGCCTACTGACGAGGGACATACTTGGTCTCTAGTTGGGTAATAAGAGGGATCAACAAATGTAAGCTGATCGATAGTGACAATGCTTTCGTTGTGGGGAAAATGCATCACACGAAAGAGCGTAGACACCACAGCTTGCATAGCATATACGTAATCACGCCCGAGGATCATATCAAAATCCATCGAGTCCTTTAAAACCATAAATCAAGCAAGACTATTTTACCACTCAAAGTAACAGGTACTTGAGGGAGGAATCCCAACAGTTCACTAGGTCTTCTGTCGAAGGTCAACGGCCAATTAACAGCTGTAACAAGGTTAGGGAAACCTAAATCTCTCCAAGCATAAGAGGATAAGATACTAACAGAGGCTCCTTCATCTACAACACATTGGTGAACCACGTGGTTGCCGATATCAACCTTTATCTGGAAAGGTGTAGCAGAAGGAAGGCGAGGCCCAGTTAGACTATTCCAATCAAAGGAAATGATCCCAGAGCTTGGTAGGGGTTCACTCGGCATAGATGCAGTGCCCCCATTTTCAGAGACATCCGAACTGGTAATGCAGAAGACTTCAGGGACAGGTGCATCAGTCTCGGAAGGATTGATGGGATCGGTCGAAGATTGCATCGATTCGATCGCTTCACTCTCCAAAGGAAGAATGGGGTTGACCAAAGATTGCATTGGTTCAACCACTTCATCAACCAAAGGTTGATTAGGCTGTTGGGAATCTATAGACAATTCAGGAGCAGAGGATCCTTCAGACATGGACCACACTCTCCGCACCTCTGGAATAACAGGGCACTGGTGAGTAAGGTGATCTCCCTTACAAAGTTGACAAGGGAACTTTGGCTTGCGTCCTATACGCTTAGACTCCGTAACAACAACAATACTCTCAGCATGACTAGCATTGGCTGACAGCTTGCCCCCAGCATGACTTGCATTGGCTGGTTGAACTATGGACCACTCTTTGCATCTCTGGAATAGCAGGGCACTGGTGAGTAAGATGGTCTCCCTCGCAAAACTTACAAGGGAACTTAAGCTTCTGTTTATTAGGTTTGTCGACAATGTCAACTTTCTCAACATGACTTGCAGTGGCTGATTCAGTGTCTCCAGTATGACTCACAGGAAATGGTGACTTGTCATTAATATGACTAGCAGTGATCAATGATGTGTCCTCAACATGAGAAATAGTGGTTGAAGACATACTTCCAGTATGATTTGCAATGACTGAAAGTTTCCTCCCAGCATGACCTCCATAGGCTAGGTAGGTGCCCCCAGCATGACTTCCAGAGGCTGGGTGGATGCCCCCAGCATGACCTTTAGAGGCTAGGTGGGTGCCCCCAACATGACTTCCAGAGGTTGGGTGGGTGCCCCCAGCATGACTTCCAGAGGCATCTTCTTCCTATTCTTCCTCCGTCTATTCCTTTAGACTGCTGGTAGTATTACTACTTTCACCACATGAGGTAGAAGGAGGAGGAGAAGATGTTATTGGCGGAGCAAGCATAGGGTTCTGATGCTCTTGATGTGAAGTGTTACTTGAGAAGCTTCAGGAGCATGCAAGGCATTCAGAGTGGAAAACAACCAAACCGGTAGCCCTATAGTGAATCTTGGAAGATTCAAGGTAGCCATTAAGGGAGTACCAATGTTCCCAATGAATGGAAAAGCACAAGGAGCTCCTTGAACATGGGTCCCTTGATCGGTGCTCACCGGGATGCTATCCATAGTTTCCGACTCAACAAACCAGAAATATTTAAGGCCAACTAGAAACAAACGGCACAAAGAGCACACCACTAAAAAGGTCCTAGGTAATCAAACCAGGCAAACAATGGCAAATACTCTCGGAAGCAAGTCTGGGATGATCAGGGCCCAGAACAGACTAACAGAGTATCGACGGTCAGTTACGTGGCGTCCTCCGGAGGTCCATTGGGTGCAGGCACTTGAATCACCAAACTGCCTTCCCGGGATTACTGCCAGAGGGTTACCTTCCACGTCTGTTCGAGGTGAAGTGGGAATAACCACCCACTCTACCTGTGTAGAATCCTAAAGGTTTGATACTAAGGGTATCATCAATACGAAATAACCTAGGGGGACAGTCGTCAGCCTAGTCAAAACGCATGGGCAGGGTAGCAAAGCCCGAAGTCCGAAAGGACCCCCCGTACGCCAATCGACTCTGGTTTATGGTCAAAAGGAAAGTGAGGGGATATCCTCAACAATTCCAGTCTCCCACGACCTCGTGCTTAGCTCTGGTTTAAGTATAGTTTCCCAGGACTGTTTGATATAGATGGGTTTACCTAAATGAAAGTCTTACTACGATTTTTGAGTAATGAAGCCAGTTCCGAGCAGTTTAAGGTGATTTAAGCTCAAAACGCTAGCCTAAGCTAGTTGATGTCGTGTATTCCTAAAAAGAAAATGTTGCTAATAAATTTTATTAATAATTTCTTTTTAAGGGTTACTTGCTACTCAAAGGTTGTAGTGTAGTGTGTGGAATGATCTGTTATGAAAGTAAAGTACTTGAAAAGATAACGTTTTTAAATTCACAAAATTTTCTCTTTTCGTTTACAATTCTTTCAAAACTTGAAAACCTAAGCAATCCTAAAACATCTTTCTGTATTTTCTTTTTGAATATTTCAAAGCAAATAAATTACTTCGAAATAAAGCAAGATCTTACTACTGAGCTATTGAAACAATTTTTTGTCTTTTTCTGATAACTATGAAAGAAAGAGAACTTTGTACAAAAGCAAGCAAGATCTAACTATAAAACGTGTTCGAGGCAAACATATAAATGGCTCAAAGCAAACGAATTGAAAGACTCGATGAAGACTTGACTTACCAAGTTTTTGCAGAAGAGAAACTTGAGGCTTGGAAATGAAGTGAAAAGAAAACAGGGAAAAGAGACACTTATGACGGAAAGGCAAACCTAAAAAGGGGTGCTTGTAAGTATCAAAACCCTAAGAAACACTAAGCCAAACAAAATTAAGCAAGTGAACCAAGAATGACCTAAACAATACATGGACTCAACAACTTGTAGACTAAGAGGCTTTGACTTACTTGAACAAACTGATAAAACAATCAGCAAGTGACTGAACCAAGCAACCTTTCGGAAGCAACCCTAAGGACTCAAACTCGACAGTCAAACCCTAAAGAAGGATGAGACCAAGTGAAAGCGTGCAAAACGTTGCAACAGACAACAAACAATCAAAGTGCAGGTCTGTAAGATTGCAACAGCAACTAGGGTGAAGAGATGCAACTATATCCAAAAAGAATAGCGCACGAACTTCAAGAAAGGGCTCGTAAGCGACAAAAACACTTAAGCAAAGGCTCAAACAAGCAAAAACAAACTCAAAGAGATTGGAGAGGCTTACAAGACTCAACAAAGGCATAAAAGGTCTCAGGGGTCAATGAAGATAGTAAAGCAACAGGCTAGAACAACAGTCAAAGCTTAAAAAACAAACCCTGATAGCAAAACAGGCCACTACAGGAACATACCCTACTGTGCAGTGTTACAACTAGCGTACATTAGGAGGTGTACGCTACTGTTTAGTGCAAGGAGGGGTGTACATCAGGAGGCAAACGCTACTGTATGTAGGGGAGACCAGCGTACATGCCTCAAAAGGGCAGAATCAGGGTTTGCAAACCAAAAATTGAGTTGAATCAAGCATACAGGAAAGATGACACAGACCTATAAGGCCTCTCAGACAATCAAAAACTGAGAAAAGGGCTGGAAGAAAACCAAAATTAAGTCTCCTAGAGTAGAACAACCAAGCAATTACTCCCCAGCGGAGTCGCCAGTCTGTTGTTCGGGATTTCTACCCTATAGTGAGGAGATGGACACTACCAACTGGGCGGGGTTGACAGGTAAACACATTGATTATACTGCATATGGTTATTGCAAAAGAAATAGATTGGGACTGAAGGACATACCTCTTTTCGATGTTTGATCCTAGCTTTCGCTTGGTCCTTCACTTGATCTCCCGCTCGACCTTCTGTTTGACGAACCTGCAATACAAGAGATACCTTCCTCAACTTATCTTGACCATATAACACATGATGAAATGACAAAGCAATCTAACATCAAATATAATCAAGAATTACACCAAATAGACATGCAATCCAATAGATATCATATTTGGGACAGGAAGGGTGTTTCGACTTTTTTATTGTCAAAGAAACATGAAATCAATACAATATACCTGACGTGTAGAGATGTTTCTGCAATCGGATCCTGGGCTCCTGCTCTTCACTCTGACTTGGAACTTTCCTCCAGCGTAACAATACTTCAAGCCTTCTCTCAAGATTTCAATGAGTATGTGAGTATGTGAGTCTATTGAGTATTATGAGTAACCCGTCTCATGGATCCTCCTTGTATTTATGGGACAAGGTAGGCAGTTAAGATCGAGAGGTGGTTGGATTGGGAGGTTGGGGAAGTTGCAGAACCAACTGCAACTAATCCCAATTCGTCAAATTAATATATTTTTGATTTCATCTTAAGATGTATGTGGGTTTCATACAACAAGAGTAGTGTACAGGAAGCAACATTTATGCTTTACAACATGCGTTTACAACTTTTTTGGAGGTGTACGCTGGTTTCCCTTGAGGAGAGTAGGGTACAGTACGCAGGTCTTGTGTACAGAGAGGGGCGTACAGGTGGCAAAAACAAAAGAAATTGTTAAATTCTCAGGTGAGAAGTGTACTTCTGGCAACAAGTCATCTAAGGCAATCATGCTCTTCAATCCTTTGTGTCCTTTTGTGTGATCTACAAGGCAAGGTGATCACGGGACAGAGAAGTGCAGATTTGACCTATAACAGGCTCAGGTCCCAACATCGACGGGTTTTTTTTGGCCCAGAAGGGTCAAGGATTCAGAATTTTTTTTTGCACAACTTAGAGCCGAGACATAGAACAACATGGAGGCCATACTAGTACAGAGGTTAGAGTGGGGAAACGTCTTTGATCTCATAAGTCTTGTCCAAGTCAAGGGAGAAAGAGTTTGCATAACGGATAAACAGATGGATGGAAAGGCAAGTGAATAGGTGGTGCCAGAGATAGGTGGGGAATGGGCTAAGTTGTACAAGGGGTATCCCTATTGATGAGCATATGCCTAAGTCTTAACACCATACTATTTAACCATTTCAATTGTCAGTCCAAATGCAACCATAAGATACATAATCACCATGTTGCTACCACATATGACCAGTCACATCTACTAAGATAATCAGGAAAAACAACATGCATATGAAAACCTCATGCCATATACCTGCTCAGTCACCTCTAACATTTGGATCTGAACTGCCTCTGACAGTCTGGAGGGCAAAGGAAGATACATCAAATACTTGCTATGCTTCACTGCTAAAGTGAAACCATGGTCTAACAAGTGTCTCTCTGGGATCATGAAGGCTCAAAAGTGACAAGGGCAAGCTAATGATACTGCTTTGGAACTCTAGCTGCCTCTGTAGGTATTTTGCCACTGATCATCACTGTGAAAGAAGTAGGCTCATCTCAATGAAGGACTAGCTCAGGTCTGGGACAAACTGCTCTGAATCATCATGGTAGCCCAGCTACTATGGATGTGATAACAAAACCATTACAAGAAAATTAGCTACTACCATTCCAATGAGTCAATTAGTCTTTAATCTTTCTATGTATTTATCATAATGTTTGGCTGCAATTCCAACACATCCCATATCCAAAAAAATCTTTGATAATCCAATGTGCCAAAAGAAAACGCAGAAGAATCATCTGTCCTCTGCAAGGTTAGAAGACCATCTCTGTGAAGTCCGAAGACTAAGAAGTGAACAATTGTGTTTCCAAAACTGCTCTCAATATTGAGACCTAAAAAATGTTCAATAATCTAGTTGACAGAAAAAAGTGTCGATTAGCATCCGAATCCTGTAAAAACCTATTTGTAAAAACCTGATAATCCTTTCAAAAATTTACTGAGAAGTAAACAAGGTGAATTGTTGGTATTGCTCCAAATCTCGAAACCAAATGTCCATCAAACATGTTGAATAATCAATCAATCACAAATTTGCAAGTGACTGAATCCAGAAATTCCAAAATGTGGCAAAGCATCCATCCAAACCAATGAGTACTACTAGCTATACTCATCAAAACAATCAAACACATCATACACTAACAGTGAAGTACAACATCCATGAGTATATAATCATCAGTAGAACATGGTATAACAGTAATATGGCATCAAAATAACATCATCTCATCACTCATATCATATGGAAAGTCCCAGCAACACAAAAAGGAGACCATAAGATCTGGGATATGTTAGTAGAATTGAAGCAAAAATAAGTAGTAGTATGCTAATACAGTATGTGGCATAACAAGAAATATATCTCGATTTGGCAGCTATGACCATAGGATTCTAGTCATGGGCTTGATTTCTTGTGGATCCGGTTGCAGGGCATCTCTCACAGTTGAGGGGGTTCTCTCACAGTCGAGGAGGGTAGTCTAACTTTACATTGGCATGGCTGGCTCTTTGTTAAGCAGTTCTTCAACCTTAGTGCATACAACCACCAGCTGGAATACCTGCACAGTCAAACAGAGAGGACAACTCAAGGTGGGAACACCTATGCAGTCGAACAGCAAGGTCAAGCAGAAATATAGGCAGGCAGGTAGTAGCAGGTTTTATTTTTTTGCAAAAACACCTCGTCATTGGTCCACAAATGAAACAAAAAACGAATGCCCAATTCGAGACACTAGGGTTTGACTTCGCCTTTCAAAATACCCTTTAAGCAAAAATAAACCAGGTCATAGAGCGGCCCTTGTGGCTTCTTGAATTCGTTTTGGTGTGCACTTTGTCTTCATGCACAGGAAAATGATATGATTACACCTCTAGAAGCACGTTGTTGCTGCTTCATGTGAATAAAGTTTAGAAGATGAAGTGGTCCTGATTAACCAAGAATCACAGGGGAGACAATTCAATGCTTGATCATGTCTGTAGGGGAGAAAGCAATTTAACATACAGTTCTTCTCAGAGGATATAAAGTATTTTCTCATTCAAATTATAATAGTTCTTCTTATGTTTATACAAGTGAAGAGAGAAATAAAAGTTACATAACATCTTTCCATTAATTCATTCATTATACTTAAATATACTCTAAAATATACTTTAGTGTACTTTATGTAAAGTAAAATATGATTTACTAAAGAATGACCATAGATATTAATTACACTAATAGACTTGTCTCTCTAGCCCATTTCATAGTTTCCCATCCATAAGTGATTGTCTAAAATAATTCTGCCTTGCACAAAGCTCCCTTGTTCCAGCCTAACAATCCGAGAGGCAATCTGAAGATACAGAAAGCCAAAGCCTTTGCTAAAATATTACAACATACACTGAGAATGGTAATGTGCCTCCATCCCCCAATTGAGTTTTTGGCTGCAATATTTGGAATTAGCCTGATCTTTGTTGAGGGAGGCCATTAGGATACCTGAGGAGAAAGCCTCATTGGCCTTGCAACACAAATTATCACCAACAGTGTCCCACATTGCTTTGAAAAATTCACACAGCAACATGTACATGAATATTTCACATTAGGAAATGGCCCATATGTGAGGAAGCAAGAAACTGTATTGCATTCTCTTTTTGTGTTACCTTATTGCAAGTCATTTTAAAATTTGATCCGAATATTTGCTTATCCAGTTTCTCTATACCCTTTTATTTGGGTCTCTACCCTTTTCTGGAAATGTGGGCCCATGACCTGCTACCTTTCACAGCTTTCTTCTCTCTGCTAGAGCATTGTATCACTGTGCCTTTGTGCCAGTAGAGCTTGCTTTTAAAGATTAACTTTGTTTTGCTTTTGCTTTTTATAGGGGTGGTCTTAGCACTCCCACTTTGTATTGACACTTTTTGTATTGAGCAGTTTCATTGACTGATTTTTGGTCATTTTGTTGGACTTTAATAAACTTATATTTTGTAATTTGTCCACATAAAGGATGTCATATTTGAATATGGGATTCTGAAATTCTGAATGCTTTGTTACTAATTGAGTATTCATTGTTTTAATTTACAAATCTATTATGCAGATTAAAGTCGAGAAGGAGAAATTGAAACTGAGGTTAAACAATTTGAAGAAACTCATTGACCAGTGAGAGTAGCTCCACGTACATTAAGAGTGTCCCAAATGAAAATCATGTCTACCTCTTACCTATAGGATTTTGAGTATGAGTGGCAAAGGATCTAGACTCTAGAACACATGGTGGTTTTTTGGATATTTATTATTTTCCCCTATATTGCAAGGCAGATCGATTAGAGCTAGACATATTCCCCGATGGGCAAGATTCTTGGAAGCTTGATCAAACTTTGTTCCTTTTTCTTTTGTTATACAATGACAATCTAACTAGTTTTAAGGTTGCACAAAGAGGTCTAGCAGTGTGTATGAACTATGAAGTTTTGGAAGTGGTGGTTATGTCAATATGTTAATTTAGTATTAAGGTGTCTTGTGCTGCCACAAGTATTGCATGTGGCCTTTCTGCTTACAATAGAAAGTTAATCCTAGCAGCAGGCTAGCAGGAAGGGATAAGAAAAATTCGAATCCCTTGTAAGTTGTTCCCACTCTTGAAATATCAACTTTCTTTTGACATGGAAGTAAATTCATATGGAAACTCACTTCAATCTTCAAGGAATAGTGTAATTGTTCGGCAATGAAGAGTTTATCTAGACCCAAGTCTGTCTCTGTAGTTTGAATTAACACAAGAGATTTTGACGACAGTGTTATTTTGTCGTATTCTTTTGCATATAATATTTAATGAAATATATTTCCATAACCTTGTTTAAATTAAGCCTTATAAACAGACTGGTGCTTGTCATTTGCAGGTCTGGAACCTTTCTTCCCCACAACCCTCAATCCCCGAAAATTTATGGCCAACCTAAATCCATAAGAAAGATAACCCCATTCGACCCATCATTAGTGCAATTGGAGCACCACCCATGCTTTATCCAGATTTGTAGCAGAGAAGCTTCTTCCCTTCACTGGCCACACCTCCTCTTACATAAGGGACTCATCTCATTTCATTAACACGATTCATGACATCCATCTCAAGGAATCATACTTGGTTAGCTTCGACGTAGTTAGTTGATTCTAAAACCCTTAATCTTATTGAAATCAGCCTCGCCACCACTTTCTTCAGCTCCAAAGGTAAATTTTATGAATAGACTGAAGGCACTGCCATGGGCTCATCCATATCCCCTATTGTCGCCAATATTTACATGGAAAACTTTGAAGATTTGGCTCTCAACTCCTTCCACCTTAAACCCAAATGATGGTATCGTTTTGTTGACAACACCTTCGTCATCTGGCCTCATGGACGGTCTACCCTTGAATCATTCCGCAACCATCTTAGTAGCATCTATCCCTATGTATAATTCACCATGGAAATCCAACAAGGTAATTTCCTTCCCTTCTTGGATGTCTTCGTTTCCAGTCAGCCCGATGGCTCCCTTTCACACCAAGTTTATAGAAGAAAACCCATACCGATAGATACCTGCATGCTCAATAAATCACCACCCTACTAAAAAATCTAGCATACTAAAAAACCTTATATCTAGAGCTATTCCCATCTCTGATCTGCACAATTTCCATCTCGAAAGAAACCATCTAACCAAAGCCTTCCTAGCTAATGGCTACTCCCTAACCCAAATCAATAGAGCTTTTCATTTATCCCTCCATCCTAAACCCAAGAAATCCCTCAATGACCCTCCACCCTCTCTTATCTCCCTTCCTTATATTCGCTAAATCACTGCCCATATCTCCAAAATCTTATCCAAAAAGAATATCAGAACCTTATTTAAGCCTCACAAAACTCTTAAACAATTATTCTGTTGAAAATCAGACTAATTCTGAGTTCTCGAAGCACACAGTTCAAGGACAGATTTAGTCAAACACTTCATGAACCTTTGATAATGAACTTCTACAGTCATACACACACCACATATCACAGGCATTCACTTAATGAGTGGCTGTAAGTCAAAATACTGTTCATAAAGTACTATAAGCAGCGGAAATTAATAAAAGACAGCAGACTGTAATCAGCATTTGCACACACTTAACACATAAATTTTTGGTCAACCATGACCCTGGAAAAACCCCATACTTCGGGGAAAAAACCAGTCAAGAGAGAGATTTATTGAGCTGCTAGAAAAATATCAAAGAGTACAACAGCAAATTTAATTACAGCAGAAAGTACACAGTACTTTCTCAGTCACTGTGTAAATATTTTCCTTGGAAACTGTGCAAAAGAAGACCCAATCAACAGGCCCAAACTCTTGCATAAAAAACAGTGCTCAGTTTTCTATCATACAGGCTGTAGATTACAAATTCTATGACAGCAGACAACCACCTTGAAAATAGTGCAAAACAGAAGTACAAAATACAACAAAATCACCTCGAAGCATGTGCCCACTGGCTTCCTCGATTTCTGTGCTGTACGGCCTCACTGTCTCTGCTGTACGGCCCCAAATTACTTCTGCTGTACGGCCTCTCTTTCTGCTGGAACAGAACAGCATTCACTGCTGCTCTACCTTGGAACAAGTGCCACTCTCTTGCTTTTTACTTGCTGCAACTGAAGGCTGCTGCTCCTGTTCACACTTAGGGAAGTGCGCCCCCACTGGTTCAGCTTTCACTCTCAGCTCAACCCTCACTCTCTCTAGAAACTCGTGCCTCTTCAAGCTGCTCTCTTGGAATGTGTGCCAAAGAATGGAGACTCATTCAACTTTTATTTACCCTATTAGGGTTACTCTCATGACTTTTCAACTTCAATGGATGAGATTAGATCTTGGCCAAGAGATCTATGGCTGGGATCTAATCTCCCACTCACTTAAATCTCTTAAGTGAACTTTACAATAAATTTTCCTTTTGAAAAGTCACATTACCCTAAATATATAAAAAGTACACTTTATGACTTAAAGTCACTTTAGAAACATAATAAAGTGTGACTCACTTTTAAATCATAAAGTCACATAAAAAAGGTACTTTAATAAAAACACATTAATAAAGTCACTTTAAGAATATAAATGAGACTCCAAGTTATTGACCCCTGCACCTAGGCACCTGATGCAGGAGTGCCACCGAGCTATCAAATGCTAACATATTCCGCAGTGTTAAAGTTAAATGAAAATCTGACTCGATTCTCGCCCAAGGTGTTTACAAAATCTCTTGCTCATGTGGAAAATCCTACATTGGAAGATCCATCCAAACCCGTCCAAAAAAATACATGGAAGATACCATTCATAATCACCTCTCCAAATCAATGATTGCCGAGCATTCCTTCACCACCAAACACCTCATTTGCTTTGATCAAGCTAAAATCTTAGCCCCCACCCCACAATACTCAACTCGTCTCATTAGAGAAGCCCTTGAAATTGAAAAACATCCCCAAAATTTTAATCGAGAGGATTGTTACAAGCTGAGTCAATTGTGGAAACCTATAGTCGATCAATTGGACTCCTATCAAACGGCGTAATCCTATCTCCTCTCTTCTCTTTTCACTCTTGCCTCTATTAACCTCCTCATCAAAACCTTTACCTCCAATCTCTTAGTGGCTTCTCCTAATTCTTACTACTCCCTTTGGCCTCAATCCTCCCCCCCACGCTTGCTCTCAGATTTTCCTCATCCTTACGCTTTCACATCCTTTCCCTAATTATTAATTTAATTAAATTCCCCCTTTTTATCCTTACCTTATCCAATCTTTAGTTTTCTTTTAATATTTGCTTCCCTAACTAATCTCTAATGGACATCTTCCTCAGCTTATAATTATCTATCCATCACAAATTCCCCCCTTTTTATTTTATTTCATTAGTAATTATTGGATTTTTTTGATCTTTCCCTTGCTCTCGCTTAACCACTCATTTTTATTTATATATCCTTCCTAGCTAATCTTCAACGGTAACTATTTTTAGACTCTATTATTGTCCTAAATTCCACTCTTTTCTGCATTTCGATGAGCTTGGTCTAAACCCCTAATGATGGGTGGAGTGTCCACTCGAAACTTTGGGAATGCCAAATCTTAACACGGGTCAATCCAGAGTTTTTGCACAATAATCCTACAAATAAAAAACTAATCATTATTTTGGTATTGTCAAATGAACTTAACAGGGGAAGCAAATTTTTTGGGAGGGGTTGCTCGAGTAAAGAATGTAAAAGACTTTGATCCCGTGGCAGCAAAGAACCGTTTTTTTGAAATTTACCTCAAGAAGGTATCGTGATCATTCTCTAGTAAGGTTTTTGATGACATTATTTGATGAAATTAGAACATGAAAAAAAGGCCACCTATATGAGTGATTTGCAGATTTCGGATTTCTTTTTTTCCAATTTCAACTAGCTGTAGGATAACATAATGTGTTCATTGCAGTATGCTAGGCCAAATTCTGGATTGGGATTTCCAGGGTCTTTGGAATTAATTCTGCAGGTATATTTTTCAAGATTGCCTAACTAGGATTGATTGAAACAGAATGTCTAAGAGGAATTTATATTATCTGCAGATCTTGTTAACTACATTTCAAAGATAAAAAGCTTGTGTATCAGAAAGGAATTTCTCATCTTTTCTTCAGTACTAAATGGGCCTAGGAAAATTTCTTGCAGTGCAAAAATGAGGGTCTCAAAGTTGCGGTCGCATCAAGTGCCGATCGAATAAAGGTTAATGCAAACTTGGCAGCTGCAGGTTTGCACCAATCATAGTAAGTTTGCAAGAATCTTTTGATACAGATAAATAAACTTATTATGGTATGGCATTGGACATCACACTGAACTTGGCTGTCTGAATTTCCTTTTTGGAAGTTTTAGTTGTCACCATTTTGAATACTAAGAGCTTGGAATATCAACTCATTTATGGACATCCATATGGTGGTTATTCATATAATGTTATATATAGTGGTCATAAATAGGAAATCCATGTGTACTTAGACATTTATGAAGTGGACTGTTGGTATGTAATAATTCATAGTAAATGACTTTGTTTCCTCTTAAATAAATTAAGTCCTTAGGAGATTAGTTATTCAGAAGTTATATAACATACTCAATGTATGTCTCCCATCTTCACTATGTTTTGAGACATTACACATGAATTTACAATCCAATCCATGTTCTTTCTACTATTTCATCTTTGTTTATTCTACTCAGGAAATACACGTATAATTAGGCATTTATGAAGTGGATAGTTGGTATGTAATGATTCATAATAAATGAGTTGGTTTCATTTTAAATAAAGTAAGTGCTTAAGAGAATAGTTATTCGGAAGTTATATAACATACTCAATGCATGTCTCCCACCTTCATTATGTATTGAGACATTACATATGAATGAACAATCCAATCCATGTTCTCTTTAATATTTCATCTTGTTTATTCTACTATGTGTCCAAGGAAAAAAAAATTCATTTGTATTCGGGAAGAAATGAAATCACATTCTTCATGTGCTATTACACTTACAGATCATCATTAGAGAAGCAGTTTTATATTTTGAATATCTAACATATGTTCTGAAATGCTTCAAAGATTGAACAGGGTTAGGTTTTATAATAATAATCATAATAATAATGTGTATGCTAATGAAAAGTCAAAGGGTACATACACTTTTGTCTCATGACCAATCAATATGTATAAGTACACCATCATGAGGTTCATTGTATATTCTTATATACATTGCAGAAATCTTCTGTCAATTTAATAGTGAACAGGAACTTTAATAGTGAAGAGGAACCATCCACTACATTTAGTATCAAAACCATTGATGTGGCCCACCTTGGGTTGGTTCTGCATAACCCTCTAATTTTTCTCTGTACAACTGTTTTGTATCAATTTGAACACCAATCTGTACAATTTTGAATTAAAATCAAATAATTGCCATCTGTGCAACAAAAATTCCAAGTCATTCCTGTTGATTTTTGTACCTAGGAAGTGTTTTCCCTAGTGACTTTTGCCTAAGTCACTTAAAGGGGGAAATAAAGTGACACTTGCATTAAATGACTTGTGAAAAGCATTTAATGTGACTTTATAACTTAAAGTCACTTTTGGGATAAATTTAAGTTGTGAGTGAATTTAATTTTTGTGAATTAAATGAGAACACTTATTCTCAACCGTTGATCTAAATCAACTCAACCATTGGATTAGAAGATCTTTTCACTTACCCTAGGGTTTCACTCAAAAAGGCAAGGGAGGCAATTTCGAATTTCATTCTTGAGATGAGAGTGAAGGAAGAAGAGAGCTAGAGAGAAAGGGGGCGCAGTTTTTGAGACAGCAGCAGCACAAATTTCGAGAAGGCACACATTTCGAGACAGCAGCAGCACAAATTTCGAGAAGGCACACATTTCGAGGCAGAGGGCATTTAGTAACAGCACAAATCCCGAGGAGAGACCGTACAACATTTATTACTGTGCATGCAATTCGAGGAGGTTTCCTGGGAACTGTTTTCGAGACAGTCATCACACATTTCGAGGCACTATTCCCAGGCACAGATTTTGAGGTAAACATGCACAGAAATCGAGGTGAACATCACGGTTTCCAAGGAAAAGACAGGTACAAAAAACAAGGTCCATACAGACCGTACTTTTGTCCTTTTTCCAGCACAGATTTCGAGGTTAAACATGCACAGAAAACGATGCAGCTTCAGCACGTTTTTCATGGCAGTCTGTGGGTGTGGAGATAAGTTGAATCTTTCACTGTAATGCTCTTCTATAATTTGCTAAAGAAATAAAATATCTCTCTCTGTGACTGGTTTTCCCCGTGGGGGTTTTTCCAGAGCCATTGGCTAAAATTCTGAGTCCGAAATATTTTATGGCGTGCATGTGTATTTGATTTTTCCGCCTGTTAATGTGTTTTTCAACGTGTTTAATTGTCTGAAAATTTTATATATTATTTCCAGCAGCATGAGAAATTAAGTTGGGCATAAAACTATGAAAACTTGACATAAACCAGCAAGCTGATTTAAACACAGAAAATCTACATGGTATCAGAGCTTGGGGGCAGAAAACATTAAATTTGCAGACAGTCAGAAATTTCCAGAATTCAGTATTTTCTTCTGTTAGTGAACAACACCTTGTTGGGTTGACAGTGAGATGGCTATAGGACTTAGGTTGGAGGATAGGCTAGATGGGATAGGAAACTTTGTGCCATGGAAGGCTAGGATTTTGCTGATCTTAGAGAAAAATGAATTGTGGGAGGAGGTGGTAAGAAACACTACAGCTAACCCTGTTCAGATTCCCACTGCTACAGATGTAGCAACATTATCAGCCTTCAACAAGAAGGACTGTAAGGCTAGAAGAATAATTCTTGATGCAGTTAAAGACCACATCATTCCTCACATTTCAGGGAAAGTTCGGGCACATTTGATGTGGAGTGCCTTAACCAGTTTATACGAGAGTTCTAATGAGAACTGAAAGATGGTTCTCAAGGAGAAACTGAAAAGTATAAAGATGAATGGTGGAGAGGGAGTGACATCTTACCTTACCAGGATATCAGCGGTTAGAGATGAGCTAGCAACAGTTGGGGAGGTGGTTACTGCTAGTGAGCTTGTGCGGACAGATGTGATGCATCTGCAACAATTAATTAATAAGAATATGCGAAATAGCAGAAATGACAGAACTCAGAATCACTTTTATATTGATCGCAGGCCACTTCGAGGGGGCAACCTCCTTTGAGCAAGCTCAATACAAATAACTTCACGGTGCCTTCAATGACCTCAACACACACTTATATACTAAGTCTATGCCCAGTACTATGAGTCAAAACCATGGGACATATAATACTACGGGACGGCTTACAAAGCATATGCGTCCAATATTATGGGTCAATACTATGGGCTAATATAAACTACAGATCAACAAATACTACGGGACGACTTACAAAGCATATGCGTCCAACAACAATATACTAACATAGTAAAGAGAAGGGTTGACATAGGTTCCTAACATCCCCTCTCCCTTAGAAAAAGCTTTGTCCTCAAAGCTTTGGGTGGAGAAATTGCTGCAGAATCTGAAGGAGTGGTTCCCCGGTAGCATCCTCGAGTTGCATTTCGGGCCACTGACGCCTTTGGAGTGTCAAGGAGGATTGCTTGGAAGGCTGTAGATGAAGAAGAACCCTGTCAGCTGCGTGGAAAATGTGCTCAGAACGGTGCTGATCGGCTTGTTGTTTCAGGCGAATTCTGGCCATGTGAAGATTGTCCTGCAGAATGAGAAGAATCTGATCGCGGGTGCGAAGAACCGAGTCAATTTCCTGAACTGGGGAGCTGCTAAGGGTGTATGGAAGAAGAACTGGCGGTGTTTTTCCATAGACTGCTTCAGATGGTGTCCTTTGAGATGTGGTATTGTACCACCAGAGCGCTGCTAGGAAATCCATAGAAATAATTGGCCAAAGCTGTGTAGGGATGGGAAAGGGTTTGAGCAATCCCGAAAGGAGTGTCGTTTCACCCTTGTTGACTTGGAAAGTATCATCGTCAGCCACCATCTGTTGAATTGTCATTTTTAGTCCTTGCCAAAAGAAGTTACATTGTTCTCGGTCAGACATTTTGTAGAACCCAGAGTGCCTTGTTGATGAAGAAGCATGGGGTTCATAGAAGAGAGAGCCCTGTTGAACATATTGCAACCAATTTGGAACAAGTAGAGAAAGAGCTATAAGAGAAACTGGGTCATCAATTGTGCGAGAAGGAGCATCTTCCACCATATTGTCCTTACCCTTCTTGTAAGTGATCACATAGGGATAACCCATGAGTTGGATAACCCATTTCAGGTGTGTTTGGGAGGAGACCCATTGTTCCAAAATTTTTTCCAGACTCTGGAGATCAGTCTTGATGCAGAAATAATTCCCTAATAGGTATGGCTGCCACTTCTGTACTGTATGCAAAATAGCCATCATTTCCTGCTGAGAGGTAGATGTGGCTAAATTCTTACCGGAAAGGTCTCTTGAAGGCAGCAAGCGCATTGGTTCAGCAAAGATACCTGCATATCTATCCAAGGAAGTAGTGGAGACTGTTGATGGGTGCATCTGAATGGAATTGAGCTGAGCGATGGCACCATGTGAATTCTTCTTAAGGATTTTTTCCAGGTGATGTGAACTGATGATGCAGAGAGACCCTAGTTGTAATCCCATAAATTTGTGTTGTGCCCCATTGACTTTAAACTGCATCCAAAGTTTATCAAAATCCCATAAGATGGGGCCAAGTGTGCGTAACCATTGAACGCCCAAAACCACATCACATCCGCCTAAGGACAAGGCAAACATGTTAGAGCATAGGTTATAATCTTCCATAGAGATACGCACATTCTGACACTTCCCCTTGCAAGGTAAGGTGCCCCCATTGACAACTATGACTTCAAAGTTGGAGCAAGGATGGACAAAACAATCAGCCTGTTTGGCAATCCGAGGGTCAATGAAGTTATGAGTGCTACCAGAATCAATGAGTATGGTAAGAGGGAGCTTCTTGAAGTATCCCCTGACCTGCATTGTTTGTGGGGTGGTGACGCCGGTTACAGCATGGAGAGAGATCTTGGGTGGGTCATCCTGAGATGGGGTGTCAACAGGTGGGTATTGAATGTCGACCTGATCATCTACCGTATCTGTAGCTTCTTCCCAAAGTTTTAAGGCAGGCGGAGAATCCACATCCAAGAGATAGAGCTTTTGTTGAACACATCTATGTCCCCGAGTGAATCTTTCATCACAATTATAGTAAAGTCCTTTTTCTCGGCGTGCCTGCATTTCTATTTCAGACAAATGCTTGATAGGAGTTGGTTGAGGAGAAGGCGTGATGGGAGATTGTTGGGAACCCATATTTCTGAAGGGAACAAAGGCAGATTTGGAGTGTTGTTGAGCTGCGATCTTGTCCTCAGCCAGCTTAGCCAACCCTAGGACTTCCATCATTGTGTTGGGACAAAACATTTTGATCTCTGAGCAGATTTCATCCTTGAGACCACTGATAAAACAACTCCTGTAGAATTCATCGGACAATCCTTCTGTGTGATTGGCTAGTTTCTCAAATTCCGTCTGATACTCTCTCACTGTGCTAGTTTGGTGAAGTTTAGTGAGTGCTCCTGTAAAGTCGTCAAAATAACTAGGACCAAATCGTGACAAAAGGAGTTGGCAAAAATCTGTCCAGTTTGGCTCGAGATGAGCTTTGATGTACCGACGGTACCATTGAAGGGCTTCCTGTTCCAAATGAAAGGATGCAAGTGGAACTTTCTGAACATCAAAAGTATTATGCAGATTGAAATATTGTTCTGCTCGATATATCCATCCAGTTGGATCAGTACCATTGAAGCGAGGAAAATCAAGCTTTGGCTCACGAAAATTGCTGGAAGAAGAGAACCCGGTGGCTGCAAAAGATTCTGGCTGTCTGGTATTGTTCATGGCTGAATGTTGAAGATGGAGGCTGAGAAATTTTACATCCAGATCTTGGAGTTTGGTTTGGATGGCTGCAAGTGCTTCCTCCATGGTGTGTGCTCCTACACGAGTTACAACCATAACCAGGTTTTTTTTTTTTTTGGTGGAATGGGTAGAAAAACACAAACATAAGCTGATTTAGTAAAGGGAAATTTGGATTGGGGAAACAATCTGATGGGTAATTGGGGTTTGACTAGATTTTGGACATTGTCGAAAGGACAAGAAAGCAAGAAGGGGGATTTCAGAAGCGGGGTGATAGAATGAGAAAATTTGGCAGAGAGGGACAAAGAAGAAGAATTCTGAAAGGAACTCTGTGGGAAAATTTGAAGGTGATTGGGTGAAATCTGAGGAAGTTATGGAAAACCCTAAAAATAGACAAATGTGGGATTTCGGGCTTTGGGAAGGGGAATTGGGGATAGGGTCCTCGGGAATGAAAGATGCATAATGGAATGACAGGGGTTCCCTGAAAATTTCAAGGGAAACAGAGTGAAAACAAGGGAGATATGGAGAAAAAATTGAATTTTATACTTCATAAAACGGCTGGATCGGCAACAACGGCGTGGAAGGGATCGAAAACGGATGGATCTGAAACGGCGACTGGATTTGGAACGACTTTCAGAATAGATCTGAAACGGCTGGATCTGGAGCGGAAGTGATCGGCAACAGTTCAACTGAAAATAGATATGGACCCCAGGTATGTACGGCTTCCTAACAGTTCACGTGTTTCACTCGGCCACCAATGCTGTCTGACGGCTTGCGTATTGGGGCAGTACTCCTCACTCCACGGCTCAGGTAAAACTGATAACCGCTTTGCCACAAACGACAGCTCTTGGTTTACCTCACGGGTGGGAACTAGTCAATCAGGTAGGGGTCGTTGCCCTTTTCGTTGGCAGGTCCTCTCAATGGGCCAGCTACTTTGTGGTTCCTGTGGTACTCCTCACAATGAGTTTTAGGGCTTATGCCCAAGTACTTCCCACAGTTAAGCGGATAGGGATTATTCCCAAATCCGAAGCTGCAACAGATGCGAAAAAAAATTTGGCAGAAATTCCACCCAACGAGCCCAAGAAAGTGCTCTGATACCAGATGTGATGCACCTGCAACAATTAATTAATAAGAATATGCGAAATAGCAGAAATGACAGAACTCAGAATCACTTTTATATTGATCGCAGGCCACTTCGAGGGGGCAACCTCCTTTGAGCAAGCTCAATACAAATAACTTCACGGTGCCTTCAATGACCTCAACACACACTTATATACTAAGTCTATGCCCAGTACTATGAGTCAAAACCATGGGACATATAATACTACGGGACAGCTTACAAAGCATATGCGTCCAATATTATGGGTCAATACTATGGGCTAATATAAACTACAGATCAACAAATACTACGGGACGACTTACAAAGCATATGCGTCCAACAACAATATACTAACATAGTAAAGAGAAGGGTTGACATAGGTTCCTAACACCAGGATATCTGCGGTTAGAGATGAGCTAGCAACAGTTGAGGAGGTGGTTACTGCTAGTGAGCTTGTGCGGACAGCAGTGAATGGGGCTTCCAAGCCTTGGGGTGCATTTGTGCAGGCTATAGTGGGCAGAGAGAACTTACCTTCATGGGAGAGACTGTGGGATGATTTTGTGCAGGAGGAGACTAGAAGAGGTCTTGTACAGGGCAGCTCTTCACAGGGTAGGGAAGATGAGGAGAATGTGGCATTGGCAGCAAAGGGAAAGAAGAAGAAGAAGGGCCCCAAGCAGGGTAGGGCCAAGCAGCAGCAACACCAGCAGCTGGGTGGGCAGAAGAAAGACTTGAGTAAAATCGAGTGTTATGCATGTCAGGCATTTGGGCACTATGCTTCTCAGTGTCCAAGCAAGAAGAAGAAGAGACAGCAGACTGCAGCTTCAACGGAGGTTGATGACTTCAGAGAGAGTTTTCTCTGTGTGCTGGATAGATTGAGAGAGAGAGAGCCTCTATAGTTACCAGCACTGATTTGGATATGGAGATGGAGTATTCCTTGTTGGCAGGCCATCAGATGACTGCATCCACCACTGACACTTGGTATATTGACAGTGGAGCTTCGAGTCACATGACAGGTGCTCGAGAGACGCTCTCTGAGCTTTCATAGACAGGTACCAATGTGGAGGCTGTACTAGGAGATGATACCATTGTTAGAGCAGTTGGTCGTGAGACCATTACATTTCAGAGGGAGTCTGAGTCCTATGACTCTGAGGGATGTGTTATTTGTCCCTGGGCTAAAGAAGAACCTTGTATCAGTTTCCACCATTGAGGATAGGGGTCTTGGGGTTTGTCTCTTGGATGGGCGAGTGCAGGTATTCCCCAAGACTACGGGATTATCTACCTCCATGGACATTGGGGTTAGATGTGGAAAACTATACAAGCTCTTGTTTCAGCCGCAGCACGCTTTGGCACACAGCCGCAGCAGTGAGCTTTGTGAATTATGGCATCGAAGGATGGCCCACTTGCATCACCCAGCTTTGAGATTGTTGAGGAGCATGGTTACAGGTTTACCAAAGTTCAACACAGAGCAGAGTGATGTTTACAGGGGGTGTGCTTTGGGAAAGTACACCAAGATTGCTTTTCCAAGCAGTGACAGCAGAGCAACATGAGTACTTGATTTGATCCATACTGATATTTGTGGTCCTATGTCATCAGTTTCTTTGACTGGATTTGAGTATTATATCTCATCGATGACTACTCCAGGAAGACCTGGATCTACTTCTTGAGGAGCAAGAAGTCACCCTTAGTATTGAGAGTCTTCCAAGGGTTCAAAGCCCTTGTGGAGAACCAGACAGGGAGGAGGATTTGGGTGTTGAGATTGGACAATGGGGGTGAGTATACCTCCAAGGAGTTCGATGAGTTTTGCATGTAGGAGGGTATACAGAGACAGTTCACAGTTCCCTACTCTCTTGAGCAGAATGGAGTTGCAGAGAGGAAGAACAGGTCGACTGTGGGAGCAGCGAAAGCAATGCTTCATGATCAGAGTTTACCGTTCTTTCTTTGGGCAAAGGCATGCAGTACTGCAGTTTATCTGCAGAACATGAGTCCCCATCATGCCTTGGGGAGGAAGACTTTTGAGGAGATGTTCACAGGCAAGAAGCCTGAGGTTGGCCATTTTCGCATATTTGGTTGCTTGACTTACTCTCATGTCTCTTCTGAGAAGAGGACAAAGCTTGATCCCACTGCAGAGAGAGGCATCTTTGTGGGATATGATTAGACTTCGAAGGATTATTGCATTTATTTTCCTGGCCAGAAGAAGGTTATTGTGAGGCGGGAAGTGAAGTTTGATGAGGAAAGAGCCTTCAGGAAGTCCAAAGAGTTGGAGCATAGGGAGCCACTGGCTTCCACACCTCAGGTGACACAGGCTTCTTCAGGACAGATCACAAGCGACATGCATAGGTTCTTTAGGTTTAGTGGTTCAATCAGCAGGTACTCTAGGGACAGGTTCTAGTTCTTAGGTTACAGGTTCTCAGGTTACAGGTTCTTCAGTGACTAGTTCACAGACTATTGGTCCATAGGTTGCTGGGCCATCTGCTTCTGGTAGTTCTTCAGATGAAGAGAGACCAGTTTGGGAGGAGTCTTCAAGGAAGAGGAAGCCTAAATGGCTTCGTGATACCTTAGAGGAGGTAGGGGCATTTGGTAGGCCCCAAGAGGAGGTTAAGACAATAGTGATGCTAGATAGATTGGGTATGGCTCTTGTTGCGAGTCTTCGTGATTCAGAGCCTTCCACATTTGAGGAGGCCTCTCAGCATCAGGTTTGGAGAGATGCAATGATGGAAGAGTACCATTCCATCATGAAGAATGATGCATGGGAGATAGTACTGAGACTAGAGGGGAAGTCTGTTGTGACTTCCAAGTGGATTTACAAGGTGAAGCATGCTGCGGATGGCAGTGTGGAGACGTACAAGGCTCGGTTTGTGACACGGGGGTTTTCACAGGTTGAGGTAGTTGATTATGATGAGACCTTTGCACCGGTTGCTCATTATTCTTTGATCAGAGCAGTGACTTCTATAGCAGCAGAGATGGGTTGGAAGATCCACCAGATGGATGTGAAGATCGCATTTCTCAATGGTCTTCTGCAGGAGGAGGTTTACTTAGAGCAACCATAGGGATTTGATATTCATGGGAGATATTCTCATGTGTGCAGGTTGAGGAAAGCCTTGTATGGACTGAAGCAAGCTCCTAGAGCTTGGTACTCCAGGATTGATGCGTATTTGACATCGATGGGTTTTCAGAAGAGTGAGGTTGATCCCAACCTTTACTACATTGTGGTTGGTGGAGATCCTCTCATTCTTTTGTTATATGTTGATGGCTTGTTTATCACTAGGGAGGAGCGTCTCATTGCACATTGCAAGAGAGACCTTGCTACAGAGTACGAGATGACAGACATTGGGTTGATGCACTATTATCTGGGGATGGAGGTTGGCAGGAGCCTGGTCATATTTTCCTGGGACAGGGGAAGTATGCAGTTGATATGCTGAGGAGATTTCGGATGGAGGATTGCAGGCCGATGTCCACACCTTTGATCACCAACTGGAAGCAACTTCATGCTTCTGAGGGTAAGTTGGTGGATCCTACACTTTACCGTCAGCTCATTGGGTCGTTGATGTTTCTGGTCAACACCAGGCCAGACTTGTGTTTTGCGGTGAACACTCTTAATTAGTTCATGGTGGATCTTAGGAGTGTACACTGGACTGCCGCAAAACTTGTGTTGAGATACCTTGCAGGTATAGTGGACTATGGATTGGACTACAGGAGGTGAAGATTTTTTCTCACTTTATGAGATTTTTTAATAATTTAATTAAAAAAAATAAAAAAGTGATAAAAGTGTGGTTAGGAGGTGAAGTTTGGCATGGGGGTGCTCGTTTTCTAACCCAGAGCACCCATAAAACCCTCTAAACCCACTTTTCCTAAGTTCTAAGTGATTATTTTTCACTTAAATAAAAATTCTCTGAAAATTAATTTTGAAGAATTATTTAATTAAAAAATAATAAATACGAGAGAAAATCAAATTCCTAAATCAATGGAATTTGTCCCAGACAGAAGCCCAGTTGAGTTGGCTGTTGCATTTAAGGAAAAATCCCAATCCCACGGATCAAGGAAATGTGTTGGAATCAAATCTCCTTTGATTGGCAATCAAATCAAGGAGAATATTGAACAAATAAATGATGATTTGATTGAAGATTGGAGATCCACCAAAGGGGGGGGGCCGAATTTGTGGTTGGAGAGGTGTCAAGTGGAGGTTGAAAAGTGTCAAATGGTTGGAGAAATGTGTCATTAACCTCCCCAAACCCCTCACATTTGTCAACAAGCCTTTTCCAAGTGTATCAATCAATTTCTCCAAGTGTCAAAGAGGATCTATCTTGGGAAGTGCACCTCCCCCTCTCTCATTTTTCTATATAAGCAAGGTATCTCATGCTCATTTCTTCATGATGGATACATTGAACCTCTGCCATTTTGTACATTGTTGCTATTGAGTAATATATTTCAAGACTTTGGAGGTCCACCGGGTGCATATTGTGTTGGAGTTTCTACATATGAGGTGATATTGTTGCTTTACATATGCTTTTTCATGCTTTCATTGTGTAGATTTAGTCTATTGGGTATAGAAGCAAACATTTACTGTTGTTAATTTGTTTGTTTATGCTTAGATAATAGGAGATTCGAATGTAATCGACTGTATTCGGTTATATACTTAGATTCATTTGGTCTCATTTTATTCTAACATACTAAGTTTCGTTTTGTATTGCAAGTCTTGGCATTGTTTAGCTGCAGATCTAGAGCCCAAGAGGATTGAGAACTCGGTTGTTCTTCCTTTTCTTGGGCAGCTATCTTTCTTTTAACACATTTGTATTTCAAGATTCTCCAAAGGCATTTGCAAGAGACAAGAGCATTGGAAAACCAAAGCCTCATCCATCTTCATTTCTACAAACTTTCTCTCCTTGCATTTTCTTTGTTTCATGCTTAAAAGATTAGATCTAAGAGCTTTTACTTTCCTATATATTTCAGATCTGATTATTTTATGTATTTCAATTAGATCTACAAGTAGATCTAGTTTCAATTTTTATACTTGCATGCTTTTAAAATTTCCAAATTTTTTCTTAATTTTTTTTTCATTTTTTTTTGTTCTTTTAAATTCATTTCTATCACATTCTAGCCATCTGTTTATTGTAGATGACTCATGATGATGAAATACATTGATTATATATTTGATGTAATTTTGTATTTATTAGTCTTGAGTGGACAGCTATCGTGATTAAGTATTGACAATTGATGTTTGATGTATCATTTGGCGTTCTATACATCTTATATATAAATGGTTTTTTCATATTTATGTGAAAATGTGATTATTTGATGTTATTGTTGGTTTATATTTGAAAAATATCGAAAAATGAATATATTTTGTATTTTTAATTCTTGCCGCAGTTTTCTGTTTTTTTGACGATTTTTTCATTGATGTTCTCAATGTCTAGACCTCAGCAATTATTTGCCGATGTTCTCAATGTCCAGACCCTTGGCAACTTTTTGCTGATGTTCTCAATGTCGAAACCCTCGTTAATATTTTGTCGATGCTGATTTTTTCATCTGCATTCTTAGGTGAAGTGTTAGGTGTAGGTTGGTAAAGTGGTACGTGTAATGTTAGGTGAGATTTACAAATGTCTCCTAAAATAGGAGTTATAAATACAAATATATTATATTATCCCTTTTTCCATCTCTCTGATTCTCTTTAATATGTGCTTTAATTACAATGTTAATGAGACAAAAGATACCAAGTGACATACTAGATCACAAAATAAGAGAAAAAAAAGAGTAAAAACATATCACAGCAAATTCTGGGCTATCATTAAGCATGCTGGTTTCTTCATTTGTTATGATATTCATAACAATGTTTCAAATCGATAATTGTATTTACTCTACTTTAGAACTTGAAATTAAACCAACAGATTTTGTTGAACTAATATTAGCTTTTTTTGCTCAACTTATTACAATAGGTTTGGAGAAAATTAAAGGGAAACAAGCTGTGGAGAAAAAGAAAGGAATTGTATTTCTACTTTATGTTGAAATTATACTTGTTTTGCTTCAGAAGAATAAAATGGTGTCTTTGCATTTGTGCAGCTTTGATGCAATTGTGTCCGCTGATTTATTTGAGAACCTGAAACCCGCCCCAGATATTTTTTTAGCAGCAGCCAAAGCACTGAATGTTCCTCCTAATGAGGTATGCTAATTTTATAGTCTAGGTATATTGGGTACATGTTCATTGTTCTTCTCAAATGTACTTTGCAATGCACCAAAATGATTCCTGGAAGTATACATAGGAAATAAAATATTTGTCCATTCAGCTGAAAATATTAATTGCTTTATTGTGGATTCTAGGGATAGTTAACTAAGTTTATGTTTTTTTTTTAACAAAAACGGTTAAGAGGCTTTTATATATAAAAAATGAAAAGCAAAGATTACATAGTTCTGAAGAAGGGCAGTTCCCAAGAGAGGAGTACGTCCAAGTCTCCTTGATCATCTACAGCCAGTCTTGACTTATCTTGATACTTTCCTGTTCTATGGAGATTGAAACTTCTAACATACTAGCAAGACAAAAATTGCTGCTGTCCTACTTCTTACATACAACACGATACAATCCAGAAATTAACGATATGAAGCTTGTTGGCTTCTTGTTTTTCTTGGAAAAGTTAAACTTTCTTTTGGCTTCAAAGAGGGTGAAGCTCCTCTTTTCTTTTTGCAAACTTTGGTCCAATCTGAAGGCTCGACAAAGGCTTCAAGAATGATGATTGCATTTTCGGGTGGATCCTGTGGGGCTGGACTTTTCGGATCCATTAGTTGGATAGCACTATCTCGTGGAGCTACAGGTGGATCTTTGTCACTAGCGGGGACCCTTTGTTCTTATGGAGTGTCCTCTGTTTTAGCCTGAGAAGATTCTTTAGCTTGTGGTGGAGCCTCTTCGGATAGATCTTCATTTTTGCTTACTGTATAATGCTTGGGGTTTGCTCCATCCCACCAAGTGGATTTGCGATGAAGCTTTTTGGATTTGGGGATCTGAGAGGCTTTTGGGAAATCTTTTACAAGATGTCTAGTTTCGAAGCAAGATCTACATCTGAACATCACATTTTCATAGTCTAGCTTTTGTACCCACACATAATCCTTGCTGGTCAAATGGATCTCAGCAGGAAAGCCAATGTTAAGTCCATTTCCACACAGATGCAAGCATAGGTAGTTTTGATGTAATCCTTTGTATCTGGACTTCGATCGTAGAAGGAACCCAACACATTGCCAATGGCTTCAAGCGAGGCCAAGTTCCAGAGATGCAAGGGCAAATTGGAAGCCGAACCCAAACCGGAGCAGATGAGATCTGATTAGTAGTTGGGTCAAAAAGTGGGCACCAGTGTTTCATAAAGAGCCTCGAACTTCCCCAAAACCACGGACCAAAGTCAAGAATGATCTGTCTTTCCTCAGGAGAATCAAAATCCACAACAAAAAACCCCGAGCAAAGGGGTAAATAGAAATTTCTTTTGAAACAAGGGGTTTCCATACCTCAGAGATCCACTTATGGAGAGAAACTAGGCGAGGCCAGAACCCATTGAAGCAACAAACCAAAGCTGACTCTGCGAAATTCCTTGCTTCAATTAGAGATTCTTCTACCACCGCAATGGATGGCGCAAGAATTTCCTGAACACACAAGGGGGGCTGGCCACAGGTTGCCTTTCCCCCATTGGAAAGCAAGACCGGGGTTGAATCCTCGGCTAGAGATGAGTAGGCGCGGACTGCAGACGCATAGTTTGTCGTCATGCTGAAACTTGAACGCGGGGAGAGAACACAGGGACGAACCTAGGGCAAGCAGGCTTGCGGCGGTGGCCGTAGCCGTTTCAGCAAGACGCCTGAGAGCGGTCTAATTCAAGAACTTGATAATGGGTTGCTTGGTCGATATTTTATTTTTGGGGGGAGGATGGGAAACTAGCCCGAGAGTTCTCCCGTTAACTAAGTTTATGTTGTTAAACGATCTAAAATTATAAAATTTAAATTATAGGAATCATAGTCCTAATAAACATAACTTCATTACAAAAAATAATGTTTTCACTCTTTGTTTATTTTCCAAGCAGTTCAAATGTTGGTTTCCATGTTATAATAAAGTGCAATGTCAATTAATAGGTGAAAGTGGGATAATTTATTATATTGTATATTTCTATTAGTAACTCCAGACATAACTTTATTACAAAAATCATGTTTCCACTCTTTGTTTATTTTCCAGGCATTTCAAATGTTGGTTCCCATATTATAATAAAGTGCAATGTCAATTAATAGGTGAAAATTGGATTTTATTATATTTGTATATGTTTTTAGTAACTCCATTAGTCACTCCGCCTATCACTGTACATATCATTTTATGGTTTTATTTACTCATAAATATATAATGGAATATAGAGTGTAGTGTTTATAGTTGCAACGATCTCTCTTCCTGCACTTTCATTCCTTATTTGAGTGTTTTCATTGTTGTCACTTTCTTTTACACTGTTATCACACAACTTGTAGTTGCCCCAATAGATGATCCTATACAAGACGGTAGTGTTAGTTTTGTACCTAGGGAAGTGTTCCCCAAGTGACAAAAGCCTAATGTCACTTAGAAGGGGGAAAAAGGTGACCCTCACATTAATTGTCATTAATGAGACTTTATATCACTAAAGTCACTTTTTGCTAAAGTTAAGTGGGTGAGTAAATATTTATTTAAGTGAATTAAATAAAGTGATGTTTTTACTCTCATTGAATCTTAGCCATTGGATTGGATCATTTGTCCACCGTTGGATTAGAACCCACTTAGGGTTAGTCAAAAAGCATGAGGGAGGCTCATTTCAACTCATTCTTGAGAGTTTGAGATAGAGAGAAGTCAAGAGAGAAGAGCTTGGAGACTGCACGCACTTCAAGGTAGCGACTTCACATTTGGCACAGGAATCGAGGCACGAGTTGGGTATTTAATGCACAGTACGGTCTTCACATTAGTATCTTCAGCAGACACAAATCCCGAGGTAGTGAGATATTGCACAAAAATCAAGGCACTGTACTTCAGCATTTAATGCTGTCCGTACAACACAGAAATCGAGGCTTTTATCTCAGCAGTTTGTTGGCACGGTTTTCAAGGTAAATCTGCTGCACAAATATCGAGACACTTTTTGGGCACGGTTTCCTAAACTACTGCACGCATCCCAAGAATTTTCTGGGCACAAATCCCGAGGACTATTGCACAGTTTTCGAGGTGACAGTTTGGGCACAGAACCCGAGGTTTACAGCACGGTTTTCGAGATAGGTTGAGGCACATAAATCAAGGTTTTCAGCACAAATTTCGAGGAGAACTGTATGGTACAGACCCTGTACTTTCTGCACAGAAATCGAGGCACTTGCATGCACAGAAATCAAGGTTGCAGTTGGCACAGATTTCGAGATAATTTGCTGGGTTAAATTTACTGGTGGAGATAAGTAAAATTTCTGCTGTGTAAATTTATGTACTTTGACTTACTGAAGAAATAAAATCTCTCTCTCTCTCTTACTGGTTTTCCCCGTGGGGGTTTTTCCAGGGCATAGTTGCCGAAAAATCTGAGTCTATCTTTGTTATGGTGTGCATGTGTTTAATATTTGTTTTCTGCTGTTAAGAGGTAGTTTACTGTGTGTTTAAGTGTTACAGTAATTTTCATAAGTAGTTTGCAGCCTATGCAAAACCGGCTGCAGATGAAAAACACTGAAAAGATAACATAAACCAGCAAGCAGTGATATTTGTATATGTTTTTAGTAACTCCATTAGTCACTCCACTTATCACTGTACATATCATTTTATGGTTTTATTTACTCATAAATATATAATGGAATATAGAGTGTAGTGTTTATAGTTGCAACAATCTCTCTTCTTGCACTTTCATTCCTTATTTGAGTGTTTTCATTGTTGTCACTTTCTTTTACACTGTTATCACACAACTTGTAGTTGCCCCAATAGATGATCCTATACAAGACGGTAGAGGGGATGGGCAACCAAAGAGGGGTGACACAAGAGAGCCTCGATTCCCAAGATGGATTGGTTGTCACGCCAATCGAGGCACTCTTCGTTTTATACTATTCAAGCCCTAGATAACAATGGGGGAGACCCAGATCAACTCCCGACAGGAGAGATCTAACCAAAACACCAGATCAAACCAGATAACTGAAATACGTAAGGTGTAAGGTATGATGAACCCTAGATCTATGGAGGAAGTCACAGGGTGAATTAAGGTTGGATCAAGAGGCTTAAAGGAGATAAATATTGATCCAATGTGAAAGTACAAGTGACTTATGCGTTTGGAAGAAAGATCCAGGATCAAGGCACTAGCAAATGATAGAGATTTCTCTTGCCTTGGGAAACGTGTCCAAGGTAGAAGGGTTAAGATCAAGATGAGTCTATCTAGTACCTTTAGATTAGACTTGATGGAGAATATGACAGTATCTTAGTTCACAAGTAAAAAACCGGCATCAAACAACCCAGAAAAATGGCCAAGTCTGGAAGTGCGCATAAGTAGAACAACAATGTTTAGGGAATTGGGCAGGATGGAGTCCCTTAGGGGTGACACCCTAGGAAACCTACCTAGGGCTAAGCCTTAAGGTTAAATCCCAGAAATTGTTTGCCACGATTTTAAGTTGTTTGTGCTAGGGAATTTTTAGAAGTTTCGGCAGTTAGGGTTTTAGCAGAAAATTCAAATGGCCAATGGTTTAGAACTTCAAATAAATAAAACAAGTGTAGATCTTACCCAGAAAATCTTGTAGATGCCTTGATGATGATGATCTACTCCTTCTCGATCAATTTGAGGTGATTTGGCTGAGTATCCAAGTGAATTAAGTTGTTTGTGCTAGGGAATTTTTAGAAGTTTCGGCAGTTAGGGTTTTAGCAGAAAATTCAAATGGCCAATGGTTTAGAACTTCAAATAAATAAAACAAGTGTAGATCTTACCCGAAAAATCTTGTAGATGCCTTGATGATGATGATCTACTCCTTCGCGATCAATTTGAGGTGATTTGGCTGAGTATCCAAGTGAAAACGATTTGCCCAAGGAAGCAAGTGCGCCCTCCTCTCCTGCACAAGCAAACTACAGAAGTTAGATTTGATGCATCAAGAGAAAATGAATGTAAAAGCATGAGACATATAAAATGGAAATAAAAGATCAAAGATACTCTTGAAAACCCCCTGATATTAGCTACTTCAGAAGAACAAGTTGAAGAGCCCCCTGCAAAAACGTCCAAGTGAAGTCGCCCTCCTGCAATTAAACACTGATTCCACGAAATATATTGGATCCACGACAAATTCTCAAATGCTAAGAGAAATGGACTTTCCAATCACTGTTTAAGAGCATCCAACAAAGAAAATCCAAGAGTCTCTGCAAATAATTATTTTATTATGAAGATTCCAAAAGCCAAAGTCCCTTTACAATGAGGGGGATCTCTCCTTTAAATAGGAATGAGAAAGACCAAAACCCTAACCACCTTTTGAACGAGTGGTTGAGATTAAAAGATACATCAATGATAATCAATGTCTAAGATGAGCCCAAATACAATATGTTGAAATGTTAACAAGGAAGTGTTGTTCACCTTGTGTTGCCTTGGGGTGGTGTTGATGCCTCGGATATCGTAGCATCAATCAGAAAGGGATTCTCCCCGATAGATTATCCCAATTAGATTATCTACCGTTTGGTATAGGGAATCCGTCCGGTTAGCGGTTCCGGCAACCGTGGGTTTGGAGTTTTATTCCGATTATACCGGTTATGGCCCGATCCACCTTTCTTTTGGATTTTATGTTTTATAATGATATGCAAGTGCCTAGTCTGAATTTAATCTAAATGCAAAACTGAAACAGATCTAAGTCTAAAACTGAAATGAATCTACCTATCCCTGCAAGGAGCAAATTTAAAGCATGAGCAGTGAACTGTAGGTATTATCTTAAAGAATAAATAGACAGCCATTACATCTTATAGACAAAGCTACAGCAGAGATGAGAGATATCAGAAGATAGCTTCTGATTTAACATAAAACACATTCCATTGCTCATGAAAAGGAGAATTCGTTTGCACAGAAAGGAGTAAAATCATTAGTTGCAAAGATATAATTCGGACAGCAAGAAAGATCTCACATTAAAGTATGGAAGCCACCAGAATAATCCAATACACATCCATTCTTTATTCCCATGCAAAACGTCCTCTCCAGGCTTTCATTAGAAGATTTTATTTTCTTAAAACATGTGCAGGACAGCCCGTACAAGTCTGGAAAATAATTCCCTGCCAAAAGTCCTTTCTCTAATCCTTCCTAACTTCTACTTATAGTTACAAAATTTGCCCTTTGGGCTACCACCTGGCCTTTTACACTTGTCATCTACAGAAATATTCTTCTATAACAGACAAAATGTGACTCCCTTTTCATTACAGAAATTAATATAAAAGAAAATAGGGACAGCTGTCCCAAAGCTATACGTATCATACATATGCAGGCCCAAAATACAAAAAATCAGAATTAACGCTCTAACTCAGCGCTTTCACTCCTGCACGTGTGCTTCAGATGGAAGATAGGCACTCGATCCAACAGTTGCTGCTGCTGTTGCCTTAGGAGAGGCACTCGAGCCCACTGGAGCTGCTGCTGCTGCCTGGGAAGAAGAAATCGAGCCAGCTGGAGTTTCTGTTACTGCTGGGAGAGAGGGAATCGAGCTAGCTACCATAGCTGGGGTTGCTGGGAGAGAAGAGTCTGGGTTCGTTGTTGCTCCTGCCACTGCTGCTGCTCTCTTCTCCTCCTCCGCAATGTAACTATACCATATACTCGTGTCCCTTATGACTATGTTTGCGGAAGTAGGGAGCAAGATTTTCTGAGAAGTTACATTTTTTCTAAGCTCTGCTCCAATGCCTTGAACTTCCGTTACTGCAGCTTGATGCACTTCTTTAAGCAAATGGCTATGGACTGATGACATTCCAATATAATGTTGGAGGTCGTCAATTGCTAGGACATCAATTTTCTTCACATATTCAGTTTGGATGCCTAGTTCTTCCTTCAGTTCAGCCAAGCGTTGTTCTTCACCCGGGAAATCATCGAGGGATTGCGGGAAATTTAATTTGCACCTGTCATGCACTCCCTGGATTCTTTGATACAGACCGTTGATCCTATCCCTTGTCCCTTGTAAACTGGCCATTAGCTTACTGCCACAGTTTCTACAGAAGTCCAAAGGGCTATGTCTTCATTAAAGCCTTCCACAGACTTGAATGGGAGATGTGTGGGGAAATCCACCTTTCCTTCTCGCCATTCTATCTGGCTCAGGATATTTGCCTTAACCCGAGTGTGCTTAGCTTTAAGCCTATGGGCCTGTTATCACCTAAACTGTAGTTACCCCTATGGATGTATCCAGTCATGGATGGCAATAGGGAAGGGCAACTCAAAAGGTGCAACCACGATCACCTCGACCTCCAATGTATGGTTGTCACGCCAGTCGAGGCAACCTTCACTTTATGTTATCTAGCCCAGACAACAAAGGGGGAGACCCGATCTACTCCCGACAGGAGAGATCAAAACCAAGACACCAAATCAGGGTATTTCTAAGTGAAGTTAGGTGTATGGTTTATCCTAGACCTAAGGATGAAGTCACAAGCCAAGTGAGGGGTTCAATAGGTGTAGCTTTGGTTCATAGTTGATGTAAGAGTGACTTATAATGTTTGTAGTGAGATCTAGGGCTAGTGTACTAGTTTAATGTCAGAAGATCTGCTGCCTTGAGAACTGTGTCCAATGCAGGGTAGTTAAGGGTTGTATTGGGGCTAACTAGTACAGATGACAAGCTTGACCATGATACATGATAGCTTCAAGGGTTAGTTCACCATGCATAGGTCAATCGACAAGTCAATCCAACAATCTAGGAAAGTCGAATTAACTTGGAGAGAAACCAGTGCCTTGGGAATTGGGAAGTGGAGTCAAAGTAGGGTTGACTTGTGGTTTAGGACTCCTAGTACATGGGACAAGTAGGCAATAGAGGTCTTGATGGATGAATGTATCTAGATCTAGGTTTGACCCAAGTGGACCACAATCCCTTAAAACAAGGAATGCTATCCCCAAGGCAAGATTTGACAAAGTGACAGTCTAGACCTAGGTTTTGAATTATTCCGGTTCCAAATCTCCAACAATCTCAAGTACCCATGTCCTAGAAGTGAGTCAACTCACTTCTCCAAGGTGGTGCGACTTTGCCCAAGGAGGCTAAAAATGAGGGTTAGGTAGGTCAAGACAAGTCGGATGGCATCCAAACTTTAGATCCGGGTAGATTAGTCAAGTAGGAGTATGGATCTATAATTTCGTGGCAATCCAACGGCTAGATCTTAGTAGATCTGAGTTTAAGTGTTCCAAGTGGTCCAAAATGGGGATTAAATCCCTTAAAATGTGGAATAGGGCCCACAAGGTGAATTTCAGAAAAGTAACAACCTGGGTGTATGCTATTGGATGTGTAGATGACAAATCAAGTGGAATCTCAAACACCCACCACCTAGATCTAGGTCAACTTGCTCAAACTAGGAAGTGCGCCTTGCTTGGGAGAAGCTAAGTTGGCTTGGGAAGTGGGTCAAACGGAAGCCAATCCTCACCAAACTATAGATCCGGGATGCCGTGGATGCTATAGAGGTGGGTTTTCAATATTATGCCCAACAACCCACTAGATCTAAGTAGATCTGAGAAAATGTAAAATGGGGTTTTGATTAATTTAGGGTTTTAAAATATTTTAGACAATTGGATAGATCATGGATATAGAACTTACCTTGAGATCATACCTGAGTGATGTGGATGAGATGCCTTGATGTTGAGGAAGATTCCCGCAGAGATCAAATGAGAGATTGTTGATTTGCTTGCCAATTTGATGCCCTAGCCCACAAGTGCGCCTTCCTCTACCTGTCAAACCAAGGAATGAAGATTCAATCAGTAAGATCAAGTATGGAAGAAATACAAGAGAAATGCAATAGTAACATGAAATAGAAGGTCCTGGGACAGTAATACTCCCTGTTACCAACGAAGAGCTCCAAAGAAGAAGTAGGGAGAGTCTTCCCCTACCAATACCTCCTCCTTCAAGCAAATCGGCCTCCACCTGTAGATGCAAAATCGTGGTACAAAGATATGGCAAACAAGATCTCCAATAACTCAGTGCAAAGGAAGAACCAACGAACGAACACCAAAAACATTCACCACAACACTGGAGATAGATGCAATAATAATTTTCTATTCCAATAATCCAGAGCCAAAAGTCCCTTTACAATGAGAGGCTCTCTCCTTTAAATAGGAAGGAGAGGCACCAAAACCCTAACCACTTTTTGAATGAGTGGCTAAGATTAAAAGATACAAATGTCTAATCAATGGTTGAGATGAGCTCAACAATAAAATACATGGATCACTAATAAAATATAATGTAAGTGGACAAAATCGCCCTAGAAGAGGGGAATCCCACCAAATCATGATGACAAAATATCATAAGAGGCTTATGGTGGGTCCAAGGGGTAATTTTATCCCTCCATGGTCAATCCCCATAGCACAATAACCATAAAACAATCATGAATGTACCAAATCGTGCCACCATAGTCAAATCGTAGGCCTCAAAAAGACCTCAGAAATCCACAGAAAGTGCCATAAGTGATGGATGCGGGCCTCGATGAAGCTGAAACTGCTGGAGAAGGTGTGGAAGGCCCCGATCTATCATCACTGATCATCCCATGCCATAACTTTGCCTCAGTAGCCCAAATCGATTTCTTCAATAGCCATTTCTACCAATCCTGAAATGCCTCGGGAAGCGTGAAACTGCCCCAAACAGCCTCCTGGAGTGCCTGCGCTGTCAAGGTGAGGGCACCAGTGTGTCCGGGAGGGGAGTATAATGGTAAAAACAAGTGGCTGGACCACCCCCTCCATCATCAGCGCCCTAGGTCAACCGGATAAAAAATCTCATCTGCTCTGACAGGGCCTCCGACAGGCCAAAACTGCACTGGGACAGCCTACTGAGGCTCAATCATCACTGTAAGTGCCCGGAACTGAAAACAAACTGTCCCATTGGACTCAGAAGGTCCAAATCCATCCAAGATGTGTACTCATACACCATATGAGTCTTTGCATGATCAAAATAAATATCCAATATACCGGAACAAGGCCAATAATAATGATCTGTAAATGATCAAATAATGCTGTAACCCATGAATCACCATCATAACCCTGTAGCTGCTGCATAGAATCATCATGTATGTATACATAGACCATATATCATCTATCCATATCATCATAAGGTCCAACATCTCATGTCCCATGGTCCTCCATGGTCAAACTGGGTCTAACCAAGACCAAATATAACTCAGACCATCATCCAAGGCTGCTGCAAAGTGTCAAGGTTAATACATGCTCTACAACTTATTCAAATAACAATTATAACACAGAGTAATCATAACTGGCGATCTAAATCCAAATATATAGTGTCGTTAATTATTATTATTACTCAGACTAGACTTTCAGGATCATACTCACTTCATAGTTGTGATCAATTTGCTAGTGAAGGGTGAAGGCTAAATTAACTGGCTAGGCCAAGGGATGACTTGACTGACTTGACTTTGTGACACTTTGGCAAGGGAAAGGGGATACACCATAGTATATACTGAATGAGCAATAACACAGGGAATGGCGGTGTCTCACAAATGGATGAGTTGTTTAAAGAGGGTTTATTCACCTTCACAGATGCGCACAATCCATAATACAAATAAGGCCAGCAATTGTTTAGATATAGCATTTAAGTTCCATTGCTTTTTGGGCCTGAAGTTTCCATAGCCTTGATCTATGTGTGTTTATAAACACATTGCATAGATTTACATTTTTTCTTTAGGCTTTCTGCTGCAGGTGTGTTTTTAAGGCACTTGTTTACCTGAGCACTTCTAGTTGTGTCATGGACAGCTTGTTTACCTAGGTATTTATTTTCCAAAAGATATAACATTTTATTTTCATTGCCATGTTCATTTGGCATCCTTCTCATTCATGTGTGTTTAGAAACACATTGCATGAATGGGCTTTTCATACAAGATATAGCATTTCATTTTTTCCAGATTTTGTATTCATGGCAGCACTAAAAGTTTCAGGTTTAGCCAACACAACTTTAGTGACTAGGGGGAATTCCAAGGAACTCCAACTCACCATAGGTAAGTTTTGTCACCAACTCAGAGCCGAGACACAATAAACAAGGAAGCTCATCCAATACAGAGGCTACAGCGGGGAAAGGTCCTCCATGCCACTAGTCAAGTAGTAAGTCAGGGTGATAATCTAAAAGGTAGGCCATGGATGGATGAAGACAATGAATAATGGAGCCAACACTAGCAAGCCAAGGTATGGTTGAATGATCACCTCTATTCTCCCTAAGGAGGGTAAAACCAATGAGTATGAATAGTGAACTTCTAAGTCTGAGTAGGGACAATGTAATATATATAATAGATCGACCAGGTCCAAATATCTATATGATCGCCAGATCATGACACTGAGTGCTAAGACATGCTATAAGAATAAGTATAAAAGCAATCTAACCATAACACCATGATATACCTGCTGAGTCATATACCTGAAAGCTCATCAACCTGTACCATCACCTGTCCTTTGGAACTGCTGCTGCAACTCTGAACACTACTGACTGCTCTGTACCAATGGTATAATGGCTATATCGGTCATCTCTCTGAGTGTCTTGAGACTCAGTCATGGCATGGGGAATACAACTGCTGTCCACAATCTGATAGTGATCCAATCTAGATGCTCATCTCAGCATCTCAAATGTAAGGGAACTGGCTGAATAGTGTACTGGAATGAGAAAAATAATGTATGGTAGCCCGGCTACTATATATGTGATAACAGGGCCTCTACATTAATCTCTTTTAATCTGACCACCATGGCCTTGAGCTTGCTAACTTCATTAGTGATTAGCTCCTGAGTGTCATATATTTGCTTCAGGATGCTGCCGGACAGCTCATGGAAGGGAGACATGTCCATCGTTCTGCTCTCAACTTGCTCTAATTGCTCAGCTAATGCCAGCTTGTCTGCTTCTAGCTGGGATGCTTTATCTTCTGCTTCATTCTTCTCTGCTTCCACAATCATCATCTGGAGTGTTAGTTGGTCCTTTTCCTCCTCCAGCTGGTTATACTTGTCCGACAGCTCTTTATGCTCAGTAGACATGCGATTATACTTGTTCACCACGAGATCCCTGTAGGCTTGCTCCTTAGCCATGGTATGTTGTAGCATACGAGCTCTCTTCTTTGTCGATTCATTTTCTCTAATTATATCACCTACATTGTCCAGTGATGCTTTTGCTGTCTCTACAACGGCGGATGCCATAGCTAAGGGATCCTTATCTGTATTCCGCATTACAGTGATCTCACGGTGGGTAATAATATCCTCCTGGGAGAATCTTTTGATCCTCTCTTCCGATTTGAAGACCATTGCCTTTCTCTTCTTGTCGTAGACAAACTCATCCCATCTGGACACAGTATGTTCTCCTGATGGAGTGTACGGGACGATTGGGAGGTCCATAATGTCCATTTCTATTTCCGTTGGTGGGGTCTGGACTACCTGAGCTGGATCTGTTCCCACATTTTGGGTACCAGAGCCACCTGCTTGTGCTGCGTCCTCCTCCACATTTTGAATGCCGGAGACACTTGTTTGAGGTATGTCAATTTCCATGTCCTGTGCACCGGAGCCACCTGCCTGGGCATCTTCACCTGCTTTAAGCTCTTCTTCTGCTTTCCGCTCTACCTCAGCTTGTTCAGCTTGCAGCTGATCTTCATTCTCTTTCCGTTGCCTTTCATCTTCAGCCTCTTTCTGCTGCTGGGCTTCCTCAGCCTCTTTCTGCAGCCTTTCACTTTCTGCTTCTTGCTGCAATCTGGCAACTTCAGCCTCTTGCAGTAACCTTGCTTCCTCAGCTTCCTGCTGTGCCCTTGCTTCCTCTCTCAACCTTTGTTCTTCTTGGGCTTGGGCATCATTAGCTTCTTTCTCCTTCTGTTGGCTGTCTCCTGGGTCTTGGTGGAGCTAGAACTTGCTCCACTGCCTTGGCGAAAGGTTCGCAGCTCAGCCATGTTGCTGATGCCTTTGAATACCTCCTCCTCGGCATCGTGATAATGAGAGTACTCGAAATGAGCATAAATCTCCTTACAGTGCTCAGCAACTTTTCCCTTCCTGTCATTCTTGTGGAAGATTACCTCACCGAAGTGGAAGGCTTTCAGCTCCTGAACAAATTCTTCGGCTGAGGCAACCCCCGAGAACTTGTAAGATCCTATGTAGAAAGGTAGAGGGGGAAAGGAGGCCTTATGCTGCTTGTTGAGCACGGCTCCAATTCCATCCAGGAAAATCTGTCTCATTGCCTCTTTAAGGACCACATAATCTGTAGCATATCTTGGCAAAATATATGGAGCTTTAGTTCCTCCAAACATTCTGAGATAGGTGCCTTGATCCGAGAAATAAAAATCTCCATAATTTTCAAGGATTTCCATGGCATTCTCCGACACGCAGTTGGGTTCTTCCTTGAATAACTGCTCATATAGGGGCATGATGAACCCCTCACAGATGAGCTTATAGCTGGGCTTGTAATTCTGAGCCCACAACATCCTAAAAGCGGTATAAACCGGGGTGGTGGCCTTATCCCATGTGCAGCCCAATTTGGGGAAAGATACCTTGGCCAAAACACAATCAATAAGATATGAGGACATGAAAAATTCTGCCTTCTTCAAGGCCAGTCCTTCTCTTGCAACAACTATCATTGAGGCCAAATTGTCTGACAGGAGAGTGGCCCAGTCAAACACTGTTCCTTTAAATGCCACGAAGTGGATGATAGGGACCCACTGAATCTTGTACACGGTGCCATCTGGCATGCCGAAGATTCTGCACAACATCAAGGCGATCAATCTAAAAGGAGGTCTCAGATTCTGGACGTCGTATTCGTCATTACCTTTCTTTCTCAAATGCTTGCCTGCGACTAGTAGCTTTTTGGCCATTTCAACGTTGTTCATCTGGCCCAGCCATTCATTAGTCAGAGATTGCTGGGCGCGGGGAAATTTGTAGGCCACGGCCAGGTATGCTGGGTGAAATGAGGCAATGGCTATCTTCCCGCTGTCATGAATTACTCTTCCTTCCGCATCGACATGTTGGAGTATCCACCCGATTACTTCAGAACATGGGAACAGTTCAGGGCGGGTAGCAGCTCTGGCTATGCCTGAAGCTCTGATATTTAGATAAATCTGCCCCTCTTCTAGCAACATGTCCGGGACATCCTGGTCTCGGATCATCCTATAGATGTCACCCCATCGAATTTCTGGAGGAATACCGGTGGTGCACCTAGTATCCTGGAGTGTGGTCTCAGCTCTAAGTGGTGTAGGCTGTTTTTCTGTCATCTTAGCTTTCTTCCTACCACCTTTTGGCATTTTGACTTATCCCTGATAGCAACCAAATACCAGTCATTATAAAAATGTGCAACATACTGTGAGATTTTAACAGAGAGTATCACTATTTTAACGTGTTAATGAGATAAACACAATGTAAAGCTGCATGTTGGGAAGCAAAATACACCATTCCAACAGGAAACATGGTTATAGCAATCTGATTCTTTTAAAGGAACGGGTTCGGAATGCTCCCGAGAGGATAGGTATGTTGCGGAAACAATCTGCTCTCGGGCTAGCTCTAGGAGAGATTGCGACCTTCGTCATTGTGCTTTTAAATGGTTAGTGGCGGGGAAGTTTGGGGTGGAATGACCCTACGACGAAATAGGGAGCCGTTTTCATATTTACGAGCCGACGAGGGCTTCGACCGCTATGGTTATCTGACGGCATTTTGGTGAGGCGTTCTACGGTAGGTTTTGAAACTTGAACAGGGGTTGACGACGCCGGGAATGTGGGTGATGAAAAACTCGGGTGGCTATAGTTTCGGGTTTCGGCTGGGGTAGAACGAGAAACACATGGAGCCTCGGTGCTTTAAACAAACGAACACAACGATATATATGCGACCAATGCCTATTAGCTACGTCCTAGAAAACGGAAAGGTAATCTAACGTGTAGATGAGACAAATTTCACGGTTAGAATCCTACCTGGTAATCGACGAGGATAGCTGAATGAGGTGGACGCAGATGTGGACGAGCGAGCTGAGCTGGAGCGGTTGCGCGGCGTTCCACGGCGTTTTGATAATTGAAAATTAACAATGTGGTTGGCTCGAACCCCCACCGTTTATTTAAATGAGCGGGGCACGTGTGGCATTCAATTTTGGTGGGTGGCGCATTTAAAACAAGCTTTAATATATCGTACGCCGTGGTCACGTCGAGTAGTTTCGATATGCGTGCGTGACCGCCACCCGCGGGATGAACTCGTGAACTTCACCAGTCATTGCGGAAGGTTACACTGAACTCCTTCGGCGTTTCGGGAGAGAATGGTGAATCTTTCCAAAGATAATTGGATCACTTGCGAAATCATTCCGCGAAGCTCCCCGCCGTTTCGGGAGGAATTGACGAATGACTTCCGCAAAAAGGACGTGAACGTTTAAGTCTTTCGGCGGCCCTTTTCGCGATGATAACGTGAAAGCTTCCGAATTTGCGGAAGGCTTTCGCAAATAGCTTCCACAGT
Organism: Larix kaempferi; assembly: GCA_027924585.1. Classification (NCBI taxonomy): domain Eukaryota; kingdom Viridiplantae; phylum Streptophyta; class Pinopsida; order Pinales; family Pinaceae; genus Larix; species Larix kaempferi. Next base: position 10,718,351 of record BSBM01001312.1, on the reverse strand, counting down.
TTCGGAAGGCTTCCGCGAATGTTTCCGCAAAAGGCTTCCGAAAACTTGAGAAAATTTTCTAAGTATCGGCCGGGCTTCGAGAGCGCTTCGGAAAGCTTTTGCCATTAGCCTCCGCTGTTTCGGAAGGAATTGGTGAATGGCGCCCGTCGTTTCGGAAGGATAACCCGAAAGCTTCCGCGGTTGCGGACGACTTTTGGAATTGTTCCGGAAAGGTTGAAGTGTTTCTGCGTTTCGGAACGAAAACGCGAAGGCTTCCGCAATTGCGGGAGAAAAAGCCAAAAGGTTCCGCAAAACTTTCTCGGTGAGGTTTCGGAACGAAAACGCGAAGGTTTCCGCAGTTGCGGAAGGCTCGGGCGAATGGCTTCCGCAACTTCGAGACTTAAAAAGTTTTTTCAAAAAACTAAGTCACTTGGCGGCCGTGGGGAAAATACGCGAATGGCTCCCGCAAGTTTCGGGCGGCTTCCTCGAATTCTTCCGCCAGTTCGGAAGGAATTCGACAATGGCTTCCGCAATTTTTTAACCATAACTTCTAAATCTTTTCGGGAGACTTATGCAAGTGGTTTCCGCAACTGCGGGAGGGTAGCCCGGATCGTTCCGCGATTTTGGGAAAAGTTTCTAAGTTCCTTTTCGAGAATTTTTTAAACAAAAGGCTTCCGCCATTTCGGGAGAAAAGGCTGAATGGTTCCGCAGAGCTTCCTTGGCGCGTTCTGCAAACTTTCAAAAAAAATATAAGTCCTTATATCGAGAAGCTTATACGGAAGACTCTCGCCGTTTCGGGAGAATAAGTCGAATACTTCCGCAACTACGGGGCTTTCTCCAATGATTCCGCGATTTTCAGGGAGTCCTCACGAATTCTATCTTTGGGAGGCGAACTTGGAAATTCTTTAAAGCAAGATTTTCAATTGAGAAACAAAGCAAAAAATGGAAATGGCCTCTTAAGGCAGCTTTTCTAAAAAAATGAAGGAGGGGCCCCAATATGTACAAAATTTTGGGGGGGGGATGTTGCTGCAACAACAGGTGGACAAGAACACTTTAAAAGAGTGACCCCTAGTGACTTTTAATAAAGTGTGAAGTACTTTATTTTTTGTAAAGTCACTTTATTAAATTTTAAGTCATGGTTTATTTCCCAAGTTCATTTAAGTGATTATATCAAGTCTGTGATTAATTAAAAGGTCCTCACATAATTAAATGATACATGTGCACTAAATATCATTTAATTATTATTTAAGGAGCATTTATTGAGAGCCTTTGATCTAATCTAATCTTGGCCATTGGATGAAGAGGGGGAAGTTGCCATGAACAAAAAGGCTAGGGGAAGGCAAACCTAATTCATTTATTCACATTCCAAGAGAGAATTTTGGAGAGAAAGAGAGAGAGGAAAGAAAGGGTTTTGAGAGAAGGCGACCAAGAGAAGAAGGAGACAAGAACTGGCTCGAATCCCAAGGAGAAGGACAAGGGAACGATTCCCAAGAAACTGAGCATAGATTTCGAGGCCAGGCCGTACAACAACAGTTCGTCCAAAAGGAACAGATTTCGAGAAGATTGTAGCACATATTTCGAGGACCATACATGAATGTTTTTCAAGGCCGAAGGTACAACATTTAATGCTGGTCGTACAGGCTCAGAAAAATCGAGAAAAAACCAGCCATACAGTTCGCACGTGTGAGTCCCTACAATAGATATTTGGGCACGAATTTCAAGGAAAAAGTACAAATTGTACAACAGGCCATACTGGGACAGTTTGGCACAATTTTCGAGATGAAATTGGTTGAGATAAGTACTACTGTAAATTTTGTAATTTGTCTCTGGAAATCAAATTTTCTCTCTCAAACAGGTCTTCCCATAGGGGTTTTATCTTGGACCATTTTGGTCAAAAATACTGTGTCAAATTTTTATGTGCATGGCTGTTATAATTTTCCGAGTATGAAAAGTTAGGTTGAAAGTTATTTTTCTGAGTTATTAATTTGAAAAGAATTTCATGTGTTTCAAGTAAATCAATTTTTATATGAGAAATATATGCATGTTGGGGTTTGGGCATTAAACTACATGCAAAGAAGTTGGAAAACTTTGAAACCGGGTTGGGGTTCTAAAACTTTCATGGTATCAGAGCGTTGGTAAAGAGCAGATTTAGAATGCTCAGAAATATTTCAGATTTGAGAAAGAAGAGGGTTTGTGAAAAACAGATTCTTGAACATATTTCTTTTGAAAAGAACAGGTACAGGTTGTAGTCATGGTTACTAGACTTAGATTAGAGCACAGGTTGGATGGGGCTGCAAATTTTAGCCCATGGAAGGCTAGGATTATGTATGTATTGGAGGAGAATGAACTATGGGAAATATTTTATAGTACAACAACAAATCCTGTCACTGTTTCTACTGATGCTACAGATAGGTAATCCTTTATGAAAAAGGATGTGAAGGCAAGAAGGATCATTCTTGATGCTGTGAAGGATCATGTGATTCCACACATTTCAACAAAGACACATGCCTTTTAGATGTGGACAGCTTTAACTAGTCTTCACCAAAGTTCGAATGAAAACAGGAAGATGGTGTTGAGGGAAAAGTTGAAGGATGTTCACATGGGTAAAGGTGAAGGCATGGCTTCCTACCTTACCAGGATTACACAGGTGAGGGATGAACTTGCAACTGTTGGGGAGGTTGTACAGGGTAGTGAGTTGGTGCGGACAACCTTAAATGGCGTGACAAAGCCATAGGGTGTTTTCGTATAGACTGTGGTTGCTTGTGAGAACATGCCTTCTTGGGATCGTCTTTGGGACGACTTCATATAGGAGGAGACTCAAAGAGGATATATACAGGGTAGTTTGTCGCATAATAGGGAAAATGAGGACAATGTAGCATTGGCAACAAAGGGTAAGAAGAAGAAGTTCAAGAAGGGCCCTAAGGGTGGGGCCAAACAACACACTGGTGAGCAAAAGAGAGACATGAGAAAAATCAAATGCTTTGCTTGCCAAAAGTTTGGACACTATGCTTGACAATGTCCAAACAAGAAGAAGAAAGGATAATAGACGACAGCTACAATAGATATGGATGATTTTGCTTCATGTTTTCAAGGAGAGTTTTCTCTCTATGCTGGGTGTACAGAGAGGACATCTATCACCAGCAGTGATATGGAGGATCAGGTTCTGTGTTCTTTATTGGTTGGCCATTCTTTGAGTTCTTCCACCACTACTTCCACTTGGTACATTGATAGTGGGGCTTCGAGCCATATGACAGGTGTTCGAGATGTGTTCATCGAGATGACTGAGACGAGTCTGGAGCTAGTGTTGGGTGATGACACGATTGTGAGAGTAGTTGGGCAAGGGACTGTTACCTTTCAGAGGGAGTCTATGCAGTCCATGACATTGAGGGATGTCTTGTATGTCCCCGGGCTGAAGAAGAACCTTGTTTCAGTTTCCACTATTGAGGACAAGGGTTTTGGAGTATGTGTCCTAGATGGGAAAGTGTATATTTTTCCCAGAGTAGCAGGACCATCTACTTCATATGCCATTGGAATTACATGTGGGAAACTGTACAAGCTTCTCTTCCAGCCTCATCATGCATTGGCCCATACTAGTAGTAACAGTGAGATGCGAGTTGTGGCACAAGAGGATGGGCCAACTTCATCATTCAACTTTGAGATGGTGATGACACGATTGTGAGAGTAGTTGGGCAAGGGACTGCTACCTTTCAGAGGGAGTCTATGCAGTCCATGACATTAAGGGATGTCTTGTATGTCCCTGGGTTGAAGAAGAACCTTGTTTCAGTTTCCACTATTGAGGACAGGGGTTCTGGAGTATGTGTCCTAGATGGGAAAGTGTATATTTTTCCCACAGTAGCAGGACCATCTACTTCATATGCCATTGGAGTTAGATGTGGGAAACTGTACAAGCTTCTCTTCTAGCCTCATCATGCATTGGCCCATACTAGCAGTAGCAGTGAGATGTGAGTTGGCACAAGAGGATGGGCCAACTTCATCATTCAACTTTGAGATTGCTGAGGGAGATGTCTATAGGTTTACCACAGTTCAACACAAAGCAGGGTGGTGTGTGCAGAGGGCGTGCTTTGGGAAAGTAGACCAAGACTGCTTTTCTGAGTAATGATAATAGATCAGGTGGAGTACTGGACTTGATACATTCCAATTTATGTGGACCCATGTCTTCTACTTCATTGACAGGATTTGAGTATTATATCGGTTTCATTGATGACCACTCTAGGAAGACCTGGATCTACTTTCTGAGAAACAAACAGTCTCAGGAGGTCTTGAAGAGGTTCCAAGAGTTCAAAGCTCTTGTGGAGAACCAAACAGGGAAGAAGATTCGGGCACTCAGGTCAGACAATGGGGGTGAGTATACCTCCAAGGAGTTTAATGAGTTTTGTAGACAGGAGGGCATCAGGAGGCAGTTGACAGTTCCATATACTCCCCAGCAGAATGGAGTTGCTGAAAGGAAGAACAAAGCTATAGTGGGAGCAGCTAGAGCAATGTTGCATGATCAAAGTCTTCCTTTCTTTCTATGGGCAGAGGCCTGTAGTACTGCTGTTTATGTGTAGAACAGGAGTCCACACCGTGCAATGGGGTGTAAAACTCCTGACAAGATGTTCACCAAGAAGAGACCTGAGATAGGTCACTTCCGCATATTTGGATGCCTTACATATTCTCATGTCCCTTTTGAGAAGAAGACAAAGTTAGAGCCCACAGTAGAGAAAGGCATCTTTATTGGTTATGATGAGACTTCGGAGGCTTTTCGCTATTACCTTCCTGCACAGAGGAAAGTTGTGGTGAGGAGGGGGTTGAGATTTGAGGAGGAGAAGGCCTTCAGGAAGTCTTATGATTCAGAGATGATGGAGCGGCAGCAGAGTACTACTCCATGGCCGACAACATCTCAGAGTTCAGCGAGTCAGGGAAGAGGGTCATAGGTTTCAGGAGTGTCTGGGTCACAGGTTACAGGTTCATCAATTTCAGATACTCAGTCTACAAGGACTTCTGGTATAGGGACAGGTTCACGAGTCACAGGTTCACAAGTTTCACCTTCATGTTATTTGAGCGGTACAGGTTCAGGGTTACCAGGTACAGGATCTCAAGCCACAGGTACCTCTTCAGGGAGACAGATGTCAGATGAGGAGGTTCATGAGGAGGGCCTACCACAGGAAGCTACTTCCAAGAAACGTAAGCCAAGTTGGCTTAAGGATCTTGTGAAGGAAGTTGAGGAATCTGTGGGGCCACCCAGGAGGGAGGCCAGAGAGAGTAGAGCACCAGAGAGGTTTTCTAGCTATATGGCGATGGTGACTAGCTTGAGTGAGTCCGAGCCTACTACTTTTGAGTAGGCTACCCCACATCAGGTTTGGAGAGATGCCATAATGGAAGAGTACAATTCCATCGAGAAGAATGGTGTGTGGGAGATTGTTCCGAGACCGGAGGGGAAGTTAATAGTGACTTCCAAGTGGCTCTATAAAATCAAGCATGGTGCAGATGGCAGCATTGAGAAGTACAAAGCTCGGTTTGTGGCACGAGGGTTCTCACAGGTAGAGGGAGTTGATTACTATGAGACTTTTGCACTGGTTGCTAGATTTTCTTCGATCAAAGCAATGGTCTCCATTGTTGCAGAGATGGGTTGGAGGATTCATCAGATGGATGTGAAAACCGCTTTTCTGAACGGTTTTCTACAGGAGGAGGTATATCTGGAGCAGCCTCAGGGATTTGAGATTCATGGGAGAGATTCTCTTGTGTGTAGGCTGAAAAAGGCCTTGTATGGTCTGAAGCAAGCCCCTCGAGATTGGTACTCGAGGATTGATTCATATTTGCTTTCGATTGGGTTTCATAAGAGTGAGGCTGATCCCAACCTATACTTCATTGTGGTTGGAGGTGATCCACTCATTCTTCTGCTATATGTGGATTATTTTTTCATTACAGGAGGAGAGCACCTGATTGAAGGAAGTAAGAATGATCTTGCTTCAGAGTTTGAGATGACAGACCTTGGGCTGATGCATCACTATTTGGGGATGGAGATTTGGCAGGAGGATGGACATGTTTTCCTGGGGCAAGGAAAATATGCTGCAGATGTTCTGAAGAGATTTTGGATGGAGTAGTGCAGACCCATGTCCACACCCATGACCACCAACTGGAAGAAGCTTCATGCTTTTGAGGGAGAGTTGGTGGATCCTACTTTGTACCGCCAGCTTATAGGTTCATTGATGTATTTGGTCAACACCAGACCATATTTGAGTTTTGCAGTAAACACTCTTAGTCAGTTCACGGTGGAGCCCAAGAGAGTGCGTTGGATTGCTGCAAAACATATTTTGAGATATCTTGTAGGGACAGTAAATTATGGTTTGGACTACAGGAGGTCAGATGGAGTGGGCTTGGTTGGTTTCACGGATTTAGATTGGGCAGGCAATGCTTCGGACTGGAAGAGCACTTCTGGTTGTTGTTTTAGTTTGGGCTCGATAGTTGTGTCGTGGTTCAGTCGGAAGCAAAAGCCCGTTGCTTTGAGTTCTGCAGAGGCTGAGTACATGGCATCCAGTCAGGCTAGTTCCGAAGCATTGTGGCTTCGCAAGTTGATGGTAGACTTATTTGGTCAGGAGCTAAGACCTACAATTATACATTGCGACAATCAGAGTTGCATCAGGCTCTCTGAGAACCGGTATTTCATGACACGTCAAAGCATACTGAGATCAGATATCACTTCATCAGGGACTATGTTCAGAGAGGAGCTGTTGAGTTGCAGTACATTTCTACTGATAAGCAGGTGGTAGACATTCTCACAAAGTCTTTGGGTACAGGGAAGCATGTTTACTTCAGAGATAAGTTGGGAGTGGTGAAGAACACCTTCCCCTTCCTCAATAAGAGTGAGTGTTGAAATGTTACCAAGGAAGTGTTGTTCACCTTGTGTTGCCTTGGGGTGGACAAGAAAACTTTAAAAGAGTGAACCCTAGTGACTTTTAATAAAGTGTGAAGTACTTTATTTTTTATAAAGTCATTTTATTAAATTTTAAGTCATGGTTTATTTCCTAAGTTCATTTAAGTGATTATTTCAAGTGAGTGATTGATTGAAAGGTCCTCAGATAATTAAATGATACATGTGCACTAAATATCATCTAATTATTATTTAATGAGCATTTATTGAGAGCCTTTGATCTAATCTAATCTTGGCCATTGGATGAAGAGGGGGAAGTTGCCATGAACAAAAAGGCTAGGGGAAGACAAACCTAATTCATTTATTCACATTCCAAGAGAGAATTTTGGAGAGAGAGAGAGGAGAGAAAGGGTTTTGAGAGAAGTCGACCAAGAGAAGAAGGGGACAAGAACTGGCTTGAATCCCAAGGAGAAGGACAAGGGCACGATTCCCAAGAAAGTTAGAAATTGAGCAAAGATTTCGAGGCAAGGCCGTACAACAGGCACAGAATTCGAGAAGATTGCAACACATATTTTGAGGACTGTACAATGTTAAATACCGTCCATACATGCACGTTTTTCAAGGCATAAGGTACAACATTTAATTCTGGTCATACAAGCTCAGAAATCGAGAAATAATTGTTGCACAAAAATTGAGAAAAAGCCAGCCATACAGCTCGCATGTGTGAGTCAGTACAACAGAGATTTGGGCACGAATTTCAAGGAAAAAGTACAGATCGTACAGCAAGCCGTACTGGGACAGTTTGGCACAATTTTCAAGATGAAATTTGTTGAGATAAGTACTGCTGTAAATTTTGTAATTTGTCTCTGAAAATAAATTTTTCTCTCTCAAATAGGTTTTCCCTTGGGGGTTTTATCCTGGACCATTTTGGTCAAAAATACTGTTTCAAATTTTTATGTGCATGGCTGTTATAATTTTCTGAGCATGAAATGTTAGGCTGAAAGTTAATTTTCTGGAATTTGAGTTATTAATTTGAAAAGAATTTCACGTGTTTCAAGTAAATCAATTTTTATATGAGAAATATATGCATGTTGGGGTTTGGGCATTAAACTACATGCAACGAAGTTGGAAAAATTTGAAACCAGGTTGGGGTTCTAAAACTTTCACAATATACACGGATCAACTCAATAATAGAGGGGGTGCACTCACTAAGTCGCCCTGGGGTTGATGCACCACATAAAAGTGACTAGAACTCATAACATAAGCACATGGTGGGGCTAGGAGGTGTAACTATCCTTCTCTAGCATGTCCCCATGGCACAATAACATATGATAACTCAACAATAATAACATATTGTGACCACATGGCCAAATCGTGCCCCCTCAATGACATAATAAAAATCCAAATAATAGCCCGGAGTGTGTGTGGACCCCACTGAATGCTGTAAGCTGTGCCGGAAGGTGTGGAATGCATCACAAAAATCCTCTGAACAAACCTCATGCCAATTCTTTGCCTCAATTGCCCAAACTAATTTCCTCAGTAACCATTTCTTCCATTTTTTATCCTCAGAAAATCACCTGTAAAATAATAAAATGCCTGTACCTCTCTGCCTGGTGCCCTAGGTACAAATCTAAAATCACCAAAATGTCTGGGAGCATGGTAATATGGTAATAACAAGTGGCTGGACCTCATACTCCCTCTACAACGCCCTAGGTGAACCAAAATAGTCTCTAATTGTGTTGAAAGGCCATTTTATATGGCAAATATGTGATAAAGTGACAATCTGATTATGATCTCATTTCAAAGTGGCTGAAACTAATATCTTAGTGTACCAATGGACTCAGAAGGCTCAAATATAGTAGAGATGAGTACTCATACACCATATGACCACCTGGATAATCATCTGTAAGATCAACCATGCCCGAACAAATAGAAATAATGGTTTGTAAATAATATTAATAATAAAAATCCATCAAACCATCATATAAAACCCGTGTTTGTTGCATGGAACCATCAAGTGGGCATCATAGGACCACAAATAATCAATCTCGAACATCATAGGTCCAACTCATCTCAGATCCTGCGGTTAACTTAGACAAACTAGGTTGACCAGGTCAAAACTGATTAAAATAATGACCCAGGCTCAATTTGATTGATGCTGCAAGTGCAAATGGATAATATATTCTCTTCTAATTATTTTAATAGCAGGACTAAAGTGCAAAGTAGTATTTCATTGACGAATAAGCAATAATACATCAAATATAAGTCTGGATTAAGATAATCAAATACTGGGAAAAAGACCCTCAAGTGTATACTCAATTTATGGACTTGCCCATTTTGCTAGGAATGGGTGAAGGTGGAAAAATCAAGGCTAGGACAAAGGAAAGACTTAACAAACGTCAACACTCTGACACTTCGAATAAAGGAAAAGGGGAACACACCTAAGCATATGTTGGATAGAAAACACACAAGGAATGGCGGTGTCTCACAAATGGAATAAGTTGATTTGAGGAGTGCCTATTCACTTTAACAAACGTCTACAACTCACATCCAAGCTGAAACCAGCTCTGTGAGGATGTTCTCTAGAACCGCCGTGACTAGGTGCACAACTAACTGTAACTTAGGGTTCTAGGGGACACTTAGAATTAGTTGTCCCTTACTCCATCTCACATCCCAACCCGTAGGCTCCGTGAGGATTTAATCATTACATTTTTCCATGGCCAACAGTCTTTAGATTTAGCATACATTTAACCACTGCTTTTTAGGCCTTATGTCCCTTTGGATTTTGCATGTGCTTAGAAGCACAACTAATCACAGCTTTTATCCAGGGCGTGTTTCATTTAATTTCATAGCGCTCTTTCATTGTGTTTAAAAACATAGTTTTATTTCATAATCATGGGCTTGCATAAGAGATATAACAAATAGTAATATATGCATGTAATGATGGTAGTACTATTTGCTTCAAGTTTAGTCAACACAACTCAGGAAACTGGGTGGACTATTCACAATCAGGACCAAACATCAGGGGAAACCGACTAGAGAGGTCAAGGCTTCAAATCCAACTCACCTAAGCTCAGGAAACAACACCAGCGGGTTCTCCTGGCCCAGAAGGATCAAGGCTTCGGTAAGATCTGTTGCACAACTTAGAGTCGAGACACAAAACAATAGGGAGTCTATCCAACATAGAGGCATAAGTGGGGAAGTCCTTAGTATCACTAGCTGAAGTGTAAGTCGGGTTAAAACCAAGTATGGAAGAGAATGGATGGATGGGGAAAGGTGACAGGTGATGCCATAACTAGCAAGCCATAAAATGGTGGGAATGACCAAGTCCATACTACCAGAGAGGGTGAGACCAACTAGTATACATGAGAAATTCTTTAGTCCAAGTAATTAGATAACTTCAATTCCAGACAGTCAACCAATAACCAAATACATATATAATCGCCAGATCATGACCACTAGATACCTAGTCAAGCTACCAAGATAAGCAAAAGAGAAAAATAGGACTATCCATTGCACATCCATATACCTGCTGGGTCACGTACCTGTATATATCATCTGAACCATCCACCGTCACTGGAACATTGCTGCTGTACAAATCTGGGCATCACATTGCTCTGTATGGAAGAAAATGGATACATCGGTCATCAAATCTGAGGTCATGAGGCTCGGTCATGGCATAAGGCTGTAATGTATACTCTGGGGCTGCTGAAAGTATGAGTGATCTTGGAATAAATGCTCATCGTCTACCGATCTCAAACATCTCAATGTAAAGGACTGGCTAAGAAAAATACTGGAATCTGATCTAAAGATATGTTCGCCCCGATTACTATAAATGTGATAACATACACATTAGCTGTTATTACTTATTAGAGCCTTTGATAAAGGGATTGTGAGTTCTATAATTCTAGGGTGGAGTTTCTTCGATTGAGAATTTCCTTTGGAGTCCTCATCTCCAATTTCTCTAGGATTGTTTTTGTTTCCACCTATACATGCACATGGTTCTGAGAGATGGGGTTAGAGGAGGATGATCTCATTCTTTGATGGATGATTTTATTTTTGATGAACTTTTCTACATATCTTGATGCATTATCCTCCATTTAGATTCATTGTTGAGGCATATTTACACTCCTACGAGGAAGCTGCATGGCAAAGTTGTATGTTTAGCATGACATGGATATCATAGGCATAATGTTAAGGTCAAGGAGCATATTTGAGGAGAGAGCTCCACTTTATAAAGAAGATTTGTTGTTGCACATTCTCAAGGGCACGCCCTTTAAGCATATTAATGGTATCTTGATTCTTGATAGGTTAAAGGGTCAAAAGGAAAAATGCACAAGAGAAGAGGAGTGCTCCATCTTCTTTGGGATTTTTATTGATATTTTTGGAGAAGAAGTTGCTAGAAGATCTCTCATGAAGGGTGCCTTACCTTGAAGATAATTCTAGATCTTATTTCATGATGGATCCATAACCTTCTAGAGTGTTCTTTATGATATTTTATTAGGTTGATCAAAGAAGCTTTTAGAAGAAGCACCCTACTATAGATGCCTATGGAACAAAAGTTTTTTGACATAAAGGGAGGGTGACCCACATAGAAGTATCTAGCATTAATGAGGGAAACACCCTACTTAGAAGTCTCTAGAAGAGGGCGCCATAGGATATTTTGATTTATCAGGGATGATAGCACTTCTTTTAAAGGCACCTAACTACTGTTAAAACTATTTTGGGTAAAAGAAAAACTGACTCAACATGGTTTAGATGTCCAGATGTTGTTCATAATTCACATTGGTTTATATTTTGGCTATAAAAAATAGTGCCATTGTGATTCTTTCATAGTTTTATTTTCCCCTCTGGTGTTCTAAGTTTTCATACCAAATGGTGGTTTGGTTTATTTGAATTGTGATAAAATAATGTCATTTTATATATGTTAATTGGTTGTTCTTGGGCTTTTTTCTTGACATGGATACAGTGTGTTGTGGTTGAAGATGCTCTTGCAGGCGTTCAAGCTGCCAATGCAGCAAAAATGAGGCAAGTGCAACAGCCATTTAGTTTTTCTTTTCTTTGTCAACAGCACATTAGCCATACTGGCAATTTTGATTGCTGATGCACAGCATATGCAATAGCTTTTCTAACTTGACATTTGCTTACTTGTCTGCTAATTAGAATTGGTGATGCAGCAGAACACATTAAGGATCATTTGATCTTTAGAACAAATGCAATTGTTCCTATTGAATAACATCCTACAAGGGTTTTTGTTTCTCTCCATATACATGGAAATCAATTTGCCAAATTCACATTTGTTGCTTCTGCTAACCTGGCCTACACCATATTTTTTATGAAGTTTATAAGAACTACATAACAACATTATTGAATTTAAAAGTATATCATTTGATACCTGGTCGAGAACAGCCATATTGGTATAAGTGTAGAATTTCTGAAGAGAAAAGGGCAGTATAAGCAGTATTTCCTGTAGTTGATTTGGCATTGTCGTCTTTTTATGAATAGGCAAGCATATGCACAGATAGTTCCCTTTATTTTGAGGAAGGTAACTTATATTGGATTTATTGTTATTTTTGGTAATTAATGAGGTCAAATAGAAAAGCCTGTGGGTTGCTTGTGATCGACTTCCTGTTGGATGCAGATGCATAGCAGTGACAACCACACTGTCAGAGGATAAGCTTCTGCTGGCAGGGCCTTCACTTATCAGAAAGGACATAGGCAACATTTCTCTTAGTGACATTCTCAACAGTAGAAGATCTGGTGAATATTAACTTGGCAAACACAACTGATCTGCTTTATAATGTCATGCAATGTTCTCATAGAGGACATTTACATTTCCTTATCTATTCTTGACTTTGCCTGGATATAACAGGAGGAAATTTAAATGTTGTCCTCATATTGTCATTGTTGATATTAAATGGTTACTAAGTTTTGCTAGCCATATCAGAATAAACATTCAAAACGCTTGAGTTCACAATTGTTACCATTTGTTGCCTTCTAAATTATGCATCTTCCTATTGAGATATAGACTTGTGAAGTCACATATATTATGTTAGCATACTGTGAGGATACTTTCATTCTAGTTTAACCCTGCAATCTGTGATGTATAGCATTTGGAATTTCGTAGTTCCCTTTGCAGGTTTTGAACATTTTCAAAGAGGTCATGCTGAAAGACCTTAATGCTTCCCAGGAGAGACAGCTAGTATGAAATCTTTTACATGCTGTGAAGATTTCTGATTTGCAAAAGTTACTGCAGATGAGAAGAGTCAGGTTGGTGACCAGATGGAAAATGAAAAGGAGTCTTCCTTAGAAGTGAGCCAGGGAAGAACTAGTGCTGGACATATTCCAGATATACAATCTGTGCTTGATGCTGAAATCTTGTTTCCTGGAGGGTAAGATACAATGTGACAAAATACAACATATAAATAACGAGGGTAAAATGCTTTAAGAAATACCATAAGCATAATTATGTCTCTTCCATAATACATAGTTTCAACTTTCTAGAAATAAAAGAAATTCACATATATTGTTGTGTGTAAAAGGGTGCAACATTTTCCCCTATTTTTTGGTAGCAAGCATGTCAAATATCTATCTATTTGTAGAAACAGAGGAGTCCCGTTTCCCAAGTTTGTTGTTTTTTTCCAAAAAAGACTATACTTTATAAAGAAACCTGTTAGCTTCAATTCTCGAAGCAATTTGTAATTTATCTCAGTACTGTTATCCTGAAAATGGGCCAAAACAAACCTCTCTCTCTGGTCCATGATGTAACTCTTTGTTTCATGAAGTAGTATAAATGCATTTTTCTAAAAAAAGGGGGAAAAATAAATGCCTAGAAAAGTAACAAATTCAGATTTGCATTCTAATTACCAAGTAGAAGCTGAGGTTAAATTCCATGTAAACATTTCCTCTTAAAAGGTCAATTGGTTCATGTAAGATGGTCACATGTGTTTTCCTAGTAATAATGGCATATCAGCATTTAAACGGAACCCTTCACTTCCTACAAAACTATGTAACTGAAATGTTTTGCAGCTGTTTCCTTAGAGGAAATGATTTTGATGCAGAAACAAGATGGAAATAGTTCAAAAATGTTTGGGAAAGGTTTCAAACATTTCGAGCAATTTCTAATAATGGAATTGCCATTTCCATACTATTTTTAATCATTAATTTGTTTTAAATGTTGGTAGGCCACATGACTTGTAACGTTAGAAAAGGAAGCAATTATACAAAATACACAAACATCAGTCTCCATATTGTTCTTAAATTATTGGCACCCTTGTATTCCTACATCAAACTAGATATTATGTCTGGGATTTCTAGGAGATTTCCAATTTGCACATAAGGTGTTGTGTCATGCTGTTTACCTATTTCCTGAAATTTTGAAATTGTTGTTTCTGAAACCCTTACCATTTGGAAAAACTTTATCCATTTCCCCATTCCAAGTCACCACTACAAAATATACATTAGAAGCGAGAGAGCAGGAATATTAAGTTTAACTTCTTTCATGGATAGACTAATTGGACTGTGTCTTTTTTTATATATACATGTGTTAAACAAATTAAAACACTCTAAGTACTAAGTAAAGTGGACATTTGCATGTTAACCTATTCAATTTTCCCTTGTTTTGAAAATGCTTCATATATTACTTCAAAGAACAAGTACAACACAGTTCAAGATAATTACATCATGCAGAGAACTGCAGAACTGGGAAAGGCTCAGGGCACAAAAGCTATAAAGGCCATCATGTGATCCTGGGTCCCCACGTGGAGGGACTCAACATGATGGCAGAAACAACAATGGCGAACTCATAGGAGTAAAGCCAGTTTTTTCTTAAAAACCTGCAAAGCCTAAGAGAAAGGGGATGTGGAGCCTTATTGAAAGCAACTTTACAAGGATGTTCCACCAAAAAACAATTGCAACCAAATGTTTTGAAAGCCAAAGTCTCCTCCTTACTGTGCACTACACAAGTTGAACTAGGAATGCCAACTTTGTGCAACCAACTCTTGACAGTTAATCTTTGATGAAGCAATAACCTACCCCATGCTTTATGTTTAAAGGAGGCATCAAACATGTCATATCCAGAAATGCTACTGGTCTTCAAATTTAAGAACCAAAGCTCAGCTCTTCCTTGGAAAGATGAGGCCAATAGTTTCATACATACATCCTCATCGGTTATAGATAATTCGTTACTAACTTCTTTAAAGAGATCAAGGTGCCCTTTAGCAGATACTTCATAACCTCCATCGAATTTAGGAAACCTTTCACGGGGTTGATGAGGAACATGATGAGGATACCCAACAATTTTTGAGAAGTCAAAGACTTTCAATCGACCAAAAGTTCTAGGCCGCTCAGAAGCAGCCATGGCTGGCAATTATAAAAGAAAAAAATCAAGAACCTAAATACAAAATGATGCACCCCATGGGTTCTAGATATGATAGGATCGATCACCAGTGGATTCGCCAGGTAGATTTTAAATCTCTTCTACCAAAAGATGTGTATGTCGTTAATAAGCGGGGAGAGATGAGTGACAAATAGATGGCTATGTTTAAATTAAGGATTGAAATGATAACCATCTAGATTATAAGACCGGATGCGATAAGATATAAACTACGCATGGATACTCGCAGACACCTGAGGCAAGCCTCTACCTCCCCGGCAACGACGCCAAAAATGTTATCACATAACTTGTAGTTGTCCCTAAAGGTATCCTATCCAAGATGGTAGAGGTGTTGGACAACTAAAAAGGTGACCCAAGAGATGCCACGGTTCCCCATGCAAACTGGGTGTCACGCTAACCGAGGCACTCTTCACTTTAGATCAAGATCAATCAAGATCAAGGGGGAGACCCTAGCCAATCTATGAAAACTAGTTAACCCAAAGATTCCTAGGGAAATGTGTAAAATTAAGCAAGGAGATCAAGGCCATAGATCTTTAGATCTAGAAAGGTAAGTGGACCCAAGATGATTAGGGCTTGGTTGAGAGGCTTAATAAATGGGCAAATGAGTCAACCAAGTGTTTGATTTAGGCCACTTATGAAGTTAATCAAATAGATCTAAGAAAGAACTAATGCATCACCCAATGACCCAAGTAGGGCACAACCCTTAAAATGAGGAATGGGGCCTACAAGGTAAAAATCAATGGGGTGGAGCACTAGGGGTAGTTTTTGAGAGATGATCTATCCAATGAAGCAAAAATCTCAACTACCCACGTTTTGGAACTAGAAAAAGAGCCTCCCTCAAGGAATGCGACTTCCCTTGGAGAGACCAATGTGCCTTGGGAAATGGGCCAAATGGAGTCCAAACACCACCAAACTATAGATTGGGATTGCGTGAAGATTATTAAGGTGGGTTTTAAATTTTATACCCAAAAGCATGCTAGATCCAAGTAGATCTAGAAAAAAGTAAAAATGAGGGTTTTGATTTTAGGGTTTATTGGACCAATGGAGAAAAGAGATGGATCTAGGTACATACCTCAAAAGCTTGTGGCCACTTTGCAAATTGATAACCTTCCCCCTGTGTGTATATTCAAGAGTGAGATCTAGAGCTCCAAGCCAAATCATCCCCCCTCAAAGATGACCAAATCGCCCTCCTCCTGCAAGACAAGATCTAATGAGAAACAAGCCTAGCAAAAGAATGATGAAAATGATGAAAAGACGAAGTATAAATCATCAACTATGTCACAAAGATACAATAATGATACTCCCTGCAAACAAAGACCAATCCAAAGTAATATATGGGGTTTCCCCACAATATCCTCCCTCAAAGTCGTCCTCCTCTCCACCAATTCGGCCTCCCTGCAGAAAAACAAATTGAAGCCCCACGAACCACAAGTGATACACAGAGACAAGATTTTATATTCAACTTGCAAAAGAATCCATCAAGACAAGAGAAGTAGATCCAAAAGATAGTATTTTTTTTCCAATCTTCAAGAGCTCCAAAGGTGCCTTTACAATGAGGGGGTCTCCTCCTTAAATAGGATGAGGAAGACCAAAACTCTAAACCACTTTTGAAAACTAGTGGTTGAGATCAAAAGATATAACAATATAATCAATGGCTAAGATGAGCCAACAAAACAATAGATATGGATCACTCAAATAAGGGATGACATCATGGCTAAAAGAGCCCTAGGGAGATGACGTCATACATGGGGGTGGCTAATATGTATCCTGTGAATATTTAAATTTTACTCGGTCCATCTGGCGACTCCACTTTTAAATAATTCAATGAAGTATTCAACAAGAAGAAATTCCGAAGGATTATTCAATTTTATTCTTGAACCTGAAAAGGTATATAGAAGAAGATTGAATAAACAAAACTCTCAGAGAATACTCGAAAATCTTAGATATTCACCATCTGTTTGAAGAGTCTAATCCACTAGAAGACATGGGAGATTTTTTCAGCCCTCTAGACTTTACTGCAATTGTAGGGTACCGTCATGTCGTAACTGAGAAGGCAATTCAAAAGTTGCCTTCATTTCAGGGTAACAATGCCATAAGTGCTAAGGCACATTTAAAGTCTTTTTCACAATGTTATAATACATGGTGTCTTAACGCTAAACATGAAGATGTGCAGATGAAGCTGTTTGCGCTATCCTTAGAAGAAGATGCCTTTGATTGGTTCTCAGACCTAGATGCTGGCAGTTTCAAAACATTCAAAGAGTTTGAGAAGGGTTTCCTAGCCAAGTGGGGAGACAAGAAAGAAGATAGGTACCTGTTAGCATCCCTAAACAACATGAAGAAGAATGAGAATGAGACTATGGAAGAGTTCAACAAAAGATTCAACACTCTCATCTCAAGCTTGCATGCCGAGATTAAGCCTCTTGATGGCTCAATCCTCATACATTATATTGAATCTTTCAATGGAGAGATGAGATATCAACTTAGGGATAAAGAACTGTTGATCTTAAGAAAGCCCAAGTTATAGCCGAAAAGATTGATAAGAACATGCAGTCATCCGGAAAGTCCAATCTTCTAGGTTTCACCAAAGGTACTACATCAAAACAGTCAGACAACAAAGACAAGTCAGCATCAACAGATAGCAACTACCTAGCAAAAGATCCTTTGAGAGAATTGACAGATGTAATCAAAGCTATGGAAGCCAATCATGCTGCACAAATGAATTCCATGCAAAACAGGCTCATTGCTATGGAAAGAGAAAAATCTCACATGCCTTCCAATAGGTTTCCTCCCAGACAGAACAATGAATGGAAGCAAAAGTATCCATCCAACAATCAGAGGATCCCTAGTCAACTTGATTCAGCCAACATGGTTATGGAAGAGGTGCCCCCTTTCTGTAGGGCTTGTAATGAATTTCATGATGAGTCAACTTGTCCTAAGTTTAACTACATAAATGAACAAGGTCCTCCTGAAGTCAACAACTTTGTAGGGTATTCAAATCAACCTGAATATATCAATCATGTTGGTAAAACTCACATGGAACTAGATATTGTGTCCTGCATTTATATGGAACTAGATATTGTGTCCTGCATTTGTAGAAGGTTTTTCCTTTGCAAATAAGTTAGTGTGTCATGATGTTCCTGAAATTCTGAATTCCAACACCCATAATAGCTGTTCCTAAAAGTAAACATAAAAAGCAATCAACTTGATTAACACTAAATTTCACATTGCATCTTAAAGGAAAACTTGTTCAATTTCAAATATCCATTTTATTCAAAGTATAAACAATGGAGCTTGAGGAAAGTGTAAAAGAAGGAAAAAGAAAATTGTGGAAATTTCAAGCAAACAAATTTTAAGCTGGATGGATTGACTACCTGCTCAGAATGTAAATATAGTGGTTTGCAGCAATGAGGTATACTTTGCTATAAAATAAAATTTTATGAGAATTTGCAGACATAATCTTTTACAGGCTGCAATCTTCACGACGCGATATTTTGAAGTTAGGCACCTTGGGGGTTGCCATTTCTTGTTCATTGGTTGCTGTGACCCATTGGAAGGTACTTTTTGAAATATGCAACAGCATTTTCATTAGTGGACAACATTCTTTGGGACAATGTATCAACTTGCAGCAATAAAGTGAATATATCTTCATATTTGCTTTCTGTTTCATATTGTAAGGGAGATAAATAATCAACACTGTTGCAGAAATAAAGTGATTTAAAATTGGAATAATGATTTCAGGCAATGTCTTATACATCCCCCAAGGCATTACTGAATATGTTGGCTGGAGTGGGCAAGCGACTAGTTGCCCAGGATGATGGTAAGCAGATAATATATTGTAATGTTCCTTATATATTTATGCACTCGTTCAGTCGATTCATTGATGCATTGTAGTCTATCATCTATGTTCATAAGAGAACTTGCTTGTTGAAGCATCTAGATTCTAGTAGTAGTTTTTGTTTTAAAGTAATTAGAAATAACTCATCATTTTGAGAGATTTCACAGTCATGTTTAATGCTGTAATGGTAAGAAAACTTTTAAATAATTTGAAATAATACTAAATGCAGTCCATAAATGCTCCTTTTTAAAAAAAAAATGCAGCTTATATTACTTCAAATAGACACCGGAGTTACAACAAATAGACATAAGAGTTACAATGCAGAAATATAAGAATTACATTAAGATTGTCATCCTATGAAAGCTAGGAAGTATAACACGTGGCCCTATGCCCCAAGGGGAAAGAAGTCTACATCTGTTCAAAACACATCGATTTTAAGCTTTGGCATGGAGTGCTAGATCATTTTTGAATGCTCTCAATTCTCCCAATTGTAGGTGGGAATGATTTCCTTGAAAATTTGTGCACTGACTTTTTCAAAAGAAAGCAATAGAAAATGAGTGCATCATATGCTAGAACTCTTTGTAACAATACCAGATCATCCAAACATTTCATAGGAAGCGCCTAGTCCAAGCTTGGGAGGCTATGAAGAAGAAGTCAATGTATTCTGCTTGGAACCATGCCTAGAAGGTTCTAACAATAAAATATGCCCTATTATTTCTTCTTTTCAACATTGAACACAAAACAAATTTGGAGATGTTTACATTACCTGAGTCTTGCTTTAGCCACCAAACCCTGATGGATCACGAAGCAGCCCAAAATTTTGTATTTAAATGAGCTCCATGCCTTCCAAAGAATTTAGCATCTCTTTTGCCAGCTCCTAAAATTCACCGGTCTCCCACTTCCTAAAAAAGCGGAGTGTAATAGGGATTCCGGATTTACCGTCTCAATCTACTGTGGAAGTATTTGGTGTCATAGTTGGACTTCCCAATACTCCAATTCTAGTTTGTCCAATACGACCCCAAATTCTGAGTACAGAGTCTGTAACAACAACTTTTGGGTATCATTTTGCATGACTCTAGAAATATTAGTTTGTCAAGTCCACTTAGTGTTTGAGCACAGTTTGAATCTCCCCACATGTGCCATGTGTGTCGTTTCTTATTCCAATGATCTGTCCAACAGAAGAAACCTGTTTTGTCAAGCCTCTTCCTAGGATAGCATGGAAATAAGCCAAGTTGATTCTGGGGGATGGAAAGTGATGAAGGTCCAAATGGGCCTGGACGCCAATTCACATCCATCTTTGGGACCCTCCAATCCCCAACGAAGAGTAGTTGTAACCAATTGGCAAGCACCAATGTCCCTTCAGGACTGTTGATCCCGAGATTTTGAAGGCCTTTGCATTGCCAAGGAAGTTGGAACGATTGAACAGGTTGTTACTGCCTTGAATATGCCACGCTGACAGGACACAATGCTTGACTTAAGCTTGCCATGGGATCTCTCCAACCAATGCCCCAATCATCCACTTGCTTTCAAGGACTGTCCTGAGTTCTTATATCAGTGATGCCTAGGCCATTTTTTTTTATCTTGGAAGAGTGCATATATCCCAAGCCACCAAGGGCAATCCTTTAACCCCCCCTTTCTTGCCCCATATTTGCTGCTTTATAATTTTTATAATTTGTGATATCTGTCTACTAAGGATAGTACTTGGAAACTTGTCCAAAGGCAAATGGAAAGGAGAACTGACTATGCACAAGACAAGTTCGTTTCAATATTTTGTGCACTCAGGGGAGCTATCAGATTCAGAATACGTGCTATATTTTTGAAATTGCAAGCATCTTAGTTAAGAAATTTGTGCTGTATAAAAATATTTTTCTTCTAATGTAACCTTTTTCTCTGTTTCATGGCTGGGCATACCTTTTTTAACTAGGCTTAGTCTTCTTTTGTGTATGTATATTGTGAAGTAACCAGGTTTTGGGTCTGTAGAACTCAATTGTGGACTCACTAGCATTCATTTTCTTCTTTTAAAGACGCTATTTTATCATCTCAGTTTTCTCTAGATATACATTCATTCCGAAGTAATTTTACCATCAATTGCAGCTAAAGCTTCACCATAATACTGGCAAGTGACTACTTAAGGTTATATTATTATGTACAGAGATGTCCCAGTCGACACGTATTCAACAGTTTAAGAACTATATATCGGATATAGAAGCTAGGTATGTGTGAATATTTTGGATAAGCAAACAATAAATATCATGGATATATGGGGGTGTTTGAAATAAACGAAAATAAGATATCTAACCATGTTTATCTGGGCTTAAAAAGAACGTTTGTTGAGTTTAGATTATTACTTTGAGTTTTACAATCGCTTCATGATTGTTTTGGACTTTGGAATGGCATGTAACAGGGAATCTGGACAACAGGTGCCAGAATTTCCAGCAAAACTTGACTGGCTGAATACCAGTCCACTTCGCCTTCGTCAGGTAATAAATATCATTTAAGAGTTATTGCTTTATTTAGCAGTCGATAAATATAGGCTTGGGATGCAGTTAGCGGTTGATTTATCTTTTATATTGGTGCATCTTATGAGTTTGCGCAAGCTTCTGTATTCTTTCCACACCACAAAGCTTTCTGTTTCTCGATAAAGTTTAGATTTAATGTTTTCTGAAAAGGGTAACGATGAACATAACTCGGAAGCCATAGAAAGTTAGAAACTTCATTTATTTTAATATGCAGTGTTATTTGACTGAAGCAGGTGCAGAAGTTTGCCATACTGTTATGATATCAGAATGCAACGATAATATGTTCTGACATAGCATGTGACAGAGTAGAGTGAGCTCCCATATGATGATTGATAATTGTCTAATCTGTATTATTGATAGGATCTGCAAGGGAAGGTGGTTGTACTTGATTTTTGGACATACTGTTGCATCAACTGCATGCATGTGCTGCCAGATTTGAAATACCTTGAAAAGAAATACAAAGGAAAACCAGTAAGGATATCCGGCTTTTAAAATTCTGGAATTTATTGTATATTATTGCTTATATATGAAACTGGTCCTTGTTTATTGTGCCTGAAAATGTACGGGGATTCACCCGCATCATCTTTCTTCATACTTCCCATATAAATCCCTTTTTTTTAGCATTACAAAGAAATGAGAATATGAGGATGATGAATATGTTGGAAAGGTGCATTTGATGTTTGTGTAGCCATGATGATAGACGTGTGGAATATGAGGCTGCAATGCATTAGCAGTTCATTTAGCAAAGATATACCAGAACTGTATATTTTAGAGAACGGATCACAGAAGCATGATCTAGGTGACTATGATAATGTACCTTTTGAAGGCGCTAACAAATCCTGCAAAAGCATCATGGATTATATCTGTCATCACCCAAATTTTCAGCATAAGTCGGATGGATTTTTACTTTGAAAACAAGAGTTATATTCTGGCTGAATTTGCTCTAAAACATTGTTTTGATGTAGTTTCATCTTCAGTCTTTCTCTCAGGGTTTACTAATGCCAACTAGAAGAGTTGTTCCCTGCTCAACTAAGTTGCTTCCTAATATTATGGGCCAGTTTTGTAGTATCACTGTCTCAATAGTATGCTAAATTGTTGTAGTTTTGGTGGTGTGCTTATGACAAACAGTTTGCATTACATTGATTTATAACTTTCTTCAAACAATTTGCATTCTAATAAAACATTGCAATCATTCCAAGTGCACACAAAATAGGAGAGACAACATTGGCATTTTATAATGAATAGTAGATGGCAACAACACAAAAATCTAAATGCTGCTATAGCGGCTACAATGTACCAAGACACAGAACAACAATGAAAACCTGGAAATGATGCCAATATCATCAACTGCTGCGTTCCTCTTCAAATGACTCTGGCTTATTTGATTGAATTCAGTCCCTATACAGAACTCGGTCTCCTCTAAAACCCCTTTGAACACCCTTAATGCTTTAGGCCTCCTTTTTGATGAATTTGGCCCTCCCAAGTAAGCTCGGCCTCCACAAAGAGTGACTTGGCACCTGTCTCAAGGCCACGGATCGATAATGAAAGGGGGTCGGTCCCTTACATGCTTCCTTCAACTGCCTGTGTCTCTCCAACTTCCGTGGATCTCTCCAAGTCCTCATGGCTTCTCCTACACGCTTTTGCAACCACCCCTATCCTTCACGATTCTTGTCTCATAAGGGATTGGTCCCTTCTTGTTGACCACCAAGCCAACTAGGTGGACAACCATGTACCATGTGCCTTGAAGATGAGAAATACGTACCTAATGAAGTTTTCAAGCGAGGCAGCTCTTCTTCTTATCTTTTCTCCATGAAATTTCCGCACCCTTGCGGGGGATTTTGTAATGATATGTCAGCATGAGGGTCAATTTTTTGTATAACTTAGTTGCCCAAGACTTTATCATTAGGGAAGTCCTTTCATCAAGTGTTTTTTCCCTTGGATAATTAAAATTCCTTTCTAGTGTTTTAATTATCTGAGTTTTTTATTCAAAAATACCTCCAAAGTGGTGAAAGACGTTCTAATGATCGATTCCATGGGGTGATTGGGGTCTAGGAATGTTCTATATTACCATGCTAGACATTACCCAGAGTCTTGTGGAATTTTATTAAGTTTTTCTTATGATTTTTTAATTTTTGGTAATTAAAAAATGTCCCTCAGCATAAAACGTTGTAATATAAAAGAGGGTTAAGAGGCACTTAATGCCCATAAATAAGGGTATGGGTACTCAAAATCAATGGCAAGAGACCCCCTACACCCCTGGACCATGTTTGAAGTCATTCCGTTGAGTTTTGATCAATGTTGAAAAAGTCGGCATTGGCAAAAAGTAGGCAAGGGTCCCGAAAACAATTTCTCGACAACATCGACGAAAAAATCGGGAAAAATCGGCAAAATTCGGAAAACATTAAGCTCGGCCTCCACAAAGAGTGACTTGGCACCTGTCTCAAGGTCGCGGATCCATAATGAAAGGGAGTCTGCCCCTTACATGGTTCCTTCAACTGCCTGTGTCTCTCCAACTTCCGTGGACCTCTCCAAGTCCTCATGGCTTCTCCTACACGCTTTTGCGACCACCCCTATCCTTCACGGTTCTTGTCTCATGAGGGATTGGTCCCTCCCTGTTGACCACCAAGCCAACTAGGTGGACAACCATGTACCATGCACATGTACCATGTGCCTTGAAGATGAGAAATAAGTACCTAATGAATTTTTTCAAGCGAGGCAGCTCTTCTTCTTATCTTTTCTCTATGAAATTTTCGCACCCTTACGGGGGATTTTGTAATGATATGTCAGCACGAGGATCAATTTTTTGTATAACTTAGTTGCCTAAGACTTTATCATTAGGGAAGTCCTTTCATCAAGTGTTTTTTCCCTTGGATAATTAAAATTCCTTTTTAGTGATTTTAATTATCTGAGTTTTTCATTCAAAAATACCTCCAAAGTGGTGAAAGACATTCTAATGATCGAGTCCATGGGGTGATTGGGGCCTAGGAATGTTCTATATTACCATGCTAGACATTATCTAGAGTCTTGCGGAATTTTATTAAGTTTTACTTATGATTTTTTAATTTTTGGTAATTAAAAAATGTCCCTTAGCATAAAATGTCGAATGTAAAAGAGGCTTAAGTGGCACTTAATGCCCATAAATAGGGGTATGGGTACTCAAAATCAATGGCAAGAGACCCCCCCTACACCCTTGGACCATGTTTGAAGTCATTCCGTTGAGTTTTGATCAATGTTGAAAAAGTCGGCATCGGCAAAAAGTAGGCAAGGGTCCTGAAAACAATTTCTCGACAACATCGGCGAAAAAATCGGGAAAAATCGGCAAAATTTGGCAAACATTAAAAAGTACAAAATACATTCATTTTTTTTCAGAATTTTAAACATATAAAGCAACACCAACATTAGATAAACACATTGGAATATAAATATGGAGAAAGCACTGATATATATCATCATCATGTAGTCATGTCAAATATAAAATGATACATCAAAGTCGGTATTGAATCCTGAAACACTATAGTTGTCCAATCAAGGACTCAAAAGTAGATAACCAATACAAAATGACATCACATATATAAATGTATCTCAGGAAAACTAGTAGCTATCTATCTAATATCAACGCCCTCTTCCCCTTTTACGAGAAAAGGTCATGGGCCGTTTGTTAGGCCTGCCCCTAACACTAGTAGTAGCAGCAGAAGGCCCTGGCCCTGCATCTAACATCTGACAATGAGTGATGGATGGAGGACTAACTGTATCAATTGGTGTAGAAGGTGGTGGCGATGCTAGCACATCACCCTCTGTGGTGTCTCCGACATCCTCCTCCTCCTCCTCCTCCCGCCCTTCCTCTGTTTCTAGTCATGTAGGTGACTCCTCCATGATAGGAGTCTCAATCTCCACCCTCCACTTAGACAATATATCAATATTGTCTAAGGAGATGACATCAACATCTGGTTCTTTTTCTATCTGTCTCATCCATAAGCGGAGATTGTAATGGACGTAGACCAAGTCATTGAGACGTGTGAACTCCAACCTGTAAGAGGATAATAATTTTTTTTTATGAGTCTAGAGGTTCAAATTTCAAAAATTAATAAATTATAATATGTGAGGATGATAGATTCATAAATTACATTAAATGCAATTGATTTGTTGAAATTCTAACCTTCTGCGTTTCTTTGCGTGTTTTTTTCAAACACACTCCAATTCCGTTCACATCTTGAAGCGGTACATGTTTGGCTAAGAATCTTGATGGCAAATTTTCGTAAATTTGGTGTCCTTACACCATAGGTTCGCCACCAAGTAGCTACAACAAATAAGAAAGAAAGAGAACTAAATTACATTTCATTGCATTGGAAAATTGAAATAGAAAATAAATAAATCATAATTCAAATTTCAACTTTCAAATAAAAGTTAAACACTTTAATAACTTACCTGGCATGAAATTGGTCCCGTCATGAATAGCATCACCAAAGCTAAATACTCCAGTACCATCCTGATACACCTCTATCTCGCGATTGATTGCATTACGAGTCTCATAATCAGGTATTATCCTCTGAATACAAGTGAGGAGCCTGTTATCACACAACTTGTAGTTGCCCCTAGAGGTATCCCATCCGGGACGGTAGAGGAGACAGGCAACTAAAGAGGTGAACCAAGAGATGCCACGGTTCCCAATGCAATGTGGGAGTCACGTCAACCGAGGCACTCTTCGCTTTAGGTCAAGGTGTAACTAGACCAAGGGGGAGACCCTATACCCCAATCACAGTTGACAAGGTTTCTAAGGGTAGGTAAATGATGAGTTACGGAAACCAATGCAAGGCTAAGTGGACCTAGAGTTCAGGAATGGTTGAAGATGGTGTAATGGATAGTTAGTGTTTCAACCTATGTATGGTTTAGGCCACATGATAGGGTATGATTACTAGGTATAGTACCATATGTTTGCACAAGTGGGTCTTGTTTTCTTGGGAAGCGTGAAATGGTTCTAAGAGGACCCACAAGGTGAAGTTAGGTGTGAGGTTGGTACTATAGGTTAGATCTAGGCTAGATCTATAAGTTTGAGTTGGTTCTAGGATTACCCATGTACTAGATCTAGGGTTTGACACAAATCCCAAGGAGTGCGCCTTGCTTGGAGAAGGACTAGTGCCTTGTTGGATGGGCTAATGGGGTCAAGAAGTATGTCAAAGTGTAGATCGGGACACCTAGAAGCCAAGTCAAGTGGTTTGAATGAGATCTAATGGTTGGATCTTAATAGATCTAGGTTTTTAAGTGATTACCCTAAGTGGACCACAATCCCTTGAAACAAGGAATGCAATCCCCAAGGCGGATCTTGACAAAAGGACAGTATAGACCTAGGTTTCAAGGCATGGGCATTCCAAATCCACGAAAATCTCAAACACCCACCTCCTAGAAGTGGACCAACTCAAAACTTCAAGGGGGTGCGACTTGCTCAAGGAAGGGCAAAAGATGAGTTTGGTGGACCAAATCAAGTCCAATGGCCACCAAATTGTAGATCCGGGATGCTAGTGTCCCGATCTATGGATGTTCAAAATTTCAAGTGAACCCAATGGCTAGATCTTAGTAGATCTAAGTTTTAAGATACCAAGAAGATCAAAAGGGGGTTTCAACCCCTTAAAACATGGAGAGACGTCCACAAGGTAGTTTTCACCAAAGTAAAGATATGGGTATAGGTTATCAAGTGTCTAGATTTCAAATCAAGTGGGATCTCACCTACCCATGTGCTAGATCTAACCCAACAAGCTTCTCTTAGGAAAATCGATTTTGGCTCAAGAAGGCTTTTTGCATTGAAAAGTGTGTCAATTTTTAGCCAATCACCACCAAACTATAGATCCAACTAGGGGTGGATCCTATAGAGGTGGGTTTTTGATATCTTTTCAATTGCAAGGCTAGATCTAAGTAGATCTGAAAAATACCAAAAACAAGGGTTTTAATTTGATTAGGTTTTTTATGATCTAGAAATCATGGAAGATTCAAGGAAGAGAAAATCATACCTCTTGGGACATACCTGGATGAAGAGATGAATGCTAGTTGAGACGAGGATTACTTTGCCAAAGATCAAATGGAGAATTGTTGAAGCCCTCTTGCCAAATCGATTTTTCCAAGCCACATGTGATTCCTTCTAACCTGTCAAGCCAAGGAGCAAAGCATCAATCAGTTTAACAAATTGAAGGTAGATACAAGCAAGAGAGAGAGAAACATAGAATAGTTGACACAAAGGCAAAACTACTCCCTGTCAAACCCAAAACGACTTCTTCCAAGCTTGAAGGGCAAGCCTCCCCACCAATTCGCACTTGTCAAAATCGCCCTCTTAACCTGTAAATAAAATATGGCAAATATGCAAGATAGCTACAATAGATCCTCCAGTGCAATGGACAATAGCATTTACAATCGAAACAACCAACATTCACTCCAATCCAAGCATGTACTCCAAAAGATAGAAATTTTATTCCAAGAGCCAAGAGCCAAAAATCTCTAGATGAATTTTACAATGAGAGGCTCCCTCCTTAAATAGGATGGGGAGAGAGTACAATCCTAACCACTTTTTACATGAGTGGCTAAGATTAAAAGATCTCAAGATCTAATCAATGGCTAACAATAAATCATAACAACCTATCACATGGATCACCCACATAATGATAGCGCCCCCACTAAAAAGTACAATAAGGGGGTGACGTCATCCACAAGAGAAAATATAAGCATCAAAATCCACCTCATGGTGACTAGGACATGACCATATAAGCTCATGGTGGGGCTAGGAGGTTTTAATCCTTACTAGCTCATCCCCAAGGCACAATAAAAATAATAAAATATGTCCAATATAATATAAATGATCAAAACTGTCCTCAGAATCCATGACAGTCAAGCAGTAAATGTCCTCCTGTGATCAATCTGGGCATACCCACATGGTGAAAACTGACTGGAAGGTAGTGATGCCGCCCTGGAAGACCTCTGTGAAAACCAAATGCCAAAACCTTGCCTCATTTGCCCAAATCGATTTCCTCAGTGACCACTTTTTCCCATTTTTTAACTGCCTCGGGAACTGTGAAAGTGCCAAAACTGCCTCCTAGGGTGCTAGCGCTGTCAATCTGAGCTCACCAGGCTCTCCGGAAGGGGGGATAAATGGTAATAACAAGTGGCTGGACCACCCCCTCCATCATCAGCGCCCTAGGTGAACTGGCCTCTCGGGGCCCCTGCTGCTCAGGCTGGGAAATCAGCCCCCAATCTGGTCAACAAGTGTAAAACTGCATCAATCACTGTCAGAAGTGCCCGGAACTGAAGGATAAGTGTCTCAATGGATCCAGAAGACCCAAATCCACTAGGAATGAGTACTCATACACCCTGGGTTGCCCTAATGGGCCTGCTGTAGGGTCCACCATATATGGACAATGTATAATCTGCTGATCTGAAGAAATAATAAACCTGCTGAACTGGATCAAACATCATCTGCATCATATGTCCATCATATGATATCATCATCAAACATGTGGGCTCATAAATCATCATCAATAATCATCATACATGGTCCACATCATCACGGATCCCAAGAATATATATAATCAAGGATAAATCACATCAGTAGACTAAGACAATGCTTCTCTAATCATTCCCACAGCTAAGCTCAAAGTATAAATTCCATTCAGTGGCATTAATCAAGTTAACATATTCTGTTGTTATATAAAATTACTTGCACAATAGTTCAAATGACAAACTCACCCATTGGACATGGTCAAACTGCTAGTGAAGGATGAAGGCTAGGAGCAAGGTTGGGCCAAGGGTTTGATTTGTCTAACTTAACTCAAAAATACTTTGGATTGGGAGAAAGGGGGAAGCTACAAACTCTGTGCTGGACAAAAAGAACACGGGGGATGGCTGTGTCTCACAAATGGATAAGTTGTTTAGAGAGTGCTTATTCAACTTAGGCATCATGTCTACATCAAGTTGATCCAGGTTCATTAGGATCATTCAATTTTATTTCCATGGCCTTTTTGGCCTACATAACCCTTCGGATTTCAGATGTGCTGAGAAGCACAACTAGTTGCAGCTCGCATCCAGGGCATGTTTTTCACATATTTATAAGGTCAGCAATTGTTTAGATATAACTTTTAAGAACCATTGCTTTTTGGACCTTTCTTATACTCTTCGAGGAGTATTTTTAGCTTTTCATTGCTCTTGCCCCTTTTTTTTTTGTTTCCATGGGCGAATTTTTTAAGTTTCCATAGGTAGAACATGAGCTTTCAGTTTTAGCCAACAACATCTCAAGTGACTAGGGGGAGTTCGAGCCAATGCCAAACATCGGGACAACCGACCAGAATGATTTAGGCCTACAATCCAACTCACCAAAGGCAAGTTCTGTCACCAACTCAGATCCGAGACACTGAATAAACAGGGATGCGGTCCAAACACAGAGGTAGAAAAATGGGGAAGTCCTCAGTATCAGAAAGTCGAATGAGACAAGTCAGGGTTTAAAGTCAAACAGGAAGGTCATGTATGGATGGAGACAAGTGAATATGGAGCCTACACTAGCAGACAACTGGTGTCGGGGAAAGACCATGTCTATGTAAGGTGAAATACCAGTAAGTTTTGTTAAATGACCTAAAAGTGCAAGCAATTGTCCATTTTATGATTTACAGTTCATTTTAAATAGTATGCCACATCAGGAATGATATACCAAGCACATGCTATGATCATGACTAAATCAGCAAGATAATAATCCACAGTCAGTGAGAACATATCCATAGATCATACAACATCATCATAATAATCATCATCATGCATCATCTGAAACACTGCTGAAATACATCTCTAGGCACTGAACTGAAACTGTAATGAGATAAGTGGTCACATCAGTCATCAAATCTGAACTCTCAAGGCTCAGCCTTGACACAAGGTCATAAAATCTGAATAATGTACTGCTCTGATCATGAGTGATCCAAAATATATAGCCATGCTCTGGAATAAAGGAAGCTCTGGAATGTGCAGATATCTGCTGTACAAGAATAGTAGCCCTGCTACTATGGTGTGATAACATCTGGCTCCAGCTGGGACAAGTGCTCTAAGGGAGAGAGCGCTTGAGAACCTCAGAATCTCTGGTCTCGAATTGCTCTACATCAATCTTCAATCCAGCACTGCACCATCCTTGCTTTCAGCTTTTATCTTGCACTTGTTCCTGCTCTCACAAACACTAGAATACCATCATGGAGCATGTATGGGACAAATATAAAATAAAACTGAAAACTAATCTAAAGAATAAACTGAAAATGCGTCAAATATAAATATAAACTAACATGGCATATATTATTATCATTTATCATTTTTATTTACTGTGCAGGAGGAAAAGAATAACTTCTTGGATCAGGCAATCTCAACTTGCACAGGCAGCCAACAATAGAAATGCTAACTATAATTTCTTAAATGCATGCAGGAGCAGAGACAAGCTTTAGGAAGGAGCAAGACTCAACTTAGGCAGAAAAAGAAAAAGAGACAATACTCGGCACAAAGAAAAAGAAAAGTCACACAAATCCTACTGCTCAAGTGAGCTTATTCAGAACCTACCTAATCTAAACAGGCAAGGCAAGGTAAGGAAGGTCAGGGATGATAATCCCTTAGCTCCCTTTGATTGATAGGGAGTAAGATGCGTTGGCCAGTCCCAGTGGTGAGAAAACACATCTCATCAATGCAGCGCTCAACAGTAAGTGGTCCAACCCAAAAGTCACCTGATCCCCTAGATCGTATATAAAATAAATCATTAGGTATTACAACCTTATCACCAATTTCGAACCTTTGGTGATTTACAGATTGAGGGATGACTTCAATAACATGTTCAGGAAAAGGTTGGATATCAGAAGTGCATTGAGGTTGAGGTGTAACTATACTTGAATTCCTATTAGGAGGAATTTCATCAAATCTGGGAGGTCCACCGTCTAAAGGTACAACTATGCTACCAATCAAGACTTCTCCTACAGTTCCCCTAGGAGGACTTTCATCCTGGTCTATGAAGCATCCTGGTCCATCGACTATCAATCAACTCCCATAACATGTGCCTATTGTGCCCCGGGGCACCCTTTCCGACATAATAATTCCGGATGCCCTCTTTGGCCCTATCCATGGTCTCATACAAATAGCCCATTGCAGCCTTATCACCATCAACAAGTCTCAGAACCTTTACCAAAGGTTCACTCAATGAGCACACTTCCTCCACTCCTTCCCAGAAGGAGTCAGTGTACACCAACTCGGCAATGGTTCTCCCATCTTCTCTCCTACTGTAAGTACAATCATGCCACTCATCACAAACAAACATTTGCTTCAACTCAAACTGACATTGAAGCAAGGACTGAAGAGTAATGAAGGTGGTGTCCAAAACGCGTGATTGCGGGACGCTTCAACTGCCTGTTTTTGGTGTGCCTCCTCATGAGGTTGAGAACAAAAGTATGGTTGTAAATGAACTTGGGGATGCTCCTAGCTTGATCAATCACCACCTTGATAAAGGAAATTTTCCCCATATCCTCCAGCATCAAATCAATACAATGAGCAGCGCATGGAGTCCAAAACAAAGTGGGGTGCCTCTCCATAAGCATCCTGCCAACAACCACATAATTAGTTGCATTATCCGTAATAACTTGCACAACATTGTGCACCTTGATATTATGTAGGAACCCATCTATCAACTCACATAAGAGCACTGCATCTTTTACATATGCCGATGTATCGACTGATTTCCTAAACATGGTACCTCTAGGACAATGTACCAAAAAGTTGATAAGGGATCTACCCTTACCATCTGACCAAGCATCTGACATGACTGTGCATCCAGTGCTCTTCCATGACTGCTTGAACTCCTCCAACCTAATATTGATGTCGTCCTTTTCTGCTTGAAGGATTGGACCCCGCAACTCCTCGAAGGTGGAACTTTTATACCCCGTGCCAACTACTGCAATGGCATCACACATCGACTGCCAAAATGGATTGTTTTTGACGATGCTGAGAGGTATGTGACTCTAGTAAAGACACCTCCCTATCACCCTATCCGCTTCTACCTTCTCTGTTTTCTTTACCAATGACCTAATAGAAGGTTGTGCTCCAACTTCTGTTCGTGGAGCAAAAAAGGATGAGGCCCCCACCCTCCCGGTAGTTGAATCTGTGGTAGTGGAGCCCCTCGTACTACCTGTTATCACATCCATAGTAGCTGGGCTACCATAATTTGCGGAGTAGATATTTGCATCTTTTTGAGCATTGCCTTTACACATCTTCAGTGAGATCAATTGTGATGAGCAGTGTTATTTGTGATCACTCACACATCATAGTAGCCCTATATCAGACATGCAGTAGATCTTATGCCAAGGCTGAGCCTCTTGACCTCAGATTTGATGACCGAGATGACTTTTTATTCCATACAGATGCAGTGCAGTGATTAGAGTTTCAACAATAGTGTTCTTAGTGGTTACAGCTGGTCCAGATTCCAGATTCGAGATATAGGTATATGACCCAGCAAGTATATGATGTGCATTGGTATAACTATCTTATTGTTTTGGTTGTTTTGATAGCTTGACTTGACATCTAGTGATATGAGCTGGCAATATATCTATATAAAATTAATTTGGTTATTATTGGATATCTAAATGATTGTATTATTGACAATTAGAAGTTCTTGTTTTATACGCATTGGTTTACCCTCTTAGAGTGTGGACATGATCATTCCCGCCTTTATGGCTTGCTAGCTTAGGCATCACCATTTACCCTCTTAGAGTGTGGACATGATCATTCCCGCCTTTATGGCTTGCTAGCTTAGGCATCACCATTTACTTTCTCCATCCATTCGTTGTCTTTCCCATTTTTGATTGTTACCCTGACTTACACCTCAGCCTGTGATATGGAGAACTTCCCCATTCTTTCCTCTATGTTGGATAGAATCCCTCTTAGTTTGTGTCTCGGCTCTAAGTTAGAAACAAAACTTACATTTGGTGAGTTGGATTTGATACCTTGATCACTCTAGTCGGTTTCCCCGATGTTTGGTCTTGATTGTGGAGAGTCCGTGTTATCACACCATAGTAGCAGGGCTACTACTCTTGCTTAGCAGATATCTGTACATTTCAGAGCCTGGATTTTACAGAGTTTGGCTATGATGAGCTTGTATTTTGAGATCACTCATGATCACTCTTGTTTGTTCCATCCTCGGGCTCACCATACTGCCAAAATAGGCCCAATGGCTTTGGCATTTTGAAAAATGGAATGGTAGCCTCAAAATGCAAGCCTAGGGCACAAAAAATACAAAAACAATAAATTAAACCCCATTTGAAAAAATTGCAACAATTTGGCTTAAAAAATCAGACCTCTAAATTTATATTGTAGCCATGAAAAATGATAACAAGAGGGTGGCTAAAGATCTAAGAAACAAGCATGCTATTCCATTTTAAAACCCCCTGACATTGTGACTATTTTTAATATTTATGGACATGGAAATCATTGGCAAAATGGCAAAAAAAATAGAGGAAGATAGGCAAGAAAATATGCAAGCAAACATGCAAAAAAATCATAGAAAAGATAGAAGAAAGTGAAACACTACATACCTGTGAGAGGAATTGGTTGATTGGCAAAGTTTTGATTCTTGAAGTTGAACCCTTTCTCCACAAAAATTCTCAATGGTAATCTTAGACGGTGTTTGGAATCTTTGGATGCCTCCAAGGTGGTTGATGGTGCCCTCTTGCCCTACTCCTTCTCTGTAGAATTTTCTGCCCTTTAACTGTCTGCTGGTTTATGTCAATGTTTGGTGGTTTTCATTCCCAGTCGGTTATGCATAGACTGGGAACTACTTATAACAAAAATGCTTTAACAATAAACACACAGCAAAAGCTTTTAACAGGCTGTAAACACAATTAGCAATCACACATGAAAATTATAATACAGAGATTTTTGGCCAAATCGAGCCCTGGAAAAACCCCCATGGGGAAAACCAGTTGAGAGAGAGAGATATTATTTCTTCAGCAGAATATTCATCACAGCATTACAATGAAAAGATAAACTTATCTTCACCACTTAGCAGAAGCTTTCTTGAAAGGTGTGCACCAAACTGAGCCTCGTTTAGTGTGCGTACAGCCTAGAAATTCGTGCCAGAAATAACTCAAACAGTGCGGAAACAATACATAGTCCGTACACTATCTTATCCCTCGATTCCCGAGCAAAGAACTAAACTGAAATCCACCTCGATTCCTGTACTGTTAGCTCTCGATTTCTGTGTTGTTATTCCTTCTAGAAAACTGTGCCAAAGTTCTGAAACCCGTGTGGTATCTTCACCACAGATTCAACAGAAGGTATCACGGGAATGGTGCCCAGATTCTCCTGCCAAAGTTCTGAAACCCGTGCCCGGTACCTTCACCACAGATTCAGCAGAATGTATCTTGGGAATGGTGCCCAGATTCTCCTCGAACTGCGTGCTGGGAATGGTACCTGCTGTACGGTGTTTCCTGTACCTTCACCACGGGTTTAGTGCTGTAGCTAACCTGCTATCAAGAAAAAATCGTGCTGATAATATGTGCCAGGTGAATGCATTGAAATCTGAGCCAAAATTGTAAACCCTGTGCCTGGAAACTCGTGCCTGGGAAATGACAGTCGCTGGTGCCCTTTTAGCTCTCACTCGACCTCTCTCTCAATCACAACCAAAACAATGAACTAGGTTTTGGAGCCTCCCTCCCTTTTTGTCTAATCCCTAAATGGGATTCTAATCCAACGGTGGTGATGACTTCAATCTGATGGTTGAGATTAGATGTGAGCAAAAGTCACATTAATTAAACCACTTAAATTAATTTATTGCTCACCCACTTTAACTTTAGACAAAAAGTGACTTTAAAAACATAAAGTCTCATTAATGTGTAATTAATGCGAGGGTCACTTTTCCCCTTCTTTAGTGACTTAGGCTAGGAATCACTAGGGGAACACATATCAAGGTACAAAAACTAACACTCCCTCTTACCGAGGAAGGTGTTTCGCACCACTCCCAACTTATCTCTGAAGAAGACAAACTTCCCCCTCCCCAAAGACTTCGTCAGGACATCTGCAACCTGCTGATCAGTGGATATATACTGTAGCTCAACTGCCCCTCTCTGAACATAGTCCCGAATGAAGTGGTACCTGATCTCAATGTGCTTTGACCTGTCGTGGAAAACCAGATTCTCAGAGAGCTGAATGCAACTCTGATTGTCGTAGTAAATCACCGTAGGTCTCAGCTGCTGATCAAATAAGTCTACCAATAACTTACGAAGCCACAGTGCTTCACAAGTCACCTGACTGGCTGCCATATACTCAGCCTCAGCAGAACTCAATGCAACGGACTTCTGTTTCCTGCTGAACCATGACACTGCTGCTGAGCCCAAGCTAAAACAACCACCGGAAGTGCTCTTCCGGTCCCTCACACTACCTGCCCAGTTTGAATCTGTGAACCCAATCAAGCTGACTCCACCTGAACCCCTGTAGTCCAGACCATAATCCACCGTCCCTGCAAGGTATCTCAAGATGTGCTTTGCAGCACTCCAGTGTACACTCCTAGGCTGCACCATGAACTGGCTAAGAGTGTTGACTGCAAAGCACAAGTCTGGCCTGGTGTTGACCAGATACATCAACGATCCGATGAGCTGACGATATAGTGTGGGATCCACCAACTTACCATCTGAAGCATGAAGTTGCTTCAAGTTGGTGATCATAGGTGTAGACATAGGCCTGCAGTCGTCCATCCGAAAAGTCTTC
The DNA here is from genome assembly GCA_027924585.1 of Larix kaempferi. Classification (NCBI taxonomy): domain Eukaryota; kingdom Viridiplantae; phylum Streptophyta; class Pinopsida; order Pinales; family Pinaceae; genus Larix; species Larix kaempferi. The sequence continues at coordinate 10,682,007 of BSBM01001312.1, read as the reverse complement.
AGAATCTCTGCAGCATACTTCCCTGTCCTAGGAAAATATGTCCTGGCTCCTGCCATACCTCCATCCCCAAATAGTAATGCATCAGCCCAATATCCGTCATCTCATACTCAGTTGCAAGATCTCTCTTGCACTGAGCAATAAGACGCTCATCTCCAGTGATAAATAAATCATCAACATATAGCAGAAGAATGAGTGGATCTCCACCAACCACAATGTAGTATAGGTTGGGATCAGCCTCACTCTTCTGGAATCCCATCGAAATCAGATATGCATCTATCCTGGAGTACCAAGCTCTGGGAGCTTGCTTCAGACCGTATAAGGCTTTCCTAAGCCTGCACACATGAGAATCTCTCCCATGTATCTCGAAACCCTGTGGCTGCTCCAAATACACCTCCTCCTGCAGAAGACCATTGAGAAATGCGGTCTTCACATCCATCTGGTGGATCTTCCAACCCATCTCTGTGGCAATCGATATCACTGCCCTGATAGAGGAATACCGAGCCACTGGAGCAAAAGTCTCATCATAGTTGACTCCCTCAACCTGTGAGAACCCCCTCGCCACAAACCGAGCCTTGAATTTCTCTACACTGCCATCTGCAGCATGCTTGACCTTGTAGAGCCACTTGGAAGTCACAACTGACTTCCCCTCAGGTCTCGGCACAATCTCCCAAGCATCATTCTTCATGATGGAATGGTACTCTTCCATCATGGCATCTCTCCATACCTGATGCTGAGAAGCCTCCTCAAATGTAGAAGGCACAGAGTCACGAAGACTCGTAACAAGGGCCATCCCATATCTGTCTGGCTCAACAATCGTCCTGATTTGCTCCTAGGGTCTGCCAAATGCCTCTGCTTCCTTCAAGGTGTCCTGAAGCCACTTAGGCTTCCTCTTCCTTGAAGGCTCCTCCAAACCTGGTGTATCCTCATCTGAGGACGTGCCAGAAGCATGAAGTCTAACACCCCTAGGACCTATAGCTGATGAACTAGTCGCAGAAGACCCTGCAATCTGTGAGCCTGAAACCTGTGATCCTGAACCTGTGCTAATCCCTGTACCTGTCCCCGAAGTACCTGTAATCTGAACCACTGACCCTGTAGAACCTGTACCTGTACCCTGTGATCCAGTCCCCCCAGAAACCTGCGGACCTGTAACCTGTATCGAAGAAGCCTGTACCAACTGAGGTGTGGGAGCTGGTGGCTCCCCCTGCTCCATCTCTCTCGACTTCCTGAATGCCCTCTCCTCATCAAACTTTACTTCCCGCCTAACTACAACTCGCCTCTGGCCAAGAATGTAAAGCCGATATGCCTTTGAAGTCTCGTCGTAACCCACAAATATACCTCTATCTGCGGTGGGCTCGAACTTCGTCCTCCTCTCAGAGGGGACGTGAGAGTAAGTCAGAGAGCCAAATATCCGAAAATGGCTCACCTCAGGCTTCTTTCCTGAATACATCTCCTCTGGAGTCATCCTCCCCAAGGCACGGTGGGGACTCCTGTTCTGCAGATACACTGCAGTGTTGCAAGCCTTTGCCCATAGAAAGAACGGTAACCCCTGATCATGAAGCATGGCTCTCGCTGCTCCAACGATCGACCTGTTCTTCCTCTCTGCTACTCCATTCTGCTCAGGAGTGTAGGGAACTGTCAACTGTCGCTGTATACCCTCCTGTCTGCAGAAAGCGCTGAACTCCTTGGAGGTATACTCACCCCCATTGTCTGACCTCAACATCCTGATCTTCCTCCCCGTCTGCTTCTCCACAAGGGCTTTGAACCCTTGGAAGACACTCAATACAAGTGGGGACTTCTTGCTCCTCAAGAAGTAGATCCAGGTCTTCCTGGAGTAGTCATCAATGAAGCTGATATAGTACTCATGGCCAGTCAAAGATATTGAGGACATAGGACCACAAATGTCAGAAGGAATCAGGTCGAGCACTCCTGCTGCTCTCGTGTCACTGCTAGGAAACACGGTCTTGGTGTACTTTCCCAAAGCACACCCTCTGCACACATCACTCTGCTCAGTGTCAAACTCAAGTAAACCTGTGACCATGCTCCTCAACACTCTCAGAGCGGGGTGATGTAAATGGGCCATCCTCCTGTGCCATAACTCACATAGGTCACTGCTGCTGCTGTTGCTGTGTGCTAGAGCATGCTGTGGTTGAAACAATAACTTGTACAGTCGTCCACATCTAACCCCAATATCCATGGGAGTAGATACACCTGTGGTCTTGGGGAACACCTGCACTCTCCCATCTGAGAAGCACACCCCAAGACCCCTGTCCTCAATCGTGGAAACTGAAACAAGGTTCTTTTTCAGCCCAGGGACGTACAACACATCCCTCAAAGTCATGGGACTCATGGACTCCCTCTCAAATATAATTGTCCCCTGACCTACTGCTCTAACAATGGTGTTGTCACCAAGTACAACCTCCACCTCTCTCTCTGTCCGTGATAACTCGGAGAAGAACTCCCGAGTACCTGTCATGTGTTTCGAGGCTCCGCTGTCAATATACCACGTACTAGTGGTGGATGGACCTGTCTGATGCCCTGTCAATAATGAGTGCTCAATCTCCAAATCCATGTCAATGCTGGTGGCTAAGGAGACTCTCTCTCTCTCACTCTGTCCAGCATATAGGGAAAACTCCCTCTGAAACCTGTCACCAAACTCCTCAATCTCTGCTGAGGTTGCTGTCTGCTGTCCCTTCTTCCTCTTCTTGTTTGGACACTGAGATGCATAGTGCCCAAACGCCTGACAACAGTAGCACTTGATTTTACTCAAGTCCTTCTTCTGCCCACCCTGTGGATGCTGCTGCTGCTGCTGCTGCCGTTGCTGTCCCTTGGCCCCATTCTTCTTGGGACCCTTCTTCTTCTTCCCCTTGGCTGTCAGTGCCACGTTCTCCTCATCTGCCCCACCACCTGATGAACTGCCCTGTACGAGACCCCTCCTGGTCTCCTCCTGCACAAAGTCATCCCACAACCTCTCCTAAGATGGTAGGTTCTCCCTGCCCACAATGGCCTGCACAAATGCACTCCAGGGCCTTGAAGCCCCATTCACTGCTGTGCGTACTAGCTCTGTATGGGATACTACTTCACCAACCGCTGCCAGTTCAGCCCGAACTGCAGAAATCCTAGTGAGGTAAGCTGTGACTCCCTCTCCTCCAGTCATCCTGATACTCTTGAGCTTCTCCTTGAGAACCATCTTCCTATTTTCGTTGGAGCTCTCATACAAGTTGATCAAGGCACTCCACATCTCATGTGCCTTGGTCTTCCCGGAAATGTGAGGGATGATGTGGTCTTTTACTGCATCAAGTATGATTCTCCTAGCCTTACAGTCTTTCTTGTTGAAGGTTGAAAGAGCTGTAGCATCTGAGCCATCTGGAATGGTGATGGGGTTGGTGGTGGTGTTCCTCACCACCTCCACCCATAACTCATTCTCCTCCAAAAGCAACAAAATTCTGGCCTTCCAAGGCACAAAATTTTCTGTCCCATTCAACCTGTCTTCAATCCTCAAACCTGTAGCCATCTGAAAATCAACCCAATAGAATGCTGCCCACTAACAAAAGGTAAGAATACTGAACTTTCTGAGATCTGCAATTTTTATGTGTGTCTGCAAATCAACTTGTTTTCTGCCCCCTTTGCTCTGATACCATGTAGAATTTTCTGCCCTTTAACTGTCTGCTGGTTTATGTCAATGTTTGGTGGTTTTCATTCCCAGTCGGTTATACATAGACTGGGAACTACTTATAACAAAAATGCTTTAACAATAAACACACAGCAAAAGCTTTTAACAGGCTGTAAACACAATTAACAATCACACATGAAAATTATAACACAGAGATTTTTGGCCAAATCGAGCCCTGGAAAAACCCCCATGGGGAAAACCAGTTGAGAGAGAGAGATATTATTTCTTCAGCAGAATATTCATCACAGCATTACAATGAAAAGATAAACTTATCTTCACCACTTAGCAGAAGCTTTCTTGAAAGGTGTGCACCAAACTGAGCCTCGTTTAGTGTGCGTACAGCCTAGAAATTCGTGCCAGAAATAACTCAAACAGCGCTGAAACAATACACAGTCCGTACACTGTCTTATCCCTCGATTCCTGAGCAAAGAACTAAACTGAAATCCACCTTGATTCCTGTGCTATTAGCTCTCGATTTCTGTGCTGTTATTCCTTCTAGAAAACTGTGCCAAAGTTCTGAAACCCGTGTGGTATCTTCACCACAGATTCAGCAGAAGGTATCACGGGAATGGTGCCCAGATTCTCCTGCCAAAGTTCTGAAACCCGTGCCCTGTACCTTCACCACAGATTCAGCAGAATGTATCTCGGGAATGGTGCCCAGATTCTCCTCGAACTGCATGCTGGGAATGGTACCTGCTGTACGGTGTTTCCTGTACCTTCACCACGGGTTTAGTGCTGTAGCTAACCTGCTATCAAGAAAAAATCGTGCTGATAATATGTGCCAGGTGAATGCATTGAAATCTGAGCCAAAACTGTAAACCCCGTGCCTGGAAACTCGTGCCTGGGAAATGACAGTCGCTGGTGCCCTTTTAGCTCTCACTCGACCTCTCTCTCAATCACAACCAAAACAATGAACTAGGTTTTGGAGCCTCCCTCCCTTTTTGTCTAATCCCTAAATGGGATTCTAATCCAACGGTGGTGATGACTTCAATCTGATGGTTGAGATTAGATGTGAGCAAAAGTCACATTAATTAAATCACTTAAATTAATTTATTGCTCACTCACTTTAACTTTAGACAAAAAGTGACTTTAAAAACATAAAGTCTCATTAATGTGTAATTAATGTGAGGGTCACTTTTCCCCTTCCTTAGTGACTTAGGCTAGGAATCACTAGGGGAACACATATCAAGGTACAAAAACTAACATTCTCCAACAATGAAATGAAAGAAATGACAAAAAAAATGACTTTTCTCCCTTTAAGCTGCAGATTGGAGGCCTGGAGACTTTTTAGGTTGACCCTCCCTTTTTACCAAAAAAATGAGATTTTTGCGAAAAAGTTGCCTCAACGACTTTTTAAAAAATCACGATTTTTCCGGGCCGATTTTTCGGCTTAGGGAAAAACTCGCGATTTTTTAAAAATTGCTGATTTTTCGGCGAGGTTTTCAACACTGGTTTTAATAAGATTTTTGATGGATTTTCCTAAGTCAGTCAAAGAAATTAGGAAAATTGGCCATTAATTAGAATGACAAAATTTTGTAAAGTGACTATAGTCACTTAGGGAGGGGAAATAATGCTCCCAAGTGTTATGTTATGACCCTAAGGTAAAATTAAAGGCCAAAGGGCCCCCCCAAGCAAGTGTTTTTCAAGTTTGAAGTTGTCTCCTTAAGGCGGTGTTACCAACTTATTTGTACCATAGTTGGATTATCTGAGGAGCCGCCATTTGACAAACATGATGAATGTTTGTACTCCAGTGTATCAGATGACCCAGCATTTGTGACTAGCCAGTTTTGGCTAGCCGGTTTTTATTTTCAGTCTACATGACCATGGCCCCATCGGGTTTGTAATAAAGTGTGCTAGTAGGATCTGAGTGTCTCGGTTCCCCATGACTTGATTAAGCAACTAAGGTATTCCAGGGAGTTTTTTCCCTTGTCAATTATACTTTGCCTATAGCCGAGCTATAATTGATGAGGTTTTCTCCCGCTTCCTCCAAAGCTGGAATGCTCAATTTTGAAAATTTTAGCCATGGGGGGTTATTAGAGTCCAACTAATGTATATAAGCCTACTAGACACTATTAGAATAGGTGTTGGTCATGTCCCAAGTTTCTAGGACCCTCAGAAAAAATTTCGAAATTTTTTTACCGGGTCCGTCGAAATTTGGATTTTTTATTATTTTTTAAATTTAATAAATTTCTCTATAGTTTAAATAGAGAAATATCAATTTGTAATATGTCAGTCATCCGGGATCCGAATTTGATGATTGAAGGCTCCAGACCTAAGCCAAAAATCATTCGTGATCCTCGGACCAGTTTATCCTAAGTTTCGGATGTCAGCTAGGCCTCATAATTAATAATTTCTCAAAAAAACCAGTTACAGAGAAATTATTAATTAAAATAATAAAAGTGATTATTTTGGAGATAATCCAAAAATCTCCAAAATAATCCAAATGGAATAAAGTAAAAGGCTAGTCGACATGGCACTGGACATTAATGAAGATTCCAATCATCTCAGTCATCATTCAGTTGAGTATACAGTCAGCACAAGCTCATCTACATCAAGCAATTCGCCCTCCTTCAAAGAGAAATTTGATTGGGTGTGTTGGCAATTGGTTATTGGGTTGGTGGTTGCACTAATGGATATGGTAGGTGCCATTCCTTGATTTGTGCGTTGGCTCCCTTCATAATTTGTGTTACCACCAACTACTACACTCTAAGCCCATCCTAGGTGGCATTCACGCCCTCCTTGATGTCCTCATGTCAACTTTGGCTTGGAGCTCGACTTTACACATGGCAATCGCTTATTTGCTTGATGGAGGTTCCTATGGAGAGTAGGGGGCTCCTTGCCTAGGTGGAGGCCACCTCCCCATTCCCAACCAATGAGATTCGAATTGTTAGGTGTAGATTGGCTCTCAACTCGGTTTTGATTGGGGTTTTGACTTGGAGTTTGAATTATGTCAAGGGTTATTGGCTCCTTTAGATGCCAATTCGAACTAGGGTAGACTGGGCTCTTGTATTGCTATATAATGAGGCATTCTTTCCTCATTCCTCATGGATTTCTGGTGCACAAAACCTTTGGCAAAATATTGTAATACTTCTTATGTGGAATAAAATTTAAGGCTTTGGAGGCCCATCTTGTGTTATTTGGATTAATGCTTATGGAATGAGGTGATGTTGTTTCATTCTTTCATGTTGTCATTCAATATTGGTTAATTAGTTCATGCTTGGGAGGGCTTTTGCAAGCACGTAAGTCAAATATTTGTAGTCTCAATTTATTTGAATATTCATTCTCTTTAGAGATCTAAGAGTACATGCATATTACTAGTTTGTATTTCATGTCTTTTGATCTCCATTGATGGATAATACATGACTAATTCCCTATCTTGTTAGCATTTGATTGTTCATGCCTACAGATTTTCTCATCCATTTCGAGTAAGCTTGTGGAGTTAGTTTGCATCCCCTCTTCTCGAAGTTAGGCAAAGATCCAAAACAAACATCAAGTGGACTCCAACTTCTTCAAAAATCCAAAAGAGCTAAGTATTGCACTTCGATCCATCTCTCAAAATTTTAAATCTATCCTTGGTTACAAGTTCTATAGCTTAAACTTCTTCAAGCTTTGATTTTGCTCTTTGATCTCTTGTTTTATTTGGTTTGTTTCTCATCCTTTTTGCCATTTATTGGTTTCCTCTAGGTGTGCCCTAGCTGGGCCACTTCTCCCAAAGTGTTGGGCTTTTTCCATTCTCCCAAGTTTGAGTTTTTTTTGCCCATCATTTCCAGCTTGCCTTAGCCCACTGTTTGGGTCAACTTTAACCCACTGTTGGGCTTCTTTTACCCCACAGTTTGGGGTGTCTTTTGGCTCACTGTCTTATCTTTCCTCTACCCACTGTTTTACTACTCTTTTACTCCACTGTTTGCTCTTTTCTTATCTCTGTTTTTGACCTTCATTTCCAGCTTGCTTAGGTCCACTTTTGGGCCCTCTTTAGCCCACTGTTTGGGCTCGTCTCAACCCACTGTCTGGGCTGCCTTCTTGCTCACTGTTCTTTGATTTGTTTGCTACCCTATCTCCTTCTTCCATTGGCTTTCTTCTTCCTTTGTTTGTAGCATCTTCTTTTCTCCTTTTGACAGTCATCTTTCTTCTTCTTCTTTGACCCCCTTCTCCTATCTTCTATTTGTCTCTTGCCTTAGTTTATTCTCTAGGTTGCATGCATTTAGTTTAGACTTCATTTTTGTACTTAGTCCAAGTTTACATTTCTAGTTTATTTCTAAGTCTCATCTTGCATTTAAAATCGGAAAAGTACATTGCATTCAAAGTTTGATTTTCATAAATAGTCTTAACTTTTTTTGCATTTAGTTTCAAGTTCTCGTTATCATTCAAAAAACTTGCATCCATTTTACTTCTAAAAAAGTTGAAGTCTCTTTTGCATGTCAAGTAGATAGTTTGTATTTTGATTTAGAGTCTAGAGTTACTTTGGTTTCATTTAAATTTCATTAACTAGATCTTAAAACTCAAAAGACAAAAAAACATTTTGACCCTATTTTCCATTTTTGCACTTTCTAGGATTGGCTTTATTTTGGTTTCCTAACTCTAACAAGCTAAAGAGTTGTTTGAGTTTTGGTGTGTGAAGAGTTTTCAAAGATCCATATTAGAAACTTTTAGCCCAAAGGCTAGATCCAAGTTCAATAAAAAGTGCATAAACCAAGTACAAATCAAGCAAACTTTTACCATTCTCTTTTCCTTAGTGACTTCAAAAGAAACAAAGAGAGCTTTGAGAAGACCATAAGGACGATCCAAAACAGGAAGTCATTATTTATCCTTTGTAATAGCTTTCAAGAGCTTGCTTCAATTTACTTTTCAACAGCTTTACTTTCTCTCAAAAGTCCTTCAAGGTTCCAAAACCCAAGGCATTTGTAAAAGCTTAATAAAAAGTTAAGTGGAGGAGGCCTCCGCCTTTCTGGTTTCTTCCCCATTTGGGGAAGAGTGTTGTGGTTGATTAGCTTAGATCTTTCAGTTCATGCTTTAAATTAGTCTTTTATTTCATTTTCGTTTTTCTCTTCCAAGTTTTGACCGGAGGTAGTATCCTTGAGATTTCATCCCAAGGGCATGACCACATAACTTTATGGTTACTTCTCTTTCCTTGTTAGTTGCCTTGGTCGAAATTTCAGCTAGCCAAAAAGTTCTCAAGTGCTAGCGGTTCTAGTGATCAATCTTGTTCGGAGGAAGATCCCACCTTAGAGTAAATTTGTTTGGTAGAACACTAAGTCATTTCCAAAATTCATTTTGCAAGTAGCATGCTAGTTATCTTTTATATCTTTTGAGCTATCACATGGTTTATTTTCACAACCGCTTCTACTTACAATAAAATAAACAAAGCCTCTTGAACTTGGCCAAATCCAAGTCAAGAGCACTCTCTGTCGGAGAGCATTTTTCAGACTTGCATTTTCGCCCCTGCATTAGGCATATTAGATTAGAAAAGTCTCTTGAACTTTGGTCTTAAGACTAAGTCAAGAGCGCTCTCTATTGGAGAGTTGAACGGTGCTTTTAATTAATAAAATACTCCAACCCACTTTCCCCCATTAATTAATTTATTTTGGTCGTTTGTCCAACATCCGTATGCTCTACCAACCTGCAAAGGTTGGGCTAGTACTCAGAAAGGTGAAAGACTTGTTAATCTTACAAGTGATAACCTAAATTAAAACTTTACCCCAAATACAAAACCAACTTCAGATACTGAGGTTGCTTCCTGAAACAGGTGGTGCTGGGAATCCATTGTCAGACTCGAGGGTGGTCAAGCCATTGTACACTTATCCTCTGAATCTGGGTGCTCCCGACCTATCATCTAAGAGGTTGCCAGTATTCTTTCCTGGTTAGGTTTATTCTTTTGATATCCTTGTTCTTAGCTTAATAATCAAGACCATTAAAATTTACAATTTACCAAGATAATTTTCATAACGATCTCACGAACATCATTTTTTCAAGACCCACACATTCAGCATCACAATCTTCACTTTTCTTTGACTCCATAAGGCACTGGTTATTTAAAAGTTTATATCTTGATCAAGACCATTTGTCCTTGTGTTTATTTTCGTATTGTGAATGCTTGTCAAATCTTGAAATGTACTGTTATCTTGTTTATCTTATTTAGCAACGTGGATTGCATCATTATCTTGTTATCTCACTTTCTTTAATTCAGTCTCATCATAAGAAAACTCTTAAACAACACCTATCCATATCACTCCATCAAAAACATTATAAAACATAAGAGCCTTAGTGAAACTCTTTGTAGGGACTAACCCCCTTGGCTTCATTAGGAGTTAGCCTAAACGGAGGAGCAGGGATTTAGGTGACAGTACCTGGCTCATTGCTTGCCCCCAAGGCCACACCTCTCCCCACTTCCAGTGAGGGAGACAACTTTCGAAAGATTTCTGCTGCTGGTGTGCAATTTGGCGGACAACAGGGGGAAACCCTCTCACCATGGGAAATGAGAAAAAATGAAATAAGCCAAAAGGGGGGGTCCCACCTTCATGATTCCCTCCCCTCGGCCTAATAATGAAATATAAAGCATGGGTGGGGTTTTTTTTCCCCATTGTTTGTTATTTTTAACCTCAAGGAAGTGTACCCCTCTTCATGGGCCTCATTTTTCTCCAAGTGACAAATGTCACTCATGCAAAGGAACTCTCCCCTTTCTCTTTTCCTATTTAAGGAGGCTCGTCCTCCTCATTTTGGTTACAATCTCCCTTCTTCCACAATCTCTCATGCTCTCACTCTTTTACGCTCTCTTGGGCTCTTGCTTCCATTCTTGTCCAAAGAAGTGAGCCATTGTAATTTCCAGCTTTTGATGTGAATGAAGAGAAATCTTTAGACGAAGTTTGGCTCTTGGCTTTATGTGAGGTAACATTGCAGCATTGTAGTTTCTTGCTTGCATTTCTGGATCTCAAGCAAATTGTTTTGCTTGAGAATAATATTGAAATATCGTTGTTACATGTTATGTGGGTTATCTTTTTAGTATTTGAGAATTTCGTGGACTTCTAGTTTGAACAAATGATTTCTCATTTCTTTGCTTGATCTCTCACCCCTTGTGCATTTTGAAGCTAGTTTTGTTACAGGTTACTCAAGCTTGGAGAGTGGGATTCTCGGGTGGGATACCCCATTTTTCAAACAACTTTTGTGGAACTTGGCTTTTACTTCTTTGGACCAAGGGCCTGATTTTTGGACAAGGTCCTAGATTTTAGGGAAACCCAAAAATGGTGGCTACAAGCCTGGTTCAACAACGCAGCTCTGATACCAAATGAAATGATAAAATCGCTTCTTATACAAATAAACAATGTAAATAATACAAAGGAGCCATAAATGGTCAAATAGTCGAATATATAATTGATAAGATAAATAATGATGATTTACAACGAGCATGTAGCTACATATATAGGGCTTATATGGTGACTACTCATCAAAGGTTATGTCTCTTAGTTAAATATAATTAACATTATGTTTTATTTTATTATTTATATTATTATATATATTATTCATATTATTTTAATATTTTATTTGTTACAATGCACCATAAGATGAAATAGGATTCCTTATTTATATTAGTATACTAACTACAATAATAAGTGACAAGACATGGTGATCAACATAAGACATTGCATAAAACAGACCTAAGTTGAGGTGGGCCCACCACCTTTTCATGAAGTCTCCAAAGTATGCACATTTATAGACTTGGTCAGACTGCTAGCCATGGATGAGGTGGATAAAACAAGACTTAAAAGGTAGTAGGGAATGACTAAGAACTTGACAATGTGACCCTTTGGATAAGCATGGGAAACAGGGGACCACATTGACATATGCACACTAGAGAACACTAGGGGAGGGAGGTGCCTCACAAATGGAATAAAGTGCTTGGGAAACCACCACTTGCCTCTAACGTGCAACTTGCAACTCACATTCAAGCCTGCCTCAGGCTCTGTGAGGATCTTTTCTAGAACTGTCGTGCTGGGTGCACAACCAATTGTAATTTGAGGTTCTAGGGGACACTTATAATTAAATGTCCCTTGCTCCATCTCACATCCGTGCCCCTTTTTGGGACTTCGTGAGGAATGACCATTACATTTAATTTCTTATGTGGCCAAGTAGTCGTTTTGATTTAGCATGTGTTTCTCATCTGCTTGGCCGTTTCTCATTTCATTTCACATTAGGATTTTGGCTTGCTTTAACTTTCTTTATCCTTTTTGGCTTTATTGCATTTCTTTGGATAGGACAATAATACTCATATGCATGTAATGGTGGCAAGATTGCATGCTTCAAGGACAAATGGGGAACATCCCGGTGAACTACACAGTCCTATACTGCATCACAACATCGGGGGTAACCGACTAGAAGTGAATCCCAGGTTTGAAAGTGCAGACACACTTCGGAGCCGAGGCATAATGCAACATGGAATTTAGCATACATAGAGGTCACAGGGGGGAGGTCCTCAGGGTCACCTATCTTAGTCTCAGTTAGGGAAAGGATCCAATATGGATGGGTCAGATGGGTGGAGACAATGACAAGTGAAGCCAAGGTTAGCAACAATGGGGAGAATGACCAAGTCTATACCACAAATGCGGATGTAAGCAATGTGCATATAGGGGAGCCTTGCATTCAAGGTGATAGAACCACCCTTTCCAGAGGCCATCATGAACCACATAACAATAATACTAGCCCACTAAACAAGTCACTACATGCTAAGTTAGATTACTAATATAAATAAACAAGCCAAAATATAACATCTATGTACATATACCATATACGTGCTCTGCTGAAGTGAATATGAGGAGTGACCTTTGACATGCATGGGGAAGAGAAAGGCATACTAACACAAAACGTTGCTGCCCCAAGTAGACCATGACCAAGCAAAATCATCTCCACGGGGTCTTGTAACAACAACTAAGACAAAGGGGGCTTGGAAAGATGCCCTGTAATGCTCTGGTTGGCTCTACAAAAATGTAGTATGCCATCACTGCACATGACTATGGCTATGCTCAACTCATGTATGCTCTAGCTCAAAAAATATTTGACAATGGATCTGCATCATGGTAGCTCCATCTAACATGGATGTGATAACAAAACTTATGAGCATCATCTGCTCTCGTCAACACCTACACAATTTGCTCCTCTTTGACCAATAGTCAGTTCTCCAAATTATTCAATGTTATTTCATCAACATGGCGTAAGCTGTCACACAAGGGACCAACTGACTTGCTCGCTAATACCGTGTAGTGATGGGACTCATGTGGACTATCATCCTTATGCAAGTTCTCATCTACTAATTCAAACCCTTCATTGTCTTCTTTCAGCCATAGCTCCCAACCTTTGTCACATTTCGGTATAATCATGCCTGCATCATCCTACATGTCATAAATAGGATGAGCTGTTGAATCAACATCATACACAGGAAAAGATGTTGGATCCTCAACAATGATAGCATCATAAGTAGGACAAGATGTCACATCCTCATCTTTTGTTGATTTGAAAATTTCATCATAGGTATACCCCTTCAATGCATTGGTGTCATCGGCCTCTTCAGTTGGCTCTGATGATGGCTCATATGCTGCTATTTGGTCTTCCTCTATGCACAAATCCTCAATATGGCTAGATGCATGCTTGCTCATCTTTCTTCAATTTCTGCTCAGTGTCTTGAAGGGAATTTTCGTCCAATTCCTTGGGCCAGCGTCCATACTTGATGGTGTAATAGTCTCGAAAGGACAAGGCTGCACAAAATTCCTCATCTAATGCTAGATATTTTCGGTAGTAAGACATGCATTTCATTGTTGCTTCTGCTAGCTTCTTCGAACTTTCAGCTAAGAGCTCAAGATCCTTCTATGAGTTCTTGTGTTGCCTTCATGTTCCTCAAGTCCACTGAGTGAAAGCTTAATACCACATACCACTGTTGAAATTGAGAAAAATAAGTGCAAATCACTTAATTTGAAGCAATCTAAAATAATCCTCCCACTGAATACCCCACAAGTTGGCAGGATATATGGCTTTGATACCACTGTAGTATCCCCATCTCAATAGTATGCTAAATCGTTGTAGTTTTGGTTGTGTGCTTATGACAAAGGGTTTGCATTACATTGATTTATAAATTTCTTCAAACAATTTGTATTCTAATAAAACATTGCGATCATTCCAAGTGCACACAAAATAAGAGAGACAACATTGCCATTTTATTAATAATTATGAATAATAGATGGCAACAACACAATTATCTAAAGGCTACTGTAGCAACTACAATGTACCAAGACACACAACAACAATGAAAACCTAGAAATGATGCCAATATCATCAACTGTTGCATTCCTCTTCAAATGAATTTGGCTTCTTTGATGAATTCGGTCCCTATAGAGAACTCAGCCTCCTCTAAAACCCCTTTGAAGACCCTTAATGCTTTCAGACTCCCTTTTGATGAATTTGACCCTCCCAAGTAAGATCGACCTCCGCGAAGAGTGACTCGGCACATATCTCAAGGCTAAGTTACCGGAAACGCCATGTTAAACCCCCTGAAACGCCGTTCACCGTATCGGAAACTAAAACGGATTCGAAATGGCACAAAAACGGCTGTGATACATATCAAGCGTGGGAGGGTACGGATCCGTTGAATTGGATACAGATCAGCAAAAACGGAAACGGATCAGTGAAGATTGGAAACGAATATGAGAAATTTGGAAACGGATCTGAGAAATGGGAAACGAATCAAAAAATTTGTGATACATTTTAGTCTGTAATCCCTCCGTTTCCAAGCTTTCCGCCTTTACCAACAGCGACGCAATTAGAACAAAATACAAAAATTCTGTTTCAAGCGGGTCTGAGCATAAAATAAGCAAGCCAAGTGTTCTGTTCTCGAACACGCAATTAATTTTAATCGACGAGGAGCATGGCTTAATGACAATTCTGAAACGGCCAGTTGCTCTACTTATTTCTTCAAAAGATTCCCAATGAAAGCTCTTCTTATCAGTGAGTCTAAAAATATTCGTGAGAGTTTAGATTGAATGGCAACTTCAATTGATTTTAGAAAATCTATTCGTGAGAGTTTAGATTGAACGACAACTTCAATTGATTTTAGAAAATCTAGATATTTTTTGAAGTGAGAAAAATCAGAAAGGTTCTCATTCAACGAGCAGGCCGGGTAGGTAGCTGTTCTCTTCACGCAATTAATTTCCATTATAAAAAGCCAAAAACTATTGATGGCTCCACTGCGTTTAGCTTTTTATGGACAATAACTAACAAAAGATATAAAACAAATTAATTTCATATGATTATTATAGTCTCTTAGGATGGAGATGGCGACGAATGATATTTGGAAAATGAAATACTAAATAATTTTAATTTCTTCAGAAAAATAACATTAATCTTCTTTCATTAATAAATTATAAATTTATAATTAAATTATTTTTATTTATTACATTTTATTAAATTTTAATAAAATTAAAATATCTCAGAGCTAAAAATGCATCTTATTGGTGAAGACCTAGTTTTCGTCAAATATAATGATCCAAAGACATTTATCACAAGCATCTTAGTCATTTTCCTTGAATAATGTAGGCTCGAGACCACATAATTATGGGAGACAACATAATAATGGTTATTATCATTAAATTATGCTAAGTTTTGATACTTCCTTAAATATAATCTTTTAATTATGTTCTTTTCTTGTAAGATGTCTATGTTTTATCTTGTTGAATATAGTGCAATTCCCAATAGAGTCATCAATATCTAGAATACACCTTAATAGCATAGCCTTACCTAATGAATCCTCATTTTATAGTATCCACAATTTATACATAAACTTTATAGAATCTACACTTGTGGAATATAGAGATTCTAATGATTCCTCATTTTATAGTATCCACAATTTATACATAAACTTTATAGAATCTACACTTGTGGAATATAGAGATTCTTTGAGTTTTACTCAAAGAGTGAGATTTTACTAGTAGTTTAGTTCTATCTTAACTTTAAATTTACTCAATATTAAAAAATGATTAAAAGGTGAGCTTTTACAATTAGTTTAGTTATATCTCAACTTTAAAAATAGTATATCATTTAATCAGTATATCTAAAAATTTGATTATATATCCAAAAAGTGGGTGTCCAAATAAAGTAATATGTTAAACTTTATATGTTAATATAATAAAGTTTATATAATAAACTTTAAAGTTTACATATTAACATATTACATAAAGTTTACATATTAACTTTAAACTTTATGTAATATGTTAATATGTAAACTTTAAAGTTTATTATATAAACTTTATTATATTAACATCTAAAGTTTAACATATTACTTTATTGTATTAACATATAAAGTTTATGTAATATATAATAAACTTAATATTTACTTTAAACTTTATTATATAATATGTAATATTTAAACTTTAATATTTTTAATATTTGTAATATGTAATATTTAAACTTTAATATTTGTAATATATGTAATATGTAATATTTAAACTTTAATATTTGTAATATGTAATATTTGAAATATATATATATACGCCGTTTCCCTGTCGTATCATATCCAGACTCTTTGAAAATTTGCCGTATCCGTGTCCCTCCCCGTATCCGTATCTGTTTCAGCGCAACTTAGTCTCAAGGTTGTAGATAAATAATAAAAGGGGGTTGGCCCCTTGGATGGTTATTTCAGCTACCAAGATCTCTGCAATTGCCACGGATTTCTCCAAGGCCTCATGGTTTCTCCTACACGCTCCTGTGACCACCCCTATGCTTCACGGTTCTTTCCTCATGAGGGATTGGTCCCTCCCTTTAATGCTCAAATGCCACGGTCTTCACTCATGGCCTTCTCCAAGTCGTGGCCTCCTTTTCTTTTCCATGGTGCTACCAAGAGGGATCAGCCCAATCAAAGCCACGATCCGTTCTCACCACTCACGACCCTGTCCAACAAGTGAGTTCGACCTCCTCCTTGATGCCCACGAACTTTTCAAGTGCCATGATTTCTCTCAAACACCCATGGCCATGCCAAGAGCAACTCGGTCCTCTGTGAAACTTGCTCAATCCCTTTGCTCCAATACAATTTTGAAGATGAAATGTAGAATGAAGATCAATGGAAACCTCAGATGGATTCCGCTATGTTTAACTAGGGTGGATCTTGCACCACTGAAACCAAACAAGATGGAAGGGTTTTTCCAAACCCCATCAAAAACTCTGGTTCACGAGACACTCTACAAGAGATAAAATCAAATCATATCCTATTCCAAGTGAGGTGTTTCCCCTCCTTTTATCTTCCTTTGGAGCTCCATACCATTGGCAATACCATGGAACACCCAATACCATCTAACCACTTTTCTAAGGTTTGAGCAGCTATTAGTCACTTTTAGACATAAAACACCCTTTTGAAGCTAAGTGACAACTATAATGTCCCCTGTGTGTTCAATGACTATATCCTATGGGGTCGAATAGGCTACTAAGTCATCCTGTTGTCCTGATCAATTGGAAGGGAACTGTTATCACACAACTTGTAGTTGTCCCTAAAGGTATCCCATCCGGGATGGTAGAGGAGACGGACAACTAAAGAGGTGACCCAAGAGATGCCACGGTTCCCAATGCAAGCTGGGAGTCACGACAACCGAGGCACTCTTCACTTTAGATCGAGATGAATCAAGACCTAGGGGGAGACCCTATAACCAATCAAAGATGATTGGACCCAAACAAAGGTTCCTAGGGATATTTAAAAGACAAGTTACGGAAACCAATGCAAGGTTAGGTGGACCTAGAAGTTTAAGTATGGTTGAAGGAGGTTTAAGGATTGATTAGTGTTTCAACCAATGAATGATTTAGGCCACATGATGAGATAAAATGACAAGATCTAGTACCATGAAATACACAGGTGGGACCCACTTCCTTGGGATATGGAGATGGCTCAAATGGGATCCACAAGGTGAAGTTAGGGGTGCAAATGGTACTAAGGGGTATACAAGGAGTAGATCTATGGATCTAAGATGAAATTAGAGATACCCACATGTGGGATCTAGGACTTGACACAACTCCCAAGGAGTGCGAATTACCCTAGGTGGACTACTGCCTTGATAGATGGGGTAATGGAGTCAAAAGGGATGTCAAATTGTAGATCGGGAAACCTAGGATACAAATCATGTGGGCTATTCAAGATGTGATGGTTGGATCTTACTAGATCTAATGTTTCATGATGTGACCCAAGTGGACAACAATCCCCAGAAACAAGGAATGCTACCCCCAATGCAAAACTTCACAAAATGAGACACTAGATGTAGGTTTCAAGGTGTGCTTTTTCCAAATCCAATGGGATCTCAACCACTCATGTCCTACAAGTGGGCAAACTCAAACACCCAAGGAGTGCGACTTTGCCCAAGGAGGGTTAAAAACTTAAAAACATTGAAAGGTGTGTCAAATCAAGTCCAATGGCCACCAAATTGTAGATCCAAATAATTTAGGCAAGTATCAATGTGGATCTTGAAAATCAAGGTTATCCAATGGCTAGATCTCCATAGATCTGAGATTGAAAATGCATCACCAAATTGACCCACGTGGGGCACAACCCTCAAAATGAGGGATGGGGCCCACAAGGCAAAAATCAATAAGGTGAAGCACTAGGGGTAGGTTATCAAGTGTGAGGATCATGAATCATGTGGGATCTCACCTACCCATGTCTTGGAACCAACCAAACTAGCTTCTCCCAAGTGGTGCGATTTTGTTCAAAGGGGGCTAAGTGCCTTGGAAAGTGTCTCAAATGGAACCCAATCACCACCAAACTATAGATCCGAATTGCCGTGGATACTATAGAGATGGGTTTTCAATATCTTTCCAAAAGCTAGGCTAGATCCAAGTAGATCTAAGAAAAACAAAATGAGGGTTTTAACTTTTAAGAGGTTTGTGACCAATGAAGAAGAATGGATGGATATAGACACATACCTTGTAGATCTTACCTCAATTGCTTATGGCCACCTTGCAAATTGATAGCATTCTCCTATGTGTATATTCAAGAGTGAGATCCAAGAGCTCCAAGCTAAAACGTCCTCCTCCAAGATTGCCAAATCGTCCTCCTCCTACAAGACAAGATCAAGTGAAACAAGCCAAGTAAGATGATTATGAAAATGATGGAAAGATGTAATAGAAAGCATCAACTATGTCACAAAGATATAATAATGATACTCCCTTTCACCAAGATCAACCCAAGAGAGAATATGTGGATCCCTCCAACAATAACCCTCAAGAAATCGGCCTCCTCTCCACCAATTCGACTTTCCTGCAAGAAAACAAGATGTAGCTCCAAGATCCACAATGATACATAGAAGAGATACTGTATACTCAAGATGCAAGAGAATCCACAAGACAAGAGAAATATGCTCCACAAAGAAGTGTTCTATTCCAATATTTCAGAGCTCCAAAGGTGAGCTATACAATAGGGGGTCTCCTCCTTATATAGGATAATAAAGACCAAAACCCTATACCACTTTACAATACAATATGAAAATGAGTGGTTGAGATTAAAAGATCTCAATACATAATCAATGGCTAAGATGAACCATAATAACATAACACATGGATCACTGAAAATGTGATGACGTCATAGCTAAAGATACTCAAGGAGGGTGATGTCATCCACTAGAGGGGGTAAAAGTACAAAAGCCCACCTCATATGACTAGGACATGACACATGGAGCTCATGGTGCGGCTAGGAGGCATCAATCCTTACTAGCTCATCCCCATGGCACAATAAATAAATATAATATGTCCAAAATAAATATAAATGATCAAATATGTCCTCAAAATCTGTGACAGACAAGCAGTAAAAGGCCTCCTATGGCCTCTGTGGACCCACCCAAATGATGAAAACTGGCTGGACGATAGGGGGTTCACCCTGGAAGACCTCTGTGAATACCAAGTGCCAAAACCTTGCCTCAATTGCCCAAATTGAATTCCTCCGTGACCCTTTTATCCCATTTCTGGACTGCCTCGGTAACTGTGAAAGTGCTGAAACTGCCTCGTAGGGCACCTGCGCTGTCAAAATGAGCCCACTAGGCTCTCCAGAAAGGGGGGTAAATGGTAATATCAAGTGGTTGGACCACCCCCTCCTCATACAACGCCCTAGGTGAACTGGCCTCTCATGGCCCCTGCTGCTCAGGCTGGGAAATCAACCCCAAATCTGGTCAACAAGTGGAAAACTACATCTATCACTGTCAGAAGTGCCCGGAACTGAATGATAAGTGTCTCATTGGATCCAGAAGACCCAAATCTACTAAGGATGTGTACTCATACACCATGGGTTGCCCTGATGGACTGGTTGTAGGGTCCACCATATATGGACAGTGTATAATTTGATGATCTGAAGTAATAATAAAACCTGCTGAACTGCATCAATCATCATCTGAATCATATGTCCATCATATAGCATCATCATCAAGAGTATGTGGGACCATCAATCATCATCCATAAGCATACATGGCCCACATCATCACGGATCCCAAGAAATGACCATAGTCAAACTAGGTTTGACTAGGTCCATATACAACCAAGGATAAATCATATCAATAGACTAAGACATGTTCCTCTAATCATACTCACAGCTTAACTTAAAGTATAACATCATTTAGTGGCATTAAACATATCTGTTCATTCCGTTGTTATTTGTATTCACTTGCACAATTGCTTAAATGACAAACTCACCCATTGGACATTGTATAACAGCTAGCTAAGGATGAAGGCTAGGAACAAGGTTGGGCAAAGGGGGTGACTTGTCTAAACTCAACTAAAAGACACTTTGGACTGGGAGAAAGGGGGAGCTACAAACTCTGTGTTGGACAAAATAAACATAGGGAATGGCTGTGCCTCACAAATGGGTAAGTTGTTTAGAGAGTGCTTATTCAACTTAGGCATCATGTCTACATCAAGTTGATCCAAGTTAATTAGGATCATTCAATTTTGTTTCATGGCCTTTTTGGCCTACATAACCCTTTGGATCTAAGGTGTGCTGATAAGCACAACTAATTGTAGCTTGCATCCAGGGCATGTTTGTATACATATATAAGGTCAACAATTGTTTAGATATAGCATTTAAGAACCATTGCTTTTTGGACCTTTCTTATACTCTTCGAGGAGTATTTTTAGCGGTTCATCGCTCTTGCCCTTTTTAGTTTCCATGGGCGAATTTATATAAGTTTCCATAAATAGTACATGAGCTTTCAGTTTTAGCCAACAACATCTCAAGTGACTAGGGGGAGTTCGAGCCAGTGCCAAACATCGGGACAACCGACTAGAATGATTTAGGCCTACAATCAAACTTACCAAAGGCACGTTTTGTCACCAACTCAGAGCCGAGACACTAAACATACAGGGATGCGGTCCAAACACAGAGGTAGAAAAAGAGGAAGTCCTCAATATCAGAAAGTCAAGTAAGACAAGTCATGGGTTAAAGCCAAATAAGGAAAGTCATGGATGGATGGGGTCAAATGATGGTGAAGCCTAAGCTAGCAGACAAATGGTGTCAAGGAAGACCATATCTATGCAAGGTAGTGAACCAGTGAGTTTTGTCAAACAACCTAAATGTGCAAGTAAAATGTTCATTTTATAATTTATCATCAAGATAGTTCATTTTATAAAGTTTTACACATTTTGCCACATCATGAATTATATACCAAGCCAATGCTATGAACAAGACTAAAGCCACAAGATAATAATCCACAGTCAATGATAAAACATCCATAGGTCATACAACATCATCATAGGAATAATCATCATATACCATTTGAAACACTGCTGCAATACATCTCTAGGCACTGAACTGAAACTGTATGGAATAAAGGGTCACATCGGTCATCAAATCTGAACTCTCAAGGCTCAGCCTTGACTCAAGGTCTAACATAAGTCTGAATAATACACTGCTTTGATCATGAGTGATCTCAAAATATAAAGTCATCATAGCCAAGCTCTGAAAAATCGAAGCTCTGGAATGTGCAGATATCTGCTAAGCAAGAATAGTATCCCTGCTAGTATGGTGTGATAACAGGAACATCGCAAGCTTTTAAATTCTTGGACACATCCATATGCCTACTCAAAGTCAAGCATTCTCTTTCATCTATTGTCAATTGACTTTCTGATTGATGTCTTGATTTGCCATGAATATTTGCAACAGTCCTCATTTTTAGAGCTAAATTAATAAATTTATTCATCTTTATCTTGGATCATATGAATGTTCTGCCAATGCTTGGGAGAGGGGGACCTGGGATTGGTGGAAGAGTTTTATGACAGCTGGAGAGACCCCCGAGTGATAGCAGTAGGGGACAGTAGAGGCGTCCCTCCCTCACAAAAAAATGAAAAAGAATTTTAATAATGAGTAATTCTCATAAAAAACTATACATGGAAACATCCACTTAGACACTTCTGGATAGGTTAATCATTGCTTTTTTGATCAGCAATCAAAGTTCTACAAGATGAAAAAATGCTGCTACTGCATAAAACTGCTTACTTGATGCTTCCCTTACAAATTTTCCTAGAATGATATTTTGAGGCTTTTGGAAGGGGGTGGGTTGTTTAACAATCTATAGTTTGGTTCCATAAATAAGTATGTCAGAAAAGGTTTTTCTTGTCACTTTTTTCAATGGGATGCAAGGGACGTCCTTGGGATGGTCCCCAATCACAAGGGACATCCTTGGCAGTTGGGAATGGCAGGCGACATCCTACCCCATCACCCTGTCTTCAATATAATTGTAATTGACGGAATGTGTCCTAGATCCCCATTGATGCAATCCCCGTGGTTCATTGATTATACATACTGATCATGTTTGCAATGAACTTGAAATTACAAACCATTTAATATTGCAAAACATTAGGAAAAGATGTTCAAGTTGGACTAAAATGTAAGAGATGCTTGAAAAAAGATTGCTGACCGAAACTCTAAAAATAACAGAATTTACAGTACTTTGTATTTTAACTTGTTCAACACTACCTAGGCACTTGTAAGTCTTGAAAATCTTCAATAATTTACCACACATTTGACAACATTTTTAAAAGATCAAGACATTTAATTTCAATTGTACTTTTGAGAGCTGATGCAGTCAACTTGTGTTGCTTTCTTCAAGTCACTTTATCATTTTGTGTAGTATACAATTTTGTAGAAATGCTGGACTTTAACATGGATATAACATTGTTGTTAAAATGCCTAATAATGCAGTTTACTGTTGTGGGGGTACACTCTGCTAAGTTTGACAATGAAAAAGATCTAGATGCAATTCGATATGCAGTGCTGCGGTATGAGATCAGTCACCCGGTATGCTTGCTTTACGACTTTTTTGGATTTTTAAAACTTGTTAATTCATTACTATTTTGGAAAGAACTTTGTACCTGAAGATGACATTGAAAACCACACTTTCTTATGCCTGTAGAAGTCGATGTTTCATTATTAATCTGCTTTCTAATATATACTTTTTTGTTTAAGATTTACTTTTCTTTTCTGAAATAATACTTCCAATATTATACAAAAAAGCAGACAAGTACAAACACAGATGGATAGCTACCTCCCAAACCTGCAAAAATTTAGAGGAACTAAGAAAGGTTGTCCATTGTCACCACAACAATGCCCTCTCCTGCTTTAGGCCAGCTCTCCTCCAGCATAAGGGGGTTTCATTAGGAAAATGTATGATAAACATTAAATAATAAATGGATGGGTGGACTGAGACTAGTGCCTACCCAATCTTGGGGAAATGGAGTCAAGGTATAATTCTAAGAGGGTTGTTTATTTATTTATTTATGATTAGGGAAAAATAGAGCTGCTACAGCATGCTACAATCAGCCCTAATTTACTGTCTACAACTGCAGAAAAAGAACTATGAGTCCTAGGATTAAGGTGATCCTCTTAGACAAATATCTGAACTAAGGATGTGTCTTACTATGAAACAAACAAAATCTGCAACAACTCTTACTAAGATGATAGATGCAAGATAGATATTTTTATAAATAAGTATGTTACAAATATCGGTGCGGAGAAAAAAACTGCAGGTCCAGGAAACATCGTTTCGGGATATCTCGGCAGCACATCGGCAAACTTAAAATATACAAAAATATTCATTTTTTTTTTCGATTTTTTAAACATCTAAAGCAACAATAACATCAAATAAACACATTGCCACATGAATATGGAAAGAAGACCGATATATAGGATATATAAGATGTCTAGACTCTAGAGATACATCACACATCAAAATGGATCGTGTCCTACTCCTGAATACTGAATCATCAAAAATATAACAAATGTGATAAATTTGGAAAAAACTCCAAATGCAAAGCTCCAATCTTCAAATCTGATTGTTGATGGCGAGTGAAATGATGAATAAAATCCTCCTTGGGAAAAATAGAAGCTCTCCTAGTCTCCTTGGCTCTCCTTTCATTGGTTGTAGTGTCCAAATGAACCAAAAGAAAGTGAATCCGTGGCCTTTAAAACCCCTTTTCCGACCATTAACACGCCCCATCAAAAAATCGGTCGACTCGGGATAAATCGCTGAAAAATTGACTAAAAATTGGCGAAAAATCGGGCCGATTTTTAGAGCGATTTTTTGTTAAAAAATCGGGACTGGAGAAAAATCGCGATTTATCGGCATAGCGATAAATCGGCTGCGGTTGGTAACACTGGAAATAAGACATCAAACATAAGAGGGGAAGACTGACATCTAAGCCCTTTCAATGGAGTAGAAATACCGTTCATGAATGTCCCTTAAAACAACTTTTGCAAATGCTTTTCAGCAATAAGCAATTAAGATGGAAACATAAGCCTTGCAAAACAAGAAAGAACTCTTGCATTCACATTCCCTTCAAAAAGATATTCAACTAGGCTCCAGGAGTGTCTTGTATTAATCCAACCATGATCAACAATGTAAGAAGCAAATCCTTATATAAATTTCAGCTCAACTCCCTTACAATAAAATATTAATTAGTGGTTTTTAAATCCACTAATTACTCCAAGGAAAATACTATAAAAAATATTAAATTATTGTAAAGGCGGGTTCTCCAAAGCAAAAATGCCCTCACCAAAAATAAAATAGTGCAATAATACTGAAGGGGGTGCCACATGTCTCTCTCTTTGGCTCAAGCAGCCTACAACCCTGTGGATCAGATTACGTAGCTCCGATACCAACTTTGACACAGAGACCTCTCAAAGGTCCTGTAGGTAACTTCAACAACATTGGCCCTCTGCACGAGGGCGAGGACTCAACTAGTCTTGAACTTAATACACGCACATGCAACGGATATCCCAACGCAACAGAAAATACAGATTCAAGCACACTGATTCTGAACATAAAACACGGGCTCTGTTGCCACCAGAAGCACACCTAGGGGGAATGTGGCAGAAATCTTCAAGCCACTCGGTGTGTCTTTGGGGGCAAGTCTCGAGTCAAGTATTGTCACTTGATCTTGACTCCTCTGTTTAGGCAAACTCCTAACTAAACCAAGTGGGGTAGACCCTAAGAGATGTTACTAAGGCTTTTGGTCTTAGATGTTATGGTCTTAAATGCATGCAGGAGAAGAGAAAAGCTTAGGAAGGAGCAAGACTCAACTCAGGCAGAAAAAAAAAGAAAACGGGACAATACTCGGCACACAGAAAGAAAAATCACACAAATCCTACTGCTCAAGTGAGCTTATTCAGAACCTACCTAATCTAAGCATGCAAGGCAAGGTAAGGAAGGTCAGGGATAATAATCCCTTAGCTCCCTTTGATTGATAGGGAGTAAGATGCGTTGACCAGTCCCAGTGGTGAGAAAACACATCTCATCAATGCAGCGCTCAACAGTAAGTGGTCCAACCCAAAAGTCACCTGATCCCTTGGATCGTATATAAAATAAATCATTAGGTATTACAACCCTATCACCAATTTTGAAACTTTGGTGATTTCCAGACTGAGGGATGACTTCAATAACACGTTCAGAAAAAGGTTGGATATCAGAGGTGCATTGAGGTTGAGGTGTAACTATACTTGAATTCCTATTAGGAGGAATTTCATCAAATCTGGGAGGTCCACCGTTCAAAGGTACAACCATGCTACCAATCAAGATTTCTCCTATAGTCAACAAGTCAGTATTGACATCCTCATTCACTTCAGCTTGGGTTATGGGTGGAGGGCTTTGATTTTCATTACTTCTGCTACTGCCTTCTCCTGATGGGATAGGAATGGTCATGTTCTCTAAAAGTTCCAGATGGTCAGCAGGAATGGGCATATGACTGTGAACTGTGCTAGGTGTACTTTGACTACTTACATCCGAAAATGCTGGTGTAGAGTCAACATCCTCATCACTACTAGGTAACTCTTTAGGCAAAAGGAAGCTAGGGTAAGAATGAAGCAAAGGTGGGTCAGTGGGTTCTCCTTGAAAAATGGCTAGATTATTCAAAGAAAACTCTTCCCCAGGGGCATCATGGATCAAGGCATGTTCTTGCCAACTCATGGAGTTGTCATTCACCTGCCTTAAAACCCCATCCTCTAAGGACAAATGGGACAAGTGATCAGGCACATCAGAGAAGTGATAATCAACTAGTTCTTCATCATTCCCCTCATGTGAGGGAAGGTGTGTTCCTTCATTATTATTTGTCCAAGGAGTGATGTGAGGTAAGCCTTGTCTTCCTCTTTCTGTGTTAAGGTCTACTAGGAAAAGCCACTCATGTACTGTTCTAGGTATATACTCACCCCTTCTAATTTGATCAAAGTTATCTTCCGAAGTGTTTAGCTGAGTAGGATGTGTAGGTTGGTCAATGTTTGGTTCTACACTATTGGGTTGGTTCGAGATCCTAAGGTTTTCTGACACTTGAATGGACCTAGGGTCAACTTCAATAATTCTTTCTTCTTCCATGCTAGGATCATCATTATGACCACTCATGACCATAAAGATACCCTCAGGTAATAACTCACCTTGACCAAAAGTGTTTCTCACACCATCCTCATAATTCTCAAGATGTCCATCATAAAATGGCTCCCGATACACCCTAACCAAAGAGCCATCAGAGTTGGGGATGGTAGCATAAGACAAGTCCATCTGAAGATGTCCCCCTAGCCCAGCGGACCACTTCCTACAAAGGAGCATGCCATAGGCTGGAGGGAGATCTATAACTACTATATCCATCAGCATAGATATATCGGGGCATGAAAACAGATCAGCTCTAAGGTTTTTGATCAAGCCAAAGACTTTAACTGGTTTAGAGTCAATCCCACAAACGTTCCCATAAGGTCTAGTTATCTTTAGTCCCATAGCTTCCATGACTTGTAAAGGCATCACATTCATGGAGGCACCAGAATCCAACATACAGTTATGAAGGAGGAGATCACCTATGCGTAGTGTAAGGTAAAATGGTTGATGACCCCCATTCTTCCTCTCATATAAGGCAGTTTGGATGTTAATGGGAGGGTCATCCTCTCCATCAACCACATCACAAGATGCTGGGTTTTGAGAAGATGAATCCTCACCACCAGTCGTGGCTGTCTCAGGGATACTCTCGAAAAATTCTACCACCTGCTCCTTTATTGAAGGAAATTTCATTAATTCAGTGAGTGGAATGTTATGCATAACCTTGTCTAACTCTCTTTCGATGTTGATATCGAAGTCATACTCAGGCGAAGGGATTGGCTCACTCACTGGATTAGGCAACTCTTTGTTTTTCTTTTCACTAAAAGGGATAGGCTTTGGGCCATCTTTTCTTCGTTGATAAGTTTTAAAAGGAGCTTGGTCATTGATAACTTGTTCAGTAGCATAGATGGGACCACTAGGGTTTGTTTCTTTTATGGTGTTTTCTTCATGATCAATCAGGATTCTTCCAAAGTCTTTGTCAAATTTTAAGTCATCAACCCAATTAATGTTCTTTGGAGAATCCGGAGTATCATCACCATGGGTGGTATACTCAGGATCTTCCAACTTTTGCTCTTCAGACCAGTTTATGATAGGAGGTTCTTGATTCATAGGGTTTCTTCTATCTCCTTCATTAGGTTTCTTTTGTTGATTCCAATGAGGTTTAGGACCATAGGGCTGCCTATATCTATCCCCTTCTCTGTTCTTGGCTAGGTCCCTAGTTAGGAGAGTTAAGTTTTTCATCATTTCATGCATACTCTCCATCATTTCACTGGGCTCTTTGCTAGGTTCCTTACTCTTCTTAAACTCAGGTTCAGATCTGGAGGAAGAAGGTCCACTAATTAGGTCAAAGAAGTTTTGTTTTCCCATGGAGGCAGCATTTGCCTCAGCTTTCTTGGCGTTGTCTTGGGCTTCCTTCAAATTATTAGGGTCTTTGTCCTTTAGGTGGTAACCCAGGTAACCTTCATAAGCATTAAGATAATGGATCAAGATGGCTTGGTCAAGGGGCCTTATGTTACTTGGGATGTTGGCAACAGTCCTATCAAAGCGTTGGTTAAATTCATGGACAGACTCATTCTCCTTCTTTTTGATGTCAAAAAGTTGGTGTAAAAGGAAACGCCCATCTAACTTGACTGACCACTCTTGCTTGAGTTTATCGGTGAATACATCATACCCATTGATTGATGATGGAGGCAAACGGTCAAACCATTTGCGAGCATCACCCTCCAAGGATGCAAAGAGACCCCTAATAAACACATCTTCTTCCTCAGCCCCATATGCTTCCATATGAGCCCAAACATTGTCTATGTGGTCCTCAATAGAGGTGGCACAGTTGCCATTGAACTTTGGGATCTTTTCAAAGTACTTGTCTGGCATACTATGGGGAGCCCCCAAAATCTGAGAAAAGTCTAAGGGAGAAACTCTAGCCTTATGACCAAAAGCACGAGCAACAGGAGGGTTGTTTTGGTTGTTGATACCGGAGTTTGATTGACCTTGTCCAGCCATTGGATTGACTGGGTTTGAACTGGGGCTGTGATTAGGTGATAAAGGAGGAACCGGATTGAACAAAGGGGATCCTAAGGTACGGTTTGGAGAACCTGAGTTAACAAGTTTCCACAAGAAGTTGGTTGACTGGGTTCTAGGATCTCTTTTGTGATATGTAAGTGGGGTTCCTTCCAATTGATTTGGATTTGATTTACTTCGCGTGTTGTAAGGATGACTATGAGCTCGCTCCTCAGCGGAGTCACGGTTAGGAGTCGCCAGGTAGATTTTTAAGCTCTACTACCAAGAGGTGTGTCGTTTAAAGTGCAGAAAGGTAGTGAGACACAAAGATGTGTTGAACCAAGGTAGGCCTCTACCTCCCCGGCAGCGGCGCCAAAAATGTTATCACACAACTTGTAGTTGCCCCTAGAGGTATCCCATCCGGGACGGTAGAGGAGTTAGGCAACTAAAGAGGTGACCTAAGAGATGCCACGGTTCCCAATGCAATGTGGGAGTCACGTCAACCGAGGCACTCTTCGCTTTAGGTCAAGGTATAACTAGACCAAGGGGGAGACCCTATACCCCAATCACAGTTGATTGGACCCAAGCAAAGGTTTCAAAGGGTGAATGAATGATGAGTTACGGAAACCAATGCAAGGCTAAGTGGACCTAATGTTTAAGGTGTGGTTGAAGGTGGTATCATGGATAGTTAGTGTTTCAACCTATGTATGGTTTAGGCCACTTAATGGGGTATGATTATTAAGTATAGTACCATGTGTTTACACAAGTGGGTCTTGTTGCCTTGGGAAGTGTGAAATGGTTTTAGGTGGGCCCACAAGGTGAAGTTAAGTGAGAAGATGATACTATAGGCTAGATCTAGGTTAGATCTACAAGTTAGAGTTGGTTCTAGGGTTACCCATGTGTTAGATCTAGGGTTTGACACTAATCCCAAGAAGTGCGCCTTGCTTGGAGAAGGACTAGTGCCTTGTTGGATGGGCTAATGGGGTCAAGAAGGATGTCAAAGTGTAGATCGGGACACCTAGAGGCCAAATCAAGTGAAATGGGTGTGATCCAATGATTAGATTTTACTAGATCTAGGTTTTTGAGTAATAACCCAAAAGTGGACCACAATTCCTTAAAACAAGGAATGCAATCCCCAAGGTGGATCGGGACAAGAGGATAGTCTAGACCTAGGTTTCAAGGCATGGGCATTCCAAATCTATGAAAATCTCCAACACCCACTTCCTAGAAGTGGTCCAACTCAAAACTCCCAAGGGGTGCGACTTTCTCAAGGAGAGGCAAAAAGTGGGTTTGGTGGACCATGCCAAGTCCAATGGCCACCAAAATGTAGATCCGGGGTGTTAGTACCCCGATCTATATTCCTTCAAAGTTTCAAGTGAATCCAATGGGTAGATCTTAGTAGATCTAAGTTTCTAGGTGCCAAGAAGGTCAAAAGGGGGTTTCAACCCCTCAAAACATGGAGAGATGTCCACAAGGTAGTTTTCACCAAAGTAAGGATATGGGTATGTGTTATCAAGTGTCTATTTGTCAAATCAAGCGGGATCTCACATACCCATGTGCTAGATCTAGCCCAACAAGCCTCTCTCAAGGAAGTGCGCTTTAGGTCAAGGAGAGCTTTTTGTCTTAGAAAATGGGTCAATTCTTAGCCAATCACCACCAAACTATAGATCCAACTAGGGGTGGATGCTATAGAGGTGGGTTTTCAATATCTTTTCAAATTGAGGGCTAGATCTAAGTAGATCTAAGAAATACCAAAAACAAGGGTTTTACTTTGATTAGGGTTTTTGTGATCTAGAAATTATGGAAGTTTCAAGGAAGAGAAGATCATACCTCTTGGGACATACCTGGATGAAGAGATGAATGCTTGTTGAGACGAGGATTACTTTGCCAAAGATCAAATGGAGAATTGTTGAAGCCCTCTTGCCAAATCGATTTTTCCAAGCCACATGTGATTCCTTCTAACCTGTCAAGCCAAGGAGCAAAGCATCAATTAGTTTAACAAATTGAAGGTAGATGCAAGCAAGAGAGAGAAAAACATAGAATAGTTGACACAAAGGCAAAACCACTCCCTGTCAAACCCAAAACGACTTCTTCCAAGCTTGAAGGGCAAGCCTCCCCACCAATTCGCACTTGTCAAAGTCGCCCTCTCAACCTGCAAATAAAGTATGGCAAATATGCAAGATAGCTACAATAGATCCTCCAGTGCAATGGACAATAGCATTTACAATCGAAACAACAAACATCCACTCCAATCCAAGCATGTACTCCAAAAGATAGAAATTTTATTCCAAGAGCCAAGAGCCAAAAATCTCTAGATGAATTTTACAATGAGGGGGTCTCCTCCTTATATAGGATAATAAAGACCAAAACCCTAGATCTCAAAACCTCTTTTTGAAATGAGTGGTTGAGATTAAAAGATCTCACAACATAATCAATGGCTAATCATAAATCATAACCATATATCACATGGATCACCCATATAATGATAGCGCCCCCACTAAAAAGGTACAATGAGGGGTGACGTCATCCACAAGAGAAAATATAAGCATCAAAATCCACCTCATGGTGACTAGGACATAACAATATAAGCTCATGGTGGGGCTAGGAGGTTTTAATCCTTACTAGCTCATCCCCAAGGCACAATAAAAATAATAAAATATGTCCAATATAATAAAAATGACCAAAACTGTCCTCAGAATCCATGACAGTCAAGCAGTAAATGTCCTCCTGTGATCAATCCGGGCATACCCACATGGTGAAAACTGGCTGGAAGGTAGTGATGCCACCCTGGAAGACCTCTGTGAAAACCAAATGCCAAAACCTTGCCTCAATTGCCCAAATCGATTTCCTCAGTGACCACTTTATCCCATTTTTTAACTGCCTCGGGAACTGTGAAAGTGCCAAAACTGCCTCCTAGGGTGCTAGCGCTGTCCATCTGAGCCCACCAGGCTCTCCGGGAGGGGGGATAAATGGTAATAACAAGTGGCTGGACCACCCCCTCCATCATCAGCGCCCTAGGTGAACTGGCCTCTCGGGGCCCCTGCTGCTCAGGCTGGGAAATCAGCCCCAAATCTGGTCAACAAGTGTAAAACTGCATCAATCACTGTCAGAAGTGCCCGGAACTGAAAGATAAGTGTCTCAATGGATCCAAAAGACCCAAATCCACTAGGAATGAGTACTCATACACCCTGGGTTGCCCTAATGGGCCAGCTGTAGGGTCCACCATATATGGACAATGTATAATCTGCTGATCTATAATAATAATAACCTGCTGAACTGGATCAATCATCATCTGTATCATATGTCCATCATATGACATCATCATCAAACAGGTGGGACCATAAATCATCATCAATAATCATCATACATGGTCCACATCATCACGGATCCCAAGAATATATATAATCAAGGATAAATCACATCAGTAGACTAAGACAATGCATCTTTAATCACTTCATAGCTAAGCTCAAAGTATAAATTCCATTCAGTGGCATTAATTAAGTTAACATATTCCGTGATAATATAAAATTACTTGCACCCTAGTTCAAATGACAAACTTACCTATTGGACATGGTCAAACTGCTAGTGAAGGATGAAGGCTAGGAGCAAGGTTGGGCCAAGGGTTTGACTTGTCTAACTTAACTCAAAAATACTTTGGACTGGGAGAAGGGGGAAGCTACAAACTCTGTGCTGGACAAAAGAACACGGGGGATGGCTGTGCCTCACAAATGGATAAGTTGTTTAGAGAGTGCTTATTCAACTTAGGCATCATGTCTACATCAAGTTGATCCAAGTTCATTAGGATCATTCAATTTATTTGCATGGCCTTTTTGGCCTACATAACCCTTCGGATTTCAGATGTGCTGAGAAGCACAACTAGTTGCAGCTTGCATCCAGGGCATGTTTTTTATATATTCACAAGGTCAGCAATTGTTTAGATATAGCTTTTAAGAACTATTGCTTTTTTGGACCTGT
This sequence comes from Larix kaempferi, assembly GCA_027924585.1. Lineage (NCBI taxonomy): Eukaryota > Viridiplantae > Streptophyta > Pinopsida > Pinales > Pinaceae > Larix > Larix kaempferi. The sequence goes on along the minus strand of BSBM01001312.1, from coordinate 10,649,517 downwards.
CTTTATACTCTTCGAGGAGTATTTTTAGCTTTTCATTGCTCTTGCCCTTTTTTTGTTTCCATGGGCGAAATTATTTAGTTTCCACAGGTAGAACATGAGCTTTCAGTTTTAGCCAACAACATCTCAAGTGACTAGGGGGAGTTCGAGCCAAGGCCTACAATCCAACTCACCAAAGGCAAGTTCTGTCACCAACTCAGAGCCGAGACACTGAATAAACAGGGATGCGGTCCAAACACAGAGGTAGAAAAATGGGGAAGTCCTCAGTATCAGAAAGTCAAATAAGACAAGTCAGGGTTTAAAATCAAACAGGAAGGTCATGTATGGATGGAGACAAGTGGATATGGAGCCTACACTAGCAGACAACAGGTGTCGGGAAAGACCATGTCTATGTAAGGTGAAATACCAGTAAGTTTTGTTAGATGACCTAAAAGTGCAAGCAATTGTCCATTTTAAGGTTTACAGTTCATTTTAAGTAGTTTGCCACATCAGGAATAATATACCAAGCACATGCTACAATCATGACTAAATCAACAAGCTAATAATCCACTGTCAGTGAGAACACATCCATAGATCATACAACATCATCATAATAGCAATCATCATGCATCATCTGAAACACTGCTGAAGTACATCTCTAGGCACTGAACTGAAACTGTAATGGGATAAGTGGTCACATCAGTCATCCAATCTGAACTCTCAAGGCTCAGCCTTGACACAAGGTCATACAATATCTGAATAATGTACTGCTCTGATCATGAGTGATCCAATATATGTAGCCAAGCTCTGGAATAAAATGAAGCTCTGGAATGTGCAGATATCTGCTGTACAAGAATAGTAGCCCTGCTACTATGGTGTGATAACAGTAACCTTCAATGCATGCATCCTATTAACACACAAACCAACATCTTGATATTAAAGCCCTAACATCAATGATGGCTTATGGATAACTAAGAGGGGGCCGCTTATGGATAACTAAGGTTTTAGCAATGAAGCACAAGGTGAATTCGAAGAGTAACTTTAGCAAAAAAAAGTTTTTATAAAAGTAAAAGATAATGGTGATGAAGGGATTGGAGGCCAAAGTCTTATCAAATGGACAAATGGAGTCAATCAATGATAGTAATGAAGAGCTTGTTGCCACCTAAAACACACTTGCACACAGGTAAGTCTCCCAACCGCTGTGTGTGTTCCTGAGGGAAACTATGAGTTAAGAACCCAATGTCACCTCGGTCCTAAACTCTTTCGTTTAGACCACAACTCCTAAAGGCCAAGGGGGGTAGTCCCTAATTACTAAGTTTCTTTTGTTTTTTTGGGAGTTGTAAGTTACTAAAAATTGAAAATGACAAATATTTCAATGCAAGCAAACCTTTTGACAATGAATCAAAGATGTATGAAAGAGAGAAATAACCAATTATCCAACAAGACCAGTGCTGTCTCTACTTGGGCTATGGAGTCACAATCTTATCAAGTACTTTTCCAAAGTATTAACTCATTCACTTACACAATATAATAAGAAATAACAACTTTCAGTAAATGAACCAATAAATGTAAAATGCTTGTAACAAGATTATCAAGATATCACATAAGCATTAAAATGTAGATAAAAAACAACTTAATAAATCAAAGATACATAAAATAATACTAAGTTGTATATAAAATACTTTGGAAGCAAATATTGTGAACAATAGTAACAATGTTGTGCAAGTGGTCCGGTAAATTTTAATAGATTTTATGTCTCTCTTTGACTTAGGGAATTAAGGTTTGTTGCTGCAATGAAAAATGAACTAATGTATGTGTCTACCCCAAGAGACTATCTCCTTCGATTAGAGAGAGAATGCCGAGTGTTCAACCTGAGAACACAAGGTTCCCAACTAGCTCCACGGGTCAATCCCGAAACTTGCTAGGTGCTCAACTGCAGGACACAAAGTGCCATGAGGCTCCCCACAGCCTCTACCCCACTAGCTCCACAGGTCAAGCCTCTTTTTCTCTTTTCTAGTGAAGATATATTTCCGGGTGCCTATTAAACTAGCCAACACAAATCTTTAACCTTTCTTGTCACCCAAGATCGATCGAACCGGCGAGGGGAGAGATTACGGGGTTTAAGTTAAGTTATAATCCTTTAAGCAATAACTACAAAGTAATGTACGCCAAGCGTGATATCACAGGAGAGGCAGAGCCTATTCACTTGTGAGGTGCCGGCAAAATGAAATAACTTGAAATACAATTACAGAAATAAAGTACAAGCCAAGCACAATTTCACAAGGATGGGCAAAGCCTCTTCACTTGTGAGGTTCGGGAAAAATAAAACAACTTAAAGCAAATTACTGAAAAATAAAATGCAAGCCAAGCGCGATATCATAGGAGAGGTAGAGTCTATTCACTTGTGAGGTGCGAGCAAAAGAAAATAACAAGGAAGTAAATGCTAAACCCAATCAACTAACAAAACCATACAATGATGGGCAAAGCCTCTTCTCTTGCATGCAACTAAAAGCTAACTAACTAAGAACTGAAAAACTTGAAATGAGGTGCAATAAGATCAAGCCCAAGAGACTCTCTTGGGCTTGTTACAATGATAATATTTCAACACTTATTAAATGTGGAAAAAGAGGGAAAAAGAGAAAAATTTGATCCTTTTTTGAGAGGGACTTGGAGTGGTCACTTTTGGGTGTCTTTTGTGCTAGCTATTGGTCAAATTTTGGCATTCCCTCCCCTCTGTAAGATTAGAAACTTGCACAAAACAACAAGCTATTATAGTACAAAAGTGATGAAAATGAGTTTAAAACAAACTTGGAATTTTGCATATAAAAATCAGAAATTTTTCTAAGGCAAATCTAACATGTAAACAATACTTTGAATCAGATTTATATATGCGAAACTTATAGAAACAAAGTGCAGAAAATTAAAAATGAAAGAATGGAAGAGAGTGTTATTTTGCTCTTTCAATGCTTGGAGTGTGGGGTGTCCGTCGAAAGAATTCCACTCTCAAAGCCAAATAACCTGCAAGCTTGTGAAATGTTTGCTACACACTAGAAAGAAAGGTGAGTACCTAATGAAGAGCTAAGAAAACATAAACTTGCACAAGCGTATGGAAATCTTAACTGTTAAAAAGGAAACTCATAAGATCTAGCAACACTACTAAATCTTACCAAAGCAAAACACTTTGCTTATTTGGCCTCCCAAGCTTGTGAAGTTATGAAGTGCAGAAGCAAAGCCACCATCAAAGAGCATTCACCAACATCAAAACTTCTCCAAATATTTTCTATTACAAAGCCAAATTGCTGAAAATTACAATGACCCAAGAATGAGCAAGATGAGAGCAAGAGAATGAGAAAAATGGAAAAATAGCAAGAGCATGAGAGATTGTAACCACAAAGAGGAGGAAGAACCTCCTTAAGTAGGCCAAGAGAGGAGAGGACCTTGTTATTACATATATAGTAGCCGGGCTACCATACAGTTTTTGTCAGATTCCAGTACACTTTTCAGCTAGTTCCCTTGCATTTGAGATGCTGAGATGAGCATCTGCTATGGATCACTATCAGATTACGGACAACAGTTCTATTTCCCATGCCATGACTGAGTCTCAGGACACTCAGAGAGATGATCGATGTAGCTATTTAGCCATTTGTAAAGAGCAGTCAGTAGTGCCCAGAGTTACAACAGTAGTTTCAAAGGACAGATGATAGTTCAGATGATGAGCATTCAGGTATATGACTCAGCAGGTATATTATGGTGTTGTGGTTATATTGCTTCTATTTCTATTTTCTTAGCATGTCTTAGCATTTAGTATCATGATCTGGCGATCATATATATATGTGGACCTGGTTGTACTATGTATATATATCATATTTGTCCCTACTCAGACTTAGAAGTTCTTGGCCTATACTCATTGGTTTTACCCTCCCTAAGGAGAATAGAGGTGATTGTTATCACATCCATGTTAGCTGGAGCTACCATGCTGCAGATTGTGTGGTCGGGGACCATACTATACTTTTTTTTTCCAGATCAGAGAGCGGATGCCTTCAGAGGAGGCACATAGTTTTGTTCAGATTGCCTCGAGCAGACATATCAGTGGGGATAGATGGTTTATTGTATTGTCCAGACATGTATACACTATTGCCTACAGAGGCACCTTTCTTTGCCAGGCTTTGCATAAGCCCATTGAGACAGTTGCCTAGCCATATTTTGATAGAGTGCTACAGAGTATTGTTGGTTTACCACTTATTGCCTGGATTCAGTTGAGATCCAGTTCCAGAGTCAGCTTCAGCAACAGGTATATGGTGCAGCAGGTATAGGATTTGATGTTCTATTGCTCATGTTGTTGATTAGACTTGTTTATACATGATAGTACACTGACTTTGCATGTGATGTTTGATATGGTGATCTAGTTATCATTATGATGTATTGTTGGGCCCTTGGTGATATTAGTCCACCCCCTTCAGTAGGATCTTGTCTATGCACACTGGATCATATCCCCTTTTATTGGTATAGACTTGGTCACTTAGTCCCCCCCTAGGCAGCTGACTTTGGATCCACATTCACTTCCTCCACCCATCCGATTCATTCATGTTGGTCTTTCCCGGCTTGGATTCTGGTTTGTGACCTTGAGGATTCCCCTTCCCCACTGATCTCTGAGTATGCCATGATTCCCTGTCTTTTGTGCCTCGGCTCTTTAGTGTGTGAGATGCACTCTCAAACCTGGGATTTGTTGCTATCGGTTGCCCCCGATGTTGCAATGCAGTATAGGAGTGTGTAGCCTCACCGGGTGTTCCCCATTGGTCATCGAAGCATGTATTGCTCACCCCCATTACTTTGCAGTATGAGCACCTTGATTATATCTATTGAGATATGTATGTATCCCAAAAGGGCCTTGTTGTAAAAAGAAATGAAGAAATGTAAAGCAAGCCAAAAAGGCTAATGTAAATGTAAAATCTAGCCAAAAAGGCTAAGTATGAAATGTAATGCAAAATCCATGCAATGTGTTTGTAAACACACATGGACACAGGTCAACCGTACATATCAGCTTTGTAGTGGTTATTTCCTCACCTAGTCCTGCGGGGCAAGGAGGTGAGAGGGAGCAAAGGACAAGCTCAAGATTGTCCCCTAGAGTCTCAAGTTACGGTTTGTTGGACACCCAATTTGGCGGCTTTAGAAAAGATCCTCACGAAGTCTTCTTAAGGCACGGATGTGAGTTGTGAGGTATTTGTTAGATGACCAGTGGCGGTTTCCCTGCACTTCACCCATTTGTGAGGCACCGCCCTTCCCTGTGTTTTGTCATGGTATGCTCATCTCAGTGGACCCCCGCTTTCCCGATTCATCCAAAGGGTCAAATGATCTTTGTCCTTGTCATCCCTTACCTTTCACCTTGTTTTCCACATCATCCAAAGTCAGCTAGGTGGTCAAGTCTATAGGTTGTGCATAGCAGTTTGAGTCTTTTGGATGTGGTGGGCCCACCTCACCAAGGGCCTCGTATTTTTGATATTATGTATTGTTGATCACTATATTGGCATCATATTGTTTAGTAATGTACTAACATGTATAATAAAGCCTATCGCTTCCTATTGCATACAGGTATTCAGCTAGCACCATGTTGACTAGATTTGACTTGGTCAAACTAGGTTGACCAGGCCAAAAATAGGCCCGAAAAAATGTTGCGAACAATATTTCGATTTTGGTCAATTATTATCTTCCGGGGTCCCATATGAACCTCCAAGCATCAGAATTTGAAAATGATGAGGCAGCGATGAGATTTTTAATTATTATTGGTCATTAATGACCTGTTTTAATTAAAAATCGTGGATTTTGGGCAAACAGTGCCTAAGTAATGGATCATGGTCGTTCAAGTGACCATGTCTACTATGTTTGGGGCCCACGATCGCATTGCAACAGACGGTTCGACAATCCGGGCACTATAGGTGGGTCAAAAGCCCAATTTACACCTTCAACAATAAAAACCAACAGTTAATTACATGGAAAATAAAAAATTGGCAAAGGAAACTATGGCAAATGGAAAAAATCAAAGGCTGGCTAATACAAGGGTGACTTATAAGGTAATTTGGTAATGTTTGGACATAATATTTGTGAGGTGGGACCCTCATTTTGGACAGCTCAGTATGGAGGTCGATTTTGTCCATGGGGGCATTTTTCTCCACCTTAGCATTTTCGATTTGGTGGTCTTGTTGTATATTGGACCTTGATGTATTGAGTTGGGGGGATAAAAAACCCTATAGACACCCCCCAACCTTATCTTATGTATTGTATGGCCCCACAATGGGCCCCTCTCTCCACATGTGCGCTCTAGAGGGCAATTCGCACCCCCTCATGGAGCTCTCTCTCCACCCTTTGATTTGATGATTGGGGATTAAATCCCAGACCTCCATTTTGGAGGGAATTAGGTTTTGAGATGGGGCATTCTCTACTTAAGAGAGAAGCCTCCCCATTTCCTCTTCTCTTGGCACATTGTACACTTGAGTTTTGATGATATAGAGCCATTTTTCACCAAGTTTCTTGAGAGTTTATGGATGGATATGTATTGTTTGATTGATATCTAGTTTTCCTTAGCTTTGTTGAGTTGTTAGTGCGTTGTTTCCATCATTTCCTTGGCCAACGATTTGTAGGTGAAGAGCATAGCTGGAGGAGGGCGCATTTTTTGGAGTGGGAACTCCACAATTGCTCATTTTTCTTCAGAGTATCAATGAAGGGAGTTGCTATTGCCTCGTGCCTTTCAATTTCTTTCATTTTCAGTCATTTACTTGCTATTTGCTGCATACACTGACTTGATTTTGTTTGTGGCAGGTGGCTAGGGCGCACTTGGTCATTGGGAGCTCAAAACGCCAAAGGGAACACGCTGCTGCTCAACAACTGAGTTTGGAGGGCTAGTCTTTGGAAATCTCATCCATTCATTCATTCTCAAGTAGGTTATTTTTGCTGGTTTCGTAGATTTTAAATTTCAATGTGTGTGTTGAGCAAAAATTTACATTAAAACCCTAAAAAATTAAAACACTAAAATTTCACTGTTAGAATTAGTTTCACTTGTAAACCCACTAATGAAATGTGCTTAAACCTCTATATCTTAAGTTTCATTTAATTCTAACCCCGTTTACCCATAGAACTAGGCACTGGTCTCCCACTGATTTTGCCCTCCTTGGGCATTTCAACCAATCACGCTGTAGGGTAATTTTCTGGGTTGTGGGTACTCTTGATTTGGGTTTAGAAAGCCATTTGATCATAAGAAATCAAGTTATCGTTAATTGGAAGTGTTTATAAATGTTAATTATTCTCTACCCTAGGTCCATTGATCCACTGCTTAACCCATTTCCTTGGGTAGTTTACTTCAGCATTTCACTTCCATTTCATTGTATCTACTTAGACTATTTCAACCATATAATCACTAATCTGATCTTGTTATCTAATCACATTTGATTGCTGGTCACCTATTACATCATTCTCATTCTATCACTTGTGTCCATCGGTTGGCTGAAACTAGACTTAGGAGTTCATCTACACTCAATCTCTTGTTTGATCTCTTTATCTTGTGTGGGATTTGTGTGTATTTTTGTATCTCAACCATCACTGGTTGAGCAGGGTCTCCCCCCTGACTTGGTTACGTGCCTCGTCTGAAGCGACAATAGCCTTGTCTGGTGTGACTTCCGTTCCTTGAACGGAGGACTTGGCCATTGCTGGTTACACCTTCCTAGATGCACTCCCTCTACCATCCCTGTTGGGACACCTTCCACTAGCAGCTAGAGTTTGTGTGATAACAGTGATCATTCCCACCATACTTTGGCTTGCTAGTGTTGGTCTCATTATTCACTTTTTTCATCCATCCATGACTTACCCAGTTTGTTCATTACCTTGACTTACTACTTGACTTGTGGCATGGAGGACCTTTCCCCACTGTAGCCTCTGTATTGGATGAGCTTCCTTGTTTATTGTGTCTCGGCTCTGAGTTGGTGACAAAACTTACCTTTGGTGAGTTGGATTTCCTTGTGAAGTCCCCCTAGTCACTAAAGATGTTGTTGGCTAAACTTGAAACTTTTAGTGCTGCCATGAATACAAAGTATGGAAATAAAATGTTGTATCTTGTATGAAAAGCCCATTCATGAATGAAAGGCAAGCCAAATGAAAATGGCTATGAAATATCAAACGTTATATCTAGTGTGAAATGTAAATACCTAGGTAAATAAGCTGTCTATGACACACCTAGAAGTGCTCAGGTAAGCAAGTGCCTTAAAAACACACTTGCACCAAGAAGCTTTATGAAATGTAAATCTATGCAATGTGTTTGTAAACACACATAAATCAAATGCTAGGGAAACTTTAGGCCCAAAAAGCAATGGAACTTAAACTCTATATCAAAAAGATTGCTGACCTCATTGTATTATGAATTGTGCGCATCTGTTAAGGTGAATAAACACTCTTTGGTCTAGTGTAGGTCACCATGGTGGGTTTATGTAGTGGTTTCAGACCTATGATGATGATTTGGGCTTTTTAGCACTTTTACAAATTATTATTATTTGGTCTGCCGGATATGATGAGCATTTATTTTTGACCATGCAGAGGTCCATATGGTGTATGAGTACACCCTTTAGATGGATTTGGACCTTCTGAGTCCAATGAGACAGTCTGTTTTCAGTTCTGGGCAGTTACAGTGATGTTTTAGCCTCAGTTGGCTATCTTAGTGCAGTTTTGGCCTGCCAGAGGCCCTGCTAGAGCAGAGATTTGATTGATTCACCTAGAGCGCTGTTGATGGAGGGGGTGGTCCAGCCACTTGTTATTACCATATTACCCCCCTCCCAGACAACCTGGTGGTCTTACTTTTTGGAGCCAGGCACTCCAGGAGGCAGTTTGGGCAGTTTCACACTTCCCCAGGCAGTCCATAAATGGTGAAAATGGCTACAGAGGAATTCGATTTGGGCTACTGAGGCAAGGTTATGGCATGGGATGATTTGTGATGATGAGTGGGATGTCTTCCACACCTTCTCCAGCAGTTTCAGCTTCATCGAGACCCACATCCATCACTTATGGCATTTTTTGATGATTTTTGGAGCCTCCCAAGGCTCACGACTTCCCCAGAGAGGCACGATTTGGTGCTTAGATGGTTATTTTGATGACATTGTGCTATGGGGATTGACCAAGGGTGTTAGAAATTAACCCTTGGACCCACCATAAGCTATATCTTATGTTTTATCATTGACATTTGGTGGGACCCCCTTATTATGGGTGATTTGTCCATTATTATATTGTATTAGTGAGTTGATCCATGTATTGTATTGTTGAGCTCATCTTAACCATTGATTAGATTTTTTGATCTTTTAATCTTAGCCACTCATTCAAAAAGTGGTTAGGGTTTTGATGCCTCTCCTTCTTATTTTAAGGAGAGAGCTTCTCATAGTAAAGAGGACTTTTGGCTCTGGATTATTGGAATAGAAAAATATTATTGCATCTATCTGTTGTGTTGTGGTGAATTATTTTGGAGTTCGTTCGTTGATTCTTCCTTTGCACTGGGTTTTTGGAGATATTGTCTTGCTATCTTTTGTACCACGTTTTTGTCATCTACAGGTGGAGGCCGATTTGGTTTGAGGAGGACGTATTGGTAGGGGAGGACCCTCCCTACTTCTTTCTTGGATTTCTTCGTTGGTAATAGGGAGTATTACTGTCTTTGACCTTCTATTCCATGTTTCTATTGCATTTCGCTTGTATTTCCTCCATACTTGATCTTTCTGATTGAATCGATTTCCTTGGTTTGACAGGTAGAGGAGGTCGCACTTGTGGGCTAGGGCATCATTTTGGCAAGCAAAATCAACAATTTCTCATTTGATCTCTGTGGGAGTCTTCCTCAACAACAAGGCATCTTCATCCATCAGTCAGGTATGATCTCAAGGTAATTTCTCATTCCATGATCTATCCATTTGTCTAAGTTACTTCAAACTCTCAAAATTTCAAACCCTCATTTTACAAATTTTTAGATCTAGCAAGATCTACTTGGCTTTTGGGTATAAAATATAAAACCCACCTTTATAGCATCCATGGCAATTCAGATCTATAGTTTGGTGTGGATTGGCCTTCATCCGACCCATTTCCCAAGGCAAAACAATCTCTCCAAGGGAGGTTGCACTTCTTAGGAGGGGTGAGTTTGCTAAGATCGAGCACCTAGGTAGGTGAGATCCCACTTGATCCCTAATCTACACATTTGATAACCTACCCCTAGTGTGTCACTTCAGTGATTTTCACCTTGTGGGCCCCATTCCTCATTTTGAGGGTTGAGCCCCACTTGGGTCACTTTGTGATACATTTAAATCTCAGATCTACTGAGATCTAGCCATTGGATGATTCTAATTTTCAATACCCACCAAGCTTTACACCTCAACATCCTTGATCTACAGTTTGGTGGACATCTGACTGCATTTGGTCCATTTCCCAAGGCACTAATCTTTATCCAAGCCAATTCGACTTTCCTGGATTGTTGGGTTAGCTTGTGGTTTGATCTTTGTTTTGTTTGCTAGAGCAACTTGACATTGTCATATCCATCCATCAAGCTCATCTTTGCTTCTGGTTATACCCAATTTGGTCTTTAACCACCCTGCATTGGACACGGTTCCCAAGGCAATGGATTTCTTTATCTTTTACTAGTACCCAAATCTTAGATCTAATTCTACATTTCATAAGTCACCTACATAAACATGTTGGACCAAATCTACATTGTCTAAACCTCTTGATCCAACCTATTAATCACCTTGTGACTTCATCCATAGATCTAGGGTTTACCATGCACCTTACGTACTTCATCTATACTTGATTTGAGTGTCTTGGTCTGGTCTCTCCTATCGAGAGTAGATCCGGGTCTCCCCCATTGTTATCTCGGGCTAGATAACATAAAGTGAAGATTGCCTCGATTGGCGTGACAACCATCCATTGGGAGTCGAGGCCATCTTGGTTGCCCACCCCCTCTGCCATGTATCTTGGATCCATCTCTAGGGGCAACTACATGTTTGGTGATAACAGACCCCTACTGCATGCTTGCCATTTCTCAAGAGGGAGAGAGGGGGGCCCAAGAGAGGAGGGTACACTTGCTTAAGGAGGGCGCATTTCATGAGAGAGAGACAAATAATGAGGGGGAGAAACCCCCCTCTAATGTTTTGTACCCCCTTGCTATGCCAAATGGGGGGGATACCACCATAGTGGGGCCCCCACCATTGACTTTCCATCAATCCCCCAACATCTCATGAGGAGGAGGGCGCATTCCCTTAGGGGACAGCTTCCAACAAGTGAAACACACTCATGGGGGCCCCCTTTATGCCTTAGTTTTTACCTTAGGTACATAATATAAGCTTTAGAACCTTTACTTGGCCACCCCAAGTGACTATAGTCACTTTCCGAAAATATGCCTTACTAATTAATTGCCCAATTTCTTGATTTCTATGGCTGACATGGGCAAAAGTGTCCAAAACCATAGCAAGACTTGTCCGAATGATTTCAAACTTGGCCCAAGGGTGTAGGGGGTCTGATGCCATTCATCTTGAGTACCCATACCCTATACAACATCAAAAGGGACCAAGTAACCCTCTTTTACATTACAACATTTTGTCTTTGGAACATTTTTTAATGACCAAAAATTAAAAAATCCTATATAAAACCTAATGAAATTCCGCAAGACTCTGGAAAATGTCTAGCATGGTAATATTGAACAATCCTAGGCCTCAATCACCCCATGGACTCGATCACTAGAACGCCCTTCACCACTTTGGAGGTATTTTTGAGTGAAAAACTCAAATAATTAAAATCACTAAAAATGAATTTTAATTATTCAAGTGAAAAAACACTCGATGAAAGCACTTCCCTAATGATAAATTCTTAGGTGATTAAGTTACACAAAACTAGACCGTCATGCTGACATATCCTTACAAAATCCCCCGCAGAGGCGCGAAAATTTCATGGAGAGAAGATAAGAAAAAGAACTGCCTCGCTTGAAAAATCATTAAGTACTTCTTTCTCATCTTCAAGGCACATTCAACATGTACAAGGTACATGGTTGTCCACCAAGTCGGTTTTGGTGGTCAATAGAGCTTACTAACATCCAAGGATAGCTAGGGTTTCAGAGCCAATTCTTACCATATCCAAAAAAGGCCAAATTTATCCTAGTATCTACAAGGGAATAATCAAAGTGGTATCTTCACACCAACTTGGGCATAATATTCATCAAGGATGGAATCCTAGGACATACAATCAAGAGCTGAAAATATACCTTCTATTCAACTATAAACCCAAACAAATTTAAGCTTACAAAGTAAAGAGCTTACTTGCAAATCATCCCAAGCAAGAAACCATTGTTGATCCAAAAAATATACCATAGCATTAGCAATATTTCCTCAACATAGTGCTAGCATCAACCATCCATAAACACCAACATCTATTTCATTAAGTCCTCATGGGATTTCTCCCCCAATACAAACATGAGAAATGAATGAAGAAAAGGCTCCCTAATATAGTGTTGATGTATTTGTAACTTCAGAAGATATTCATTTGTATATTGTATTTGTACTTTATTGTATCCCCAATGGAGATGTATTATTCCTCCGATTGGAAGTGTCGTCAGTTGTACTTGCATGTGTCGCAAGTTATATTGTAAGTGTCGTAACTTATACTTGATGGGTTATTAGACCACCTTGATGGGGTCGACCCTGTATGAGTCATGTGGGTCAAAGGGTTATTAGACCACCCTAGTAGGGGTCGGCCTAGTCAACATTATGTTAAGTGGTTAAGTTGAGGCCGAGCTAGTTGAGTAAAGGTCAAGTGAAAGTTAGTGTATAAATAGAGAGTGTGTCTCTCTCATTTTACACATTCTATTATTCACTCACTTCGCATTAGTGAGAGAGAGGAGTGCGCACAAGTGGAGGAGGAGCATGCTGCTGAAGATATCTATCTCTTGGGTTTGATCATTGTGATCCTTGTATTGATGCTTATTCTATCTTTGAGGAAGTTGTGGGGGTTTTTCACCTTCTTGGTTTTCCTCGGTGAAATGTTTTGTCTCTTGTCTCTTGTCTCTTATGCTTGATATGCTGTACATGTTGTTCTTTTAGTTAAGATCCTAGATCTATTGAATTAAATGATGAAAATCTAACATGGTATCAGAGCTAGCCTGAAGGAAGGCATGCTATGGCATTTATGAGACTTGATGCACTTGCGACAAATTGGAAGCTAGGGCTTGATATAGCAAAAACCAGTCATTGTGGCACTTTCACTATAAATCCATTTTGGCGAAGTTTCAGGTTCTGAAACCTTTACAGGTCGAAGGTAACATCCCCATGTACCTTGTGTCTGAAGCACATAATCTAATTCGCTGTACTTTCTATTTTATGATCAGTACAATATAGGGTTTCTGTCTCTTCCAGATCTCAGTCATAAACAGGTGACCTAGGAAAAAAGGTCACAACTTGGGTTAGGAAGGTCCAAATGAAATTCTGTAAAAAGTGACAGTAAGAGCACGGATTGTAGTTTCTCAGGTAAGATTTTCAGAGGCCGAAGTTGAACCAGTGACACATGGCACCCCGTACAAGTTCGCTCTCCTGTTTTATCCATAAACAGGTCATGTTGCGACACTTGGCATAACTCTCTCTCAGAGAATCCAATTGAGGTCAGACCTGTGGGGTTGGAAAAATGACAGGTCAGGCTACCACAGGCCAAAGTTTCAGACCCTGTGGTTTCGTACTTTCAGAGATGCACCAAAAACAATCAGGTGCATATTTCTATCAAAACAAAATTGGATTTTTAGCAACTTCATTCTTGGCTTGTCACTGCTGCGGGAATTTAGGGCTTCGGGGAAAGTTGGAATTTTTGGAATCGGAGTCCATGGCTGAAAGCTCCTCATCAAAATCAAAATTTAGAGACCAAGATCGAATTTTTTGGTTGGGCAGAAGGCCGAGCTTGATCAAACCCTAGTTCGGGATTTTGATCGGAAAGGTGGAAAATTAGGGCTTCTACAAATGTTGGAATTTTTGAAATCTGTGACCACGGTTGGAAGCTCCTCAAGAAAATCGAAGTTTAGAACACAAGATCGAACCTTTTGGATGGGCAGAAGACCGGGCTTTATCAAACCCTAGTTCAGGATTCTGTCCAGAAGATCCAAAAGTTTCAAAGGCAATTTTGAGGGGTCAAATTTTGCAGTTTTCAAAATTGAAGTATACCGGCTTGATCAGCTCAACAAGACACATCTTTCCATCCATTCAGAAGTTTGAAATTCAAAATTTGAATTTTTAGGGTTTCTCTGACAAACCCTACTCCAACTCCAGATCTAGTCTCAGCAAATCAAAGTGGATTGGGTTGATCCTAGAACAGAATGAATTGGACACCTGCATAAGTGAAGAAGTTCTAGTTGCAGAGGGAGATAAGGCTAAGGCCTTACATAAGAAGACTACAAGCAATCTTGACGGGTATGACTTGAGGAAATACAAGTATGTTTTTGAAATATGTTCATGATTAAGGTTATGATATGTTTTTCTTCATATTATTGAGGCTAGTACAATATTGATTAATATTAGACTTGTCTTATCACCCTAGTAAAAGTATGACACTTATGACATTCATTGATTAGGGTTATGACACTTATGATTGTACTAATGCACTGTGGTGTTGTATGAGGATGATATTGTCTGCTAACATGAAAGGTACATCAAGGAAGGCAAATCAAGTTCTAGATCAAGAACATATGACCATGGTGACATGAAGACAAAGACTCATCCATAGTCATGGATCACATAGAAGCTCTACTTACGAGGTATGTATAATTTGGTCCTGTTATCACCAAACTTGTAGTTGCCCCTAAAGGTCGATCCAAGGTGGATGGCAGAAGGGATGGGCAACCCAAAAGGTGCAACCAAGATGGCCTCGACTCCCAATGGATGGTTGTCACGCCAATCGAGGCAATCTTCACTTTATGTTATCTAGCCCAAGACAACAAAGGGGGAGACCCAGATCTACTCCCGATAGGAGAGATCAAACCAAAACACCAGATCAAATCAAGTATATGTGAAATACGTAAGGTGTATGGTGAACCCTAGATCTATGGATGAAGTCACAAGATGAACAATAGTTTGGATTAAGAGGTTTAAACAGTATGGCTTTGGTCCATTGTGAATGTGAGAGTGACTTATGGTATTTGAAATAAGATCTAGGATTAAGGTACTAGTCAATTATGAGAAAATCCACTGCCTTGGGAACCATGTCCAATGCAGGGTAGTTAATGATTGAATTGGGGCTAACCAGTACCAAAGGTGAGCTTGATTGATTAATATAACAATGTCAAGGGGTTCAAGCAACCAAAACAAGGATCAAACCACAAGCTAACCCAACAATCCAGGAAAGTCGAATGGGCTTGAAGAAAGATCATTGCCCTGGGAAATGGGTCAAATGGAATCGGATGTCCACCAAACTATAGATATGGAATGTTGAGGTGTATAGCTAGGTCGGTCTAAAAGATTAGGATCATCCAATGGCTAGATCTCAGTAGATCTGAGATTTAAATGTGCCACAAAGTGACCCAAGTGGGGCTCAACCCTCAAAATGAGGAATGGGGTCCACAAGGTCAAAATAACTGAAATGACACACTGGGGGTAGGTTATTGAATGTGTATATTATGGATAAAGTGGGATCTCACCTACCTAGGTGCTAGATCTTAGTAAACTCACCCTACTAGGAAGTGCGACCTCCCTTGGAGAGACTGTTTTTCCTTGGGAAATGGGTCGGATGAAGGCCAATCCACACCAAACTATAGATCCGAATTGCCGTGGACGCTAAAGAGGTGGGTTTCAAATTTTATACCCAAAAGCCAAGTAGATCTTGCTAGATCTGAAAAATTGTAAAATAAGGGTTTGAAATATAAGGGTTTTATCACTGAAGTAGTTGTGCCAATGGATTGGAGCCAAGACAAGAAGAACAAAACTGTGAATCTTACCTGGATAACCTTGTAGATGCCTTGATGATGATGATCTACACAAACCCAATCAATTTGAAGCGATTTGAGGTAGTTTTCTATGAAGTCGATTTGCCCAAGGAAGCCAATGCGCCCTCTCTCCTGCATAATAAACGTCAACAATATCAGATTTACCGCGAACAAGAGATAAGACTAATGCCACAAGAGAAATAACAGAAAGATAGCATAGATCACAATGATACTAATGCTAACCCCCTGATACAAGCGAATGCCAAGTGGAGCGAGTTGAAGAAGCCTTGCAAAAACGCCAAAATGAAGTCGCCCTCTTGTAAACAAGACAAAAGTTTCCAAAAAAGATAGATCTTACCACAAATACCCAAATGCTAGGATGCAATAGACTTTACAATCACCATCGAAGAACACCAAATTCAAAGGAGACCACAAGAATTTCCATAGAAAAGTTTTTCTATATCAAGATTCCAAGAGCCAAAAACCCCTTTTACAATGAGGAGCTCTCTCCTTTAAATAGAATGGAGAGAGGCCATAACCCTAACCACTTTTTGAATGAGTGGCTAAGATTAAAAGATCAAAAGATCTAATCAATGGTTGAGATGAGCTCAACAATACAATACATGGATCAATAATAAAATATAACAATAAGTGGACAAACTCACCCTAGGAGAGGGGATCCCACCAAATCATAATGAAAAAATATAAGAAATATCTCATGGTGGGTCCAAGGGGTAATTTCTAACACCCTTGGTCAATCCCCATGGCACAATATCCAAAAATAATCATGCTAGACACCAAATCGTGCCTCTCTGGGAAAGTCGTGAGCCTTAGGAGGCTCCAGAAATCATCAAAAAGTGCCATAAGTGATGGATGTGGGTCTCGATGAAGCTGAAACTACTGGAGAAGGTGTGGAAGACATCCCACTCATCATCACTGATCATCCCATGCCATAACCTTGCCTTAGTATCCCAAATCGAATTTTTCTATAGCCATTTTTACCATTTCTAGACTGCCTCGGGAAGTGTGAAACTGCCCAAACTGCCTCCTGGAGTGCCTGCGCTGTTAAGGTGAGCTCACCAACGAGTCTGGGAGAGGGGTAATATGGTAATAACAAGTGGCTGGACCACCCCCTCCATGCATAACGCCCTAGGTGAACCAAATAAATCTCATCACTGCTCTAACACGGCCTCTGACAAGCCAAAACTGCACTAGGATAGCCAATTGAGGCTCAAACATCACTATAACTGCCTGAAATTGAAAACAGACTGTCTCATTGGACTTAGAAGGGCCAAATCCATCTAAAGTGTGTACTCATACACCATATAGACCTTTGCATGGTCAAAAATAAATGCTCATCATATCCGGCAGACCAAATAATAATAATCTGTAAAAGTGCCGAAAAACACAAATCATCATCATAAGCCTGAAACCACTGCATAAGCCCACCATGGTGACCTGTACCAGACCATATATCATCTATTTGTAACATTTGAGGTCTGGCACCTCATGTCCTGTGGTTGACTTTTGGTCAAACTGGGTTTGACCAAGTCAACATGACCAAAGTATAACTCAAACTGTCATCAAGCTGTTGCAAGGTGTCAAAGGTTAAAACATGCTTTACAATCCATTCAAATAGCAATTATAACAAGAAGTAATCATTACTGGTGATCTAAATCCAAATATAATAGGCTATTAATTATTATTATTACTCAGACAAGACTTTCAACGTCATACTCACTTCATAGTTGTGATCAATTTGCTAGTGAAGGGTGAAGGCTTTGTACTGCAAAGGCTAGGATAGAGGGAATGACTTACTAACTTAACACTGTGACACTTTGGAAATGGAAAGGGGATACACACCATAGCATATACTGAATGAGCAACAACACAGGGAATGGTGGTGTCTCACAAATGGGTAAGTTGTTCAAAGAGTGTTTATTCACCTTGACTGATGCGCACAATCCATAATACAAATGAGGCCAGCAATCTTTTTGATATAGAGTTTAAGTTCCATTGCTTTTTGGGCCTAGAGTTTACATAGCCTATGATCTATGTGTGTTTACAAACACATTGCATAGGTTTACATTTTATTTAGGCTTCTTGTTGCAGCTGTGTTTTTAAGGCACTTGTTTACCTGAGCACTTCTAGGTGTGTCATAGACAGCTTGCTTACCTAGGTATTTACATTTCACAATAGATATCACATTTGATATTTCATAGCCATTTTCATTTGGCTTGCCTTTCATTCATGTGTGTTCAGAAACACATTGCATGAATGGGCTTTTCATACAAGATACAACATTTCATTTCCATATTTTGTATTCATGGAAGCACTAAAAGTTTCAGGTTTAGCCAACAACATCTTTAGTGACTAGGGGGAATTCACAAGGAAAACCAACTCACCATAGGCAAGTTTTGTCACCAACTCAGAGCCGAGACACAATAAACAAGGAAGCTCATTTAATATAGAGGCTACAGTGGGGAAATGTTCTCCATGCCACTAGTCAAGTAGTAAGTCAAGGTAATGAAAAAACTGGGTAAGTCATGGATGGTTGAAGACAGTGAATAATGAAACCGACACTAGCAAGCCAAAGTATGGCGGGAATGATCACCTCGATTCTCCCTAGGGAGGGTAAAACCAATGAGTATAGGCCAAGAACTTCTAAGTCTGAGTAGGGACAAATATGATATATATATATAAGTACAACCAGGTCCACATATCTATATGATCGCCAGATCATGATACTAAATGCTAAGACATGCTAAGAAAATAGAAATAGAATCAATATAACCACAACACCATAATATACCTGCTGAGTCATATACCTGAAAGATCATCACCTGAACCATCATCTATCCTCTGAAACTGCTGTTGTAACTCTGGGCACTACTGACTACTCTGTACAAATGGCTAAATAGCTACATCGGTCATCTCTCTGAGTTTCCCGAGACTCAATCATAGCATGGGGAATAAAACTGCTGTCCAAAATATGATAGTGATCCATAATAGATGCTCATCTCAGCATCTCCATGCAAGGGAACTGGCTGAATAGTGTACTGGAATCTGACAAAAAATGTATGGTAGCCCAGCTACTATATATGTGATAACAGGTCGTACAATGCTTAACCTATGAGATATGCAGGTTACTAGCACAAGTCATTGAAGAGAACACGAAGACATTATGCGAGTATGTTAGACATAACTAGCTAACATGATAATCCAGGTATGTTTTTTCTATATCAAGTTAGAACCCTACCTTGTGTTAGGATCTCTTATATAAGTATACCTTTGTATGATTGTTGATTGTTCATGAAGTTATAAGTTTGAGTAATCATGGGATTATGCATATTATGTTTCTTACTTTGATTAATGATATGACTAACTAGAAGACTCCTATGGTCAAATAAGAATTTGCATGAGTAATAGAAGTCCTCCCTGAAACCTTGAATACTAATGCTTGTGATAAATTACCTGTGTGTGAAATGATCATGACCATACATGTTAAGATTATAATGTTTTGATAGTATTGAGATTATACTAATGTATGTATGGTTATGTATGAGATCTTGAGGATAACACGATCATGACACTAGTGCACACTTAAGCATGCATAATGATCCAGGATGGATATAAGTTCAAAGACAGGTAATCCAGGAAGCAAAGATTAAGAGGGAGCACACTCCAGTAGTTCCTGCAAGGAAGCAAAGATTGAGAGGGAGTCCACCCTACAACTAAACAAAGATAAGTATTTGAATTGTCATTTATTATATGATTACTTAAATGATGTTATCATGAACAAGCAATGTATGAGTGAAATGCACCATCATGCACTATCTAGGAGGCCTCATACCCTCATAAACATCCATAGGAAATGCTGGATCAAAGAGCCCTTATTAACACTTCTTAAAGTTTGGGAAGCCCTAAGTTGATGTATTTCCCTTCCGCGAATGCAACAAATGTTAGGCAAAAGCAAAATTTTCCAAGCATGCTTGTATCTTCAATAGGAAATGACAAACATCATGGAGATATCCATCCAATTAAATATCACCTAACATCATTACAACATGGAGCACAACATTAGCATCAAGAACCCAAGGCATCAGTTAGCTCTATCACTTGTTTATCAATCCTTTGTGATAAAATCACATGCCCAAAAATCTCCTAGTTATCTCTCTAGTATAAGAGGTAACACTCCCAAAAATATTCAACTAAGTACTTGGAGAGGAATTCCCTATCTTCCAACCATGCCTTACAATTGAACTCATCCCCTCTATTTATACCTTTCAATTCAAATCCTAATCAATAAAACAACATTAAAAGAGTTCAATTCCCTTTCAAATTGGCATGTGTCAACTTCTCCTTGAGGTCACTCCTCCAAATATTGGAACAACATACCTCAAATAATGTGTAATGCCCAAAAGATACCCCTTAGAATGCTTTAGATGCCTTTTTAAAAATGGTGTCCCTCATTAAGATTCATGATCAGGAAACCAAAATGCCTTGGAGTGGAAAGATCTTCATCAAGTGAACCCTTCATACAAATGCTTTTAGTGCCACATAGCACCTTTCTAGGTAGGGTGTGCCTCCTTTGGTCTAAAGCCTCCATTAAGCAACAATGCCCCTCTACACCTTTGTTCTTCCCTTGGATGATGAAAGGTGCTCAATCAGGATAGATCAAGGCGCATGAGCTCCAAATCTCTCCCACTAGCTTGCAACTAGCACCAACTCCAAAGCATGACTTGTGGCAAGGCAGGGGTTAAACAAGGTCCACTGCTTCAACCTAGGAACAATGCACTTCATCAACCTAGGAACAAGGCACTTCATCAATAAGGAAACAAATTGGACTATAAGCCATGTAACCATGCCTCCAAATACATGTCAAATGCACCCAAATGGAAACTCGTGGTGAAATATGCCTTTGGAAAAGCCTCCATCAAGCCAATGACACCCCTCTACATCTTTCTTCTTCCCTTGGATGATAAAAGACGCTCAAGTAGGATAGAACAAGGCACATGACCTCCAAATCTCTCCTCGCAACCTGCAATTGCTAGTGAACTCCAAGGATCTTTTGCTGTGCATAGCGAGAGAAGAAAAGCCATGAACATGTGAAAAAAGATGTGCATTTTCAGGTGGTAACAAATGCTATGAGCATTGTCTCCGTTTAACTTCAAAATTACTATGCATACTTTTCATATGGTTTCAATGGGCAATACTTTCTTCTTTGAAAGAAATTATGCATTTTTTAAAAATGCAATTTTTTTGGAAAATCGAGGACCTTTGTCTATACTGGAATACAAATCACTCATAAAAGGATGAGAACAACTTTCCTTCTAAGGTCTCTATGCAAATGTTGACTCTTATCCTAAATAAAATCCATTATTTGCATATGTTAGTTCTCCCTTGTTGAAATCGACTGGACTAGGTTGGACCCTATCATCATCTATTTTGTTCTTATCATGAACAATATTATTTGTATAATGTGTCATATATGGCTATACAATTATTGCGTGCATCTACCAAACCCATTATATGCACTTACATGGAACCTATATGATTTGTATCTGATTATCCTTCTTTGGGGTTTCTATCAAATACAATCAAGGGCATTACTTCAAAATTGTAGTGATTGCAATAAATAAGGTTGCAATGCTATGTAGATAGTGTAGTATTTGTTGATATCTTCTTTGAATGATGACTCTTTTGTTTTAAATGACGACTCTTTTGTTTTGTTTACTCACATTTTCATATTTAATCACTAATGGTGAGGAAGCATTTAGAGGGTTACTTTATTTTGATACAAAGAATTTTAAAATGATTAAACATTTATGCCATTCATACATGATCAATGAAAAAATATTAGATTTATTGCCCTCTTTCATGTTTTATTCTTTTTTGGTTTCTCCACTTCCATGGCCTAAAACTAGGGCTTAAACACAAATATCCTGAACTAAAACAGGTGGTTAACGATGGGGATATGGTTTTATGGCGAGAGCTTGGGGTGAACTCATGGCCTACTTTTGTAGTAGTGAGTCCAAATGGAAAACTTTTAGCACAACTTGCAGGCGAGGGCCATCGTCAGGTAAGAGAAATCATTTCCCTTGACATAAATATATTTGTTTATCAAGTGATTGCTTATGTGATTCCCTTGTATTTTGACATGGTTTTGTAATAGAATATTTTTTCTCTCTTGAAAATGTTTTTGTTGTTGTTGCAGAAGTACTACTTGTAATCAGAACATAATATGTACAGACAGAGAATAAATGTACAGGCAGAGGGTATAATGTATAATCAATAACACAGCTTCCTTAATGCAGTATTTCTACTTATATTAATTGGAAAATAATATGTACAAAGAGGATAATTTGCACAAGCGAAGGGTAGAATGCACAATCGATGAGACAGCTTCCTTAATGCAGTCAGCTGCAATAAGGGCTGACTATCCAGACCTTGAAACATCTTTGGCTTCCCTAATGAATAGAAAACCTTTAGCCTTGACTTGGATACATACCCCATCCAGTGATTGCTTCTGGAATCAGGTTACAGTACTAGAAGAGCTGTAAAACATATACTTACTGTTGATTTTTCAAAGAGAGAGCATAACTGTAATGTGAGCTGGATTTACCTACACAACTTTCCATGAATTTAAGATTAGAGGATGTTTGGTAGAGCTACACATTGGCATTGTATCCGTATGCATAACGTAATTGTAAATGAGATTCTCTTGTCATCTAGTTCTCAGTAAATAGCGAAAGTCACTTGTTTGGAGTATTGAGAATATATAATTTTTAATCTGTGCTTGATATAACATTCCAATGCCTTCAATTCGAAAGATAGGTTTGGCATTAATTATTTTGATTATTGCTTGAAAATATTATTCTTCATGGGGATTTTTTTTATTTTAAATGAAATCCTAGTCAAAATTAATCTTTACAAAGGGACTAAAAACATGTTTGAACTAATATTTTTTAGTTTAACTTGTTTGTTTTTTAGAGTATTGTTAGTTGTGATAAATTGAGCTCCCTTCACCCTGCAACCATGAATCTCTATGCAACCTACTCATATTTTAGTGGTTAACTCCCTGGCCAAAAAAACCTAAATAAAAGCATTGAATTTTTTTGTATTGGTTTGGACTTTTTAAATTCAACTTCTCGACTCATTAGAATCTTACTAGGTTTTATGGATCACTCTCGCTTCACCCAACAACCACAACTTATGTATGTGCAAAAGTGAAATGTCCCAAGCAATTTTAACTGTTTCCTAGCTTGACTTCGGGCATGGTTTGACTCATATCCTTCTAGTTCTTCTATACTTCTTCTACAACCCTGCTAACTGACTGCTGTAGGTTCCCCTTCATAAATATTTGGTTTTTATGCTTAGTGTGAGTGTGGTTTGGGTCACAACATTCCACAAACACTTTGCTAATCAACTGCTGTAGCTTTCAGTTTGAGGTTTAGACTAGATATTTTATCAAACACTTTGACTGAGTAATTCCTGAGTTGCTGATTTGATACTTATGATTTCGTTTGGTAATATTGAACACATTAAAGGGAGTATACCAAACTGATTTATATATGTAAATGGCAGCAGTAAATAGTATTCCACATAAAATGACTATGGCATCAAACATTACTTGATATTCTCAAAGGACAGTGAGAACACCATTACATTATAATCAGCAATGCACAGAGAATAACTCAGATTTACAATGAAGGTCTCACACCTGGGATATCCACTAATTCGTAGGCAGATCTGATGTCTGTTCCAATAGCTTGGGTGACTGAAAATGATGTTTTGAAGCTCAGAACTCGTCCCAGTCTCTTGCAGCAGATTCTAGGCCCTCTGTGAATGACTGTAAACCCCTCTCAAGGGCTTCTCCTTGACTGTAACAGACCCCTCCGTACTGATGGAATTGATATAGTAATTTCCTGACATGGTGCCTTTGGGAAAACTCTTCAACTTCCTGTAGCAAACCCCTACTCTTCTAAACTGATCACAAGCAGGAAGAATATGCTCTCAACAGCAGTGATGTATTTCCTGTAGCAGCCTCGTGTCCTCCTTGTGTGAAAGACTGTGTTTGTGTTAGCAGTGCGCCCTCTCTATGGGAAAAGACAGTAAACACCAAGTTTGTCCTCCTCTGGGAATGAATATTGACTGAGATTGCCAGTGCGTCCTTCCTGTAGATGAATGCAGAATCA
Source organism: Larix kaempferi (assembly GCA_027924585.1). NCBI lineage: Eukaryota > Viridiplantae > Streptophyta > Pinopsida > Pinales > Pinaceae > Larix > Larix kaempferi. Next base: position 10,625,388 of record BSBM01001312.1, on the reverse strand, counting down.
GAGGTTTGTGCGTCCTTTCTCTTTTCTTCTATGAAATCAGGAAATCCCTCTTGCAAGTGCGCCCCTCCTCAATGAATACTCCAGACTAACTGATGAGTGTGCCCTCTCTATAGGAACCTGTTATCACCTAAGTGGTAGCTGTGACTAGAAGGGTATCCTATCCGGGACTGTAGAGAAGGGGCAGTTAAACCCAGGGACACCTCAACAGCCTCGTTCACTACTGATTGAGTAGTTGTCACACCGAACAGGCTCTTGTCACTTTAGGCAAAGCAAAGAGCTGAGTCAAGGGGGAGACCCTAGCCAACCTACTGAAGGCTAGCTAACAAAAACGACACACAATCCAAATTTTAAAGAGCTATGAATGAAGCGATATCTTGTTTGTAAGTCCTAGGTCTAGACAATAGACAATGAGAGAGGCTCAGGGGAATATCAAATGTAAATAAGCTATCAAGAATGATCCCAAATACAAAATATCTCACTATCTAATTAAATTAGAAAGACCCAGGTAAAGGCGTCATGAAAATGATAGTCTAACCACAACCCTAGGAAAATAGTAAGTGAACAATGGCAAATACCCAGGATATGATTTTAACAATGATCTTAAAGCTTGCTAACACCTTTGCTTATATGCTTGATCGAAAGATAAAATCTAAAGCAAATGACAAGGAAAACAAGCAGCCACTAGCAAACAAAATGACACCAAGCTAAGAAGTACGATTTCCCTCAAGTAGACCAGTGCTCAATTCACTGGGTAAATGGAATCAAAAGAGTGCAAAGATCAAGTTGATTTGGTTGCCTAAGAAGGGTTGAGGAGATCCTTAACTTGATTTCTCAAAAGATTCAGTGCTAAGTGACTAAAACTAAAAGAGGGTTTTGTGATTTTATTGTTAAAATGAGTTGTTGGAATGCAAAGTGTTATCACTAGAGTTGGACCTAGACTACTGAGGTTCAAGCCTAGAGAAATCTTAGTAATAATTTAAGGATAACTGGGAATGTAATCTTATAAAAATGATGGTAGGTAAACAATCACCACAGAAATCAGGTTATAGTTTAGAATTGAACTGCAGAAATGCATCACTGTAAAATAAACTAATAAGAAAGGGCTACGAGCATGACTTTATAAATGAAACAAATCAAATTCTGTATCATATATTTAAAGGATAACTACACATGGTTCATAAGAATTCTGGGCTGGATTGATAAGACCATTCACAGAACAAATTTACAACAATATGTAATTCAATTATTAAAACAGAATAGGTTCATTTGAACATAATCATTGCAAAGCAGCTATTTCATATTAACTTGAAACAATATGCATACATGCCTGCAGCTCCTGGCTAAAGTTTGATCTCCATAATGTGTTCCAACCTTCTTCTTGTTTCCTTATAGTCTTCTTATATACAAAAGGATCTAATACTGAAAACAGTTTGATGATCCATTTTCTAAGGATCCGAATATCAAAAAATAGATAGTTTTAATTACAAAAACTAAACTTGGATATTCTTCAATAACTAATTCATTAAAAAGCTGACAGCTGTATAATTCAACTATTCTAGTCTAAATAACAGCTGCGTGTCTAGAAGACATTATATTCATTTAAGCTTATCTAAACATGACCTGGCTCCATCACAAGAGTAGTAATATCTTTTCCATCAGCTGAAGATCTTTTTGCTTCCAAAATTTGAAGTTGAGCCTGCAATTCTTGATTTTGCTGCTGTACTGCCCTTTTCTTTGTCAGGATCTGTTTGGACATTGTGACAATTTCTTGATATTTTACATCTCTTTCCTGTAGGTCTTCCCGGAGTCTTTTATTTGCAGTCATCAAGTCTTCATTAGACCTTTGGAGACGTAGATTCTGTTCTTTAAGAAATTGTAAAGACTTTTTATCTTCATCCAATTCCAGAATTGATTTTATTTTTTCCATTTGCACAGGAGTTTCATAAGCCTCTGAGATTTTTAAACTTTCACTAATTTCATACTCAGTGACTCTCTGTTTGTTTCAACAAAGTTCTTTTGGTATCTGCCCAATATTATCCCTTTGGATTTCCATCATCATCTGCTCTATCTTGAGACATTCCTGATCTGAAAACTGCGCCTTTTCTTCACCTGAAGTGACCATAACCTCACTCTTCTTCACTTTCATTTCCATTTCCAATTTGCTTCTAGATCTGGTTCTGGGCTTCAATTTTGATTCCATATCTTTCGCCTTTAAGGTTTCACCCTGTTCCTCATCTTTCGAACTCGTATTTTTATAGCTGAGCACATCAGGGTTTTTTACACATTCAACAGTAACTGATACCTCTGAAGACTCATCATTCACAATAGAGAACTCCTCTGCGAAATCCTTACCCTGTACATTTGCCGGTTCTATTGCGTCCTCTGTTTGCTTGCCTGAACTTTTCGATTTATTTCCTTTTCCCTTTTCTTTAGAAGGCTTTTGTTTCTTTGTTTCAAACCCTGACTCAAGGAGAAAACGATCCCATGTTTGTTCATTTTGAATCAGCTGAGATACTATCAACAACTTTATTAACCCCTGATGAAAAATAGAACGGGCAGTATGATCTGGATGATCCTGAACCGAAGCAAGCATCTTTTGCAAACTTTTTAACAAATAAAATGGAAAATTAAGCTTCAAATCTCCATTAAGATGCATCAGAAATCTTAAATGGCACCTTAAAACCCGGTCGTAGCGATCCTCATAGGTAATGTAATTTTGAACCATTTCTAATGGAATTCTCCATTCTGGTTTAAGCTTACTCACATGTATACCATTTTTCCAATTTAATTCTTCAAACCCTGGTAATAAGAACTTACTGTAATCAGCTTTGAAAGCTTGCTGTTTGAACCACCTTTCACCTTGTATCGGGACTCTAATGGCTTCTGCAATAGACTCAAGACCAGTACAAGTCTTTGGCTTGATTAAGAACTTGAGAGCTGACCTGTTTTCATGCCCCGATATATCCATGCTTATGGACATAGTAGTCATAGATTTTCCCCCAGTCTACGGAATGCTTTTGTGTATAAAGTGGTCTGCTGGACTAGGGGGTCATCTTCAAATGGATTTATCATATGCTTCTATTCCTAACTCTGATGGGTCTCTAGTTAGGATTTATCAGGAGCCTTTTTATGATGGTCATCTTGAGAGTTATGAGGATGGTGTAAGGAACACTTATGGCGAGGGAGAATTATTGTTGAGGGTATTTTCATGGTCATGGGTGGCCATAATGAGGATCATAGTACTGGAAGAGAAGAGATTTGGAGATCTTTTGGAGATGATGATTCTTCTGAGGAGGATAGTGAAAGAACTAGTTTTGCTAGAGATTTAAGCCTTGAAATGCATTGTACAGAAGTGTCTGAAGAGATTCGAATTTTGAACCAACTTAATGATGTGGAACCACAAGATGGTCAACTTAATCCCATCACTGAAGTTGGTGAGCTTAGAACTGTTAGGGAATCCCTCACATCGATTGACCACAATGTGGATAGAGAAAGACAAGGGTTTAATCACACCTTTCCATTGACAAGTCACATAGATGGAACACATCCTTTTCCTGCAAGGGAGAGTGATGAAGAACCAAATGAATACCATTTTTCTGATGTTCCTGATCATTTATCTCGTATGTCTTTGGAAGATGGAGTATTGAGGCAAGTAAATGACAACTCTATGAGTTGGCAAGAGCATGCCTTGATACATGATGCTCTTGAAGGAGAGCTCTCATTAAACAATCTTTCTATATTTCAGGAAGATCCCCCTGTCACAGTCTCAACCAATGAAGAAGAACTATCATTGAGATATCCGTTGCTGAGGGACATCGCTAGTTTCCTTTGCCCCCGAGAGTTACCTAATAGTGAAGAAAGTATGCGCTCTAATGATTCATCTCACATTCCTACTCCTTCACCCACATCTATAGAATCGGGACTTCAAAGTTCTCATAGCATTTTTTGAATCATTCGTCATTTTTGACTACTCACTTTGCAAGCCTAAAAGATATGGTTGCTCCCATCCCATCTGGATAAGGTAGTAGTAGAAGCAATGAAAATCATAATATGCCATCTCCAACGGATGATGAGGATGAGGACATTGTTGTCAGAGACTTTTGGACCGTGGGAGAAACCCCTAAGTATATCATTCACCCATAGAGTGAGGAGTCAAGAGAAGAACATGAAAGGAGAAGAGTAATTCATGAAGTCCTTATTGGTAGGGTAGCCATTCCTTTGGAAGGAGGGCCTCCGAGATTTGATGCAGTTCCTCCTAATAGGAACTTGAGGATAATTACACAACCACGATACCAAACGGATGTCCATCCCATTCCGATCCGCAATGTTGAAGTAATCCTTGATTCTGTGAATCGTTGTAGATTTTCTAGCGGTGATAAGGTCATAGTACCTAATCATATATTTTACATATGATCCAGGGGATCTGACGATATATGGGTTGGACCACTCACGGTTGAGCGTTGTATTGATGATATTTGTTTCCTCACTACTAGGAGTGGGCAGCAGATCATGCTACTTATCAATCAAAGAGAGTTGAGGGATTACATCCCTGACTTGACTTGAGTTGGATTCCTATTGCCTGTTTAGTGTAGGTAGGTTCTTGAATAAGCTCGCTGGAGCAATAAGGATTTGAGTGTCTTCTTTCTTTTTCTGAGTGTTGAGTGTCTTATTTCTTTTTCTGAGTGTTGAGTGTCTTATTTCTTTTTCTGAGTTTTGAGTGTTGCTTGAGTTTCCCTGAGTTATTTGAGTTTGGTTATCTTGCTTCTTTCCAAGCTTTCCTGCAATAAAATAAAATAGAACATGTTTGTTGTTAGATTAGTATTTTCATGCCATGCATTTGAGTTTATATTCTAGATTAGAATTTGATTTTATTTTATTCCAATTTTCTGCCAAAAGTTCATGGTTGGATTTGATTCTAGTTTCGTGGTGAGCTTCCTAGGTTAACACTACCCATTTGTACTGGTTGGGAGATGGTTGTTTTGGAATTCTTAGGAGTTCGAGTGTAAACAATTAGGTTCTTTGAGGAACTCCTGAAGTTATAGTGGTGACAAGTTTGTCAAACAGTGGAGTTGCTTGATGGAGTTTCTAGGTGAAGGGATGGGAATCTTCACCAAAGAGGTTTGTCATTCAAAGAAACCAAGGAACTTTTTACTCCCCGACAGCGACACCAAAATGTTGTTGCACAACCTAGTATCCTTGAAATTGCAAGAATTAATCGACTGCTAACTTGGAAAAACCTCAAGAATATACCCCTAAGTGTCACTCGGATCGACTCCTCTCCCTTTAGGTTTCTTATGTCCACCGAAGTAAACCTAGACTAATCATGGAAGGTGTCCCCAACCAAGCTTTTTCTAGATACTTTCTAGAGATTATCCGACTTTCTCAAGTACTAGCTTGTCGATTTCTAGGAAGATAGTGTGCCTGAGATGATTACAGAGATTTAAATGTGGCACACGATGTGTAAAGGTGGCTAGGGTACTTACAATTACGAAGGTTGACAAAGGCATATGAAACCCTAGTTTAACTGCAGTTTCATAGTGGCTCTTAAGGATGCTTTTATGGTATAATTGATGAGGCTACTATGAATGATTTGTTTTCATGTTATGAAGATTAAGTATCAACAATGTGTAAATGTTACTTGCCGGTCTTTAAAAAATATAGTTCTTAGTTCATGTTTAGCCAATAAGATTATTGATTCAGAATGCAATGACTAGTTAACAAATATTACTTGAACAATAACTAGTGAAATTGCCCAAACAAGTGTGAAATAGGTTGATACTAGTGGCTGATTTTTTATATGTATGTGGATGAGAGAGTGATTAGCTAGCAATGGTATGCAGTGCCGTCAATTATAGAAGAATAGCTCTCTTGTAGCACCAACAACCGACCAATGAAATGAGAGAGGAGTTTTCCTTTTATAGCTTTATAAGCTCAACCTCCTCATCATTTTTTTTTTTTTTAATTCTAGAAGACTCAAAACCAAATCTCTGTTGACATGATAAATAATAATAAAAATACCACCAAGTGGTTGAGAACAGCCAAAGGAGAGGGACAATTTGGCATTTGAGAGAAACTTCTAGCTTTCCTTAGCACGTGTGGGCCTGAGCAATCTTCTAAAGTTCCCAACCAACTCCCAAAAGATAAGTGATGGTTCCAAAAAGTCAACAAGGGACAAAACCAAGGGTAGTTTAAGGAAAGAGGGCCAAACGTGTGAGGGAAGGTGGAATGACTCACACGTGTGGGCTCTAGGAGGGACGTTTTGGCACTTAGAGGAGGGCATTTGGGGAGTTAGGGGTCTAGATAGGTTTAGGAGGGTTAAAGGACTAGGACAGACATAAAAAGTATGGGGGAACTAGCCTAGGATGTTAGTTTAGGAGGGTGCATTGGGATGTGTGAGATTTGCGTGAAAATATGATGAGGGCTTTACATTAGAAGGGGGGAACTTTAAGTTATAAAGTTATTAACAAATTAAAACATTTAACTTAAATTTAAACTTAAGAAAGCCATGTCTTGACCTTTTAACTTGTTTTTAACTGCTAGGACATTAGAATTATCATGTAACCATGTGCAGGAGGGACTCCTAAGGCTCTAGACTCTAACTTGACATTGGATAAATGTCCATGGTGACCATATACATGAGATGTTTACATTACGAAGATTAATAGGGCTCAAGTGTTCTAATGTATGGTGAATTGCACCTAGGAATTGCCCCCGGCTTGGAGGATTCGGGTGAAAAAACCTTGGATTATTTATGATCATAAAGATATAAATAATCATTGGTAAAAAAACACTAAAGAGACATTCCCTTTCTGCAAGTGTCATAGGGGAGTTGAGTATGTGTTATAACTGGCCCTTTACATATACAAGATATATCTTAGTTACATCATTACATTACATTACATCACAACCATGGACCACCTGATACAATGATACAGTTTACATGACTGGATTAGAGAAGCCATACACTGAACATCGTTTGGATCATCTGCATCTTCACCCCTAGATAAGTCCTTGTACCATTTGAGGGGTAACAAGGAGGATGTGGGGGATCAGGAGGATGCAGATTTAGATGATTCTATCATATGATTAGAGTCTTAGATTGTAGACTCTACACTCTAGTAATGAGAAAATAGTAATTACATGACGACTATGCTTATGTTTGGACTTTGAACTCTAGAGGTCATGTAGAGCCCATTTTTTTTATGTATTTTGGTTCATATATTTCCATAGGTGCTATTTTGGTTATAAGCACCCTGACTTGCTATATACATGAGATAACTTTGCATATTTGTGTCCAATGGTTTGCATTCGCATGGATGTACATGAATATATATATATTTTTTATCAAATAATTAATATTTTATGTATTTTTTGGTTGACCTTTTTTTTTTCGGGTTTTGGTTCAGTTCTAATTGGTTTCAAATTTTTATGGTCCTATTATCACACAACTTATAGTTGCCCCTAACGACGATCCTATTTTGGACAGTAGACGAACTAGGCAACTAAAGAGGTGACCTAAGAGGGCCTCGATCCCCAAGATGGATTGGTTGTCACGCTAATCGAGGCACTCTTCGCTTCTTGCTATCCAAGCCCCAGATAGCAAAGGGGGAGACCTTGATCTACTCCCGACAGGAGAGATCTAACCCAATCACTAGATCAAGCTATTCAATAGGGTACTGATATCACACCATAGTAGCTGGGCTACTATTCTTGCTGAGCATATAGCTGCACTTTTTAGAGCTTGTATTTTACAGAGATTGGCTATGATGAGATTGTATTTTGAGATCACTCATGATCAGAGCAGTATATTATATTAGACTTTTGTTAGACTTTGTGCCAAGGATGAGCCTTGGGAGCTTAGATTTGATGACCGATATGACCCTTTATTCCATACAGTTTCAGTTCAGTGCCCAGTGATGTTATTACAGCAGTGTTTCAGATGATTTATGATGATTATGATTATGATGTGATATAACTTATGGACTTCTGATTATTGACTATGGATTATTAACTTGTTGTTTTAGTCATCTTCACAACATTAGCTTGGTATATGATTCAGGAAATGGCAATATTATTTAAAACTAAAATTGAATATCTTGGATGATGTTATAACTATTAATGGATGTATTACTTGCACATTTAGGTTTCTTGACAAAACCCACCAGTTTTACTACCCTCCTATGCATAGATATGGTCTTTCTTGACATTATTGTCTGCTAGCTTAGGCACCACATTCATTTGACTCCATCCATCTGTGACCTTCCCGATTTGGCTTTCAGCTTTGATTTTCCTTTCTTGACTTTTTGATACTGAGGACTTCCCCATTTCTACCTCTGTGTTGGACCACATCCATGTTTGTTCAGTGTCTCGGCTCTGAGTTGGTGACAGAACTTGCCTTCAGTGAGTTGGATTGTAAGCCTAAATCATTCTGGTCGGTTGTCCCGATGTTTGGCACCGATAGAAGTCTCCCTAGTCACTTGAGATGTTGTTGGCTAAAGCTGAAAGCTCATGTACTACTTTGTATTGGAAATCTATATAAATTCGCCCATGGAAATTGTAAACTCTAGAATGTGTTTCTTGACACACGTGAGTAAAGGGCAAGAGCAATGAAATGCTAAAATACTCCTCGAAGAGTATAGAAAAGGCCCAAAAAACAAATGTTACTCAAAAGTTATATCTATTATTGCTGACCTTGTATATGTATAAACCTGCCCTGGATGCAAGCTGCAACTAGTTGTGCTTCTTAGCACATCTGAAATCCGAAGGGTTATGTAGGCCAAAAAAGGCCATGAAATGAAATAAATGATCCTAATGAACTTGGATCAGATTGATGTAGACATGATGCCTAAGTTGAATAAACACTCTCTAAACAACTTATCCATTTGTGAGGCACAACCTTCCCCATTCTTATTTTGTCCAGCACAGAGTGTAGCTTGCCCTCTCCCCGTCCAAGTGTCATTTAGTTAAGTTTGGTCAAGTCACCCCTTTTAGCCTAGCCTTGTTCTTAGCCTTTATCCTTAGCTAGCAGTTAGGCCATGTTCGATGGTGAGTCTGTCATTAAAGCTGTTGTGCAAGTAAGACATAAATAACATTGAAAATATATACATGATAAATGCCATTGGATTATGTTTATAATTTAAGTTGAGCTGTGAATATGATCTAAAGGAACATGTCTTAGTCTTTGTCATAATCTTGTCCTTGGTTATATTTTGACTTAGTCAAACATAGTTTGACCATGGTCATTCTTGGGATTTGTGATGATGTGGACCATCTATGCTTATGGATGATGATTGATGGTCCCACATACTCTTATTGATGACTCCATATGGTGGACATATGATTTAGATGATTGATGCAATTCAACAGTTTTATTATTATTTCAAGATCATCAGATTATACACTGTTCGGATATGGTGGACCCTAATGTTGACCCCTTAGGTCAACCCATGGTGTATGAGTACGCATTTCTTGTAGATTTGGGTCTTCTGGATCCATTGAGACTCTTTTTCTTCAGTTCCGGGCACTTCTGGCAGTGATAGATGCATTTTTCCACCTGTTGACCACTTTTGGGCATGTTTCCCCAGCCTATCCAGCAGGGGCATTGGAGGCCAGTTTCAACTAGGGCGTTGTATGGGAAGGGGGTGGTCCAGCCACTTGTTTTTACCATTATCCTCCCCTTCCAGACAGCCTGGTGGGGTCAGTTTTACAGCGCAGGCACTCTGGGTGTCAGTTTGGGCAGCTTCATGGTTTTCGAGGAGGATTAAAAATGGAATAAAAGGGTCACTAAGGAATTCGATTTGGGCAATTGAGGCAAGCGTTTGGCACTTGGTCTTCACAGAGGTCTTCCAAGGTGAACCCCCCATCTTCCAGTTAGATGGCATTGGTCAGTGGGGTCCACAGTGGCCATATGAGGCCTTTTATTGCATGTCTCTCATAGATTTTGAGGTCAGGATTTGATCATTTGTGTTATGTGGACATAGCATGGTCCTTTATATTATGTATTATTGTGCCATGGGGATGAGCTAGTAAGGATTGATGCCTCCCAGCCCCACCATGAGCTCCTTGAGTCATGCCCATGTCATATTTGTTGGGCCCTTGTATCTTAGCCCCCTTTAGAGGATGACGTCACCCTCACTTTGTCACTTTTAGCTATGACATCATCTTTATTTTGATTGATCCATGTGATTTTATGTTAGGCTCATCTTAGCCATTGATTATGTTGTGAGATCTTTTAATCTCAACCACTCATTTCAAAAAGTGGTTTTGAGATCTAGGGTTTTGGTCTTTATTATCCTATATAAGGAGGAGACCCCCCTCATTGTAGAGCATTTTGGAGCTCTTGAATATTGGAATAGAATACTTCTTTGTGGAGCTACTTCTCTTGTCTTGTGGATTCTTTTGCACTTTGAATATACAGTATCTCTTCTATGTATCATTGTGGATCTTGGGGCTACACGTTGTTTTCTTATAGGGAGGCCGAATTGGTGAAGAGGAGGACGTTATTGTTGGAGGGATCCACATATTCTCTCTTGGGTTGAGCTTGTCTTGTAGGAGGAGGACAATTTGGCATCTTTGGAGGAGGACGTTTTTGCTTGGAGCACTAAGATCTCACTCTTGAATATACACATAGGGGAATGCTATCAATTTGCAAAGTGGCCACAAGCAATTGAGGTAAGTTCTTCAAGGTATGTACCTAGATCCATCCATTCTTCTTCATTGGTCATCAAACCCTTAAAATTAAAACCCTCATTTTTATATTTCCCTAGATCAACTTGGATCTAGCTTGGCTTTGGGGATAATAAAAAGAACCCACCTCTATAGCATCCACGGCAATTCGAATCTATAGTTTGGTGGCATTTAGCCTTCATTTGACACATTTTCCAAGGCACATTAGCCTCCTTGAGGGAAGTCTCACTCCTTGAGGGAAGCTAGTGGGGATAGCTCCAAGACTTGGGTAGGTGAGATCCCACTTGATTTGCACTTGTCTACTTTGATAACCTACCCCTAGTGCTTCACCTCTTTGATTTTTGCCTTATGGGCCCCATTCCTCATTTTGAGGGTTGTGCCCCACTTGGGTCATTGGGTGATGCATTTTCAATCTTAGATCTATGGAGATCTAGCTCACGTTGGGGCATGCCACTTAAAACCCACTTTCATAATTTCTTTAACTACCCCGATCTACATTTTGGCATCACTTGGACTCCATTTGCCCCCTCATCTAAAGGCACTAGTATCCCTTGGTCAATTCGCACTCCTTGGGGTTAGTGTCAGTTGCTAGATCCCATATGTGGGTATCATCTATCTCCTCCTAGATCCATAGATCTACATCCTTGCATACCCCTTAGTGCCATCTCACCCCTAACTTCACCTTGTGGGTCCCATTTGGACCATTTCCATATTTTAAGGAAGTGGGCCCCACTTGTGTATTTTCATGGTACTAGATCTATCCATTAGGTGGCCTTATTCATTCATTGGTTGAAACACTTGTCACCTTTAAGCCTCTTCAACCACACTTAACTCTTGGGTCCACTTAATCTAATCAACTCATTGGTTTCCGTAACTCATCTTTTACACATTTCCCTAGGAACCTTTAGGTTAGTCAATCTTCATCGATTGGCTAGGGTCTCCTCCTTGGTCTTGATTCTTCATGATCTAAAGTGAAGAGTGCCTCGGTTATCGTGACTCCCAGCTTGCATTGGGAACCGTTGCCTCTCTTGGGTCACCACTTTAGTTGTCCATCTCCTCTATCGTCCTGGATGGGATACCTTTAGGGACAACTACAAGTTGTGTGATAACATGTACGTAAGGTGAGGGGTGAACAACCCTAGATCTAAGGAATAAGGTCAATGTGGAGGCTTAAGATAGATGAGATTCAACCTTAGATGTATTAGACACAATGACTTGAAGATTAAGAACGGATCCAGGATTTAGGTGCTAGGGTAAATGATTAAAATCAACTTCCTTGGGAAACGTGTACTTAAATCAAGGAGAATGGTCCCACGTAGTGGATATGAGAGAGTTAGGGCTTCCTAGCACAGCTTGGATTTAGATCTGACAGTATCACAACACACAAGCTCGGAAAAAGGGTACCAAATATTCGGAAGACCAACAAACCAAGGAGGGTGCAAGCATGGAGAGATCAGTGCCTAGGGAATGGGGTAGATGGAGTCCACAGAGCAAGATGCCCTTGAGGACCCACTTGGGGCTAGGCCTAAGGATGAAAACCCAGAATTGGTTCGCTAGTAAACCAAATAATCAAACCTAGAGAATTTTTATAAGATTTAGCAGTTAGGGTTTGAAAGTAAATGACAGATGGGTAAGTTAGAAAAATAAAATACTCACCTTATGAGCGTACCTGGATGATGAGAATGGATGGCAACATGACGAGGACTACTCCCGCAAAGATCAAATGAAGATTTGGCGTGTTCTCTTGCTCCTACGATTTGACAAAGTCCACAAGTGCGCCCCTCTCTTCCCGCAAAACCAAGGAGATCAACTCAATCAGTAAACAAAGAACGAGGGTAAATGCAAATAAAGAATAACATGTAGAGAATAATTAGTACAAAGACAAAACTACTCCCTGAATAACCGGATCTGAGAGAGAGAGACAGGGTGAGTGTCCCCAGCGAATGTGCCCCTCTACCAAATCGTCCTCTTCACTTGCAAGTAAAAATATGGATAGAAAATGTGCAAGATATTCCTCGAGATCTTCAGTGCAATGGAAAAGTAGTTTCAATCACCATAGCCATACATCCAAACCAAGATACAAGACTTTCTCACAAGAATAAGATTTTATTCCAATAGCCAAGAGCCAAAAGTCCCTTTACAATGAGGGCGGTCTCTTCCTTAAATAGGAATGAGAGAGACCAAAGCCCTAACGACTTTTTGAATGAGTGGTTGAGATGAAAAGATACTGTTATCAGACAACTTGTAGTTGTCCCCAAAAGGTATCCTATCCAGGACAATAGAGGTGTCAGACAACTAAAGAGGTGACCGAAGGCTTGCCACGGTTCCCAATGCAAGTGGGAGTCACGTCAACCGAGGAAACCTTCACTTTAGATCAAGATAAATCAAGCTCAAGGGGGAGACCCTAGCCAATCTATGAATACTATCTAACCCAAAGACTCCTCGGGAAATGTGTGAAGTTATGCAAGGAGATCAATGGTATAAGATTTTAGATCTAGAAATGTAAGTGGACCCAAGTTAGTTAGGGCTTGGTTGAGAGGCTTAAGCAAGGGACAAATGAGTCAACCAAGTGTTTGATTAAGGTCACTTATGAAGTTAAACAAGTAGATCTAAAGGGGACCTAATGCCATGAAAATTACCCAAGTGAGGCCCACCCCATAAAAAGTGGAAAATGGTCCAAATAGGGCCCACAAGGTCAAAGTTAAAGTTAAATGGCACTAGGGGGTATGATATAGCATGGATCTATGGATTTGACAAAGAATTAGCAATACCCACATATGGGATCTAGCAAATGACCATCTACCTAAGGAGTGCGACTTTCCTCAAAGAGGACTAGTACCTTAGTTGGAAGGGCAAATGGAGTCGAATGTCCACCAAAATATAGATCGGGATAGTTAAGATGATTATTTAGGTGGGTTTAAATTATCTAGATCATGCCATGGCTAGATCTCCATAGATTTAATGCATCACCTAGTGACCCAAGTGGGGTACAACCCTCAAAATGAGGAATGGGACCCACAAGGTGAAAATCAACAAGGTGAAACACTAGGGGTAGGTTTTAGGGGCTGATCTATCTAGTGAAGCAACAACCTCTCCTACCCACGTCTTGGAACTAACAAACTAGCCTCTCCCAAAGAATGCGACTTCCCTTGAAGAGACCAATGTGCCTTGGGAAATGGGCCAAATGGAGTCCAAACACCACCAAACCGTAGATCGGAAATATTGTGACTAATGTAGAGGTGGGTTTTAAATTATATCCCCAAAAGCATGCTAGATCCAGGTAGATTTGAAAAAATGTAAAAATGAGGGTTTTAACTATGAGTGTTTGTAGATATAAGCGAATAGATGACCAAGATAGAAGAATAGCATACCTCCTTGAGCGTACCTGGAAAATGAAGATGAATGTTGCTTGTGACAAGGATTACTTCCCACAAAGATCAAATGCCAAACTTGATGAAGCCCTCTTGCTATGCGTTTTGCCTCCTTCAACCAATTCAGCCTCCTCTTCCTGTCAACCAAGGACACAAAGATCAATCAGGAAAAAGGAATGGAGGTAGATGCAAACAAAAGATGAACAAACATGAAATTGTTGGTGCAAAGACAAAACAACTCCCTGTAAACCCAAAACGACTTGATGAAGGTAGCAGGGTAGGCCTCCCCACCAATGCGCACTCCTCTAAGACGTCTTCTTTGCCTGCAATCGTGTTAGTGAAGATAAAATTCAAGATGGCCACCAATGTTTGTCAGTGCAGAGGAAGAAGCATTTACTATCACCACAGACAAGCATTCAACTCCATGAACCAAGGATGCGCAAGAAAAATATTTTATTCCAATAGCTTTGAGCCAAAATCTCTAGATGCCTTTACAATGAGAGGGTCTCTTCCTTTTATAAGAGAGGAAGACCAAAACCCTAAACCACTTTTGAAAACTAGTGGTTGAGATCAAAAGATATAACAATGTAATCAATGGCTAAGATGAGCCAACATAACAATAGACATGGATCACTCAAATAAGTGATGATGTCATGGCTAAAAGAGCCCTAGGGGGATGACATCATACATAGGGGTGGCCTAAAACATGTGTGCCACAACATAATGACATGGACAAGTGACTAGGAGCACATGGTGGGGCTAGGAGGTATTACTTCCTTGCACTAGCATGTCCCCATGGCACAATAATATAAAAATATGACTCAATGACATGTCCAAGTATACAAATGATCAAATCCTGCCCCCATAATCAGAGAGCGATATGCAATAAAAGTCCTCCTGTAGCCCATGTGGACCCCATTGACTGGTGCCAACTGATCTGGAAGAAGGGGGATACACCATGGATAACCTCTGAGCAGACCAAGTGCCAAAAATTTGCCTCAATTTCCCAAATCAAATTCCTCAATGACCCTTTTATTCCATTTTTAAATCTCCTGAAAATCCCTGAAAATGCCCAAAAATGAATCTGGGGTGCCTATGCTATCAAACTAAGTGCACCATCATGTCCGGAAAGGGGGGTAATATGGTAAAAACAAGTGGTTGGACCCCCCCCCTTCCTCTATAGCGCCCTAGGCAACGACTAGCCTCCAAAGATATTGCTGGACAGGCCACATCAGCATGGCCAATCTGGTCAATAGGTGGAAAACTGCTAATATCATGTTGAAACTGAAAGATAAGTGTCTTGACTCTTAATGGATCCAGAAAACCCAAATCCATTAGAGATGAGTACCCATACATCTCATGGTAACCCGTAGGATCATCTGTAGGGTCCACCATACCCGGACAAGTAAAAATATGCTGATGTATAAACAATAATAATCCGTGAAAAATGTATCAATCATCATCTGAAGCATGTGCCCAGCATATGGAGTCATCAATAGGCATATGTAGGACCATAGATCAACATCATATAACATAAGTGGTCAATCTCATCACAGATCCAAAGGATGACCATGGTCAAACTATGTTTGACTAGGTCAAAATACAACCAAAGACGAGATTATAACAAATGATTAAGACATGTTCCTTTAACCATATTCATAGCTTAACTCGAAGTATAAACATCAATCAAGTGGTAGTTAATACATAGATATTCAATGCAATTTATAACGTACTTGCATCAAAGCTTTAAAGACATACTTCATCCAATGGACATGGCCTAACTGCTAGCATAGGGTCAAGGCTAAGGACAAGGCTCGGTAGAAGGGATGACTTGACCAACTTGTCATAGTGATACTTTGGATAAGGGAAAAGGTGTTACACACTTAAGCATGTGTTAGACCAATATACACAGGGAATGACGGTGTCTCACAAATGGATGAGTTGTTTAGTGAAGTGTTTATTCAACCTTGGCAAAAATGTCTACTACCAGAACCGTCACTCATGGCTCTAGGGGACACTTTGATTTAGCTGTCCCTTACTCCATCTCAAATCATAACTCGTAGGCTCAGTGAGGTATTTTTCCATGAGGTCAGCAGTCTTTAGATTTAGCATTTATTTAGCCATTGCTTTTTAGGACCTTTCATTTCATATAATTTCATGGCTAACAATCATTAGATATAGCATTTATTTAGCCACTGCTTTTTAGGACCTTTCATTTCATATAATTTCATGGCCAACAATCATTAGATATAGCATTTATTTATCCATTGCTTTTTAGGCCTAGTACAATTTGCTTAAGGTTTTAGCCAACAACAACTCAAGCAACTAGGGTGAATTCTGCGTAGAAACACACATCGGGGCAACCGACTAGAATGATAATGGCATAAAATCCAACTTACCAAAGGCAAGCTTTGTTGCCAACTCAGAGCCGAGACACAAAACTAAAATGGATGCAAGTCCAACACAGAGGCAAAAGCGGGGAGGTCCTCCATATCATAAGTCAAGAAGGTAAGTCGAGGTGAAAGCCTAAACAAGGAAGGTCATGGATGGATGGAGTCAAGTGAATGTGGTGCCTAAGCTAGCAAACATAATGTCAGGAAAGACCATGTCCATGCTCGTAAGAGGGTAAGTGAAACCAATGAGTATAGTCAGTAAACCTTTAAAGTGCAAGTAATACATCCAATTTATTATTTAAATCCAACCAAGATAGTTCATTTTATTCATTTAAATAATACTGCCACATCATAAGTTATATACCGAGTTAATGCTATCAAGATGACTAAAACAACAAGATAATAATCAAATGCTAACAATCACAAGTCTAATAGTCATATCATTGCATATCTCAATCAATATCATCTAGAACCAATGAAACACTGCTGCAATAAGAACATCTGGAACTCTGGGCACTAAACTAAATCTGTATGGAACAAAAGGTCACATCGGTCATACAATCTATGCTCTCAAGGCTCAGTCTTGGCACAAGGTCTACACACTGTCTGATATAACTGCTTTGATGTACAAGTGATCATAAATAATGTTGCTCATCATAACTGATCTCAATGAAACTGTGTAAAGGAAAAGCTTTGAAAAGTGCAAATATCTGCTCAACAAGTATAGTAGCCCAAATACTATGGTGTGATAACAGATACGACAATGATAATCAACGGCTAAGATGAGCCCAAATACAATATATAGGGATCACTCAAAAAATAGAGGGGGCGCACTCACTAAGATGCCCTAGGGGGACGCACCACATGATAAGTGACCAAGACACATGACACAAGCACATGGTGGGGCTAGGAGGTGTAACATATCCTTCTCTAGCATGACCCCATGGCACAATAACATATAATAACTCAAGATAATATCATAATGTGACCAATTGACCAAATCGTGGCTCCTCAATGACATAATAAAAATGCCCAAAATAATAGCTTGGAGTGTATGTGGACCCCACTGAATGCTGCAAGCTGTGCCAGAAGGTGTGGGATGCATCACAAAAATCCTCTGAACAAACTTTATGCCAATTCCTTTCCTCAATTGCCCAAATCGATTTCGTCAGTGAGCATTTCTTCCATTTTTTATTCCCGGAATATCACCTGTAAAATAATAAAATGCCTATATCGCTCTGCCAGGTGACCCAGACATAAATCTAACTGCACCAAAATGTCTAGGAGCATGGTAATATGGTAATAACAAGTGGCTAGACCCCATACTCCCTCTGTAGCGCCCTGATGAACCAAAATAATCTCGAAATGTGCTAACAGGCCATTTTATATGGCAAATATGCAATAAAGTGATAACTGACTATAATCCCATCTGAAAGTGCTTGAAACTGATATCTGAGTGTACCAATGGACTTAGAAGGCCCAAATGTAGTAGAGATGAGTACTCATACATCATGTGACCACCTGGATAATCATCTGTAAGCTCAACCATGCTTGGACAATAAAAATAATGGTCTGTAAATAATAATAACAATAAAATTCTATCAAACCATCACATGAAACCTGTGTCTGATGCATGTGTTACCACACCATAGTAGCTGGGCTACTATATTTGCTGAGCAGATATTTGCACTTTTCAGAGCTTTGCCTTTACAGAGATCAGTTATTATGAGCAACATTATTTATGATCACTTACAGATCAAAGTAGTGTATATCAGACATTGTGTAGACCTTGTCCCAAGGCTGAGCCTTGAGAGCCTAGATTTGATGACCGATATGACCTTTTGTTCCGTACAGATTCCGTTCAGTGCCTGGAGTTCCAGATGTTCTTATTGTAGCAACGTTTCATTGGTTCTAGATGATATTGGTTGATGTATGTAGTTATATGATCTGTAGACTTATGACTATTAGCATTTGATCATTATCTTGTTGTTTTAGCCATCTTGATAGCATTAACTTGGTATATAACTCATGATGTGGCAATATTATTTAAATGATTAAAATGAAATATCTTGGTTGAATTTAGAATAATAAATTGGATGTATTACTTGCACTTTAAGGTTCACTAACTATACTCATTGGTTTCACTTACCCTCTTATGAGCACGGACATGGTCTTTCCTGACATTTATGTTTGCTAGCTTAGGCACCACATTCACTTGACTCCATCCATCCATGACCTTCCTTGTTTTGGCTTTCACCTTGACTTGCCTTCTTGACTTTTGGTATGGAGGACTTCCCCGTTCTTGCCTCTGTGTTGGACTCCATCCATGTTTGTTTTGTGTCTCGACTCTAAGTTGGTGATAGAATTTGCCTTTGGTAAGTTGGATTTTATGCCTTGATCAGTCTAGTCGGTTACCCCAATGTGTGGTTTAGATTGCGGAATCCCCCCTAGTCACATGAGATTTTGTTGGCTAAAACCTGAAGCACATGTACTACTTATATGGAAATTATTGGAAATCTATCTTATGAAAGCCCATGGAAACAAATGAAATGAAAAACTGTGATTGTCATCACAATGAAAAAGAGCTAAAGCAATGAAATGCTAAAGTACCCCAATGAAGGTTCCAGAAAGGTCTAAAAAGCAATGACTAAATAAATGCGAAATCTAAAGATTGCTAACCTCAAAATTGTATAAATGAAAGGCCAAATAAAAAACAGTGGTTAAATGTATACCAAATCTAAAGACTGCTGGGCATGGAAATGAAATGAATGATCCTAATGAACTTGGATCAACTTGATATAGACATGATGCCAAGGTTGAATAAGCACTTTCTAAACAACTTACCCATTTGTGAGGCACTGCGATTCCCTTTGTTTATCTTATCCAGCACATGCTTGAGTGTGTAGCACCTTTTCCCCTATCCAAAGTATCACTTAGTTAAAGTTTGTCAAGTCATCCCTCTTACCTAGCCTTGTCCTTAGCCTTCATCCTTTGCTAGCAATTAGGCCATGTCCATTGAATGATGTATGTCTTTAAAGCTTTGGTGCAAGTAAAATTTTAAACAACATCGAATAGCTATGTATTAACTACCACTTGATTGATGTTTATACTTTAAGTTAAGCTGTCAATATGGTTAAAGGAACATGTCTTAGTCATTTGTTATAATCTTGTCTTTGTTTGTATTTTGACCTAGTAAAACATAGTTTGACCATGGTCATCATTGGTATTTGTGATGAGATGGACCACTGGAGTTATATGATGTTGATCTATGGTCCTACATATGCCTATTGATGATTCCATATGTTGGGCACATGCTTCAGATGATGATTGATGCAGTTTTCATGGATTATTATTTACATAT
This sequence comes from Larix kaempferi, assembly GCA_027924585.1. Lineage (NCBI taxonomy): Eukaryota > Viridiplantae > Streptophyta > Pinopsida > Pinales > Pinaceae > Larix > Larix kaempferi. The sequence continues at coordinate 10,605,577 of BSBM01001312.1, read as the reverse complement.
CATCATATTTTTTCTTTTCCGGGTATGGTAAACCCTACAGATGATCCTACAGGTTATCATGAGGTGTATGAGTACTCATTTCTAGTGGATTTGGGTCTTTTGGATCCATTGAGACACTTATCTTTCAGTTTCAGGCTTTCCTTGACATGATACTAGCAGTTTTCCACCTGTTGACTAGATTGGCCATGCTGATGTGGCCTATCCAGCAATATCTTTGGAGGCTAGTCGTTGCGTAGGGCACTACAAAGGAAGGAGGTGGTCCAACCACTTGTTTTTACCATATTAGCCCCTTCCGGACATGATGGTGCACTCAGTTTGACAACGCAGGCACACCAGAGTTAGTTTTGGGCATTTTATGTGATTTTTAGGAGATTAAAAAATGGAATAAAAGGGTCATTGAGGAATTCGATTTGGGAAATTGAGGCAAGGTTTTGGCACTTGGTCTGCTCAGAGGTCATCCATGGTGTATGCCCCTTCTTCCAGATCAGTTGGCACTAGTCAGTGGGGTCCACATGGGCTACAAGAGGACTTTTATTGCATCCCTCTCTGATTTTGGGGACAGGATTTGATCATTTGTATACTTGGACATGTCATTGAGTCATATTTTATATTATTGTGTCATGGGGACATGCTAGTGAAGGGAAGCAATACCTCCTAGCCCACCATGTGCTCCTAGTCACTTGTCCATGTCATTATGTTGTGGCACACATGTTTTAGGCCACCCCAATGTATGACGTCATCCCCCTAGGGCTCTTTTAGCCATGACGTCATCACTTATTTGAGTGATCCATGTCTATTGTTATGTTGGCTCATCTTAGCCATTGATTACATTGTTATATCTTTTGATCTCAACCACTAGTTTTCAAAAGTGGTTTAGGGTTTTGGTCTTCCTCATCCTATATAAGGAGCATACCCCCTCATTGTAAAGGCACCTTTGGGCTCTGGAAAATTTGGAATAAAATAATATCTTTGAAGATCTTCTTCTTGGCTTTGATTGGGTTGCTCTTGTACATGATCATGTATCTTTGCTTTTAGACATCTTTGCTGGTAACGGGTGAATTCGACATCTACTGAAGTAGGCCGAATTGATTGAAGCTAGCAGTGCGAATTCCTTTGAAGGGAGATTGTCGGGGTTGCTCGCATCCCTCTTTGGGCAAGACGTCTTCATCTTGAGGGAGTTTTTCAATTGTGCTTTGTCCATTGATCACTTCTTTGATATGACATGCTTAGATCTCGTTGATTTGTGGATCAAATCTAACATTTTGTAGTTTGATTTACAGGTTTGATGGGGCATCTCTCCTCCCAGGGCTTGGACGATTATGCTTGGAATCAGTTGGAGCTAGCTTGGAATTGTAACTGTTATCACACAACTTGTAGTTGTCCCTAAAGGTATCCCATCCAGGATGGTAGAGGAGATGGACAACTAAAGAGGTGACCCAAGAGATGCAACGGTTCCCAATGCAAGATGGGTGTCATGATAACCGAGGCACTCTTCACTTTAGATCAAGACTAATCAAGATCAAGGGGGAGACTCTAGCCAATCAATGAAGATTAGCTAACCCAAAGGTTCATAGGGAAACGTGTAAGTTGAGTTACGAAAACCAATGAGTGGATTAGATTAAGTGGACCCAAGTGTTTAAGTGTGGTTGAAGAGGCTTAAGAGGTGACAAGTGTTTCAACCAATGAATGACTAGGACCAAATATGAACCTCAATATGAATAGATCTAGTACCATGAAAATCACACAAGTGGGGCCCACTCCTTAAAAAGTGGGAAATGGTCCAAGTGGGGCCCACAAGGTCAAATTAGAGGTAGAATGGCATTAAGGGGTATGCAATGATGTAGATCTATGGATCTAAGATGCAAGGAGCAACACCCACATATGGGATCTAGCAAAAGACAACTAGCCCAAGGAATGCGATTTACCCAACGGAGACTAGTGCCTTGAATTGAGGGGGCAAATGGAGTCCAAATTTCACCAAACTTTAGATCAGGGTAGTTAAGACAATTATCAAGGTGGGTTTGAAATGGCATGACCCAATATGAGCTAGATCTCCATAGATCTAGGATTTAAAATGCATCACCCAATGACCCAAGTGGGGCTCAACCCTCAAAATGAGGAATGGGGCCCAAAAGGCAAAAACCAGAGAGGTGAAGCACTAGGGGTAGGTTATCAAGGTGGATCTATCCAAATCAAGTGGGATCTCACCTACCCAAGTACTAAAACCTAGCAACAAACTAGCCTCTTCAAGGGAATGCGAATTGCCTTGGGGAAGCTAATGTGCCTTGGGAACGGGGTCAAATGGAGGCCAAACACCACCAAAACTATAGATCCGAATTTCCATGGATACTATAGAGGTGGGTCTCAAAGGTTATCCCCAAAATCTTGCTAGATCCAAGTAGATCTAAAAAAATGTAAAAATGAGGGTTTTGATTTTAAGGGTTTGGTGACCAATGAAGAAGAATGAATGGATCTAGGTACATACCTTGTAGAACATACCTCAATTGCATGTGGCCACTTTGCAAATTGATAGCATTCCCTTATGTGTATATTCAAGAGTGAGATCTAGTGCTCCAAGCCAAAACGTCTTCCTCCAAGAGTAGCCAAATCGTCCTCCTCCTACAAGACAAGATCAAGTTAGAAACAAGCCAAGTAGAAAAATTATGAAAATGATGAAGAGATTTAAGAGAAAGGATCAACTATGTCACGAAGATACAATAATGATACTCCCTGTCACAAAGATCAACCCAAGAGAGGATATGTGGTTCCCCCCCAACAATAGCCTCCTTCAAATCGTCCTCCTCACCAATTCGGCCTCCCTGCAGAAAAACGACTAGTAGCCCCAAGATCCACAATGATACATAGAGAAAATACTATATATTAAAAGCGCAAAAGAATCCATCAAGACAAGAGAAGTAGATCCACAGAATAGTTTTCTATTCCAATCTTCAAGATCTCCAAAGGTGCTTTTACAATAGGGAGGTCTCCTCCTTTCATAGGATAATAAAGACCAAAACCCTAAACCACAAAACCACTTTTGAAACTAGTGGTTGAGATCAAAAGATCTAACAATCTAATCAACGGCTAAGATGAGCCAATACATAATATCGCATGGATCACTCAATAATTGATGACGTCATAGCTAAAAGTGACTAAGTGAGGGTGGTGTCATACATGGAGGGTGGCTAGAAATGGCTAGAAACACATGTGCCACAATATAAGATCAATACAAGTCACTAGGAGCTCATGGTGGGGCTAGGAGGTATTAATTCCCTTCACTAGCATGTCCCCATGGCACAATAATACAAAATAATGAGTCTATGACATGTCAAATATACAAATGATCAAATCCTGTCTCCAAATCTTAGAGCGACATGCAGTAAAAGACCTCCTGTAACCACTGTGGCCCCACTGATTGGTGCCAATTGATCTGGAAGATGGGGGGTTTACCATAGATGACCTCAAAGCAGATTAAGTGCCAAAACCTTGCCTCAATTGCTCAAATCAAATTCCTCAGTGACTTTTTATTCCATTTTTAAATCCTCCTGAAACTTGAAGGTGCCTCGAAATGCCATCCAGAGTGCCTGCGTTGTCAAATTGAGTGTACCAGGCTGTCGGGAAGGGGTGTATAATGGTAAAAACAAGTGGCTGGACCACCTCCTTCCTCTATAGCGCCATAGGCAATGACTAGCCTCCAAGGCCTCTACTGGACAGGCTGGATCAACATACCCAAACTGGTCAACAGGTGGATAACTGCTGTTATCATACTCAGAAGTACCCGGAACTAAAAGATAAGTGTCTCAATGGATCCAGAAGACCCAAATCCACTAGAGATGAGTACTCATACACCATGGGTTGACCTGTGGGGTCATTTGTAGGGTCCACCATACCCGGACAGTGTAAAATATGATGATCTAGAAATAATAATATAACTGACCAACTGCAACAATCATCACCATAATTATATGTCCAACATATGGAATCATCAATAGGTGCATGTGGGACCACATATCAATATCCATAAGCACAAGTGGTCCATCTCATCACGAATCACAAGAATGACCATGGTCAAACTATGTTTGACTAGGTCAAAATACAACCAAAGACTAGATTATAACATAAGACTAAGACATGTTCCTTTAATCATATTCAAAGCTTAACTTAAAGTATAAACATCATTCAGTGGCAGTTAATACATATATACTTTATTGTTATTTATAATTTACTTGCACAAAATCTTTAAAGACATACCCACTCAACTGACATGGCCTAATTGCTAGCAAAGGGTGAAGGCTAAGAAGAAAGCTGGGCAAAAAGGGATGACTTGACCAACTTTTCTAAATGACACTCTTGGACATGGAAAGGGGGAGCTACACTCTTTGTTGGACAAAATAACAAAGGGAAGGGCCATGCCTCACAAATGGATAAGTTGTTTAGAGAGTGTTTATTCAACTTAGGCATCATGTCTACATCAAGCTGATCCAGGTTCATTAGGATCATTCATTTTATTTCCATGGCCGTTTTGGCCTATATGACCCCTTTGGGATTTCACATGTGTTAAGAAGCACAACTAATCGCAGCTTGCATCCGAGGCATATTCACAATCATGAGGTCAGCAATATTTAGATATAGCATTTGTTTAACCATTGCTTTTTGGACCTTTCTATACCCTTGTGGGGTATTTTAGCAGTTCATTGCTATAGCCTTTATTCACGTGTGTTGAGAAACACATTCTAGAATTTTAAGTTCACAGGCTTTCATAATAGATTTCCAATATAAGTAGTACATGTGATTTCAGTTTTAGCTAACAACAACTCATGTGACTAGAGGGAATTCCACGCTAAGCCAAACATCGGGGCAACCGACTAGAGTGATCTAGGCATAAAATCCAACTCACCAAAGGCAAGTTCTGTCACCAACTCAGAGCCGAGACACAAAACAAATGTGGATGCGGTCCAACACAAAGGTAGAAATGGGGAAGTCCTCCATATCAAGCAGTCAAGAAGGCAAGTCAAGGAGAAAGCCAAAATAAGGAAGGTCATGGATGGATGGAGTCAAGTGAATGTGGTGCCTAGGATAGCAAACAAAGATGTCATGAAAGACGATGTCCATGCTCACAAGAGGGTAATGAAACCAATGAGTATTGTCAGGAAACCTTAGAGTGCAAGTAATACATCCAATTGTATATAAAATCAGCCAAGATATTTCATTTTACTATTTAGATAGTACTGCCACATCATGAGTTACATACCAAGTCAATGCTATGAAGAGGACTAAAACAACAAGATAATAATCCATGACAATAATCACAAGTCCATAGGTCACATCATATCATATCAATAATCATCATCCATAAATAACTGAAACGCTGCTGCAATAATATTTGAAACTCTAGGCACTGAACTGAAACTGTATGGAACAAAGGTCACATCGGTCATCAAATATAAGCTCTCAAGGCTCATCCTTGGCACATGGTCTACTCAATGTCTAACATATGCTGCTCCGATCTGTGAGTGATCTCAAATAACTTTGCTCATCATAGTTGATGTCTGTAAAAGCAAAGCTCTGGGAAGTGCAGATATCTACTCAACAAGAATAGTAGCCAAGCTACTATGGTGTGATAATAGTAACTAAGGTCAAGGATCATCTATGTGCAAGGTAGCCGCAAGCTTTTGAGGTAAGATCTACAAGGTACGCATCCATTTCGCTTGTTCTCCATCCTATTGGTCACATAAATCCTCATAATTAAAACCCTCATGTTACGTTTTTTTAGATATACTTGGATCTAGCATGCTCATGGGTATAAAACTTAAAACCCACCTTAATAATATTCACGACAATCCCGATCTATACTTTGGTGGTGATTGGACTCCATTTGGCCCATTTTCCAAGGCACATTGGTCTCTCCAAGGGAAGTCGCATTCCTTGAGGGAGGCTAGTTTGCTAGTTCCAAGACATGGGTAGGTGATATTTTTGCTTCATTGGATAGATCAACCCCTAAAACCTACCCCTAGTGCTTCACCTTGTTGATTTTCACCTTATGGGCCCCATTCCTCATTTTGAGGGTTGTGCCCCACTTGGGTCACTAGGTGCTGCATTAGATCTATGGAGATCTAGCCATGGTTTATGCTTGACTTTCAAGACCCACCTAGATAAACACCTTAACTATCCCTATCTATATTTTGGTGGACATCCGACTCCATTTTCCCTTCCAACTAAGGCACTAGTCCTCCTTGAGGCAAGTCGCATTCCTTCGGTAGGTGGCCATTTGCTAGATCCCATACTTGGGTATTGCTAATTCTTTGTCAAATCCATAGATCCATGCTATAGCATACCCCCTAGTGCCATTTCACTTTAACTTTGATCTTGTGGGCCCTATTTGGACCGTTTCCCACTTTTTAAGGGGTGGGCCCCATTGGGTAACTTTCATGGCACTAGGTCTTCTTTAGATCTATTTACTTAATTTCATAATTGACCTTAATCAAACACTTGGTTGAAACATTTGCCCCTTGCTTAAGCCTCTCAAACAAGCCATAACCATCTTGGGTCCACTTATCTTTCTAGATCTAAAATCTTACTCCATTGATATCCTTGCATAAATTCACACATTTCCCTAGGAGTCTTTGGGTTAGCTAATCTTCATAGTTTGGCTAGGGTCTCCCCCTTGATTTTGATTCATCTTGATATAAAGTGAAGAGTGCCTCGATTATCGTGACACCCAGGTTGCATTGGGAATCGTGGCATCTCTTGGGTCACCTCTTTAGTTGTCCGACACCTCTACCGTCATCGATAGGATACCTTTTGGGGACAACTACAAGTTGTGTGATAATAACATGGAACCATCAAATGGGCACCATAGGACCACAAATAATCAATCTCGAACATCATCGGTCCAACTCATCCCAGATCCTGCAGTTGACTTGGTCAAACAAGGTTGACTAGGTCAAAACTGATCAAAATAATGACCCAGGCTCAAACTGACTGATGCTGCAAGTACAAATGGATAAGATATGCTCCTCTAATTATTTCAATAGCAAGACTAAAGGATAAAATGGCATTTACTGGCAATTAAGCAAATAAAACATTAAATATAAGTCTAGATTAAACCAATCAATTACTAAGAAAAAGACCCTCAAGTGTATACTCATTTTATGTACGTGACCATTTTGCTTGAAATGGGTGAAGGTGGAAAAAACAAGGCTAGGACAAGGGGATGACTTTACAACTTCAACACTGTGACACTTTGGATAAAGGGAAAGGGAAAACTACCTAAGCATATGTTGGACAGAAAACACACAAGGAATGGCGGTGTCTCACAAATGGAATAAGTTGATTTGAGGAGTGCCTATTCAACTTTAGCAAATGTCTATAGCTCACATCCAAGCTTGAATCAAGCTCCATGAGGATGTTTTCTAGAACCACTGTGACTAGGTGCACGGTTAATCGTAAATTGAGGTTCTAGGGGACACTTATAATTAGTTGTCCCTTACCCCATCTCACATCCCAACCCGTAGGATTCGTGAGGAATTAACCGTTACATTTCAATCATGGCCAACGGTCTTTAGATTTAACATATATTAAACCACTGCTCTTTAGGCCTTATGACCCTTAGAATTTTGCATGTGCTTAGAAGTACAACTAGTTGCAACTTTCATCCAGGGTGCTTTGCATTTCATTTCATAGCCCTCTTTCATTGTGCTTAAAAGCACAGTTTTACTTTATAACCATGGGCTTGCATAGAAGATATAACAATGAGTCACATATGCATGTAATGATGGTAGTACAATTTGCTTCAAGTCCAGCTGACACAACCCAGGAAACTAGGGGATCATCCACAATCAGAACCTAACATCGAAAGCAACCAACCAGAGAGGTCAAGGCTTCAAATCCAACTCACCTAAGCTCAGGAACCAACACTAGCGGGTTCTCCTAGCCCAGAAGGATCAAGGCTTCGATAAGTTCTATTGCACAACTTAGAGCCGAGACACAAAACAATAGGGAGTCTATCCAACATAGAGGCATAAGTGGGGAAGTCCTCCATATCACAGGATAAAGTGTAAATTAGGATAAAACCAAATACGGAAGAGAATGGATGGATGGGGAAAGGTGATAGCTGATGCCATAACTAGCAAGCCATAAATGGTGGGAATAACCAAGTCCATACTACTTAAGAGGGTAAGACCTGTTATCACACAACTTGTAGTTGTCCCTAATGGTATCCCATCCGGGATGGTAGAGGAGATGGACAACTAAAGAGGTTACCCACGAGATGCCACAGTTCCCAATGCAAGTTGGGAGTCACACCAATCGAGGCACTCTTCACTTTAGATCAAGATGAATCAAGACCAAGGGGGAGACTCTATAGCCAATCAAAGGTGATTGGACCAAAGCAAAGGTTTCTAGGGAGTGTGAAAGATAAGTTATGGAAACCAATGCAAGGTTAGGTGGATCTAGAAGTTTAAGTATGGTTGAAAGAGGCTTAAAGGATGACTAGTGTTTCAACCAATGAATGATTTAGGCCACATAGTGAGATCAAATGACAAGATCTAGTACCATGAAATACACAAGTGGGGCCCACTTCCTTAGAATATGGAAATGGTCCGAATGGGACCCACAAGGTGAGATTAGGGGTGCAAATGGTACCAAGGGGTATGCAAGGAGTAGATCTATGGATCCAGGATGAAATTGAAGATACCCACATATGGGATCTAGCACATGACACTAATCCCAAGAAGTGCGATCTGCGTTAGGTGGACTAGTGCCTTAAGATGGATGGGTAAATGGAGTCCAAAGTATGCCAAATTATAGATTGGGATAGTTTAGGCAATTATCAAAGTGGGTTTTGAAGATCAAAGGCATCCAATGGCTAGATCTCCATAGATCTAAGATTGAAAATGCATCACAAAATTAACCCAAGTGGGGCATAACCCTCAAAATGAGGAATGGGGCCCACTAGGTGAAAATTAATGAAGTGAAGCACTAGGGGTAGGTTATCAAGTGAGAGGAGTATGAATTAAATGGGATCTCACCTACCCATGTGATGGAACTAGCTTAACTCACCTACCCAAGGAGGGCGACTTCACTCAAGGAAGGCTAAGTGCCTTGGGGGAAGGGTCAAATGAAGTCCAAATGCCACCAAACTATAGATCCGAATTGTCGTGGATACTATAGAGGTGGGTTCTTTTTATTATACCCAAAGCCAAACTAGATCTTTGTAGATCTAAGAAAAAGTGAAAACAAGGGTTTTGATTTTAAGGGTTTGTTGACCAATGAAGAAGAATGGATGGATCTAGGCACATACCTTGTAGAACTTACCTCAATTGCTTATGGCCACCTTGCAAATTGATAGCCTTCACCCATGTGTATATTCAAGAGTGAGATTTTGTTGCTCCAAGCCAAAACGTCCTCCTCCTACAAGACAAGATCAAGTGAAACAAGCCAATTAAGAAAATTATGAAAATGATGGAAAGATGTAATAGAAAGTATCAACTATGTCACAAAGATACAATAATGATACTCCCTGTCATCAAGATCAACCCAAGAGAGAATATGTGGATCCCTCCAACAATAACCCTCTTCAAATCGTCCTCCTCTCCACCAATTCGGCTTCCCTGCAAGAAAACAATGTGTAGCTCCAAAATCCACAATGATACATAGAAGAGATACTGTATATTCAAGATGCAAGAGAATCCACAAGACAAGAGAAATATGCTCCACAAAGAAGTGTTCTATTCCAATATTCCAGATCTCCAAAGGTGAGCTAAACAATAGGGGGTATCCTCCTTATATAGGATAATAAAGACCAAAACCCTAGATCTCAAAACCACTTTACCATACATGAAGATGAGTGGTTGAGATTAAAAGATCTCAATACATAATCAATGGCTAAGATGAGCCTAACAATATAACACATGGATCACTAAATACAAAGGTAACGTCATAGCTAGGAGATACAAAGTGAGGGTGACATCATCCAATAGAGGGGGCAAACGTACATGGGCCCACCTCATATGACTAGGACATGACTCATAAAACTCATGGTGGGGCTAGGAGGCATCAATCCTTGCTAGCTCATGCCCATGGCACAATAATATAAAATAATATGTCCAAATAATACAAATGATCAAAATTTGTCCTCAAAATATGTGAGAGACATGCAGTAAAAGGCCTCTTGTGGCCTCTGTGGACCCATTGACTGATGAAAACTGGTTGGAAGATGGTGGGTTCACCCCGGAAGACCTTTGTGAATACCAAGTGCCAAAACCTTGCCTCAATTGCCCAAATCGAATTCCTCAGTGACCCTTTTATTCCATTTTTAACCTGCCTTAGTAACTATGAAGGTGCTGAAACTGCCCCCTAGGGCACCTGCGCTGTCAAACTGAGCCCACCAGGCTCTCTAGAAGGGGGGGTAAATGGTAATATCAAGTTGCTGGACCACCCCCTCCTCATACAGCGCCCTAGGTGAACTAGCCTCTCATGGCCCTTGCTGGTCAGGCTGGGAAATCGGCCCCAAATCTGGTCAACAAGTAGAAAACTGCATCTATCACTGTCAGAAGTGCCTGAAACTGAATGATAAGTGTCTCACTAGATCTAGAAGACCCAAAACTACTAAGAATGTGTACTCATATACCATGGGTTGCCCTGATGGGGTAACTATAGGGTCCACCATATATGGATAGTGCATAATCTGATGATATGAAGTAATAATAAAACCTGCTGAACTGCATCAATCACCATTTGAATCATATGTCCATCATATAGCATCATCATCAAGAGTATGTGGGACCATCAATCATCATCAATAAGCATACATGGCCCACATCATCACGGATCCCAAGAAATGACCATAGTCAAATTGGGTTTGACTAGGTCAATAGACAACCAAGGATAAATCATATCAATAGACTAAGACATGTTCCTCTAATCATACTCACAGCTTAACTTAAAGCATAAACATCATTTAGTGGCATTAATCATGTTTGCATATTCCATTGTTATTTATAACTACTTACACAATAGCTTAAATGAAAAACTCACCTTTTGGACATGGTCTAATTGCTAGCTAAGGATGAAGGCTAGGAACAAGGCTGGGCAAAGGGGTGACTTGTCTAAACTCAACTAAAAGACACTTTGGACTGGGAAAAGGGGGAAGCTACACTCTGTGCTGGACAAATAACACGGGGAAGGGCTGTGCCTCACAAATGGGTAAGTTGTTTAGAGAGTGCTTATTCAACTTAGGCATCATGTCTACATCAAGCTGATCCAAGTTCATTAGGATCATTCATTTCAATTTCATGGCCTTTTTGGCCGACATAACCCTTCAGATCTCAGGTGCGCTAAGAAGCACAACTAATTGCAGCTTGCATCCAGGGCATGTTTATATATATATAAGGTTAGCAATTGTTTAGATATAGAGTTTAAGAACCATTGCCTTTTGGACCTTTCTTATACTCTTCGAGGAGTATTTTTAGCAGTTCATTGCTCTTGCCCTTTACTCACATGTGTTCAAAAACACATTCTAGAGTTTATAGTTTCCATGGGCGAATTTACACAAGTTTCCATAGTAGTACATGAGCTTTTAGTTTTAGCCAACAACATCTCAAGTGACTAGGGGGAGTTCGTGCCGGTGCCAAACATCGGGACTACCGACCAGAATGATTTAGGCTTACAATCCAACTCACCGAAGGCAAGTTCTGTCACCAACTCAGAGCCGAGACACTAAACAAACATGGATGCGATCCAACACAGAGGTAGTAAAAAGAGAAGTCCTCAGTATCAAAAAGTCAAGTAAGACAAAGTCAAATGAGAAAGCCAAATAAGGAAGGTCATGGATGGACGGAGTCAAATGAATGTGGTGCCTAAGCTAGCAGACAAGTAATGTCAAGAGAGACCATATCTATGCAAGGTGGTAAACCATTGACTTCTGTCAAACAACCTAAATGTGCAAGTAAAATATCCATTTTATAATTCATCATCAAGATAGTTCATTTTAAGTTTACAAAGTTTGCCACATCATGAATCATATACCAAGCTATTGCTGTGAAGATGACTAAAACAACAAGATAATAATCCATAATCAATGATCAGAAATCCATAGGTCATATCACATCATAATAATAATCATCATACACCATCTGAAACACTGCTGCAATAACATCACTAGGGATTGAAATGAAACTGTATGAAATAAAGGGTCACATCGGTCATCAAATCTGAACTCTCGAGGCTTAGCCTTGGCACAAAGTCTAACATAAGTCTGATAAAATACACTGCTTTGATCATGAGTGATCTCAAAATATAAGCTCATCATAGCCAAGCTCTGAAATGTGCAAATATCTGCTAAGCAAGAATAGTAGCCATGCTACTATGGTGTGATAAGAAGACCAACAAATATACACAAGAAATTCTTATTCTATTAAATTAGACCACTTTAATTCTAAATGATCAACCAATAACCATATACATGTATATATATATCGCTAGATCATGACCACTAAATACCTAGTCAAGCTACTAAGATAAGTAAAAGAGCACAATATAGGTATCCAATGCACAACCATATACCAGTATCCATCATCTGAACCATCAACTGTCACTGGAACACTGCTGCTGAACTCTGGGCACTATCACATTGCTTTGTATGGAAGGAAATGGCCACCCCAGTCATCAAATCTGAGGTCATGAGGTTCAGTCATGGCATAAGGCTGTAATGTCTGCTCTAGGGCTGCTGAAAATATGAGTGGTCATAGAATAGCTGCTCATCATCTGCCGATCTCATGCATCTCAAAGTAAAGGACTGGCTCAGAAAAGTACTGGAATCTGGTCTGAAGACATGGTAGCCCCGGCTACTATGAATGTGATAACAGGTCCAGTTGTCCGGTTCTAATAACATTGGTCATCAGAGACATGGTGACTATGGTGGCTAAAAGAAGAGGGATCCCCCTGAAAATTAACTTTACATCGATGCTTCCACAAAAAGCCAATAGTAATTAACTACACCCACATGGATTTGCAACAGTCCCAAACCATCCAAGTTTCACCTAGAAGAGGACCTTACCCTGAAAGGTGGGCAATAAAGATGTGGAATTCAGCCGGAAATCATGTCCATAACACCTTCAGCTTGATATCTCCAGAAAACATGCACACTTGTTTCATCCTTACCACACAAATTGCAAGCAACATATGTCACACCTTTATAGAGCATACTAGTTATTGTCAAAGATGCTTAGCTAACTTGGATTTTTTTTTAAATTTTCCTTTTTGATTATTTCATAGATTTGGGTGTACTGTTCTTTTTCTTGCAACACCTTTTCCTTGAGTTTAAATGTTTTTGGTTTTGCAATTGCCATGTTTTTCTTTTTTGAAAATTACTTCATATATTTATAAAAAGATAGTTAGGAATTAGCTTTGAATTACCATGGGTTTTTTACAACTTCAACAAAATGAAGACCATTGATTTCATCGAATATTAATGTATTATTATTTATTGATAATCTTTAACATATTGTGTTGAATTTGCTTCAGGATCTAGATGACTTTGTCGAGGCTGCTCTTCAGTTTTATGGTGAAAAGAAACTTCTAGATAATCACCCTATTCCTGAAGCTTTAGAGAAGGACAAAGACACTCGACTTCTAGCATCACCTCTAAAGTTTCCTGGAAAGTTGGCAACAGATCTCACCAATCATCGGTTGTTTATCTCAGACAGCAACAACCATCGAATTGTTCGTGCACTGGGTTCTCTTGATCACTTGATATGGACAGATTTTAAGTGCTCTGTTTCCTGTTTTTGCGTTTTCATGTTTTTTAAGGGATCATAGAAAATGATTCATACTTAAGTATTCATACGCAGGTCTTAGTTTGAATTTTAGTAGGCTGCTTATGACCATGGTTTGAGCAAAATTCAAATTTCAAGTCAATTATAGAGAGGGAGAAAAAGAATAAAGTTAGTACTGTGAAAAATGTAATTGTTTGTTGGAATACCAAATCAATAGAAAGAATGACATTTGTTTGATGGTAACTAAAGGTGGTGACAGATCTAGAGGGAAACTTTATCATGCAAGTTGGAGGTAGCAGAGAAGAAGTTCTGAGGGATGGTACATTTGAATACGCCACCTTCAACCGTCCTCAAGTAAGCAAATCATGAATTTTGGCCTCATTTTATTTTTTCTTTAAAAGGATTAGGATCACTAAACGTTATCTCTAGATTAGACTACATGATTTTATAGTTGTAATTTTGTAATTGATTGAGTAATGTTTGTATTATTTTTCTCATTTGATATTTTTCTGCTTTTTTAAAGTATATACGTGCATATCTCTCTAACTATACATGCTTATCTTCATATTAAAATGCATATAACTTTTCTTGATTTATTTATGTATATGGAGACACATGCCCATAGACTGTGCACACATGCCTACACACATGCCATGCTCATATATACACCAGTTGTTTCATTTTATGGGGAGTGAATTACTAGGAGCCTTTTGATATGTTGCTTGGTATTGAGTCAATTCCTCATTACCTTGAGACAAACAAATACATATTATGTTTGAAATAGTGAAAAAATATAAAACAAGTTTGAAATAATTTCTTCATATTTGCAGGGATTATCATACAATCCAAAGAAAAATGTGTTGTATGTTGCAGACACTGAAAACCATGCTTTGAGGTACTTGTATCATCATCTACACTTATCTATGATTTATTTTGAGAGGAAAATTTATTTGGCAAAGATTGGTGGTAGAATTTGGCTTGTCAAAGGTAGCATTCATTGTGAAATTATTCTTGAAATTATTGCTTTGAGGTACTTTCATATTCTACTCGTTTTGGTAACAACTCTAAGGCTTTTTTCTAACAAACATAAAAGATAAGGAGGAGGAATTCAATTCACATAAAGAAGATAGAAGTTATTTAGTTTTATTTTGATTTCTTTAAAAACTTCATTATTGTAAGGTTCGAAAATGTCATTACATTTGTTTCAATCTTCATTAAAAAATATTGTTTATGAACAAGTGAGAAAATACGAAGGTCTTTTTGGATATTTTAGCATATAATAGTCAAGAATGAGACCTTCCAAAGCATACTTTGTTTAACAATTCCGAAGCATACTTTGAATTTTGGATGAAATCTTGTTTCATAGTTGCCAAATTTCAATGCCCAAACAATAATGTACTAATCCCATGTTAGTCATGTCAAATGATTTGCAAAGATTATATTTTTCTTCTTTGATCAACTCAAAACTGTTGCTTGTAATTATTAAATCATCAACATAAACAACCATAATGGTAATTTTTTGTCTTTTTCCTTTGATATACAAGTTAGGAGCATAGTTACATTTCTTAAAACCCCTCGATCTAAGATAGTGATCAATCTTTTCATACCAAGTGTGCAGGGCTTACTTTGTTCTGTACAAGGCCTTTACCAACTTACAAACCAACCTTTGTTTTCCTTCAACAACAAAACCTTTAGGCTGCCCCATATAACTTCTTGCGAATCCCCATTTAGGAATGCATTTTTGACGTCCATTTGGTGTACTTGCCTGCCAAAATATGCTGCAATAGCTAACGGCATTCTAATTGCAATCAATTTTTCCATGGAAACAATTTTTTTGTCAAACTCTATCCCTTCTCTTTGTGTATATCCTTTGACAACTAACCTAGCTTTATCTTTATCAATTAAACCATCTAATTTGAATTAGTTCAATATATTGATTGAGAATCTATTGGTTTCTTATTTGGAGGTAATTCAGCAAACTTCCAAGTTTTATTTTTTCATTGATGCATCATATTCTAATTTCATTGCATTTCTCCATTATTGTTTGTTGTTTGCTTCATTAGAAAAAACCAAGTCATTTAAATTCACAACTTCACTCATCAAAGAAAGATTTACCTAATAAAGTGACTTTGACCTTGTTCTCCTCTCTCCTTGTTGGATCTCGCTTGACTTTGCATCTTGAAGAGTGTTGTAGAACCATTTTGGATTCTTCTATGAACTACTTGATTGACTGCCATCTACTTTGTACTATTCCCCCTTACAGCTAATATGGTTTTTGTGTTGACTGCTGTTGCACTTTTTTGTTTTGGGACTTTCGTCCAAAGACAATAGTTCCTCTGAGACCACTGTAAAGTCCCATTTGACCTTGACTGATTTTTGTATTTGGTTTACTAATGGTATATTCTGATGTACAATTTCATTCTTGTTTTGCAAGTTTCAGATCTCAAAAGCATGACTTTCCACAGTAAATATTGAACATAAATAAGAGGTAATTTTGCATTAACTCAAATGGAAATGGAACAAGTTTTACTCAGGCAATAACAGTGAGAGAACACAGCCGTAACAGCAAGTTTTTATAAGAAAAATGAGGTCTGAATATTACTCCCTGACCTGTGAGTGGCCTGTAGTTTGCAGCGCCCCTTTTTAGTAGAGAACAGCCCCCCTCAAGGTCACAATTTGGCTGATTTGTGACTTGGACAGCTAGAAGATGCTAAGGAACACACCCAGCAGGACTGTACGGTCTCTCTCAAGCGAATGACAGCAGTGAAAAGCAGCAATATGCCCCTTGGATGAGTGCACCCTCTCTCTGAAAGATGAAGTTCCCCTTCCTCCCACAAATCGCCCTTCTTCACAAGACCCCCCACGATTTTTATCAAGTGCAACACCCTCATTCTCGTGGGTGAAATCAACAAAAAAAGATAAAATACCCTTTACTCTCAGCTGTAAGTGATTGGGGTGCAGCTGAAGATAAATCGCCCCTCAAAGACCAATTGCGCCCTTTTTTCAAACTGCCTGGAAACTCCACAATCTTCACAAATCTGTGAGTGTATTTGTATCCCTCCATGGCAATGAAGCACAATGAAAAGATTTAAGTGATCTTTCCTTTTACAATCAGCTAGGGTGGATAGTTTCACCACCGAAATCAATTTCTCTTAGGGTTTCCGTCCCAAGAGCCAAAAGCCACAAGAGCTCTCCAAATTCATTTTTCGAAAATAATTTATGAATGAATGAGAGAATGGTTCTATTTGCTCCTTTATTCCCCTTTTTCGCCATTTATACCATTTTCCGCCTTTAATTAATAGTGTCTTTTATAAAGTCCCCTTTTTATTTAATTACTCAATATCACTTTTAATGTTGCTTTTTCGCCCAAATGACATTAAATATTTAATTAATTCCCTTTTTCACTGACTATAGCCAATGGGAATTAAATAGGCTAATAAATCGCCCACCTAGAGTGATATTTCAGAAAGGGACATTGCAGTCCTCCCTTCCCGAGATTGCTTGTCCTCAAACAATTGCAGACTAGGATATTGCAAGATCTGATCTCTCTCCCAAGTAGCATCCTCCATTGGCAAGTCTCTCCCCTTGATAAGATACTCTCTGATCACTCTGCTCCTCATTCTCCTCTCCCTAACATCCAGAATCTCCTCAGGGATTAGTACCAAATAGCCCTCCTCATCCAGTGGGGGTAACTTGGCCGGAGTAGTGGCCTACTGTCCTACTGCCTTCTTGAGGCATGTCACATGAAAAACATTGTGAACCTTGCTCCCCTTTGGAAGCTCAATCTCATAAGCTACTTCCCCAATTCTCTGAATCACCCTATAGGGACCATAAAAGTGTGGTTTCAACTTTTCTGCACCACTTTTCTTCAATGATGATTATCAGTATGGTTGCAATTTCAGAAAAACCAAGTCCCTTACCTTGAAGCTGCGCTTTACCTTATGTCTATCTGCATATATTTTCTGTTGGTTTTGAGTCACCTGCAAATTATCCTTAAAGACACTAAGGATGTCTTGGCTCTCCTATATCTAGTCTTTGGCTATGGGAGCCCTTTTATCCCCAAATGCCATATCCACAAATGGAGCATCATATCCATACAAAGATCGGAATGGGGTCATACCAATGGACATATGGTAAGTGGTGTTGTAGCAATGTTCTTCTAGGTGCAACCATTTAATCCATGCCCTCTTTTATCCTAATACATAGTTACATAGATACCCCTCAACTCATTTGTTCACAATCTTTGTCTGGCAACTTTGGCCATCTGTTTGAGGGTGATAACTGGTACTGGGGGTCAACTCCGTGCCTTCCAATCTAAACAACTCTTGCCAAAATGTGCTGAGAAACTTGTTGTCTCAATCACTCATAGTGTACTTGTTATCACATATATAGTAGCCGGGCTACCATACATTATTTTTCTCATTCCAGTACACTATTCAGCCAGTTCCCTTGCATTTGAGATGCTGAGATGAGCATCTATATTGGATCACTATCAGATTGTGGACAGCAGTTATACTCCCCATGCCATGACTGAGTTTCAGGACACTCAGAGAGATGCCCGATATAGCCATTATACCATTGGTACAGAGCAGTCAGTAGTGCCCAGAGTTACAGCAGCAGTTCCAGAGGACAGATGATGGTACAGGTTGATGTGCATTCAGGTATATGACTCAGCAGGTATATTATTGTGTTATGGTTAGATTGCTTTTATACTTATTCTTATAGCATGTCTTAGCACTTAGTGTCATGATCTGGCGATCATATAGATACATGGACCTGGTTGACCTATTATTTATATTATATTGTCCCTACTCAGACTTAGAAGTTCACTATTCATACTCATTGGTACATACCCTCCTTAGGGAGAATAGAGGTGATCATTACACCATACTCTGGCTTGCTAGTGTTGGCTCCATCATTTCATTGTCTTCATCCATCCGTGGCCTACCTTTTAGATTATTACCCTGATTTGCTACTTGACTAGTGACATGGAGGACCTTTCCCCACTGTAGCCTCTGTATTGGATGAGCTTCCCTGTTTATTGTGTCTCGGCTCTGAGTTGGTGACAAAACTTACCTATGGTGAGTTGGAGTTCCTTGAGAATTCCCCCTAGTCACTAAAGTTGTGTTGGCTAAACCTGAAACTTTTAGTGCTGCCATCAATACAAAATATGGAAAAATCAAATGCTATATCTTGTATATGAAAGAAATGCCAAATGAAAATGGCCATGAAAAACAAAATGTTATATCTTTTGGAAAAATAAATACCTAGGTAAACAAGTTGTCCATGACACACCTAGAAGTGCTCAGGTAAACAAGTGCCTTAAAAACACACCTGCAGCAGAAAGCCTAAAAATAAATGTAAATCTATGCAATGTGTTTGTAAACACACATAGATCAAGGCTATGGAAACCTCAGGCCCAAAAAGCAATGGAACTTAAATGTTATATCTAAACAATTGCTGGCCTTATTTGTATTATGGATTGTGCGCATCTGTGAAGGTGAATAAAACCTCTTTAAACAACTCACCCATTTGTGAGACACCGCCATTCCCTGTGTTATTGCTCATTCAGTATATACTATGGTGTACATTCCCTTTCCCTTGCCGAAGTGTCACAAAGTCAAGTCAGTCAAGTCATCCCTTAGCCTAGCCAGTTATTTCAGCCTTCACCCTTCACTAGCAAATTGATCACAACTATGAAGTGAGTATGGTCCTGAAAGTCTAGTCTGAGTAATAATAATAATTAACGACACTATATATTTGGATTTAGATCGCCAGTCATGATTACTCTGTGTTTTAGTAGCTATTTGAATAAATTGTAAAGCATGTATTAACCTTGACACCTTGCAGCAACTATGGATGATAGTCTGAGTTGTATTTGGTCTTGGTTAGACCTAGTTTGACCATGGAGGACCATGAGACATGAGATGTTGGACCTTATGATGATATGGATAGATGATATATGGTCTATGTACACATACAGGATGATTCTATGCAGCAGCTACAGGGTTATGATGATGATTCTTGGGATACAGCAGTGTTTGGTCATTTACAGATCATTATTATTGGCCTTGTTCCGGTACATTGGATATTTATTTTGATCATGCAGAGATTCATATGGTGTATGAGTACACATCTTGGATGGATTTGGACCTTCTGAGTCCAATGGGACAGTTTGTTTTCAGTTCCGGGCACTTACAGTGATGATTTAGCCTCAGTAGGCTGTCCTAGTGCAGTTTTGGTCTGTTGGAGGCCCTGTCGGAGCAGAGATGACTTTTATCCGGTTGACCTAGGGCGCTGATGATGGAGGGGGTGGTCCAGCCACTTGTTTTTACCATATTACCCCCCTCCCGGACACATTGGTGCCCTCACCTTGACAGCGCCATCACTCCAGGAGGCTGTTTGGGCAGTTTCACGCTTCCCGAGGCATTTCAGGATTGGTAGAAATGGCTATTGAGGAAATCGATTTGGGCTACTGAGGCAAAGTTATGGCATGGGATGATCAGTGATGATAGATCGGGACCTTCCACACCTCCTCCTGCAGTTTCAGCTTCATCGGGGCCCGCATCCATCACTTATGGCACTTTCTGTGGATTTTTGAG
Organism: Larix kaempferi; assembly: GCA_027924585.1. Taxonomy (NCBI): domain Eukaryota; kingdom Viridiplantae; phylum Streptophyta; class Pinopsida; order Pinales; family Pinaceae; genus Larix; species Larix kaempferi. The sequence goes on along the minus strand of BSBM01001312.1, from coordinate 10,585,200 downwards.
GTCTTTTGAGGACCACGACTTCACCTTGGAGGCACGATTTGGTATATTCATGATTATTTATTGGTTATTGTGCCATGGGGATTGACCAAGGAGGGATAAAATTACCCCTTGGACCCACCATGAGCCTCTTATGATATTTTGTCATCATGATTTGGTGGGACTCCCCTCTCCTAGGGCGACTTTGTCCACTTATGTTATATTTTATGTGTGATCCATGTATTATATTGTTGAGCTCATCTCAACCATTGATTAGACATTTGTATCTTTTAATCTTAGCCACTCATTCAAAAAGTGGTTAGGGTTTTGGTGCCTCTCCTTCCTATTTAAAGGAGAGAGCCTCTCATTGTAAAGGGTCTTTGGCTCTTGGATTATTGGTATAGAAAAATATTCTTGTGGAAATTCTTGTGGTCTCCTTTGCATCTGGTGTTCTTAGATGGTGATTGGAAAGTCTATTGCAACCTAGCATTTGGAAATTGTGGTAAGATCTATCTTTTTTGGAAATCATTGTTTGTCTACAGGAGGGCGACTTCAACAAGGGCGATTTTGCAAGGCTTCTTCAAATCGACTTTCTTGGCATTCGCTTGTATCAGGGGGTTATCATTAGTATCATTGTGATCTATGCTATCTTTCTGTTACTTCTTTTGTGGCATTAGTCTTATCTCTTGATGCATCAAATCTGATATTGTTGACGTTTGTTGTGCAGGAGAGAGGGCGCATTGGCTTCTTGGACAAAATCGATTTGCATAGAGACTACCTCAAAGCTTCCAAATTGATCGGGTTTGCATAGATCATCATCATCAAGGCATCTACAAGGTTATCCAGGTAAGATCCACAGGTTTGTTTCTCTTTCCTTTATCCAATCCATTGACATAATTCATAAATTGTTAAAACCCTAAATACTTCAAAACCCCCATTTTACATTTTGTCAGATCTACTTAGATCTAGTGGGTTGTTGGGCATGATATTGAAAACCCACCTCTATAGCATCCACGGCATCCCGGATCTATAGTTTGGTGTGGATTGGCTTCCATTTGACCCCTCTCCCAAGCCAACTTAGCTTCTCCCAAGGAAGGCGCACTTCACCATTTGAGCAAGTTGACCTAGATCTGGTTGATGGGTGTTTGAGATTTCACTTGATTTGACATCTACACATCAAATAACATACACCCAGGTTGTCCCTTTCTTGAAATTCACCTTGTGGGTCCCATTCCACATTTTAAGGGATTTAATCCCCATTTTGGACCACTTGGAGTACTTAAACTCAGATCTACAAAGATCTAACCGGTGGATTGCCACGAAATTATAGATCCATACCCCTACTTGACTGATCTACCCGGATCTAAAGTTTGGATGCCATCCGACATGATTTGACCCACCTAAACCCAAATTGAAGCCTCCTTAGGGAAAGTCGCACCACCTTGGAGAATGGAGAAGTGAGTTCACTCACTTCGAGGAACTGGGTACTTGAGATTTTTGCAGATCCGGAATCAGAATAATTCAAAACCTAGGTCTAGACTGTCACTTTGTCAAATCTTGCCTTGGGGACTGCGTTCCTTGTTTTAAGGGATTGTGGTCCACTTGGGTCAAACCTAGATCTAGACACATTTAACCATCAAGGCCTATACTGTCCACTTATCTCATGTTGTAGGAGTCTTAAACCATAAAGTCAACCCTACTTTGACTCCACTTCCCAATTCCCAAGGCACTGGTTTATCTCCAAGACAACCCACTCTCCTAGATTGTTGGATTGACTTGTGGTTTGACTTTTGCATGGTGAACTATACCTTTGAAGACATCATGAACCATAGTCAAGATTGTCTCATGTACTAGTTAGCCCCAATCTGACCCCTAAACAACCCTGCATTGGACACGGTTCCCAAGGCAGTGGATCTTTTGACATTGACCTAGTACACTAGCCCTAGATCTCACTTTAAACATTGTAAGTCACTTTCACTTCAACTATGAACCAAAGCTATACCTATTAAACCCCTCACTTGGCTTGTGACTTCATCCTTAGGTCTAGGATAAACCATACACCTAACTTCAACTAGAAATACCCTGATTTGGTGTCTTGGTTTTGATCTCTCCTGTCGGGAGTAGATCGGGTCTCCCCCTTTGTTGTCTGGGCTAGATAACATAAAGTGAAGGTTGCCTCGACTGGCGTGACAACCATATATTGGAGGTCGAGGTGATCGTGGTTGCACCTTTTGAGTTGCCCTTCCCTATTGCCATCCATGACTGGATCTATCCATAGGGGTAACTACATCTTAGGTGATAACAGTACTTAGGAAACCCATGTAGTCTAAACACTTCCTTGAAAAATAACTCTGCCACCTCTGATGTTGTGTACTTTGAAGAAATTGCAAAGAAGTGTGCAAACTTTGTCAACCAATCAACAACTACATCAATACAGCCTATGCCTTGCATCTTTGGTAGAGCTGTGACGAAATCCATCAACACACTCTCCCACTTTTGCTCTGGAATGGTCAAGGGCTACAATAACCCTACAAGATGTGTCTGCTTCGACTTGTTCTCCTGACAAGTCATACACTCTCTCACATGTCGCAACACATCGTCCTTGTGGCCCTTCCATGAGAACCTCTCTCTGATCTGCCTGTAAGTTTTGAAGTATCTAGGATGCCCTGCCAAAGGTGTATCATGCATGATGCTCATAATGTTCTCTTTGAGCTTGGACTCCAGAACTAAGCATATCCTATCTTTGTAGAAGATAATATCATCCACCACTCTATATGTGTCATTCTGAATGTGACCATCCATCAACTCGCAAGCAAACTTGTTTTTGGAATATTCCACCAAAAGATGGGTTTTGCAATTAGCGAAAACCTCCATAAGCGAACATACTGCCGATTTCTTAGAAAGGGAATCAACAACAATGTTCTTATTTCCCTTCACATACTCAATGTCAAAATCATAAGCCTGTATCTTGTTGACCCACTTCTGCTTCCTCTCGTTTAGGTCCTTCTGTTCCAGCAAATACCACAAACTGTTGTGGTCAGTCCTAACCACAATTCTTCCACCACCAAATACTGTCTGAATTTCTCCAAAGCATTCATAATGGCGAGCATCTCCTTGTCGTAGATAGAGTAGAGTCTCTCTATCTCCTGAGCTTCCAACTCTCAAATGTTATTAGATGTCTGTTTTGCATCAAAACAACTCCTATGCCCTCGCCCAAAGAATCACACTCAAGCACAAAGGGCTGAGTGAAATTAGGAAGTGTTTAAACTGGACAAGTTCTCATCACCTCCTTGAGCTTGTCAAATGTCTGTTGAGATTCCTCTGTCCACCTAAACCCCTTAATAAAGCGCCTGTAATAACTGCATAATCCATTAAAACCACACAACTCTGCAAGGTTCTTGGGCAGTGGCCAATCCAATATGGCATGGATCTTCTCTTGATCTACCTATCCACCCGGTGCATCGATCACATGGCCCAAATATAGGATCTCTGTCAAGCTGAATTCACACTTTGAAGCCTTGGCATACAATGATTTCTCTCCCATGATGCCCAATATCTCATCCAAATGCCTCAAGTGATCCTCCCATGTCTTGTTGTATACAAGGTCATCAAAGAACACCAATAAAAAATTTCGCAACTACCTATTGAAGATGTGGTTCATGTAAGACTGGAAAGTGGCAGGTGCCTTGGTAAACCCAAATGGCATGACCAAAAACTCATAATACCCAGAATGACACCTGAAAGTAGTCTTGTGAACATCCTGCTCCTTGACCCTGATCTGGTGGTATCTCAATCGAAGATCAATCTTCGAAAAGGACACTACCCCATTTAACTCATCCAACAACTCATCGATCTTGGGAATGGGATACTTGTTTTTTATTGTTTTCTTATTCAGGGCCCGATAATCAATACACATCTTCATGGTTCCATCCTTCTTCTTGACCAAGACAACTGAAGAAGCGAATGGACTGGAACTGGGTTTGATATGCCCCATCTCTAGCAACTCCTTTATTGCCTTCTCTATCTTGTCTTTGAACTTCTTTGGGTGCGTATATGGAATAGTAATCATAGGCTTGCCCCCCTCCTCTAACTCAATGGTGTACTCAAATCCCTGTCAGGAGGTCTCCTTCGAGGGATCTATCCAAAAACATGGTCATGTTTGCTGAAGAATGACTAAATGTCTACATGATAAGGCTGGCTGCTATCTGAAGATTTTTGAGTTGTAATCAGACATTGTTGCATATGCTACATCCCCATGCTTGAATAAGGCTTCCATCCACTTGGATGAAACAATCCTTGGAGCACCATTAGACATGCCCCTTAGAACTACCCTCTTACCATTCGTTGTATTGAATCCCATCTCCATTGTTTGATAGCTCTGCGAAATTGTTCCCAGAGTACTAAGCCATTGAACACCCAAGACTACAATAGTGTCTGCCACCTCCACCACATAGAAATCACCAGTCATACTATAGTTACCCAACGCCACATTCAATTGTGTAACCTTCTGCGTGCATGCCATAGTGTGCCCACTAGCTACCACAACACTGAATCCCTCAAAGTCCTCTGTAGGAATGCCTCTCCTAGCCACCAAAGCTGAATCTATAAAGTTGTGGGTTCCCGCACCATCGATCAGAACCGTGACACGATGTCCCTGTACTACTCCCCTGACCTTTAAAGTGTGAAATCTAGGAGCACCTAGTATGGTAACAATAGTTCTACCCTAAGTCTCTGTTATCACACTAACTCTAGTTGCTATAGAGGGGTATCTCAATAGGGATGGTAGAGGATGAGCAATCAGGAAGGTGTAACCAACAGGAGCCAGGTCCTCTGTCCAAGGGACAGAAGTCACACCAGACAAGGCTGCAGTCACTTTAGACAAGGTGTGACAGCTGTTAGGAACCCATGTCTTTACTTTGTTAGTATGTTGTTGTTGGACGCATATGCTTTGTAAGTCGTCCCGTAGTATTTGTTGATCAATAGTTTGTGTTATTGTTGTTGGCGCATATGCTTTGTAAGTCGCCCGTAGTATTATTGATCCATAGTTTGTAACAGCCCATGGTTTCGACCCATAGTATTGGCGCCTAGAATTAGTATATAAGTGTGTGTTGAGACCTATGAAGGCACCGTGAAGTTATTTGTATTGAGCTTGCTCATAGGAGGTTGCCCCCTCGAAGTGGCCCGTGATCAATATAAAAGTGATTCTGAGTTCTGTCATTTCTGCTATTTCGCATATTTTCATTAAGTAATTGTTGCAGGTGCCTCACATCTGGTATCAGAGCACTTTCTTGGGCTCCCTGGGTGAAATTTCTGCCAAAATTTTTTTTCGCATCTGTTGCAGGTTCGGATTTGGGAATAATCCCTATCCGCTTAACTGTGGGAAGTACTTGGGCATAAGCCCTAAAACTCATTGTGAGGAGTACCACAGGAACCCCGAAGTAGCTGGCCCATTGAGAGGACCTGCCAGCGAAAAGGGCAACGACCCCTACCTGATTGACTAGTTCCCACCCGTGAGGTAAACCAAGAGTTGTCGTTTGTGGCAAAGCGGTTATCAGTTTTACCTGAGCCGTGGAGTGAGGGGTACTGCCCCAATACGCAAGCCGTCAGACAGCATTGGTGGCCGAGTGAAAACCCTGAACTGTTAGGAAGCCACACATACCTGGGGTCCATATCTACTTTTAGCTGAACTATTGTCGATCACTGCTGCGCCGTTTCAGATCCATTTTGCAAGCCGTTCCAGATCCAGCCATTCGGCGTTGTTCCAGATTCCTTCCGAGCCGTAGCCGCTCCAGTCTGTATTAAAAAAAGAAAAAAAAAAAACGAGCCGTAGCCGCTCAAGTCTGAAAAAAAAAAGAGAAAAAAAAAGAGTATAAAATTCAGTTTTTTCTCCATATCTCCCTTGTTTTACCTCTGTTTCCCTTGAAATTTTCAGGGAACCCCTGTCATTCCATTATGCATATTTCATCCCTGAGGACCCTATCCTCAATTCCCCTTCCTACAGCCTGAAATCCCACATTTGTCTATTTTTAGGGTTTGCCATAACTTCCTCAGATTTCACTCAATCACCTTCAATTTTTACCACAGAGTTCCTTTCTGAATTCTGTTTCTTTGTTCCCCTCTGCCAAATTTTCCCATTCTTTCACCCGGCTTCTGAAATCCTCATTTTTGCTTCCCTGTCTATCCAACAGTGTCGAAAAAACTAGTCAAACCCCAATTACCCTTATGATTTTTTCCCAAATCCAAATTTTCCCTTACTAAAGTAGTTCCTGTTTTTGTTTTCCTAACCAGTCAAAAAAAAAAAAAATAAAAAAATCCTGGTTATGGTTGTCACCCGTGCAGGAGCAAAAACCATGGAGGAAGCACTTGCATCCATCCAAGCCAAACTCCAGGATCTGGATGAAAAATTTCTTGGTCTCCATCTTGAACATTGAGCTATGAACAACAAACGACAGTCCGAGTCTTCAGCAGACAATGGGTTCTCTTCTTCCAGCAATTTCCGTGGTCCGAAGCTTGATTTCCCTCGCTTCAATGGTACCGATCCAACTGGATGGATCTATCGTGCAGAACAGTATTTTAGTCTGCATAATACTTTTGATGTCAACAAAGTTCCGTTGGCATCCTTTCATTTGGAACAGGAAGCTCTTCAATGGTACCGTTGGTACATCAAGGCTCATCCAGAGCCCAACTGGCCAGACTTTTGCCAGCTCCTTTTGCAACGTTTGGTCCTAGTGTTTTTGATGACTTCACAGGAGCTCTCACTAAACTTCGCCAAACTGGCACTGTGAGAGTATCAAACCGAATTTGAGAATCTAGCCAACCACACCGAAGGATTGTCTTATGAATTTTATCGGAGTTGTTTTATCAGTGGTCTAAAGGATGCCATCCGCTCTGAGGTCAAAATGTTCTGTCCCAACACAATGATGGAAGCACTCGGGTTGGCTAAGTTGGTAGAAGACAAGATTGCATCCCAACAATGCTCCAAGCCCACTTTTGTTCCCTTCCGAAATATGGGTTCTCAGCGACCACCTATACCGCAGGCTCCTCGACCGACTCCTATCAAGCGTTTGTCTGAAACAGAGATGCAAGCACGCAGAGAAAAGGGGCTTTGCTATAATTGTGATGAGAAATTCACGCGGGGACATAGATGTGTTCAGCAAAAGCTCTATCTCCTGGATGTGGAGTCTCCGCCTGCCTCTGAAATGGGTGACGAAGATCCAGAAACACTGGATGCTCCGGTCGACATTCAGGAACCGCCTATTGACCGTCCGTCTTAGGATGACCAGCCAGAGATATCTCTCCATGCTTTAGCTGGAATCACCACCCCCCAAACAATGCGGGTCAGGGGTTACTTCAAGAAGCTTCCTCTTACAATCCTCATTGATTCTGGTAGCACTCATAATTTCATTGACCCTCGGATCGCCAAACAAGCTGATTGTTTTATCCATCCTTGCTCCAACTTTGAAGTCATGGTTGCCAATGGGGGCACCTTACCTTGCAAAGGGAAGTGTCAAAATGTGCGTATCTCTATGGGAGATTATACCTTGCGCTCTGACATGTTTGCCTTTGCCCTTAGGCAGATGTGATGTGGTTTTGGGCGCTCAATGGCTACGCACACTCGGCCCTATCTTATGGGATTTTGCAGAACTTTGGATGCAGTTTTCCCTCAATGGACACAAACACACATTGACAGGATTACAACCAGGTTCTCTCAGCATCATCAGTTCACATCGCATGGAAAAACTCCTCAAGAAGAATTCACATGGTGTCATCGCTCAGATCCATTCCATCCAGATGCAACCATCAACAGTCTCCACTACTCCTTTGGATCTACAACAAATTCTGGATCGATATACAGGTGTCTTTGCTGAACCAGTGGGATTACCACCTTCCAGGACAGAAGACCATCGTATTCAGCTCCTTCCTGGCAGCGTTCCTCCCAACATCAGGCCCTATCGCTACCCATTCCACCAAAAAACGGAGATTGAAATGCTCGTTTGGGACTTATTGAAGCAAGGTATTATTCGCCCAAGCACTAGTTCCTTTTCTTCTCCAGTTATTCTCGTCCACAAAAAAGATGGGTCATGGCGCCTCTGCATTGACTTCCGAGCACTTAATCACCTCACCATCAAGGATAAGTTTCCAATTCCTGTTGTTGATGAGCTTCTTGACGAGCTTCACGGGGCTCACTTTTTCTCCAAGTTGGATCTTCGTTCTGGGTATCATCAAATTCGGGTTCATGAGGATGATATTCCTAAAACAGCTTTCCGCACACATGATGGCCATTATGAGTTTTTGGTCATGCCCTTTGGCCTCACTAATGCTCCTTCCACATTCCAGGCCTTAATGAATAAAATATTTCGACCCTACTTGCGGAAATTCATTCTGGTATTCTTTGATGATATCCTCATCTACAGTAAAACATGGGATGAACATCTCCAGCATCTGGATCTTGTCATGCAACTTTTCTCTGACCATCATCTCCATGCCAAGCAGTCTAAATGTGTTTTTGGACAAAAGGAAGTTGAGTATCTCGGGCACATTATCTCAGCACAAGGGGTTCGCGTGGATCCTGCTAAAATCGATGCCATGAACAATTGGCCACATCCTCAGACACTCAAGAGCCTTCGTGGTTTTTTGGGGTTGACTGGCTACTACCGCAAGTTTGTCAAGGATTATGGGAAGATTGCAGCTCCATTAACTGCTCTATTGAAAAAGGATGCTTTTACATGGACACCTGCTGCTCAGTGTGCATTTGACAAACTAAAACAAGCTATGTGTACTACACCTGTGCTAGCTATGCCCGATTTTTCCAAGCCCTTCACTATTGAGAGTGATGCTTGCGGCAATGGACTTGGTGCTGTTCTCCTTCAAGATGAACACCCCATTGCGTTCACCAGCAAAGCCCTTTCAGGTAAGAATTTAGCTGCCTCTACCTATGAGAAGGAAATGATGGCTATTTTGCATGCAGTACAGAAGTGGCGTCCATACCTATTAGGGAATCATTTCTGCATCAAGACTGATCACCAGAGTCTGAAATATTTCTTGGACCAGCGTGTCTCCTCCCCGGCACAACAGAAATGGGTTAGCAAACTCATGGGTTATGACTATGAGATCACTTACAAGAAGGGTAAAGACAATATTGTGGCAGATGCTCTTTCTCGCACATTTGATGCTCAAGGTTCTCTTTCAGCTATTTCTATGCCTGTTCCAAATTGGTTGCAATCTGTTCAACAGGGTTATGTCAATGACTCTTCCTTATCTCAGATCATCCAACGCTTGACCAACAACCCTTCTGCTGTACCACATTACTCTTGGGATGGTGCTTCTCTGCGATACAAGGGTCGTCTGGTGCTTCCCCAGAGCACAGATCTTCAACAGGCTGTCTTCTATGAACTCCATGCTTCTCCATCGGCCGGGCACTCTGGGTTCCTCAAAACATATGAACGAGCACGACGTAACTTCTTTTGGCAGGGCATGAAAAGGACAATTCAACAGATGGTGGCTGGATGTGATACCTGCCAGCGCAATAAGGGTGAAACAACACTCGTTCCAGGATTGCTTGAACCCTTGCCCATACCTACACGGATTTGGACAGATATTTCTATGGATTTCATTGAAGGGCTCCCTAAATCTGGCGGGAAGACAGTGATTCTCGTTGTGGTTGATCGCCTCTCCAAATATAGTCTTTTTTGTGCTCTCAGCCATCCCTATACAGCCTCCTCAGTTGCTCAAATTTTTATGGACCAAATCTTTCGTCTTCATGGCATCCCTTCTTCCATTGTCTCGGATCGTGATGCGACTTTCACCAGTCATTTTTGGACAGAACTATTTCGCCACACTGGCACCAAACTGAAGATGAGTTCAGGGTATCACCCACAAACAGATGGTCAGACTGAAATTGTCAATAAATGCTTGGAAACTTATCTTCGTTGCTTCACCTCGGAACAACAACATCAGTGGGCAAAGTGGCTCCCTCTCTCTGAATGGTGGTACAATACCTCTTACCACACTGCCTCTAAAATGACCCCATATGAAGCAGTCTATGGTCAGGCACCTCCAGCTCTTCTTCCATACACCCCCACCAGTTCACCAGTTCAGGAAGTTGACACAGTCCTTCGCAACTGCGATCAGATTCTTCGCATTTTGCGGGACAATCTTCACATGGCAAGAAATCGCATGAAGCAACAAGCGGATCAGCACCGTTCGGAGTGCACTTTTCAAGTCGGCGATATGGTTTTTCTTCGTCTCCAGCTGTACAAACAATCCTCCTTGAAACTCAAAGGGCGTCATAAGCTCGCTCCAAAGTTCTATGGGCCATATTGGATTCTTCAGAAGATTGGGTCCGTTGCTTATAAATTGGAACTTCCTCCCTCTTCCCGCATTCATCCAGTCTTTCATGTCTCTTGTCTGAAGAAAGTTCTTGGCACCAACATCAGCGGCCAAACAATTTTACCCGAACTGGATAATGAAGGATCCATCCTTTTGGAGCCAGAGGCCATCCTCAATCGGCGCACGCGTCAGCTTCGCTCTCGCTCTATCACAGAGGTCTTAATTCAGTGGCACGACATGCAACCAGAGGATGCTACATGGGAACCACTCCTTCAGATTCAACAACAATTTCCACATCTAAAGCTTTGAGGACAAAGCTTTTTTTAAGGGGGAGGGGATGTTAGGAACCAATGTCTTTACTTTGTTAGTATGTTGTTGTTGGACGCATATGCTTTGTAAGTCGTCCCGTAGTATTTGTTGATCAATAGTTTGTGTTATTGTTGTTGGCGCATATGCTTTGTAAGTCGCCCGTAGTATTGTTGATCCATAGTTTGTAACGGCCCATGGTTTCGACCCATAGTATTGGCGCCTAGAATTAGTATATAAGTGTGTGTTGAGACCTATGAAGGCACCGTGAAGTTATTTGTATTGAGCTTGCTCATAGGAGGTTGCCCCCTCGAAGTGGCCCGTGATCAATATAAAAGTGATTCTGAGTTCTGTCATTTCTGTTATTTCGCATATTTTCATTAAGTAATTGTTGCGGGTGCCTCACAAAAGCCAAGTCAAGGGGGAGACCCTGCTCAACCAGTTATGGTCGAGGGACAAAACTCACACCCAAACCCAAAAGATGAAAGAACAAAACAAGGAATGAGTGTAAAATGGCTCCTAAGTTTGACTTCAGCCAATTGATGGACATGAGCAGTGAAATGACAATGATGTGATAAGTGTCCAGCAATAACTTATGATGAATGAAATAGATTTAGGTGGCTGATAGTCAACTAAGGTAGCAAATAATGCAAGAAGTGATAAATAAGTGAAAATCTGCCCAAGGGAGAGATTGATTCTAAGACTGGTGGAACTAGGGCAGCATGAAATTAGTGTTTATATTCACTTCTAGCTAATGAATCTTGATTTCCTCAGGTGAAATGACAATATAAATCCAAAACAAGAGTACCCAAAACCCCCAAAAGACCCAAATCAGCTAAGAGAGAAAAATGCCCTAGAGGGGTGTTTTTGGCAAAGTGACTAGTGCTAGTGCTAAATCTATGGGCTAATGTAGTCTTAACAGATTTGAAACTTGATTCCCTAAGGTAAAATGGCGTTCTAAGATGGAATCAAGACTACCCACAACCCCAAAATTTACCCAACAATGAGATTGGCTGAAATGCCCAAGGAGGGCGAATTCAACAGGTGACCAGCGCCTTATTCTAAGGGTAAACGGGGTCGGATTTGAATGAAACTTGAGATATGGGAGTTTAGGCATATATCATTACTGGGTTTTTAATTAAAACAAGTTTCTACGGTGAAATCCTAAGTTACCAATTTTTTAGGGTTTTTTAATGAGTTTCTCTCTTCAACAAAATTAGAAATTGAAATGTGGGAGAAGAAGAAGTTAGACCTACTTGGAAATGGCTAATATTTCTGATTTTGAAGAGGCTGATACGTCCCGAAGATCAAATTGAAGCAGTCCCAGTTGAAAACGATTTTGCTGTCTCCCCACCAACTCGTCCCCTCTGCCTGCAAACACCAATAGACAATAGATCAAATTAGTATTGGCAAACAAATGACATCTACAACAACACAAATAAAAATGAGAGAAATACTTGACTGAAAACAACAAAAACACTTCCCTTTTGTGGTCAACCTGGAGAGTGGAGCACCAGTGGAAGCCAAATGGGGTGCCCTCCTCCAAGATTCTGAGTTTGCTGCAAACAATGGTGAGTAAAACAGTGCTGAAATCATACACCAACTACAACTAGTGCATCAAGATAGTATGGCAATCAACAAGATCAAGAAGCTATCACACAAGAGCCAAGTAGAGCAACAACGTTTTCTCTTCTACTCCAAGTCCAAAAAATGCCAAGAGAGACCATACAATGAGTGAGTGCCTTCTCTTATAGAGAAAGGCCACTCTCAAAACCTATTTCCTCCAAAATGGAGGGATGAGATCAATCCCCATCCACAAAAACGAATGGAGGAGATGGAGTCCATGTGGGGGTGCGAATTGCCCATGTGTAGTGCACTTGTGGAGATGGGGCCAACTCGTGGGGCCCATAAAACTAATACAATGGTGGTTGGGGGGTGCCTATGGGTTGTTTTAGCCCCCCATACCACTATACTAAGATCCCAATACCATATGTCATCAAAATTATGAGTTTTGCTAAGTGGAAAAATGCCCCCTATGGGCAAATTCGCCCCTCATGGTGAGCTGGGCAGATGAGGGCCCCACCAAGTGCCAATAATACATCAAACCTTACCATTTACCTTTAGAAATTACCTTTACCTTTGCCAACCATTGATTTTGCCATTTGCCTATAGTTGCCTTAGTCAAATTCTGATTTCCCATGTAATTTTTGCTGGTTTATATGGTTGAAGATGAAAATTGGGATTTTGACCCACTTTTATTGCCCGGATTGCTGAACCGTCTGCTGCAATGTGATCGTGGACCCCAAAAGTAGTAGGGATGACCACTCAAACGACCCCGATCCATCACTTTGCCATTATTTGCCCCAAATCCACAATTTTTAATTAAAACAGGTCAAAATTGACCACTAATAATTAAAAATTTCTCAAATGGCTCAGTATTTTGCAATTCCGACAATTGCATGCTCATATGGGGTCCCTGTAGATAATAATTGATCGAAATCGAAATTCCGATCGCAACATTTTTTTCGGGCCCATTTTGGCCTAGTCAACCCAGTTTGACCAAGTCAAATCTGGTCAACCATAGTGCAAGCTGAAACCTGTATGCAAGCATGAAGTGACAAGGCTCAATTATACAAGTTGGTACATTGCTAAGCAATATAATGATAGCATGGTGATAAAAAATACATTAAATCTCAAAATAATACAAGGCCCTGGTGAAGTGGGCCCACCACCTCCAAAAGACTAAGATGCTATACACCTCTATAGAATTGACCATTTTGTTGACTCTAGGTGATGTGGACAACAAGGCAAGGGACATGGGAAGACAAGGATGAAGATCACGTGACCCTTTGGACAACTCGGGAAAGCGGGGTCCACTGAGATACGTATGCCATGATAGAACACGGGGAAGGGCGGTGCCTCACAAATGGGTATAGTGCAGGGAAACCGCCACTAGTCATCTAACAAGTATCCCACAACTCACATCCGTATCCGAAGACTCCGTGAGGTTCTCTTCTATAGCCGCCAAACTAGGTGTCCGACAAACCGTAACTTGAGACTCTAGGGGGCAATCTTGAGCTTGTCCCTTGCTCCTTCTGACCTCCTTGTCCCGCAGGACTAAGTGAGGAATAACCACTACAAATGCTGACATGTATAGCTGACCAGAATCCATGTGTGTTCACAAACACATTGCATGGATTTTACAATGAATTTCATACTTAGCCCTTTTTTGGCTAGATTTTACAATTTACAATACAATGGCCTTTTTAGCCTGATTTACATTTCATTTCTTCATTTCTTCATGGCCCTCTTGGGCTACATACATATCTCAAAAGATATAAACATGGCGCTCATACTGCAAAGGTAATGGGGGTGGGTAATACAAGCTTCGACGAGAAGTGGGGAGCACTCGGTGAGGCTACACAATCCTAACTGTATTGCAACATCGGGGGCAACCGACAGGAGCAAATCCCAGGTCTAACCGTGTATCTCATACACTAAAGAGCCGAGGCACAATAAACAGGGAGTCATGGCAAACTCAGAGATCAGTGGGGAAAGGGGTCCTCGGGATCACGAATCAGAATCCAAGTCGGGGAAGAAGTGTCATGGATGAGTCGGATGGGTGGAGAAAGTGATGATGGTGCTAAAGTCAGCTACCGAGGGGCTAAATGATCAAGTCTAAGCCAAGTGTGTAGGACATGACTCAGCGTGCATATACATAAGTCTAACCGGAGGGGTGGACTGACATCACCAATAGGCCCCAAAATATCACATCATAGCTAGATCACCAAATATATCATCTCATGCAAAGTTAGTGTACTAACAAGTATAAATAAGTCTAATCTACTACATGAGCAATAGTCAACAATATGCAATACCTGCTGCTACTGAACTTGTATCTAAGTTGGATCTCTGTTGTATCCGGGCATATAATAAACCAGCACTGTACTGTGATAATCTCGATTAGAACAAGACAAGGCAACTGTCTCAAATGAGCTTGTGTCAAAGCATGGCAAGGAAAGGTAACCCTGTGGTAGATGGTAAGTCCCACTGTCTGTCCCCTCTGATATGTATGCTAGGAGCAAGCTGAAAAAAACTGCCTCGTCTGAGGTGGCTGATCTCCTGATCTGGAAAAAAAGTACCGTGCGGTCCTCGACCGCACAGTCTGTAGTATGGAAGCTGCTGCCGACATATAATGTGATAACAGTCTCTTCAGGTGGTTGCTCTACATTCTCACTACTATGCTCATCATCTTGGACCTGTCCTTCCTCCTCTTCCTCATCGATGTCCAAGAGCACCTTTATGTAATGCACCTTACCTTTACCCATGCACCTGTGACTCGGTTTTCAAGGCCCTTTATGGCTGAAAAATAGCTTCTTCCTTCTCAATTCTTTCTGAGTCTCATCATCCAACTTGTTTTTCTCAATTCATTCCGAGTCTTATAAAATCTACTCTAAATACCAGAAGGGAATGCGCCCTTTCTTCTTCCTTGGTCAAGATAGCATGATTTTCATGAGGAATAGGCAGTCCCTTCCAACAATTGTGCCCTCTTCTTGAAACTAAGAAATTTCTGCACAACAAACCAAATCTGAAGATGAAGACAAGGTATTCGAGCATTGCAATGAAGCACACTTGAGAAACCTGAGTGATTTCTCCTCCTTGCTACCTAGGGAGGAATCTTTCACCTCCGAAACTAGCCTCCACAAGCAAGAGTTTTCTCAAACCCTAGCCAAATGCTCAAAGATCTCTCCAAGCTTTCTTCTCCAAAATGAAAACTGTCGAATGAATGAGAGAATGCCTCATTTTCCCTTTTTATAATTCCTTTCTCCTCTCATTCACTTTATTATTTTATTTTCTCTCATTCACTTATTATTTTATTTTTACTAAGTCACTTTTCTCTCTAGTTTTCCACTTTATAATTTAAAAGTGACTTTGTTCTCCATTTAATTGTCTCATGACCGTCATCATCCCCTTTATAATTTTTCGTTGACTTTATAAAGTGACTCTCGGCTATTTTAATTCCCTAATTTAATTTTTTCGCTCGAACCTACGGGAACTAGATAGGTTAGCGGAATGGCCCGTAGTGAAATCATGAGGACGGGGACATTACAACACCAAAATAATCAACTGAACATCTGCAGTGAAATCTGGGTTCGGCCCCTGCTTGTTGACCAAGTCAAAGGAGTTGACCAGCTCAAAACTGATCAAAACATAATTCAACATCAATTTGAAAGTCTTTGCATGCAAGAGGCATTAGTAGCATTTTCTTAAATGTATTGAAAGTAGACTGAAGGCATTAGCAACATCTAACATAGGTAATCAAAGCATCAAAACACATAAACAAGACTTTAATTTGAAACCGTCGCATAACTAAAATGAAGTCCAAAGCATATAGTTAAGTTCACATTAATCCTAGATTTACAAAATAGATCATTTCTCACAACCCTGGGTGATTATGGCAAAACAAGGTTAGGTCAAGTGATAGTTTGACTTTTTGGACTGACTTTATGTTCCTTTAGATAACAGGGAAAATAGGGGACCAAAGTGAGTTATGTTGAACAAGCAAACAATAGGGGATGGAGGTGTCTCACAAATGGATAAAGTGCTTAGAAGGCTCCCTATAGACTCTAACATGCATCCTTTTATAAATTTGTGTTCCTTTCATTTCAAGACTTCATAACTTACTTGTTGTTCTTCGCAAGTTTTTTCATTTGGCTTTTCATTTCATAGCCTTGCATTCTTTTAGATATAGCATTTAAGTGAGCCAATGCATTTCATAACTTTGCATCTCTTTTTGATAATGCACTTGATATTTGCTTTTCATAGCTTTGCCTTCTTTTTGATATAGAATTTAAGCACCAATGCTTTTTGCATTTCACTTTCTTGCATTCTTTTTGATATAGCATTTAAGCTCCAATGCACTTTTCATTTCACATATAAGGAATACTTGCTTCGAGACCGCATGTTACACCTGCAGTGACTAGGCTTACTTCAAGAACCGCACTCAATCCACAAGGCATCATACAAGCAGAGAGAGATCAAGGAGATCCATAAACCAAGACACA
The DNA here is from genome assembly GCA_027924585.1 of Larix kaempferi. Lineage (NCBI taxonomy): Eukaryota > Viridiplantae > Streptophyta > Pinopsida > Pinales > Pinaceae > Larix > Larix kaempferi. The sequence goes on along the minus strand of BSBM01001312.1, from coordinate 10,568,524 downwards.
CACATCAGAGCCAAGACACATGCAAACATCGGGGCTGGTCCAGACATAAAGGTCATAGTGGGAGAAAGTCTTCAGGTTCACAAGTCAGCTCCAAGTCAAGGGATTTTTCTTCAAATGGAATTACGGATGGATGGATGGATAAGTCAAGTGATAATGATGCCAGAAATAGGGGGAAATGATCTATGTTGTACATGAAGGTTAACCCTACTAATGAGCATATACAAAGGACTATAACACCACAACTAATTAACCACTTCTAGCATTAGTCTTGCCAAACAAACCATAGAATATGATCACCTAAGTAGCATTACGCAGCCTAGTCACATCAACCAATACAAATAAGAAATCCCATTAAGATATACCTCATGCCATATACCTACTCAGTAATTTGTCTCTAAATCTGCAATCACTCTGAAAATGTACAGTAAGGAAGAATCATCAACTGTCTACTTTGCTGCTCTTGATAAAGTGAACCAAGGCATAAACAATTGTCCCAAAAGATGTCATGAAGAGGACTCAATAGTGATATGGGTGGCTTTGCTGCTGCTGCTCTAATCTAGTCTAGCTGCTTCTATATGTACCAACCAATAATCATCATCTCTCATGAACGCTCAACCAGCTCGGGACTGAAAACTGCTCTGGAAAATGGTAGTAGCTCCCAGCCACTAATAATGTGATAACAGGAACATGCTATGTCATCCATCAAAAACACTATGAAGAGATCTCATCCAATAGCTACTAGCAACAACACAGTATCCAATCAATCAAAGGAGAGCAACAAGTCTAAGGCAAAGCTTACATGTACCCCGATCCATCCATTGAATTGTGCTGCAAGCTTGAACATTGTGATTAAATCACAATTGTAACCTTCATACAATATGAGGGGTAACAAGGTTCTCATGTTAAAACCAGTGTTACAAACATCGGCGATATATCGCCAATCGCGATGTTCCCAGCTTGGCGATAATATCGACAAAAATTGACAAATATCACCATTTTGAAAATATCGGCAAATATCAGCAAAAATCGCAAAATATCGGCAAAAATCGGCAAAAATCAGAAAATATCGCCAAAAATCGAGAAATATCGGTTGAATAAAAAAATTAATATTTTTGTATTTTTTAATTTTGCCGATATATTGCCGATGTTTGCCGACATTTTCCCCGATAAATACGATATTTTCTTTTTGGACCTATTATCACATACATAGTAGCTGGGCTACCATGTCAGCATAGCAGATATCTGCACTTTTCAGAGCTTTTCCTTTACACTTATTCAGTGAGATCAGCTATGATGAGTAGCATTATTTATGATCACTCACATATCAGCGCATCTTTGTATCAGACATTTAGTAGACCTTATGCCAAGGTTGAGCCTTGAGACCTCAGATTTGATGACCGGTATGACCTTTTGTTCCATACAGATGCAGTGCAGTTTTCAGCGTTTCAGATATAGTCTTCTTAGTGGTTATAGTTGTTTCAGATTACAGATGTTGATATATGATCCAGTATATATATGATGTCCATTGATGTTATTACCTTGTTGTTTAGGTCATTTTGATAGCACTGACTTGGTATATGGCAATTGTGATTTGGCAGTATATTAATGCTAAAATGAAATTGGTTTTTATTATATGTATTGATTGTATTACTGACATTTGGGAACTCTTGTTTTATACTTGTTGGTCTTTACCTTCATATGAATGTGAACATGATCATTTAGTGTCTTTTCGACCTGCTAGCGTAGGCACCATTTTCACTTGTCTCCATCCATCCATTTGTCCTTTCCCCATTTATTGATTTTCACCCTTACTTACACCTTGACTTGTGATATGGAGGATCTCACCACTTTTGCCTCTGTGTTGGACTTGCATCCATGTTTATTTTGTGTTTCGGCTTTGAGTTGGCAACAAAACTTGCCTTTGGTAAGTTGGATTTTATGCCGTTATCATTCTAGTCGGTTGCCCCGATGTGTGGTTTTGTGTGGAATTCCCCCTAGTTGCTTGAGTTGTTGTTGGCTAAAACCTGAAGCAAACTGTACTACCTTGGAAACTATTGGGAGCCCAATGAAAAGGGCTATGAAATGTAATGCAATGAAATGCTTTGAAATGTAAATACACCCCGGATGAAAGTTGCGATTAGTTGTGCTTATTAGTGCATGTGAAATACGAGAGGGGTCATATTAGGCCTAAAAAGCAATGGATAAATATATGCTAAATCTAATGATTGCTGGCCATGAAATTCAATGAAATAAAAGGTCCTAAAAAGCAGTGGTTAAATGTATGCCAAATCTAAAGACTGCTAACCTTATGTGAAACTTTCCTCATTGAGCCTGTGGGCTATGATATGAGATGGAGCAAGGGATAGCTAATTCTAAGTGTCCTGTAGAACCTCAAGTCACGGTTAACCTAACACCTAGTTCATGGTGGTTCTAGTAGTAGACATTTTTGCCAAGGTCGAATAAACACTTCTCTAAACAACTCATCCATTTGTGAAACAACGCCATTCCTTGTGTACTCCTTGACCAACACATGCTTAAGTGTGTAACACCATGTCCTTCATCCAAAGTATCTCAGTGTCAAGTCAGTCAAGTCATCCCATGTCCAATTTGATCATGTTTACAAACAAGTATATTATTGAGATTCTTCTTGGAGGTAAATTATTTAACTAACTTATTAGTACTTATTAACTGCCAGTGAAATGATGCTTAATACTCTAGAGTCTTGCTATGAAAATGATTTAGAGAGCATTTCTTAACCATTTGCACTTGCAGCAGCATGGCTTCTTTAGCCAGGGTTATACTTTGATTAGTTTGACCAGTCAAACCTAGTTTGATCAAGGTCAACCTTGGGATCCGTGATGAGATGGATTGGTGTTGTTATATGATATTGATCTATGGTCCTGTTATCACATATATAGTAGTCGGGCTACCATACATTATTTTTCTGATTCCAGTACACTATTCAGCCAGTTCCCTTACATTTGAGATGCTGAGATGAGCATCTATATTGGATCACTATCAGATTGTGGACAACAGTTGTATTCCCCATGCCATGACTGAGTCTTGGGACACTCAGAGAGATGACCGATATAGCCATTATACCATTGGTACAGAGCAGTCGGTAGTGCCCAGAGTTGCAGCAGCAGTTTCAGAGGACAGATGATGGTACAGGTTGATGAGCTTTCAGGTATATGACTCAGCAGGTATATCATGTTGTTATGGTTAGATTGCTTTTATACTTATTCTTATAGCATGTCTTAGCACTTAGTGTCATGATCTGGCGATCATATAGATATTTGGACCTGGTTGATCTATTATATATATTATATTGTCCCTACTCAGACTTAGAAGTTCACTATTCATACTCATTGGTATGCACCCTCCTTAGGGAGAATAGAGGTGATCAATACACCATACCTTGGCTTGCTAGTGTCGGCTCCATTATTCATTGTCTTCATCCATCCATGGCCTACCTTTTAGTTTATCACCCTGACTTACCTCTTGACTAGTGACATGGAGGATCTTTTCCCCACTGTAGCCTCTGTATTGAATGAGCTTCCCTGTTTATTGTGTCTCGGCTCTGAGTTGGTGACAAAACTTACCTATGGTGAGTTGGAGTTCCTTGGAATTCCCCCTAGTCACTAAAGTTGTGTTGGCTAAACCTGAAACTTTTGGTGCTGCCATGAATACAAAATCTGGAAAAATGAAATGCTATATCTTGTATGAAAAGCCCATTCATGCAATGTGTTTCTAAACACACATGAATGAGAGGCATGCCAAATGAAAATGGCCATGAAAATAAAATGTTATATCTTTTGGAAATGTAAATACCTAGGTAAACAAGCTGTCCATGACACACCTAGAAGTGCTCAGGTAAACAAGTGCCTTAAAAACACACCTGCAGCAGAAAGCCTAAAATAAATGTAAATCTATGCAATGTGTTTATAAACACACATAGATCAAGGCTATGGAAACTTCAGGCCCAAAAAGCAATGGAACTTAAATGCTATATCTAAACAATTGCTGGCCTTATTTGTATTATGGATTGTGCGCATCCGTGAAGGTGAATAAACCCTCTTTAAACAAATCATACATTTGTGAGACACCGCCATTCCCTGTGTTATTGCTCATTCAGTATATAATATGGTGTGTATTCCCTTTCCCTTGCCAAAGTGTCACAAAGTCAAGTCAGTCAAGTCATCCCTTAGCCTAGCCAATTATTTCAGCCTTCACCCTTCACTAGCAAATTGATCACAGCTATGAAGTGAGTATGATCCTGAAAGTCTAGTCTGAGTAATAATAATAATTAACGACACTATATATTTGGATTTAGATCGCCAGTTATAATTACTCTGTGTTATAATTGTTATTTGAATAAGTTGTAGAGCATGTATTAACCTTGACACTTTGCAGCAGCCTTGGATGATGGTCTGAGTTGTATTTGGTCTTGGTTAGACCCAGTTTGACCATGAAGGACCATGGGACATGAGATGTTGGACCTTATGATGATATGGATAGATGATATATGGTCTATGTATACATACATGATGATTCTATGCAGCAGCTACAGGGTTATGATGATGATTCTTGGTTTACAGCAGTGTTTGGTCATCTACAGATTATTATTATTGGCCCTGTTCCGGTATATTGGATATTTATTTTGATCATGCAGAGACTCATATGGTGTATGAGTACACATCTTGGATGGATTTGGACCTTCTGAGTCCAATGGGATATTTTGTTGTCAGTTCCGGGCACTTACAGTGATGATTGAGCCTCAGTAGGCTGTCCCAGTGCAGTTTTGGTCTGTCGGAGGCCCTGTCAGAGCAGATGAGATTTTTATCCGGTTGACCTAGGGCACTGATGATGGAGGGGGTGGTCCAACCACTTGTTTTTCCCATATTACCCCCCTCCCGGACACACTGGTGCCCTCACCTTGACAGCGCAGGCACTCCAGGAGGCTGTTTTGGGCAGTTTCACGCTTCTCGAGGCATTTCAGGATTGGTAGAAATGGCTATTGAGGAAATCGATTTGGGCTACTGAGGCAAAGTTATGGCATGGGATGATCAGCGATGATAGATCGGGGTCTTCCACACCTTCTCCAGCAGTTTCAGCTTCATCGGGGCCCGCATCCATCACTTACGGCACTTTCTGTGGATTTCTGAGGTCTTTTGAGGACCACGACTTGACTATGGAGGCACGATTTGGTACATTCATGATTATTTTATGGTTATTGTGCTATGGGGATTGACCAAGGAGGGATAAAATTACCCCTTGGACCCACCATAAGCCTCTTATGATATTTGGTCATCATGATTTGGTGGGATTCCCCTCTTATAGGGCGATTTTGTCCACTTACATAATATTTTATTAGTGATCCATGTATTTTATTGTTGAGCTCATCTCAACCATTAATTAGACATTTGTATCTTTCAATCTTAGCCACTCATTCAAAAAGGTGTCTAGGGTTTTGGTGCCTCTCCTTCCTATTTAAAGGAGAGAGCCTCTCATTGTAAAAGGGACTTTTGGCTCTGGATTATTGGAATAGAAAATTATTATTGCATCTATCTCCAGTGTTGTGGTGAATGTTTTTGGTGTTCGTTCGTTGGTTCTTCCTTTGCACTGAGCTATTGGAGATCTTGTTTGCCATATCTTTGTACCACGATTTTGCATCTACAGGTGGAGGCCGATTTGCTTGGAGGAGGAGGTATTGGTAGGGGAAGACTTTCCCTACTTCTTCTTTGGAGCTCTTCGTTGGTAACAGGGAGTATTACTGTCCCAGGACCTTCTATTTCATGTTACTATTGCATTTCTCTTGTATTTCCTCCATGCTTGATCTTACTGATTGAATCGCCATTCCTTGGTTTGACAGGTAGAGGAGGTCGCACTTGTGGGCTAGGGCATCAATTCGGCAAGCAAATCAACAATCTCTCATTTGATCTCTGCGGGAATCTTCCTCAACATCAAGGCATCTCATCCACATCACTCAGGTATGATCTCAAGGTAAGTTCTATCTCCATGATCTATCCAATTGTCTAAAATATTTTAAAACCCTAAATTAATCAAAACCCCATTTTACATTTTCTTAGATCTACTTAGATCTAGTGGGTTGTTGGGCATAATATTGAAAACCCACCTCTATAGCATCCACGGCATCCCGAATCTATAGTTTGGTGAGGATTGGCTTCCGTTTGACCCCCCTCCCATGCCAACTTAGCTCCTCCCAAGCAAAGCGCACTTCCTAGTTTGAGCAAGTTGACCTAGATCTAGGTGGTGGGTGTTTGAGATTCCACTTGATTTGTCATCTACACATCCAATAATATACACCCAGATTGTTACTTTCCTGAAATTTACCTTGTGGGCCCTATTCCACATTTTAAGGGATTTAATCCCCATTTTGGACCACTTGGAACACTCAAACTCAGATCTACTAAGATCTAGCCGTTGGATTGCCACGAAATTATAGATCCATACTCCTACTTGACTAACCTACCCGGATCTAAAGTTTGGATGCCATCCGACTTGTCTTGACCCACCTAACCCCACTTTTTAGCCTCCTTGGGCAAAGTCGCACCACCTTGGAGAAGTGAGTTGACTCACTTCTAGGACGTGGGTACTTGAGATTTTTGGAGATTTGAAACCGGAATAATTCAAAACCTAGGTCTAGACTATCACCTTGTCAAATCTTTCCTTGGGGATAGCTTTCCTTGTTTTAAGGGATTGTGGTCCACTTGGGTCAAACCTAGATCTAGACACATTCATCCATCAAGACATCTATTGCCTACTTGTCCCATGTACTAGGAGTCCTAAACCACAAGTCAACCCTACTTTGACTCCACTTCCCAATTCCCAAGGCACTGGCTTCTCTCCAAGTTAATTCGACTTTCCTAGATTGTTGGATTGACTTGTGGATTGACCTATGCATGGTGAACTAAACCCTTGAAGCTATCATGTATCATGGTCAAGCTTGTCATCTGTACTAGTTAGCCCCAATACAACCCTTAAACTACCCTGCACTGGACACGGTTCCCAAGGCAGTGGGTCTTCTGACATTGAACTAGTACACTAGCCCTAGATCTCACTTCAAACATTATAAGTCACTCTCACATCAACTATGAACCAAAGCTATATTCATTAAACCCCTCACTTAGCTTGTGACTTCATCCTTAGGTCTAGGATAAACCATACACCTAACTTCACTAGAAATACCCTGATTTGGTGTCTTGGTTTTGATCTCTCCTGTCGGGAGTAGATCGGGTCTCCCCCTTTGTTGTCTGGGCTAGATAACATAAAGCGAAGGTTGCCTCGACTGGCGTGACAACCATATATTGGAGGTCGAGGTGATCATGGTTGCACCTTTTGAGTTACCCTTCCCTATTGCCATCCATGACTGGATCCATCCATAGGGGTAACTACAGTTTAGGTGATAACAGGTCCTTTGTATACCTTTTGATGATTCCATATGATGGGCACAGGCTTTAGATGATGATTGATGCAGTTTTTCATGATTATTATTATTTCCAGATCATCATATTTTTACTGGTCCGAGTATGGTGCAATGTTGAAAAAGTCGGCATTGGCAAAATGTCGGCAAGGGTCCCGAATACAACTTCTCAGCAACATCGGCAAAAGTCGGCAAACATTAAAAAATACAAAATACATTCATTTTTTTTTAGAATTTTAAATATACAACGCAACAATAACATCAGATAAACACATTGGAACATAAATATGGAGAAAGCGCTAGTATAAAGATGTAGTGGATGCAAATAACTCGGAGTAGTTTGATTTCAATGATTCAAATTGCTAAAAATACATAAAATTTTACAATTTTAATGAAAAATATATATATTAAAGATTCCAATCTATGATTCCAAACCATTAGAGACAAAATATTATCAAAATGGCACCAAGTGCAATACATATCAAAATGAAAATTGAAAAAACATAATCATCAAAATCATTGTCTATGTTGAGATCATATTCATCAATAGCACCATGTTCCCCCACCTCTAGGCTCTAGACCTTGCCTCTACCTCCAATCTCTAAGTTGATCCTCCAAGGACATCAATTAACACCCTACAATTTTGATGAAACTTCTTAATCCAAGTGTTAAAATAAGGTAGAAAGACCTTCCCATGCTTAATAAGCAATGTTATTGGAACCGGACCGGTCATCGAACCGGCGAAGCCCAAAATGTGAACCGGACTGGAAACCGGATCGGAACCGGCAAAAAACTGGGTAAAAAACCGACTGACTAAAAAATACATAAAATATTCATATTTAAAAAAAAACATATATATTCATGTGCATACATATGAATCCAAACCATTAATACACAAATATGCAAAGTTTCTCATATATATAGCAAATATGGGTGCAAATAACCAAAATAGCACCAAATAACTAAATTAGCATAATCACCTCTGAAATTGTTGAAGGAGATAATCCAATAGTAATAATATAAGAAAAGTCACAAAAAAATAGTCAAGTTTGATCTTTTTAGTTAATGGGAAGAGGTTAAGTAAAGAAAATTACAACGACAGTCTAGACATGGAAGCCTCCCATGGAAGGTTGGGCAAAGTTTAATTCTCAAGGGGCTGCAAAAGAAAACCTAGGTTCAACAGGTGCAGAGGTGGTGTTCAGAAGCGATCAGGGCCTAATCCTGGAATCCATGCCAAGTTTTTACTATTTTGAGCCCAGAACTAGCAATCAAGATGAAACTGGAAGCTTGATCCTTGGTGTAAAGGAAGATCTTAAGAAAGAGTTGAAGATTGCTTTTTAAGGTGACTCAAAGCTGATCATAGATCACACCAACGAAAAGAATTCACATCCTCCATGGGAGATGAAGAGTAAGATATCTTGGATCCATCAAGCCTGCATGTGTTTCAAGGAATTGGATTTTAAGCATGTGAAAATATCTGCAAATAAAGTTGTTGATTAGTTGGCCAATCAAGTGACTATAACTAAGACACGTCACCCCCATGACATCAGAAATATATTTTGATTAGCTGGCAGAGTACGGACCGGCCGGTTCCGGAACCAGCCGGTTTTCTCCCCAGTTTGATCAGAATCCGGTTTCTGAGTTTTTTTTAATTGACCGGGACCGGCCAAGCCTGTGAACCGGTCGGACCGGCCGGTTTTGCCGGTTCCGGTCCGCTTTCGATAACATTGTTAATAAGTGATTTTGCTTGACTGAAGGGTACATTTTTTATTAAGGTCATGATAGAGGAATTCAATCAACTTCAACAATCAGGCATTGACACCCCAACATCAAGGTACATAGAGATTTTGATTTGCTTCATTAAATTCCAATCCCTTACCCACATACATGATAGAATCCACTGGAAACATTGGAATCCTGAAATCCTGAAAACCATTGAGTCTGTTGAATTCTGAATGGGATCTAAAATTCAACTTTTTGCATATGAGGTCCGCTGAGGTTGGAACCACTCTCAAACATCCTGAAACAATTAATGGTAATGTTAAAAATTTAAGTAAAAGGATGGAAAATGAAAGATAAAGAGAATGTGACTTTTACTTTAAGAATTTAACATTACCATTTAGTATTGTTGACATGAATGTCACTTGTACAAAACTCATCAAATTTAAAATAAAAAAAAACCGACTCTTTTAAATCTGTGAAAAATCCTCAACGATTTTTTCCAAAAAGTCGTGTTTTTTTCCAAAAAGTTGCGATTTTTTAGAAAAAGTCGCAACTTGCCGAGTTTTAAAAATAGTGCGATTTTTACTGGCCGATTTTTCGGCAAAGAGAAAGATGCGCGACTTTTTGAAAAAGTCGCGATTTTTCGCCGACTTTTTCAACTCTGGTATGGTGGACCCTACAGATGATCTTACATGTTATCATGAGGTGTATGAGTACTCATCTCTAGTGGATTTGAGTCTTCTTGATCCATTGAGACACTTATCTTTCAGTTTCCTGCAATCCTGGGCATGATTTGAGCAGTTGTTCACCTGTGGACCAGTTTGGCCATACTGACGTGGCCTATCCAGCCTGAGCATTGGAGGCCAGTCGTTGCCTAGGGAGCTACAGAGGAAGGGGGTGGTCCAGCCACTTGTTATTACCATATTATCCTCCTTTGGGACACGATGGCACAATTAGTTTGACAGTGCAGGCACCTGATAGTCAGTTACGGGCAGTTTCATGGTTTTTTAGGACGATAAAAAATGGAATAAAAAGGTCATAGAGGAATTCGATTTGGGCAATTGAGGCAAGGTTTTGGCATGAGGTCTGCTCTGAGGTCATCTATGGTGTATCCCACTCCTTCCAGATCAGTTTGCAGCCAATGTTTTAAAACTCGGACTCGGACTCGGACTCGGAATCGGCTGAGGGTCAACTCGGACTCGGCAATGAATTGGTAATGACTCGGTCGATTTGAATTTAACGATTCGGTTCACTAAAACACACAAAGTATTTAAATTTTAAAGAATTTTTTTTTTTTAAAGATTATTAATCCATGATTCCAAAGCATTAGAGACAAAATATGCAAAGTCTGCTCATGTATATACTATATACCATATAAGGGTGAACATATCAAAATGGAACGAAGTGTACTATGCAATACATATCTTGAAGATTGGAACAAAATGAAAATACATAATCAAAGAAGGCCTAAATGGCCTGTAGAGTGGCATAATTCACTAATTTATTTGATTTGATTCTTTCCATATTCAATATAGTTATTATTTTACCATCTGCTAAATTGCTAATTCAGATATATCCAAAAACTCAGAGGCATATACAAAATTCGTTGAGTAAAGTAGACAAATATCATGAGTTGAAAATCCAGATTCCATACTTATCATTCCATGTTCCAACCATGCACAATTTCCTTCTAGTATCTCACAGTTACAAGAAATATCAACAAAATGGCAACGAATGGGCCTCAACACTGCTTAACTCTAGTTTATAAAGAATAGCACAATAACAAGATCTGTAAACTGCTTATAATACAAGAATTAACATAGTCCTAAATGACCATTAGCAGAAATCGTTGGCAATTTAAGAGACAAGAATGGGCATAGTCCTAATTGACATGCATGACATATTTGAAGTTCAAAAGTTCAGGAATTAATTAAAAAAAATAAAAATTTAGTGTTTTTTTACTCCACGCATCAACTTGGGTCAACTCGGCCGGTTCAGTACCGAACGGGTCAGCCGAGCCGATTTAAAGGCCAAGTCAACTCGGCTCGAGGTCAACTCGACCAACTCGGACTCGGACTCGGTCGAGTTTTAAAACACTATTTGCAGCAGTCAGTGGGGTCCACACAGTCAGTAGGAGGTCTTTTCATGCATTCTTCTCTCTGATGATGGGGACAGGATTTGATCATTTGTATACTTGGACATGTCATTGAGTCATATGTTATGTTATTGTACCATGGGGACATGATAGTGAAGGGGAATAATACCTCCTAGCCCCACCATGTGCTCCTAGTCATATGTTGTGGCTCACATGTGTTTTGGCCACCCCCATGTAGTGCGCCCTCCCTTGGAGGCCTCCTTTAGTCATGATGTCATCCCTTTAGTGAGTGATCCATGTCATATTATGTATCGGCTCATCTTAGCCATTGATTTAATTGTTATATCTTTTGATCTCAACCACTAGTTTTCAAAAGTGGTTTAGGGTTTTGGTCTCCCTCATCCTATTTAAGGAAGAGACCCCCTATTGTAAAGGCACCTTTGGAGCTCTTCAAACTTGGAATAAAATACTATTTTGTGGATCTACTTCTCTTGTCGTGATGGATTCTTTTGCAAGTTGAATATACAATCTTTTTTCTGTGTATCATTTGTGGATCTTGGGTTCCAAGTCGTTTTTCTACACGCAGGCCGAATGGGTGAAGAGGAGGACAATTTTGAGGGAGGCTATTGTGGGGAAGCCCCATATCTTGCCTTGGATTGGCCTTTTGTCTTAGGGAGTATCATTATTGTATCTTAGTGACATAGTTGATGCTTTCTTTTTCATCTTTTCATCATTGTCGCCATTCTTTCTCTCTTGAGGAAGTCGCACTAGTTGGGTGAGTGGTCTTTTGCTAGATTCGGTTCGTGGGTATTGCTTGTTTCATCTCACATCCATAGATCTATGCTATAGCATACCCCCTAATGCTATTTCATTTCGATTTTGACCTTGTGGTTCCAATTTGGACCATTTTCCACTTTTTAAGGGTGGGCCCCACTTGGGTACCTTTTTTTGGCATTAGATCTACTACTCCTAATCCATAAGTGACCGTATCCTACACTTGGTTGAACATTTGTCCTTGTTTTAAGCCTCTTCAACCAAGCCCTAACCATCTTGGGCCCACTTATCATCCTAGATCTAGATTTATCCCTCTTGATCTCTCCATACTTATCCTCACATTTCCCTAGGAGGTCTTGAGTGGGTTCGCTAGCCTTCATTGGCTAAGCTAGGGTCTCCCCCTTGGTCTTGCTTAGGCTTGATCTAAAGTGAAGAGTGCCTCGGGTAGCGTGACACCCAGCTTGCATTGGGAACCATGGCATCTCTTGGGTCACCTCTTTAGTTGTCTATACCTCTACCGTCCTAGATAGGATACCTTTTGAGACAACTACAAGTTGTGTGATAACAGGACCCTTGGCGATATATTCTCTGACATGATATTTGTAACACTGGCTAAAAGATTCTCAATTAAAATAACAGAAGGTGCCAAGATACAAAACATTAGAAAATATATAGTGCAGGAAAAGGAAGAGACTCAAGTAAGTCGACAAAAATATGCATAAATGTATACAATTTAAGAAATAATCTTTGAGTAAATCCATAAGCAATTTTGAGAAATTTTAATCCTTTGTGTCTGCATTTGATAATGGGTTAGTATATTGGAACCCATGATTCATGGCCATCTTCTTCCTAAGTTATTTGTTTGATTGCTTAAAACCTGTGACGTGAGAGGGAGAAAGTCGTATTTGTTAGGCATCAAGGTCATGGCAATGCATAGCTTCTCCTCCGATCAAAAACATATTGGAAATTGTAGCACTTGCATGGTTGATGGCCAATTAATCTCCAACAATAACTTGGGGCTCTGTTGGAACCAATGTTGAAAAAGTCGGCATTGACAAAAAGTCGGCAGGGGTCCCGAATAGAACTTCTCGGCAACATCAACGAAAAAATCGGGAAAAATCGGCAAACATTAAAAAATACAAAATACATTCATTTTTTTTTTCAGAATTTTAAACATAAAGCAACAATAACATCAGATAAACACCTTGGAACATAAATATGGAGAAAGCACTGATATATAGATGTAGTGGATGCAAATAACTCATAGCAGTTTGATTTCAATGACTCAGACTGCTAAAAAATACATAAAATTTTACAATTTTAATGAAAAAACTATATATTAAAGATTTCAAGCTATGATTCCAAACCATCAGAGACAAAATACTATCAAAATGGCACCAAGTGCAACACATATCTGAATCAAAATGGAAAAAACATAATCATCAAAATCATTGTCTATTTTGGGATCCTATTCATCAATAGCACCATGTTCCCCCACCTCTAGGCTCTAGCCCTTGACTCTACCTCTTGTTGCCGCCTAAAACACACTTGCACACGGGTAAATCTCCCTACGGTTGTGTGTGTTCCTGAGGGAAACTATGAGTAAGAACCCAATGTCACCTTGGTCCTAAACTCCTCCGTTTAGACCACAACTCCTAAAGGCCAAGGGGGGTAGTCCCTACTTACTAAGTTCTTTTTATAGTTTGCTTTTTTGGAGTTGTAAATGACAATCAACATGTAGTGATGCAAATATTTCAATGTCAAGCAAACATTTTAACAACCAACCATTAAAGAGAGAAATATTCAAATAATCAATAAGACCAGTGCCGTCTCTACTCGGGCTATGGAGTCACAATTACAACTAACAAGTACTTTCCAAAAGTATTAACTCATTTACTCGACAAGATATAACAAGAGATAATTGCCTCGAGTAAATGAACAAGTAAATGAAAGATGCTTGTAATAAAATGATCAATGTATCACATAAGCATCAAAATGAAGAACATAAACAACTTAAGGAAGCCAAGATGCATATAACAATACCGAGCTGAAAATAAAGTATTTGAAGCAAATATTGTGAACAAATGACAATGTTGTCAAGTGGTCCTGTAAACTTTAATAGATTTTAGGCCTATCTTTAACTTGGGGAATTAAGGTTTGTTGTTGCAATGAAAATGAACTAATCTATGTGTCTAAAACCATAGTAATACTTGTCTGAATGACTTCAAACTTGGGCCAAGGGTGTAGGGGGTCTCATGCCATTTATATTGAGTACCCATACCCCTATACAACATAAAAAAGGACCAAGTAACCCTCTTTTACATTACAACAAATTGTCGCGAGGGACAATTTTTAATGACCAAAATTTAAAAAATCCTATGTAAAACCTAATGAAATTCCGCAAGACTCTGGATAATGTCTAGCATGGTAATATAGAACATTCCTAGGCCTCAATCACACCATGGACTCGATCACTAGAATTGCTTTCACCACTTTGGAGGTATTTTTGAGTGAAAAACTCAAATAATTAAAATCTCTAAAAAGAAATTTTAATTATTCAAGTGAGAGAACACTCGATTAAAGGACTTTCCTAATGCTAAAGTCGTAGGTGACTAAGTTACACAAAACTAGACCTTCATGCTAACATATCCTTACAAAATCCCCCGCAGGGATGCGGAAATTTCATGGAGAGAAGACAAGAAAAAGAGCTGCCTCGCTTGAATAAATCATTAAGTACATCTTCTTCGTCTTCAAGGCACATTCAACATGTGCATGGTACATCGTTTTCCACCTAGTTGGTTTTGGTGGTCAACACTTCTAATCTCGAAGTTGATCCTCCAAGGACATCAATTAACACCCTACAATTTTGATGAAACTTCTTAATCCAAGCGTTAAAATAAGGTAGAAAGAGCTTCCCATGCTTAATAAGTGATTTTGCTTGACTGAAGGGTACATTTTTTATTAAGGTCATGACAGCAATTCAATCAACTTCAACAATCTGGGATCGACACCACCAACATCAAAGTACATAGAGAGCTTGATGTGCTTCATTAAATTTCAATCCCTTACCCAGGTACATGATAGAATCCAGTGGAAACATTGCAATCCTGAAATCCTGAAAACCATTAAGTCTGTTGAATTCTGAATGGGATCTAAAATTCTACTTTTTGCATATGAAGTTTGATGAGGTTGGAACCACTCTCAAAACTCATCAATTTTTTTTTTAAAACCCGAGTTTTTAAAACTGTGAAAAAGCCTCCTTGACGATTTTTTCCATTTTGGTGCGCTAACCAAAAAGTTGCGATTTTTTAGAAAAAGTCGTGCAACATTCAAATTTTAAAAGATTGCGATTTTTCCTTGCCGAAAAATCGGCTAGAGGAAAAAATCACGATTTTGCCACTTTTTTCCAAAAAATCGGTGACTTTTTCCACACTTGGAACAAATGGACCACCAACTTAAGTACTTCTGTTCAAGTTGTTCTTTGTGACTTTGTAAATCAAGTTTTCTTCATGATTGAAGCAATAGACTGATGGGTTTGGCAACAAAGTCTGTTAGAAGTAGAAATAGACTTCACCCAATTTAACCAGAAACTTCAAGCAACTGGAGTAGCATTTTAACTATTTCTAAGGCATTCACTTGAACTTCTCAAGGCATGTTCTGATGGTAAATGGATGCACCACCATTGAAAAGATTGGACCGAGAGAAATTTTGTAGGTCAAAATATGCATACAATTAATCAGATAAAAAATCTTATCATAAAAGACATTGTATATAGATTCCAAGATCCCATAGACCCATGTTTTTTTACCAATTGGCATCATGGTCACTTTATTCTTTCATGTTTGTGCTTTGCCTTCTGAATATAGATCAATGCCATGTTGTAAATGAAGATCTTCTCCAGCTATGTGATCCAGCTGGTCTTGGCTACAGGGAAATTGATTTTGTTAGTGACACTGTCCATACTCTTGCTGGAAATGGGGAAAAAGGTTCTGATTACAAAGGAGGAAGAAAAGGAATGGCCCAGGCAAGTACTTATGGCTCCAATATTTAAGAATCTTATTTTTGAATATCTTATTTCAGATATATGATTTTGTCTTTAAAGGTAGTTTAATCTCTGATAGATTACTGTGATTTGTGTGGCAAAGTGCTCACTACTATTTTGAGATGTTTACAGGTCCTCAACTCTCCTTGGGATGTTTGTGTCGATTCCTCCTCTGGAATTGTCTACATAGCAATGGCTGGACAGCACCAAATCTGGCAGCATGATATTATGGATGGAGTTACAAGAGTTTTCAGTGGAGATGGCTATGAACGAAATTTAAATGGCCAAAGGTGAAGTATCTTTTTAAGTTTTTTGAATGCCACAAGTACTTTATTTCCATCTCAGATCTGGAATTGCAATAAACATTTATATTCATGTAAGCATTTGAAAGGATTTGCTGCACCTTTTGGTAGAAGAACAAAAAAATTATCCATTTCGGTTTGTTTTAAGAAAAAGGTAAATATTCTGCTTCACAGACATTTTGGTTTTCTCTTGTATGTTGTCAACCCAGTAAGTTTATTAATATCTCACAATAGGGTCATATTATAACTGGATAGTGGTTCTTGGTTTCCCTGCTTTTGAGGCATACCATCATGGGGCATATCTTTCCAACAGTCAATATTGACGGGTTTGAGAAGCACTTTCTTTTGGTAGCAGATTCATTTTAACCAAAAGGCTGCACACAGTATTTTTCTTCAGTTTGTCCTGGTTCCCCTCATATTGCATGAGGTTCCACCCATGATTTTCTTCATGATCCAGTTGCACAGGACAGACACTTCTTGATGACACCGATGGATTATTGGACAGATACAGTGGCTATTTTATGGATGCACACACTTTCCTTGGCATTTCCATTATGATACGTTCAACTACTTGCTCAATGGTAAGTTTGCGATGTCTAGAGGAGAGTGGTTGGTGCAGAGTTATTTGCTTATGCCCCTAGAGCCTAACATGATTCCATTGGTTGATTATTGCTGAACACCATGGGAATTATGATGTATTTCATTATTGTGGCAACATGTTGGTGTATTGTATTGGCAGTGGTCACTAGGAGACCCTTTTCCTATGACGACATATGGTTTGTACTGGTTGTATCATGAGTTGGGGCTTGCATCACCTTTTTATGTTGTATATTTTAGCATGGTGATGGTATCTTTAGGAGGGGGTGTTCCACATAGTTCCGACATGATTATTAATGTATTTGATGTGGTTTCATATGGTTGGAGGCTTCCTAGTGTGAGCACCCTAGGTCATTTGGGTGTATTTGATTTATATTAGAAATTATTATGGAAAGGACTTGTTAACCCCTAGTTGTGCTTACGCTAACTAGAGGGTTAAGATCCAGAGATATTTCATTAGTCTAGGCATATTTGTTCATTGATCCATGGCATGCATGCGTCATGTTTCTTGCCATAAACTTTTAGGACATGCCAAAATTGGAAAAGAAAGAAAGTCTGGATGAGATTGCTTATCTTTCATTTTCAATTCTGCTATTCCTGGGCATGGTTGTTATTATTACCATTTTTGTTTGATGTGTCATCTGCAGGGTCTATGCCAAAATATTCAAGCAAGTGATGGGGATGGTGGACAGAGTTTGGGGTGCTGAAAGGATGTTGAATTTAAGATCAGTATATAAGTGGATGAAATGATTTCCAGTGTGACACATGGCAACCATTCAGTATTTCAGATTTGGTATAGGGTCTGTTACCCCTTTGGTGCTTGCATGTGTAAGTTAAAGTCCAAAAGAGACACATTAGACCAAGGGGAACTCAAGAGGGAAAGGCCACTGTCATCGTACCCTTCCTCTTCACACTTCTGGTTTGTTCTTCTCCAACTAAAGGGGGGCTTCCCTAAGGTAGGATCACTAAGGCAAAGGCAATAAGGGGCAAGGTGAACTGAAGAGGCTGGCTTAGCAAAATGGTTGTAGTATAGAAAGTAAACTGAACAGGTGATGGGAATGAAGGGAAGATCAATCCCAAAGGGGACCAGTGCCAAAATCACAAGGGGTAACTGGAGTCAAAAGAGAACAACTCAAGATGGCCTTGCATAAAAATTTACTAAGGGAGAGAAGGTCACATGATTGAGCAAAACCCCACTTAGTAGATTACTAGATTGAAGGTGAGCCAAGGTTTACAAGGGAAGGGATTAAATGAAATATCCACTTCCTTCCCAACTCTACAGGGTGCACCTTATAGATAAAGGTCTATGGCTACACAATCTGAATTAGGGCAAAGATCCAACACATAATCCCGTATAAATAAGCATACAAGAAAGGACAAAATAGAGATTACTTAAAAGTTAAAACATCCTTCTTCAACGAGGTAGTAATACCCTTCTAATAACCCGAGCAAAGCATAGGAATGACGATGTAAAACACCTAAAACAACTTACAGCCATGAAGCTCTAGCAAGTTTAATGCCACACATTTAGAAGATTGCTCCAAATATGTCCAAGAAACCTTCAGGTGATATTTCTATTAAGCTCAAAGGGAGAGAATTCTCCTACAATCCAAACCCAACTATCTCAAAGAAAATAACTTCTTAAGTAGCATACAAGATAAGGTCGCCCTAATTAGGGTTTCACAAGAGCCAAAAGAGTGCGCCATGTGTTAACTCAAACTCCAACTCAAGGCTGTGCCATATGTGAACCAGTCCTCAACCGGTTTAGCTGCCGTCTCTCCCAGTTAACTGAAGCTTTGAAATTTTCACCAAGTGAGATAGAATATTCCTTTAGTCTAGCCACCACTTACACTTGGTTAACTAAAGACTAACCATGTGCCAAGTCTAGAGTGAGTAGGAGTGTTGCATGCAAGACTGAGGATGGCACCATGTGCTTTAGTTAACTCCAAGCTCATGCATGAGAAAGGACTAACTCTTAGTCTAGCTGTCCCTTTAGTCAACTTGACAGGGAGTTTTAAGTGCACCACATCTTGATGTTAAGTGAGTTTAACTCCAAGATAAAGAATTAGCGCCCAGAAGCTTCAGATATGTTGCTCTATGACTACATGTTACTGCCTTATATTAACTCCTGAAATGAACCAAGCGAGTCCTCCCAAGTAGGATAGATGCTGCTATTGACTTGCTTGTGCATTCGCAGGTTTAGAAGGAAAGTGCCATCTGCTGCTACAGAAAATTGGATATGAGCTGGTCGACATGCTCTTCAAATCTGCCATAGAAGCTTGCTGGTACAACGTTCTTAGTACTGCTATAATTTCTCTTCTATCAGATAATGAATGCTGCCTGCGATGACTTGGAGGGTTGTCTTTTGACACTTTCTATTAAATTCTGTTGTAACTGACTGTCTTTGGGGCTGAACTGCTGTGTTTTTGCAGGTCTTCTTCATGCTTCTACTGCTAGCTCATAACCATCTTATAATATGGCAACCAACCTGTTATCACACCATAGTAGCTGGGCTACTTTCCTTGCTGAGCAAATATCTGCACATTTCAGAGCTTTGCTTCTACAGAGATCAGCTATGATGAGCTTGTTATTTGTGATCACTCATGGATCAGAGCAGTATATTGTATCATACTTTTGTTAGACCTTGTGCCAACGCTGAGCCTTGAGAGCTCAGATTTGATGACCGATGTGACCCTTTGTTCCATTCAGTTTCAGTTAAGTGCCCAATGATTATATTGCAGCAGTGTTTCAGATGTTTATTGATGATTATTATGATGTGATGTGACCTATGGACTTATGATTATTGGCTTTGGATTACTATCTTGTTGTTTTAGTCACCTTCATAGCATTGACTTGGTATATGATTCATGATGTGGCAATACTATTTAAAATAAAATGAAATATCTTGGATGATGTTATAAATATAAAATGGATGTATTACTTGCACATTTAGGTTTTCTGACAAAACTCATCGGTTGCATTACCCTCCTATGAGCATAGATATGGTCTTTCCTGACATCTTTGTCTGCTAGCTTAGGCACCATTTTTCACTTGACTCCGTCCATCCATAACCTTCTTTATTTGGCTTTCACCCTTGATTTGCCTTCTTGACTTCTTGATACTGAGAGTGAGGACTTCCCCATTTCTACCTCTTTGTTGGACCGCATCCATGTTTGTTTTGTGTCTCGGATCTGAGTTGGTGACAAAACCTGCCTTTTGTGAGTTGGATTGTATGCCTAAATCATTCTGGTCGGTTGTCCTGATGTTTGGCACTGTGCAGAAGTCCTCCTAGTCACTTGAGATGTTGTTGGCTAAAACTGAAAGCTCATGTACTACTTATATTGGAAATGTATTATGAAAGCCCGTGAACTTAAAATTCTAGAATGTGTTTCTTAACACACGTGAATAAAGGCTATAGTGATGAACTGCTAAAGTACCCCTAGAAGGGTATAGAAAAGGTCCTGTTATCACACCATAGTAGCAGGGCTACTATTCTTTCCTAGCAGATATCTGCACATTCCAGAGCTTCCATTATTCAGAGCTTGGCTATGATGATTGTATATTTAGAGATCACTCATGATCAGAGTAGTGTATTATTCAGACATATGTTAGACCTTGTGTCAAGGCTGAGCCTTGAGAGTTCAGATTTGATGAGCGATGTGACCCTTTATCCCATACAGTTTCAGTTCAGTGCCTATAGATGTATTGCAGTAGTGTTTCAGATGATACATGATGATTATTCTTATGATGATGTTGTATGACCTATGGATGTTTTATCATTGACTGTGGATTATTATCTTGTTGCTTTAGTCTTGTTCATAGCATTGGCTTGGTATATAATTCATGATGTGGCAAAATGTGTAACTTTAAAATGAACTATAAAATGGACATTTACTTGCACATTTAGGTTGTTTGACAAAACTCACTGGTTTACCACCTTACATAGATATGGTCTTTCTTGACACCAGTTGTCTGCTAGCTTGGGCTCCACCTTCATTTGACTCCATCCATACATGACTTTCCTTATTTGACTTTAAACCTTGACCTGTGTTACTTAACTTTTTGGTACTGAGGATTTCCCCTTTTTCTACCTCTGTGTTTGGACCGCACCCCTGTATGTTAAGTGTCTCGGTTCTGAGTTGGTGATAAAACTTGCCTTTGGTGAGTTGGATTGTAAGCCTAAATCATTCTGGTCGGTTGTCTCGATGTTTGGCACTAGCTCGAACTCCCCCTAGTCACTTGAGATGTTGTTGGCTAAAACTGAAAGCTCATGTACTACTTATGGAAACTTATATAAATTCGCCCATGGAAACTAAAAAGGGCAAGAGCGATGAACTGCTAAAAATATTCCTCTAAGAGTATAAGAAAGGTCCAAAAAGCAATAGTTCTTAAATGCTATATCTAAACAATTGCTGACCTTATATGTATATGTAAACATGCCCTGGATGCAAGCTACAATTAGTTGTGCTTATCAGCACACCTGAGATCCGAAGGGTTATGTAGGCCAAAAAGGCCATGAAATGAAATTGAATGATCCTAATGAACTTGGATCAACTTGATGTAGACATGATGCCTAAGTTGAATAAGCACTCTCTAAACAACTTACCCATTTGTGAGGCGCAACCATTCCCTGTGTTATTTTGTCCAGCATAGAGTTTGTAGCTTCCCCTTTCTCCCAGTCCAAAGTATCTTTCAGTTGAGTTTAGACAAGTCACCCCTTTGCCCAACCTTGTTCCTAGCCTTCATCCTTCGCTAGCAGTTTCACCATGTCCAATGGGTGAGTTTGTCATTTAAACTATTGTGCAAGTAATTACAAATAATAAAGGAATATTGTAACATGATCAATGCCATTGAATGGATGTTATACTTTAAGTTAAGCTGTGAGTATGATTAGAGGAACATGTCTTAGTCTATTGATATGATTTATCCTTGGTTGTATGTGGACCTAGTCAAACCTAGTTTGACTATGGTCATTTCTTGGGATCCGTGATGATGTGGGCCATGAAGGCCTATGGATGATGATGTATGGTCCCGCATACTCCTATTCATGATACTATATGATGGACATATGATTCAGATGGTGATTGATGCAGTTCAGCAGGTTTTGTTATCACTTCAGATCATCAGATTATGCACTGTCCATATATGGTGGACCCTACAGTTAGCCCATCAAGGCAACCCATGGTGTATGAGTACACATTCTTAGTAGATTTGGGTCTTCTGGATCTAATGAGACACTTATCTTTCAGTTCCATGCACTTTTGACAGTGATAGATGCAGTTTTACACTTGTCGACCAGATTTGGGGTTGATTTCCCAGTTGAGCAGCAGTGGCCATGAGAGGCCAGTTCACCTAGGGCGCTGTATGAGGAAGGGGTGGTCCAACCACTTGTTATTACCATTTATCCCCCCTTCTGGAGAACCTGGTGGGCTCAGTTTGACAGCGTAGGTGCCCTAGGAGGCAGTTTCAACACTTTCACAGTTAACGAGGCAGTCCAGAAATGGGATAAAAGGGTCAATGAGGAGTTCGATTTGGGAAATTGAGGCAAGGTTTTGGCACTTGGTTTTCACAGAGGTCTTCCAGGGTGAACCCCCTATCTTCCAACCAGTTTTCACCATTTGGGTGGGTCCATAGAGGCTACAGGAGGCCTTTTACTGCTTGTTTGTCACAGATTTTGAGGACAGATTTGATCATTTTAATTTATTTTGGACATATTATATTATTTTATTGTGCCATGGGGATGAGCTAGTAAGGATTGATGCCTCCTAGCCCCACCATGAGCTCCATGTGTCATGTCCTAGTCATATGAGGTGGGATTTTGTACTTTTAGCCCCTCTAGTGGATGACGTCACCCTCCATGAGTCTCTTTTAGCTATGACGTCATCATTATTTGAGTGATCCATGTGTTATATTGTTATGATTCATTATTAGCCATTGATCATGTATTGAGATCTTTTAATCTCAACCACTCATTTCATAAAGTGGTTTTGAGATCTAGGGTTTTGGTCTTTATTATCCTATATAAGGAGGAGACCCCCTCATTGTAAAATCATCTAGAGAATTTGGCTCTTGGCTCTTGGAATACAATTTCTATCTTTTGGAGTACATGCTTGGGTTTGGAGTGGATGTTGGTTGCTTTGATTGTAAATGCTTTTGTCCATTGCACTGGAGGATCTATTGTAGCTATCTTACATATTTTTCCATATCTTTTTTTACAGGTTAAGAGGACGTTTTTGACAAGTGGGAATTGGTGGGGAGGCTTGCCCTTCAAGCTTGGAGGAAGACGTTTTGGTTAAACAGGGAGTGGTTTTGTCTTTGTGCCAACCATTCTTTGCTTATCTCTCTATTGCTTGTATCTACCTTCAACATGTTAAACTGATTGATGCTTTGCTCCTTGGTTTTGACAGGTTAGAGGGACACACATGTGGCTTGGAAAAATCGATTTGGCAAGAGGGCTTAAAAAATTCTTCATTTGATCTTTGGAAAAAGTAATCCTCATCTCAAATAGCATTCATCTCTTCATCCAGGTATGGTCTTCTTCTTCCTTGGCTTATCCATAACTTCTAGATCATAAAAACCCTAATTGATTAAAACCCTCATTTTTAATTTTTTTTAGATCTACTTGGATCTAGCTTAGCTTTTGGAAAGATATTGAAAACCCACTTCTATAGTATCCACAGCAATTTGGATCTATAGTTTGGTGGTGATTGAGTTCTATTTGACACACTTTCCAAGGCACTTAACCCTCTTTGAACAAAATCGCACCACTTGGGAGAAGCTAGTTTGGTTGGTTCCAAGACATGGGTAGGTGAGATCCCACTTGATTCATGATCCTCATACTTGATAACCTACCCCTAGTGCTTCACCTTGTTGATATTTGCCTTGTGGGCCCCATTCCTCATTTTGAGGGTTGTGCCCCACTTGGGTCAATTTGGTGATGCATTTTCAATCTCAAATGTATGGAGATCTAACCATTGGATGCCCTTAATTTTCAAGATCCACATTGATACTTGCCTAAACTACTTGGATCTATAATTTGGTGGCCATTGGACTTGATTTGGCACACCTTTCCATGCTTTTAGCCTTCCTTGCGCAAATTCGCACTCCTTGGGTGATTGAGTTGTCCCACTTTGAGAAACTGGGTGGTTGAGATTCCATTGGATTTGGAAAGAGCATACCTTGAAACCTACATCTAGTGTCTCACTTAGTGAAGTTCTGCCTTGGGGGTAGCATTCCCTGTTTTGGGGAAAGTTGTCCACTTGGGTCTCTTGGTGAAATATTAGATCTAGTAAGATCCAACCATCACATCTCAAATAGCCCACTTGATTTGTATCCTAGGTGTCGTGATCTACATTTTCATATCTCTTTTGACTCCATTAGCCCATCCATCAAGGCACTAGTCTACCTAAGGCAATTCGCACTCCTTGGGAGTTGTGTCATTTCCTAGATCCCATATCTGGGCATCTCTAATTTCATCTTAGATCAATAGATCTACTCATTACATGCCCCTTGGCACCATTTGCACCCTTAACTTCACCTTGTGGGTCCCATTTGAACCATTTCCATATCCCAAGGAAGTGGGTCCCACTTGGTATTTCATGGTACTAGATCTTGTCCTTTGATCTCATTATGTGGCCTAAATCATTCATTGGTTGGAACATAAGTCATTCCTTAAGCCTCTTTCAACCACACTTAAACTTCTAGGTCCACCTAACCTTGCATTGGTCTCCGTAACTTGTCTTTTACATATCCCTAGGAACCTTTGTTTGGGTCTAATCACCTTTGATTGGTTATAGCGACTCCCCCTTGGTCTTGATTCATCTTGATCTAAAGTGAAGAGTGCCTCGGTTGACGTGACTCCTAGCTTGCATTAGGAACCATGGCATTTCTTGGGTCACCTGCTTAGTTGTCCATCTCCTCTACCGTCTCGGATGGGATACCTTTAGGGACAACTAGAAGTTGTGTGATGACAGGTCCAAAAAACAAATGTTACTCAAAAGTTATATCTATTATTGCTGACCTTGTATATGTGAATATGCCCCGGATGCAAGCTGTGATTAGTTGTGCTTCTTAGCACATGTGAAATCCCAGAGGGGTCATATAGGCCAAAAAGGCCATGGAAGTGAATTGAATGATCCTAATGAACCTGGATCAACTTGATGTAGACATGATGCCTAAGTTTAATAAACACTCTCTAAACAATTTACCCATTTGTGAGGCACGGCCCTTACCTTTGTTATTTTGTCCAGCACAGAGTGTAGCGCCCCCTTTCCCCATCCAAAGTGTCATTTAGTTAAGTTTGGTCAAGTCATCCCCTTTTAGCCTAGCCTTGATTCTTAGCCTTCACCCTAAGCTAGCAGTTAGGCCATGTCCAATGGGTGAGTCTGTCATTAAAACTTTTGTGCAAGTAAAATATAAATAACATTGAAAAATATATATGTATTAACTGCCACAAAATGATGTTTATACTTTAAGTTAAGCTGTGATGTGATCTAAAGGAACTGTTATTACCAAACTTGTAGGTGCCCCTAGAGATGGATCCAAGATGGATGGCAAAAGGGATGGGCAACCAAAGAGGTGCGACCAAGATGGCCTCGACTCCCATTAGATGGTTGTCACGCCAATCGTGGCAATCTTCACTTTATGTTATCTAGCCCAAGACAACAAAGGGGGAGACCCAGATCTACTCCTGACAGGAGAGATCAAACCAAAACACCAGATCAAGTCAAGTATAGTTGAAGTACGTAAGGTGTATGGTGAACCCTAAATCTATGGAAGAAGTCACAAGATGAATAATAGTTTGGATCAAGGGGTTTAAACAGTGTAGCTTTGGTCCATTATGGGTGGAATAGTGACTTATGATGTTTAAAATAAGATCCAGGATTAGGGTACTAGTCAATTATGAGAAAATCCACTACCTTGGGAACCGTGTCCAATGCAGGGTAGTTAAGGATCGAATTGGGGCTAACCAGTACCAAAAGTGAGCTTGATTGAATGATATGACAATGTCAAGAGGTTCAAGCAACCAAAACAAGGATCTAACCACATGCAAACTCAATGGTCCAAGAAAGTCGAATTAGCTTGGAGAAAGATCATTGCCTTGGGAAGTGGGCCAAATGGAGTCGGATGTCCACCAAATTGTAGATCAGGAATGTTGAGGTGTCGAGGTAGGTGGATCTTGAAAATTAGGCTCATCCAATGGCTAGATCTCAGTAGATCTGAGGTTGAAGTATGCCACAAAGTGACCCAAGTGGGGCACAACCCTCAAAATGAGGAATGGGGCCCACAAGGTCAAAATCACTGAAGTGACACATTAGGGGTAGGTTATTAAATGTATAGATGAAGGATCAAGTGGGATCTCACCTACCCAGGTGCTAGATCCCTGCAAACTCACCTCTCCCAGGAAGTGCGACCTCCCTTGGAGAGGCTTCTTTGCCTTGGAAAGTGGGTCAAATGGAGGCCAAATCACACCAAACTACAGATTCGAATTGTCGTGGATACTGTAGAGGTGGATTTTAAATTTTATACCCAAAAGCCAAGTGGATCAAGCTAGATCTGAAAAATTGTAAAATGAGGGTTTTGAAATAGTAAGGGTTTGAAGCATTTAGACAAATGAATAGATCATGGAAAGAGAAATTACCTTGAGATCATACCTGAGTGATGAGATGAGATGCCTTGTTGTTGAGGAAGACTCCCACAGAGATCAAATGAGAAATTGTTGATTTTGCTTGCCAAAATGATGTCCTAGCCCACAAGTGCGACCTGCTCTACCTGTCAAACCAAGGAAAGCAATTCAATCAGTGAGATCAAGTATGGAGGAAATACAAGTAAAATGCGATGATAAAATGAAATAGAAGGTCCTGGGACAGTAATACTCCCTGTTACCAACGAAGAGATCCAAAGAAGAAGTAGGGAGGGTCCTCCCCTACGAATACGTCCTCCTCAAACCAAATCGGCCTCCACCTGTAGATGCAAAAACGTGGTGCAAAAATATAGCAAGACAAAATCTCCAAGAACCCAGTGCAAAGGAAGAATCAACGAACGAACTCCAAAAGCATTCACCACAACACAACAGATAGATGCAATAATAATTCTCTATTCCAATAATCCATAGCCTAGAGTCCCCTTTACAATGAGAAGCTCTCTCCTTTAACTAGGAGGGAGAGAGTCCATAATCTAACTACTTTTCAAATGAGTGGCTAAGATTAAAAGATCAAAAGATTTAATCAATGGTTGAGATGAGCTCAACAATACAATACATGGATCACTAATAAAATAATACAATATGTGGACAACCTCACCCTAGAAGAGGGGATCCCACAAAATCATGATGATAAAATAATAGTCTAGCTCATGGTGGGTCCAAGGTGTAATTTTAGACACCCTTGGTCAATCCCCATAGCACAATATCAATAAAATAGTCATCAAAGTACCAAATTGTGCCTCTATGGACAAATCGTGAGCCTTGGGAGGCTCCAAAAATCATCAGAAAGTGCCATAAGTGATGGATGTGGGTCTCGATGAAGCTGAAACTGCTGGAAAAGGTGTGGAAGACATCCCACTCATCATCACTGATCATCCCATACCATAACATTGCCTCAGTAGCCCAAATCGAATTCCTCTGTAGCCATTTCTACCATTTCTGAACTGCCTCGGGAAACATGAACTACCCAAACTGCCTCCTAGAGTGCCTGCGCTGTCAAGGTGAGCTCACCAATGCGTCTGGGAGGGGGGTAATATGGTGATAACAAGTGGCTAGACCACCCCCTCCATACACAGCGCCCTAGGTGAACCAAGTAAATCTCATCACTGCTCTGACAGGGCCTCCGACAGACCAAAAATGCACTAGAATAGCCAACTGAGGCTCAATCATCACTGTAACTGCCCGGAATTGAAAACAAACTGTCTCATTGGATTCAGAAGGTCCAAATCCATCTAAGATGTGTACTCAAATGCCATATAAAACTCTGCATGGTCCAAAATAAATACTCCTCATATCCGGCAGACCAAATAATAATAATCTGTAAAAGTGCTGAGAAGCACAAATAATTATCATAAGCCTGAAACCACTGCATAATCCCACCAAGGTGACTTATACCAGACCATGTATCATCTATCTGTAACATCTGAGGTCTGTCATCTCATGTCCTGTGGTTGACTTTTGATCAAATTGAGGTTTGACCAAGTCAACATGACCAAAATATAACTCAAACTGTCATCAAGCTGTTGCAAGGTGTCCAAGGTTAAAACATGCTTTACAATCCATTTAATTAGCAATTATAACAAGAAGTAATCATTACTGGTGATCTAAATCCAAATATAATATGTCATTAATTATTATTAATTACTCAGACAAGACTTTCAAGGTCATACTCACTTCATAGTTGTGATCAATTTGCTAGTGAAGGGTGAAGGCTAAGGAATACATGGCTCGGTCAAAGGATGACTTATTGACTTAACCCTGTGACACTTTGGAAATGGAAACGGGAATACACACCATAGCATATAGTGGACAAGCAATAACACGGGGAATGGCAGTGTCTCACAAATGGATAAGTTGTTCAAAGAGTGTTTATTCACCTTACACAGATGCGCACAATCCATAATACAAATGAGGCCAGCTATCTTTTTGATATAGCATTTAAGTTCCATTGCTTTTTGGGCCTAGAGTTTCCATAGCCTTTGATCTATGTGTGTTTACAAACACATTGCATAGATTTACATTTATTTAGGCTTCTTGCTGCAGGTGTCTTTTTAAGGCACTTGTTTACTTGAGCACTTCTAGGTG
This sequence comes from Larix kaempferi, assembly GCA_027924585.1. Classification (NCBI taxonomy): domain Eukaryota; kingdom Viridiplantae; phylum Streptophyta; class Pinopsida; order Pinales; family Pinaceae; genus Larix; species Larix kaempferi. The sequence goes on along the minus strand of BSBM01001312.1, from coordinate 10,539,760 downwards.
TGTCACAGACAGCTTGTTTACCTAGGTATTCTACATTTCACAAAAGATATAACATTTGATATTTTCATAGCCATTTTCATTTGGCTTGCCTTTCATTCATGTGTGTTTATAAACACATTGCATGAATGGGCTTTTTATACAAGATATAACATTTCATTTCCATACTTTGCATTAATGGCAGCACTAAAAGTTTCAGGTTTAGCCAACAACATCTTTAGTGACTAAGGGGACTAAGCCAACTCACCATAGGTAAGTTTTGTCACCAACTCAGAGCCGAGACACAAATAAATAGGGAAGCTTATCCAATATAGAGGCTACAGTGGAGAAAAGGTCCTCCATGCCACTAGTCAAGTAGTAAGTCAAGGTAATGAACAAACTGGGTGAGTCATGGATGGATGAAGACAGTGAATAATGAAACTGACACTAGCAAGCCAAAGTATGGCGGGAATGATCACCTCTATTCTCCCTAGGGAGGGTAAAACCAATGAGTATAGGCCAAGAACTTCTAAGTCTGAGTAGGAACAAGTATGATATATATGTATAAAGTACAACCAGGTCCACATATCTATATGATTGCCAGATCATGATACTAAATGCTAAGACATGCTAAGAGAATGGAAATAAAAGCAATATAACCACAACACCATAATATACCTGTTGAGTCATATACTTGAAAGATCATCATCTGAACCATCATCTGTCCTCTGAAACTGCTGCTGTAACTCTGGGCACTACTGACTGCTCTGTACAAATGGCTAAATAGCTACATCGGTCATCTCTCTGAGTGTCCTGAGACTTAGTCATGGCATGGGGAATCAAACTGCTATCCAAACTCTGATAGTGATCCATAGTAGATGCTCATCTCAGCATCTCGATGCAAGGGAACTAGCTGAATAGTGTACTAGAATCAGAAAAATAACGTATGGTAGCCCGGCTACTATATATGTGATAACAGGAACATGTCTTAGTCTTTGTCATAATCTTGTCCTTGGTTATATTTTGACCTAGTCAAATGTAGTTTGACCATGGTCATTCTTGGGATCCGTAAGATGGACCATGTATGATTATGGATGATGATTGATGGTCCCACATACACTTGCTGATGATTCCATATGATGGACATATGCGTCAGATGATGGTTTATACAGTTGATCAGTTTTACTATTATTTTCAGATCATCATATTTTACATTGTTCGGGTATGGTGTACCTTACAGTTGACCCCACAGGTCAACCCATGGTGTATGTGTACACATTTCTAGTATATTTGGGTCTTATGCATCCATTGAGACACTTATCTTTCAGTTCCAAGCACTTCTGACAATGATAGATGCAGTTTTCCACCTGTTGACCAGTTTTGGGCATGCTGACCCAGCCTGTCCAGTAGAGGCTTGGAGGCCAGTCGTTGCCTAGGGTGCTGTTTGAAGGGGGTGGTCCAGCCACTTGATTTTACCATTATACCCCCCTTCTAGACACCCTCGTGCCCTTAGTTTTACAGCGTAGGCACCCTAGGTGGCAATTTGAGCAATTTCAAGGTTTTTCAAGAGGATTAAAAATGGAATAAAAGGGTCACTGAGGAATTCGATTTGGGCAATTGAGGCAAAGTTTTGGCACTTGGTCTTCTCAGAGGTCTCCCAGGGTGAACCCCCCATCTTTCAGTCAGTTGGCATCAGTCACTGGGGTCCACAGAGGCCACAGAAGGCCTTTTACTGCATCTCTCTCAATTTTCGAGACAACATTTTGATCATGTGTTATTTGGACATGTAATGGTCCCAATATTTTGTATTATTGTGCCATGGGGATGAGCTAGTAAGGATTGATGCCTCCTAGCCCCACCATGAGCTTCTTGAGTCATCTCCATGTCATATTAGGTGGGCCCATGTATATTTAGCCCCCTTTGAGGGATGACATCACCCTCCTTAGTCTTTTTTAGGGATGACGTCACCTTACTTTTGAGTGATCCATGTGATATTATGTTGGGCTCATCTTAGCCATTGATTATTATGTGAGATCTTTTAATCTCAATCACTCATTTCAAAAAAGTGGTTTTGAGGTCTAGGGTTTTGATCTTTATTAGCCTATATAAGGAGGAGACCTCCTCATTGTAAAGCACCTTTGGGCTCTGGAAAACTTGGAATGAAAATATTATTTTGGAGATTACTTCTTGGCTTTGATTGGGTTACTCTTGTATATGTTCTTGCATCTCTTGTTTCTAGACATTGTTTGCTTTTCAGGTGAAATCGACATCAAGAGAGAGAGGCCGAATTGCTTAGAGCTAGAGCACGTTTTGCTTGATGGGAAGATTGTAGGGGTTGCTCAAATCCCCCATGGGCAAAACTTCTTCATCTTGAGGGAGTTTTTCAATTGTGCTTTGTCCATTGATTGCTTCTTTGATATGACATGCTTAGATCTCATTGATTTGTGGATCAAATCTAACTTGTTGTAGTTTGATTTATAGGTTTCATAGGACATCTCTCCTCCTAGGGCTTGGACGATTTGGGTTGAAGACACTTGGATTAAGGAGTGGGCCCCACTTGTGTATTTTCATGGTACTAGATCTAATTCCATTAAGCTTCAATAAGTGGCCTTAGTCATTCATTGGTTGAAACACTTGTCACATCCTAAGCCTCTTCAGCCACACTTAAACTATTGGGTCCACTTAATCTAACTCACGCATTGGTTTCCGTAACCTGCTTTACACGTTTGCCTAGGAACCTTTGTGTTAGCGAATCTTCATTGATTGGCTAGGGTCTCCCCCTTGGTCTTGATTCTTCTTGATCTAAAGTGAAGAGTGCCTCGGTTATCGTGACTCCCAGCTTGCATTGGACCGTGGCATCTCTTGGGTCACCTCTTTAGTTGTCCGTCTCCTCTACCATCCTGGATGGGATACCTTTAGGCACAACTTCAAGTTGTGTGATAACACAACCATTATAAATTTGCCCCCCCAAAAAATGGTAACAGGGTCATTTGAGGGTAGATCAGTCTTTTGTTTACAGATTTTCGTTGCACGAAAGGAACGATGTACCAATTTGATTTGGATATCAAGTGCACCCAATTAGATGAGCGCATACGCACCTTAAGTCTCAATTGGCTAGATATAGAAACAAAGTTTCCATCAAACTTGAAAAGGCAGCTAGAGGGACATGTTTATTGTATAATCATCTAGAATCTGGATTACAATACCAGTGGTGTTGTTGTTTTATTGCCCTAGGTTTGACCTCACTAAGATGATTTAATCGGTTGGTTGTGGATTTTATGACTATGAGATGAGTCACTAATTGTTGGCATCGCTTTTATGTCAGCAATATTGTACTTGTTATCACAATTCTCGTAGCTACCCCGATTGAAAATCCTATCCAGGATGGTAGAGGAGCTAGGAAGCTATAATTGTGACCTTCAAGGATCTTGCCTCCCAAAAATACTATGGTTGTCATGCCAAGCAAGACTCTTGTCACTTTAAGCCTATCCAGGTGAACTGAATGGCTATAGGGGAGACCCTGGCTTAACCTTGTGGACAAGCTTTAAAAACAAGATATCTAGAGAAACTCGCTAGATACCCTTTATATGAAACCCTAGACCCAAAGAAATGCTACTGAGTAAGATTGTGTCAGATTGATGTAAGTTTTACGAAGATGTAGATGACAATCCAGATTTAATTTCTCAATAGCTAAATTATAGATAGGGGTATAGGGAGAAGATTGTGCTAGGTGAAATGACAAAATCACTACCCTAGGTGATTAAGTATGCGGTTGGGATTTGGGAAAATTCCCAAGGAAACAACTTTGTTGACAAATTAAGAATTCTAGCACCCGATTAGTTTGCTCGGATAATAGATAAAACAATGGGTAAACTCACAAGCAAAGAGGACTAGCCACAAACTAGGACAAAGATCATCAAACAAGACGGGTGCTAATGCTAAAAGACCAGTGCCAAGTCCAAGCGGTAAATGGAGTCGTAAAGAGGTAGCATTTGGTTCCTAGAGGTTTTGGACTATGACTAAAAAGGGATCCAAGTGTCGAATTTCTACAATTCCTAGCTATGTGACTTATGCGATTTTTTAGGGTTTTAACTGAAAAGTTATTTTAGCAAACAAATGGAATGGAAATGAGAACTAGAGAAAGCATGGAGAACTCAATCAAATCCTTAAGAAATGTCGAGATTATGACACTTGTTTCCAACATTGAGCAACTTTGAGGAGGAATGGTGAAGTCTTGGCTTGCCACGAATTATGCCAAAGTGGATAGGTGCGCCCTCCTCCTAAAAACCAACAACACCAAGTCAATTCGATTTTTCAAGAGAAAGGAACACATATCACATGCAATAAAATTTAGAGAGGAACTATCGACACAAAGATACAAAGCAAACTCCTTGTTGTTCACGACTTGGGAGAGAGAGAGGGGTTCTCTCCACTTCTGCAACCTCAACCAATTTGCTATCCTTGCATGGAATTTTAATCACCACAAAAATGTGCCAAGAAATGCAACAAGACTCTTCAAGTTTCAAAGGGAAACAATATGCAATCACTATTTTCGAACATTCACCACAAGAAAACACAAGTTTGTACTCAGCAAAATTTTTCTACATTGCTGCAAATCCAAGAGACAAAAGTCCGTTACAATGAGAGCTCTCTCTCTAAAATAGAAAACATGAGAGAGCAATCCCTAGCCATCTTTTTATCAACGCCTAAGATCATAAGATATGAATGATGATCAATGGTTGAGATCGAATCACAACCACAAATCATGGGCCAACTCAAAAAGGGTGGGGGGCGAGTTACCCAAACATGCCCAATTTTTTCACAAATTTTATCTAGGATCTTACTGAGAGAATAAAAAGCACATCATAAACACAATCGACCCAAGAGACACAAGATTTTCCTTGGGGAAACCCCGCAACTTCCTCAGAGATAGAATGATCACCAATACAATGTCACAAAAGTAAAACCCAAAATATAGAGATGGTCTTCAGTAGCTTCTCTCTTCTCCACTTGTGCGAACTCCTCCTCTCTCTCACTAATGCGAATTGAGTGAGTGAGTGAATGATCCAAATGAGAGAGGCACCCTCTCTATTTATACTTTAACTTTCACTTGACCTTTACCTAACTAGGTCAGCCCCTAGTTTTACTTGACTGGGCCGACTTCTCTAGGAGAGTCTAATACCCATTAACAACTTAACTCTGGGGTCTAATGCCTGACTTACAGTGGAGGGTTAACCTCAATGACTTTACATGACCCAAATACAATAATGACTTCCCCGATCTGAGGAATAAACATCTCCGTCGAAGGTACAATAATAAAATACGAATACAATGTAAAATATACAAGTGAATATCTTCTGAAGTTACAACTACATTAACACTCCCTCTTAACTAGGAGTGTATTATCTTGAGACAGTCATCAACACAAGTCTTCGTCGCTGGATCATCAATGCTGGAACATCAGCATCAATACTGGATCGTCGTCGTCAATGTTGCTGCAATCCTCGTCATCTCAATCATCGATTGGTGCTATCTCTCAGTTCTACTCGTCATAGGAAGTTCTATAGAGCCAACCCTTTTTCGTGCTGGATGTAGGCCTAGCCTCCATGTAGGTCTTCATCATATCTGCGAGCAAGCCATCAAGTAGGTACAACTCAAGACTTATTATATTAGCTCTGCAAAAACCTGCATACAACTCAGGACTTATTATATTGCCTCTGCAAAAACCTGTGTACATCCCAGGACTGATTATATTGCATCTACAAAAACCTGTGTACATCCCAAGACTGATTATATTGCCTCTGCAAAAACCTGTGTACATCCCAAGACTGATTATATTGCCTCTGCAAAAACCTATGTACATGCCAGGACTTATTATATTGCCTCTGCAAAAACCTATGTACATCCTAGGACTGATTATATTGCCTCTACAAAAACCTGTGTACCCTACTGTCACCTCAGCACGTCTAAATCATCTCAATGTCAACGGAGCACAACCCAGATGCACATCACACAACACTTATATCAACTCCATGGGAAGACAAACCTCAACGATGCGAGAATGGCACAACACTTACATCAACAGCCATGGGAAGACACATCTCAACCATGGGAAGACACATCTCAACCATGCTGGAATGGTTCAGCACTTACATCAACAGCCATGGGAAAACGCACCTCAACCATGCTGGAATGGCTCCAGCCCTTACATCTGCATCATGGGAGGACACACCTACCACCATGTGAGAATGGCTCATGTGCATCTGCATCTTCTGGACTCATCACTTCCCCTTGGAAGGAACCTCGATCTGGAGTACACCAAGCTTCTCTCAGAAGTACTGAAGCTTCACTCTGGCCAGCGGCTTGGTCAACACATCGACGATCTCTCGTCCGTTGCAACATACTGGAGCTTCACTGCTCCTCTCTACACCATATCCCTAATATAGTGATACTTGATCTCAATGTGCTTCGACTTGTCATGGAACACTGAGTTCTCAGACAACTTTACACAACCCTGGTTATCATAAAATATACAAGTCGCATCCAACTGGAGATCAAACAAATCAAATAGTAGCTTCCTAAGCCATACTGCCTCACAACTAGTCGAACAAGCTGCGGCATACTCTGCTTCAGCTGTACTCAGTGCCACGCAGGACTGCTTCATGCAAACCAAGAGATCACACCTGATCCCATATTGAAGCAGCACCCCGAAGTGCTATTCCTATCAATGGCACTGCCTGCCCAATCAGAATCAACATAACCCTTCAGGTTAATCTTCTGATTTGCATCATACTTGAGCCCATAATCAATCGTGCCCTTCAGGTACCTCAGAATATGCTTTGCAGCAATCGGGTGAACATGTCTCGGATCCGTCAGGAACTGGCTCAATGTGTTCACAACAAAGCAAATATTTGGTCTCGTATTCGTCAAGTACATTAAGGACTCAATCATCTGACGATACATTGTGGCATCAAACGACTCTGATGAAGCATCACTTAATAGCTTCAGGTTCGATGCCATAGGTGTGGCCATGGCCTTGTAGTCCATCATCCCGAACCTCTTCAGGATCACCACTACATACTTCCCTTGTCCAAGCAAGATTCCATCTATGCTTTGCCACACCTCCATGCCAAGAAAGTAATGCATCATGCCTAGGTCCTTCATCTCAAACTCGGCAGCAAGCTCCCTCTTCGTGTCTGCAATCAACCCATCCTCACCTGTCACAAACAGGTCATCTACATAGAGTAGGAGTATCACTGGGTTCCCTTCCTCAGTAAAGGTTGGAATCCGCTTTACTCTTGATAAAGCCCAAACTAGTCAGGAAGCTGTCTATCCTGCCATACCATGTCCTGGGTGCCTGTTTTAATCCATACAAGGCCTTTTTCAATTTGCACACATGAGTCTCCCTGTCATATGTCTCAAATCTGAGTGGCTGCTCCACATACACTTCCTATTCCACTACAGCATTCAAGAAATCTCTCTTGACATCCATCTGGTATACTTTCCATTTCATCACTGCAGCTAGAGCAAGTACTGACATGATGGAAGTGTATCTGGCTGCAGGTGCAAATGTCTCCTCATATCTATCCCTTCTTTTTGGGAGAAGCCACGCGCCACGAACCTTGCCCTGTGTTTCTCTATGCTTGATCTTGATCTCGTACCCATGCTGGCTTCCTCTTATGGGAGTTCTTCTCACGAGGTGGATCTATAGATTCTTATGGTTCTTCTATTTCACGGTCTTCATGGTCTTCAGGAACTACTCCTTCAATCGCTGTATCTCTAATCTTGGGAACTTCAGGTTCTTTAGTGTCTTCATCTTGACTTCATGAATCTTCTTGAATGTTAGAGCTGAATCATCGTCACTTGTTCTTCGAAACAAGTCTTTCTTGTAGTACACGATCTTTCCTACAAGTCAATTTAGTTGCGTGATTAGAAACATTTCATAATTTTTCAAAACAAATTCTTATGAATAAAGACATAGGTCACATAGTCATGCAAATATCTTAGCCAATGATTCAACACAACATTCATCCACATCTTGTATTCATACGATAACTTCCTAGATGCCTTCCATCTCTACCAGAACATTGTTAAGAGTGTGCACCACTCCCAACATGTCAGGAAACAGGTTTCATTCTAGATAAGTAGCAATGGGATGTTGTATAGTACCATAGGCCACTTACCCATTACTTGCATATTAGTAGTATCTTGTGCATTAATGCAACTTTCCTAACATGCATGATATACATCCTAAATAAGTATGTACACGACTAAAAAATGTCATTCAAATAATTAGATATATAAGAAATGACAATTCAAATACTTATCTTTGTTTGGTTTTTGGGTGGACTCTCTCTTTATCTTTGCTTCCTTGCAAGAACTACTGGAGTGTGCCCCCTCTTGATCTTTGCTTCCTTTCCAGAGCTACTGGAGTCTTTGATAGTGTACTCCTTTCTTCTGCACCTGAACCAATGCTGAAAGGTACTTCCATAGAGCATTGATCTTTATTTGTTTTCCAGAGTCCAACTCTGTAGGAGCTTCTCCTACTTCTTTTATGTAATACAAAAAGTCATCTCTAGCTTTATCTTATGAGGTGGAACTTTCTGAGGGAACCCTTGTAGCTGGTTACCTTCATTACAATACATATTCTTCATCACTTGAAGAATCGTCACTTTCTTCTCTGGTTCTCTTCCTTGGAGGTTCATCATCCTCCGCGGTGTGAGCATGGTGACTCTTCTTGTTGTTCTTCTTGTTGTGGAAGCCACTTTTATTTGTGGGACAATTTCTGGAGTAGTGTCCCTTCTCATCACATGTATAGCGTCTAATATTAGATAGATCTTTTTTGGATCTTCTAAAGTTCTCCCTCTGATTTTGGTGGTGATGCTTCTCTTTCTTACTATGGTGGTGCTCCCTCTTGTTGTTATTTCTCTTGGAGTGTGCTGTGAGAGCTTGATCGTCGTTTGCTCCCATCTTCTCTTCTCGAGCTACAAGTCGAGCTTCTTTTTGTGAGCATTCCTCCCACAGCTTACTGACTGTGATTAACTTCCTTCTAGCACAAATCCCTTGAATGAAAGAGTCCCATGATCTAGGGAGACCATTCAAGGTGGTCATCACAATTTCTCCATTTTCTACATTTTCTCCCATAGCTTCAAGTTGCTCCTTGATTTGAGAGACCCTCGTAAAATAGGACTGCATGGTCTCTGCATTTTGTATCTTCACATTCTTCAATTGGTTTCGCAAGGTCATCTTTCGATTTATATTATTTCCTTCAATTAGCTTGGTGAAGGAATCAAACATCTCTTTAGGTGTCTTTAAGGAAGACACATGTGGGATGAGGTGATCCTTAATAGAATCGACAATAATCCTCTTGGCCTTAACCAAGTTCTTCTTGTGTAAGGCTTTAGCCTCATCTCCCTCTGGAACTGGAACTTCTTCATTTACATATGTGTCTAGTTCATTCTCTTCAAGGATTAGTGTAATCCTATACTTCCATGCTTGAAAGTTATCAACCCCTTCAAGCTTATCCTCAAGCTTGGTGTGGTGAGACATATTTAATGAGAACCTCAAATGGAAATACAAAAGATTTAGATCTTACCAATTTGAGATGCCCAGGCTGGATCTGGAGCTGGTTGGCCTAAGGTTTGTCAGAGAAACCCTAATTTTCCAAAGTTGGAATTTGGAACTTCTGGTTAGACAGATAGATGTGCCTCCTCAAGGAGAGTTGTCCAATGTACTCACTTCCCTAAATCTGAGAACAGAAACCCAAAATATCTAATGCCCTAGTTTTCCTCTGGTATTGTGTCGGGCCAAAAAATGAAAATTCTCGGAATTGAATTATGTTTTCACAAGAAGATGTGCCTGGATGAGGCGAGTATGCTGGTATACTTGGTTTCTGAAGATTCCAAAAATTCACCCTTGAAAATTGACTTGCAAATTTCGGATCTACAGTTTCTGGCTTTTTCTGGTTTTCTGGTTTTTCTAGTCCAGAGTCAAATTAGGGTTTGACTTTCCAAGAGATTTACCCAACCAAAAAATTCAATCTTGGTTTCTAAATTTTGATTTTGATGATGAGCATCTCCCTATGCTGATTGCACTCCAAAATTCCACTTCTGTGAAAAGCCCTAAATTCCCGCAGTAGTGATAGGCCAAAAAGTGAAAATGCTCAAAATCAACTTCTGCTTCGACCGAAAGATGCGCCTTCCTAAGGCGAGTTATCCTAGCCTCCTTTTGTAGATGATCTGTGGAAAGAAGTCCAAAAATTAAAAAACCCTAGATTCCGCAGCTCCACAGTGTCTTCTTCTTAGGTTAGCTCTGATACTATGTTAGTTTTTCACAAATTTTATCTATGATCTTACTGAGAGAACAACAAACAAAACATAAACACAATAGACACAAGAGACAAAAATATTTTCCTCGGGGAAACCATGAAGGAGAAAACCCCGCAACTTCCCCAGAGATAGAATGATCACCAATACAATGTCACAAAAGTAAAACCCAAAATATAGAGATGGTCTTCAGCAGCTTCTCTCTTCTCCACTTGTGTGAACTCCTCCTCTCTCTCACTAATACGAATTGAGTGAGTGAGTGGATGATCCAAATGAGAGAGGCACCCTCTCTATTTATACTTTAACTTTCACTTAACATTTACCTAACTAGGTCGGCCCTTAGTTGTACTTGACTGGGCTGACTTCTCTAGGAGAGTCTAATAACCCATTAACAACTTAACTCTGGGGTCTAATGCCCCGACTTACAATGGAGGGTTAACCTCAATGACTTTACATGACCCAAATACAATAATGACTTCCCCGATTGGAGGAATAAACATCTCCATTGGAGGTACAATAATAAAATACAAATACAATGTAAAATATACAAGTGAATATCTTCCGAAGTTACAATTACATTAACAATATAAATAGCCAATGTCACTTTATTGCCAAACATTTCCCCTTTGATCAACTTGATAAACCATGGTCACTTTACTTATTAAATTAAAATGCTAATAATCTTTGTAAATAATCAAATCTGCCCATAATCTAATCTTCCCTTTCCTAAAACTCTGATATGATTGCATGGATGTAATCAGAACTTAGAAGCATGAAATCTACTAGGAATGACTACTCAAACACCATGGATTCACCTGTGATGCCAACTAGAAGGAAATCCCTCTCCAAGAATACAAATATATGCCCTGATAAATAATAATAAATCTGTATCATAGGCATAATCAACATATTGAAGCATGGAATGATCTGGTGAACATCCATAGGCATCAAAATATATAAACTAAATAGTCGTAGTCACATATGCTCCCAGGCTCTACTTGTTGACCAAGTCAAACTTGGTCATGTTATTACACAACTTGTAGTTGCCTCTTTATGGTGAATCCTATTCAAGACGATAGAGGAGCTAGGAAACCAAAGAGGTGACCTAAAAGAATCTCGATCCTCGGAATGGATCGGTTCTAATGCCGATCAAGACTCTCTTCGCTGTATGCCACTGAAAGCCCCAAGTGACAAAGGCAAAGACCTTGATCTAACTTACAAGGAGAGATCTAAGCTAAATCACCAGATCAAACTAGGCAAGTAGAGTACGTAAGGTGAGTAGCTGATGAAACCCCAGATCTGAGGAATGAAGCCACTAAGTGGATGATGTTCGAGTTGAGAGGCTTAAGATGAGTTAATTATCAACTTGATGTGTTTATGTAGTGACTTAGAAGTTTAAGGAAGGATCTAGGATCTAAGTGTTAGACCAAATGATCAATGCCACTACCCTGGGGGGATTGAAGGTAAATCTTGGTGAAATATCCAAAGTAGTAGATTGAGGGTGAATTAGGGCTTTCTAACTCTTGAATGAGATAGCTTGATGATGGATCTGACAGTGTTAAAGCACACAAGCAAAATCGGATCACGAAACAACCGAAAGATGAGCAAACCCTTGGAGGGCGAATTGCCTAAAGATGAGTTCCTGTGGGATTGGGATGATGGAGACCCCAAGATATGACACCCTTGAGAACCCTCTTCGGGTTGGGGAAGAATGTAAAAACCCTCTGATACCACTGTAATATACCAACTGATATTTTTTGTTCTGTTTATGAAGTTTCTGATGATATTGTTGCTTGCTTGTAGTTGTATGGTCCAATATTTAAAGGAAACATGAATGTATGTGATGCTAAGTTGCATTTAAGCGGATACGAATATGGGGGGAGACACAGATACGACGAATTTTCAAAAAATCCAGATACGATACGATGGGGAAACAGCATATATATATATATACCGTCATCATCATAAATATTATCATTGTCATCATAATATTATCATTGTACATCATCATCATCACCTAAGACTACTATCAAATATCATTAATCATACATGTAACATGATACTATGAAAACTTTTAACTAATATCAATTGAATCCCCATGCTTAGAGTCAGAGTCATCATCTATGTCCTCAACAAAAGTAGACCGAAAATAGGGATCTTGAGCTTGGCTTGATTCCCCTGGGCTTGGAGGCACTCGTCCAACACCAATGTTCGTATTCTCTAGCTATGGAAGCGGGTCAAAGTCCATTTTAAGACAAAGGAGTTCAACAATAACCACCACCAACATCAAGGTACATAGAGGGGTTGATGTGCTTGATTGAATCTAGTGGCAACATTGCAATCCTAAAATCCTGAAAACTATTAAGTCTGTTGAATTCTGAATGGGAGTAAAAAGTCTACTTTTTGCATATGAAGTCTAATGAGGTTGGAACCACTCTCAAACATCCTGAAAAAATTAATGGTAATGTTAAAGGAAATACAAGGAGAATGTCACTTTTACTTTAAGAATTTAATATTACCATTTAATATTCTTTATAGCTTCCATGGAGAGGTTGTGGGTCCTTCAGGGTTTCAATGTAGACTAGGGAAACAATTAAAAAGTTGACTTCAGGAATACAAAACGGTTAGAAACGTGGCCCTCTCTCTCTGATACGTTTCACAATTCCCTTGAAACGTATTCAAAACCCTTGAAACGTATTCAAAACCCTTGAAACGTATATGTACCACTTTGATACGTTTCAATGGTGTTTCAGGGCCTTATCCCCTCTGTTTCAGGATCCAAAATGGGGAACGACGTTTCACCAAGGCTACTGTGACGTTTCCGATAACTTAGATGTGATGAGCTATGCTTGCATCAGCATGCATGGGTTTTCCAACCCTAAATAACCCAAATAATCAGAAATGCTATAAAGTAGGGATTTAAATAATGCATGTACATACCAATAGCAGTAGTAGTAGATGTAGATCAGTATGGAACTAGCATGCGAGATATGTGCCAAGTATCGAACAAGATATGAGGTGATTTTCCTCCAATAATGTGCCCCTATGATAAATGCGCACTCTTCAGTATAGGAATGGATGCATGAGAGATCAATTGATGTCGAAATGCTCTCGGATGAAGGTACTAGGGTTAGAATCCCTCTCTGATCAATATGGCATTGGCATGCAAGCCATGCAATAACTCTAAGGCACAAAACGTGGAGATCCTTAGGGAAAGTCGCCCATGCATGAGAGGGCGCCCCTCAATTATTGATTTTGATGATAACTTGATCCAGAAGGTGAATGAGCATCCTGTATTCAGTAACTAGGATAATAGTGATGCTCTTAGAGGGATGGAAGCTGCATGCAGACAAAAAGATGACTGTATACTGAGATATGAAGATGCCTTGCTTTGTCCAAGTCGCCCATGCAGAGATGGCGAGTCCTCCTGCTCTAGAATGTAGATAGATCCTTGCAAAATGTTGAAGAATACTGTATGATGATAGTAGTAATGTTGAATCTGGATGATCCAACCCTTATAGTGACTAGGGCAGATAGATTTCACTGCCGAAATACACTTGATGGTTGAGTGGTGTGCCCTCAACCCAAAACTGGCTCTCTGATCTTTTCAAGTCAACTTCTCAAATCAATAATCAATAAGCAGACCTAATCATTCACTTTATCCTTCTTTTATAACTTTGACATTGCATGCCCTAACTTTTGCATGCCTAGGTCGCTTTTCTCTTCTATTTTTCAGTTGACTTGCATGCATTACTTTCTATGTGCATGACGGCTTAATTAAGGTATTTCTGTGCATGCATCATGAAATATGGCCCAAATGTAATGCATGCAGGTGGCCCCTAGTTCCTGTGGCCCTCTTTTATCTACTGATGATCTAATAACCATGATTAAGATCTTCTTTTGGTCTGAATGGTATCAATCCTCAGTCAACTCAGTCAATTCCACTGTATGTTAAAAATGGAACATTACAAAATACCTTGTAACTTTTTTATGAAGACCTCCCAATGGGACATCAGCCATCGGGATAGTTTAATGTGAGAATGACTCCTCTTATATTATTGTTATATTAACCTTGCATCTAATGAATCAATTGTTGGTTGAATTAATAATTTAATATAACATCACCTTCATAACTCTGTTTTAGAGTAGAACCTCCAGCTCTCCGAGATAATTTTCTGCAGAAATTTCCAGCAAACTTAAGGCAGATTTGTGGCATGTCAACCAGCTCTTGTTTACCTTCTTCATTCATGCATTCGCCCTCTTAGATCCATCTCTTTTGAATACATTTAGTTGATGACTTAGTAGGCACTAGTCTAAGGATTTCCATCATCTTTTGTTTTTTAATTCATTCATCCACCTTTTGCTATACTACAGCTACACACATTTTTTTAAGGCTTACTTTTCCTATATCACCTAGATCCCCCACTCCATAGCCTTAGCAATCTTATTTAGGGATACCCCCCTTGAATTGGAAGAGAGCCGACCAAAAGAGAGAACAAGAGCCACTGAGGTGACAGTGGGTAGCCTCCCTCAAGCTGCACAAGACTAGCTCCTTGATGTTTGGGACTTTAATCATTGGGGGTGCTAGATTTTGTTGTAACAGTGATGATCAAGGTAATATCATCAACATCCTTCATATATTCTTTGGGAATGCTAGAAGCAATCAAGAAGAGATGGAGGCATCACTGATTTTACAGCCCATATTGGTTACATCCTTTTAGGACCAAGTTTAGAAAATTTTGCTTGATTTACAGTCAAAAATATTATTTTCATATGGGATGTGAAAGAATTAGTTAATGATTTTTGAAGATTTTTATGATTGTTAAGGCATGGACTTGATTTATTTTGAATAAATCGTCCAGGATATAATATATTTTTAGTGTTGTTTCTGTAATTGAGGATACACCATATTTTTAAAAGTATTTTTGCTAATTTCCATCTATTCAGAATTTTACAGTTAAATCTTTTCATATTTTCTGTAAACTTTGCCTGGCAACTATTTGTGTCAGATATTTAATGTATCATATATTCAGTGAAACTTTCGTTGATGACATTCTAGAGTTGAAAGTGTAGTTGAGCTTTCCTGTTTCTTTACTAAGTAGGATGGAACTTTAATGCAAATCGAAGCTATTGTTTAATTGAGGTTCAAAATGAATTCATGACTTCTGTTTTTTATAACTGTTTATGGGTGAATAAACTAAATTTGACTGTTATTCAATGTTCTCTGTAGTTCTACAAGCACATCATTTGCACAACCTTCAGGCATTTCATTATCTCCTGGTAAAAGAATAGTCCATTAGGAATTTCTTTGTCTTATAGGTTTTCTATGTTAACTTAATGAAATTTTCATTTAAATTTTTTATTTTGTACCGATCACAGAAGTTACAAATCATTCCTCTTCAATAGACATGCAGGAGTTGTATGTAGCTGACAGCGAAAGTAGCTCCATTAGAGCAGTCAATCTGAAAAATGGGGGGACCAGATTATTGGCTGGAGGTGATCCATTCTTTGCAGATAATCTCTTTCAGGTAGTTAGAAAATGCATAACCTATGCTTAGTCTAAATTTTAAAATTCAACTAAACGTGAATTACCAGTTTATGCCAAGTTGACAGTGGTATCTTACAACTGTAATGGCTATGACGTAGAAATCTATAAAGATCTAAATATTTTAAATGTTCAGCAAGTATAATTGGTTTGTGGTCCTCTCTTTATGCAGTTTGGAGACCGTGATGGTATTGGCACCGGAGCGCAATTTCAACATCCTCTAGGTGTTCTCTGTGGGTCTGATGGTCTAGTCTACATTACGGATTCTTATAACCACAAGGTAATAAAAGTATTTTAAGATGCAATTGTATCTTTTGAATGGCTAACGAGTTTAGTACAGTGGGGGTCCTTTTTAACTAGTATCTTTTTACACATGATCAATCATGCCAAATATCACAAGCAGACAGAAAGAATAAAAACAAAGAGAATCATATTAATGTCCTTTAAATAACCAAAGTAGGTCAATGAGACTAAAAATAGAGCCATCTATTCTTGTAGAAAACTTTCATCTGGCTACATAGCAAGGAGTTTCCAAGGATCCAAGGTGGATGGTACAGGGGACAGGCAACTAAATTGGTGAACCAAGAGAACCCTAGTTCCCAAAAGGATGGTTGTCACGCCAAACAAGGCACTCTCCGCTTTAGCTATCAAAGCCAAGATAGCAAGGGGGAGACCCAGATCTACTCTCGACAGGAGAGATCAACCCAATCACCAAATCAAATCAATCAAGTGAAGTACGTAGGGTGACAGGTATGGAACCCTAGAATTAAGGAGTTAGGACCACTATGGAGGCTTAGGAAAGGTGTGAAATGATAGGGAAAGATAACACACAGTGATTCTATGATTAGGTATGATTCTAGGATTCAAAGCTAGTTCAAAATGGTCAAAATCAACTGCCTTGGGAAACGTGACCCTTAAAACAGGGAAAGTACCCCAAAACATAGATCTGGCAGTTAGGGCTTTCTAGCTATGCTTGATAAAGGGATATGACAATGTCTAAGTGTGCAAGCAACCAAACAGAGATCAAAACACAGGGAAATTGGACAACCCAGGAAAGTCGTGAGGGCTTGGAGAGACCAGGGCCTTGGGGTTTGGGCCTATGGAGTAACCTAGGTAAGACGTTTTTGAGAACCCACTTCACAATGTGCCCGATCTACAATACCTAGAAAGGATTTGCCAAATGACCAAGGGATTTGATTAAGAGAATTTTCCTAAGAATTTTAGTTGATTTTAAATGAGGGTTTTAAGTGACTTAGACAAATGGATAGATCAATGGAAAGAGAAACTTACCTTGAAATCATACCCGAGTGATGGAAGTGCTTGCCATGTTGTTGAGGAATGTTCCCGCAGAGATCAAATGGGAGATCTTTGATTTTTCTTGTCCCGATGTGATGCCCTAGTCCACACGTGCGCCCTCCTCTTCCTGTCAAACCAAGGAAATCGATTCAATAAGTGAGATCAAGAATGGAAGAAATACAAGCAAATAGCAATAGCAACATGAAGTAGAAGGTACTAAGACAGTAATACTCCCTGTTATCGATGAAGAGACCCCAAAGAAGAGGCAGGGAGAGTCTCCCCTACCAATGCGTCCTCCTTGAACCAATTCGGCCTTCACCTGTAGATGAAAAATACATGAAACAAAATGATAGCAAGATATTCTCCAATATCCCAGTGCAAAGGAAGAACAAACAGTCGAACTCCAAAAGCATTCACCCCAACACAACAAGTAGATGCAATAATAATTTTCTATTCCAATAATCCAAAGCCAAAAGTCGCTTTACAATGAGAAGCTCTCTCCTTTAAATAGGATGGAGAGATACCAAAATCCTAACCACCTTTTGAATGGATGGCTAAGATTAAAAGATCAAAGTGATCTAATCAATGGTTGAGATGAGCTCAACATAAAGTACATGGATCAATATAACAATATAATACATCAATGGACCAAATCGCCCTAGGAGAGGGGGTCCCACCAAATGTCAATGATAAAACGTAAGATCTAGCTCATGGTGGGTCTAGGGGGTCATGACTTGCCTCCCTAGTGTGTCCCCATGGCACAATAATATAAAATAATCAATTTAGACACCAAATCGTGCCTCTAGGAAAGTCATGAGCCTTAGGAGGCTCCAGAAAACCATAAAAAGTGCTGGAGAGATGAGTTTAGGGCCCACTGAAAGCTGAAACTACTGGAGAAGGTGTGGAAGACATCCCACTCATCATCAAAACTCATCCCATGCTAATCCCCTGCCTCAGTAGCTCAAATCGAATCCCTTAGTAGCCATTTTCACCATTTTTAATCTGCCTTGGGTAGTGTGAAACTTCCCAAACTACCTCCAAGAGTGCCTGCACTATCAGGGTGAGCCCACTGGGCTCTCTGGGAGGGGGGTAATATGGTAATAACAAGTGGCTGGACCACCCCCTCCATGCACAACTTCCTAGGTGAACCAATCAAATCTCACCCCTACTCTGACAGGCCAAAACTGCACTAGGATAGCCAACTGAGGCTAAATCATCAATGTAACTGCTCGGAACTAAAAATAGACTGTCTCATTGGACTCAGAGAGCCCAAATCCATCTAAGGTGTGTACTCATACCTACGCTGCTGGGAATCGACCCCCCCCCCCCTCGAATCAATCCCAAATCGCGCTCCGGACGGAATCGATTTTGGAATCGCGATTCCTCATCGATTCCGTCCGGAATCGATTTGGCAATTCGCGAATTGGTAAAAAAAAACGATCCCTGCCATTTTGCAATTCGATTCGAAATCGTAGCTTCCGGGTCGATCCCGAATCGAACCCTAATCGAACCCGAGCATTAAAATCAAACCCTAAATCGATTCCGTGGACATGGTGGATTTTTGGATTTTTTTTTGAGTTTTTTTTTTGGTGGGATAGGTCACTTTGGGCCAATAAAAGGTGAATGAGTCCATTGGAATGAAAATCAAACCCTAAATCGATTCCGTGGACAGGGCGGATTTTTGGATTTTTTTTTGAGTTTTTTTTTTGGTGCGATAGGTCACTTTGGGCCAATAAAAGGTGAATGAGTCCATTTGGACTCATTCCATTACTCATTTGCTTGATTGGGAAGAGTTTGAGCTTGGAGTGAGTTTGCTAGTTGTTTGAGAGCTTTGAGCATTGAGTGGGAGATTGAAGGGGAGAGCTTGCAAGGGAGATTGAAGCTTCCATAGAGACATTCAACAACCATTGAAGAGCTAAAAGGTAGGCTCTAAAAACTCATCTTTGTTTGTTTCTGCAATTTTTTTTCACTATGTTAAAAAATGGAAAACTTGCAATGTTCTCTTTTCCTACTCTTTCCAGTTGCTTCTTCTCCATCATTCTATTGCAGGGAACAAGTGACTCTCATCTTGAATCAAGAAACATGATCGGTATGTGGTTTTGGTGTTTCATTCCACTTCTTTTCATTATGATGGTGTTGGGAAGTAGATGTGGTGGTGGTAGTGATGAGGGGGAAGAGGTAGAGAGTGATGCATACCAAGGAGAAGAGGAGGAAGGGGAAGAGGGTGATGATGATGAGGATGAGGATGAGGGTGATGTGGGGCAAAAACAAAAGGACACAACACCTTTGTGGAAGTATGTGACAAGGCAAGGGGGAGGGAGAGGGGGTGGAACCACAAAGTTTGCATGCCCTCATTGTGAGAAAACATACACAGGTTCATATACTCGGGTGAGAAAGCATTTGTGTGGGGTTATGCCATGCGATGTAGGTTAAGTCTCATGCAATCAAAACTTGTGACAAAGTGGGAGCTAAAGAGAGAAGCAAATACAGGATGGAAGAAGAGGCCGCTCAAAACAACTCCAAGAGATCGAGGGTTGATTCTGAATCCCCACAGAGAATGTTTGGTAGTGGAGCTAGATCATCATCGACTCGATCGGGAGCCTCATCTCCCCATGGAGTCTCTCCTATACGAAGAACATTATCCGATTTCCTTGACCAAGGTTGTAGAGATGATGTGGATTAAAAAGTTTATAGGTTTCTCTATGCATGTGGTGTGCCATTCAATGTTCTTCGCTCACCCTATTGGCATGAAATGGTACAAGCCATCAATGGTGGCCCTCAAAGATACAGAAGCCCTGGGTATGACAAAGCTAGAACCGTGGGACTTGACAGGGAAAGAGCCAAAATCAATAATGCTCTTGGAAAGTTCACAAATGATTGGTCCAACTATGGGGTATCCATTGTATCTGATGGGTGGACAAATGTTAAAGGCAAGCCGTTGATAAATATTCTTGGCGTTTCTGCTAGCGGTGCAGTCTTCCTTTCAGCCCATGACTACTCAGATCGCTACAAGACCGCTATTAATATTGCACAACCTTTTCTTAAAACCATTCAGGAGATTGGGACATACAATGTCATTCAAGTCATCACTAATAATGCTGCTAATTGTAAGGCAGCAGGAGCAATCATTATGGATAAGTATCCCAACATATTTTGGTCAGGGTGTTTGGTTCACACATTGAACCTTTTGATGCGTGATATTGTTAAGATGAAGGACAATAAATACCAATGGACTGGTGCCTTGTACAATAGAAGTAAAAAAATGATCAAATTTATTACCAATCATAGCATGGCCCACCACATTTTTCGCAATCACTCTAAGTTGGAGCTATTGAAGATTGCAAAGACTAGATTTGCTAGCTACTACCTCACCTTCAGGAGGCTTTTGAAGGTAAGAGAGGCATTGGCTAGTATGGTCTCAAGTGATCCATGGTAGGAATTGAAAGATAGAGTTGCAAGTGCATCAGATAGAAGTGACTTTCAGGAGGTGGAGGACACCATTCTTGAAGGTCATTTTTGGT
Organism: Larix kaempferi; assembly: GCA_027924585.1. Lineage (NCBI taxonomy): Eukaryota > Viridiplantae > Streptophyta > Pinopsida > Pinales > Pinaceae > Larix > Larix kaempferi. The sequence goes on along the minus strand of BSBM01001312.1, from coordinate 10,519,097 downwards.
CACAGGTTAGGTATGTTCTGCAGTTCACCAAGCTAGTTTATAACATGATTATTTTGCAGATACAGATCAGCCGGTGATTGGGGAGGTATATGAGCAAATGGATAGCATGCTTGGTCAAATCAAAGACATTGTTGAGCAAAGAGATGCAGTGTTGTATGACCATATTCATAAACTTGTGGTCTAAAGGTGGGATAATCTAAATGTTCCACTCCATGCCCTTGCATATGTCCTCACCCCAAAATACTATCCTCCAATTTGGTTGGCCCAACCTGCACCTGGGAGTGGAGTCAAGAAAAAACCCCACACAGATCTAGAGGTTGCTGCTGGGTATATGCATGCATTAGAGAAGCTGGTCCCTGATGAGGAAGAGTGTGCTCAAGTACGGAGTGAATTGAGCATATACATAAGTGAACATGGACGCTTTGGCTCCCTGTTTGCAACCAAAGATCGAGACAGATTGGATCCTATCCATTGGTGGAACATGCATGGCTCTGGAGCCACATATTTGCATAAATTGGCGTTGAGGGTGCTATCACAGGTTCTTAATAGCTCTTCTGTAGAGAGGTGTTGGAGCACCTACAACTTCATCCACAGTGTAAAGAGAAACAGTTTGAATGTAGATCGCACAGAAAGCTTGGTTTATGTGCACTACAACTTGAGGTTGTTGTCCCATTATTGTGAGGCGACCAAGAATGATAGAACATTTTTGACTTGGGACAACAATCCAGAGGAGGCTAATGTGGAGGATGGAACCATAGCATTAGAGCGCTTGGAGGCTGAACTATTGGGTGATCATGATGATCCAATTTAGACTACCCATACAGAGATGCCACCCCCAAGCAGAAGTAGCTTTCCGGATGCAAGAGTTTTTCCTTTAGCTTCACAACGTCCAATTTCAGCCCGCGGGGGCCATTCATCTTCTTCTCATGTTCCACGATCACTTCCACCAGTACCTATTCCACCTAGAACACGAGAAAAGAAATTGGAAGTTACTCGTGGCAAGCGGAAAGCTTTGTAGATTCATAGTACTTTGTAGTTTGTATTTCATTTTCATATTTATTTTGGCGGGTGGCCTATTTTGTAAACATTATGGCCTAGTTTGATGGCAAATATTATATGTTGAAATTTGAAGGTTGATGTTGTGGATGATTGATGATTGATGATTTGATGATGATCATTTAATGACAATGTTATAAGTTATAGCTCATAGAATCTAGAAGATGAGATGATTAATGTTATATCAATGTGTACTAAATGGTTATATGAATATCTAGATTCTATGTTTTGATGTTTTCTATAGCTAATTTGGCATAATACATGCTTTTTTAATTTATATGCATCAAAATATATTAAAATATATATTATATAAAAAACGCTCCTGAAACGAAAGCTTTTGAAAATTTATCTTTTCGCTCCCGCTCCCGCTCCTTGCTCCCCACTTCGCTCCTGCTCCCAACAGCGTTGACTCATACTTCATATGGATCTCTGCATGATCCCATAAAATATCCAATATACCCAACAGACCAAATAATAATAATCTGTAAAAGTACTGAAAAACACAAATCATCATCATAAGCCTGAAACCACTGCATAGAACCATCTGGTGACCTGTACTAGACCATATATCATATCTCTGCATCATCTGAGATCTACCACCTCATGTCCTGTGGTCTACTTTTGGTCAAACTAGGTTTGACCAAGTCAATATGACCCAAAATATAACATCAGGCTATCATCAAACTGCTGCAAGTGCCAAAGGTTAAAACATGCTCTACAACTCATTCAAGTAACAATTATAACAAGAAGTAATCATTTACTAGCGATCTAAAACCAAATATAAATAAGGCTTTTAATTGTTATTATTATGACTCAAACCAGACTTTCAAGACTATACTCACTTCATAGTTGTGATCAATTTGCTAGTGAAGGGTGAGGGCTAAAAATTAAAAGGCTAGGCCAAGGGATGACTACTGACTTGACATTGTGACACTTTGGAAATGGAAAGGGAATACACACTCTAACATATGTTGGACAAGCAGTAACACGGGGGATGGCAGTGTCTCACAGATGGGTAAGTTGTTTAAAGAGTGCTTATTCAACTTAGGCATCATGTCTACTTCTTTAAGATGATCCAGTTTCATTAGGATCCATTGATTTCACTTTATGGCCTTTTTGGCCTACATAACCCTTCGGATCTCAGGTGTGCTAAGAAGCACTACTAATTGCAGCTTGCATCCAGGGCATGTTCAGACATATACATAAGGTCAGCAATCGTTTAGATATAGAGTTTAAGAACCATTGCTTTTTGGACCTTTCTTATACTCTTCAAGGAGTATTTATAGAGTTTCATTGCTCTTGCCCTTTACTCACGTGTGTTGAGAAACACATTCTAGAGTTTACAATTTCCATGGGCGAATTTACATGAGCTTTCAGTTTTAGCCAACACATCTTAAGTGACTAGGGGGACTTCGTACGAGTGCCAAACATCGGGACAACCGACCAGAATGATTTAGGACTACAATCCAACTCACCAAAGATAAGTTCTGTCACCAACTCAGAGCCGAGACACAAAAAAAACAGGGAAGCTTATCCAACACAGAGGCTAAAGTGGGGGAAGGTCCTCCATGCCACTAGTCAAGTGGTAAGTCAGGGTAATAAACAAACTGGGAGGTAATGGATGGATGCAGACAGTGAATAATGAGACCAACACTAGCAAGCCAAAGTATGGTGTGAATGATCACCTCTATTCTCCCTAGGGAGGGTAAAACCAATGAGTATGGATAGTGAACTTCTAAGTCTGAGTGGGGACAAATATAATATATATAAAGTTACAAGCAGGTCCACATATCTATATGATTGCCAGATCATGATACTAAATGCTAAGGCATGCTACAAGAATGAATATAAAAGCAATATAACCATAACACCAGAATATACCTGCTGAGTCATATACCTGAATGCACATAATCTGAACCAACATCTGTCCTTTGAAACTGTTGCTGTAACTCTGGGAAATACTGACTGCTCTGTAGAAATGACTAAATGGCTACATCGATCATCTCTTTGAGTGTCATGAAACTCAGTCATGGCATGGGGATTAAATCTGTTGTCCATAGTATAATCATGATCCATAATAGATGCTCATCTTAGCATCTCAATGTAAGGGAACTGGCTGAAAACTGTACTGGAATAAAAAAAATAGTGTATGGTAGTGTTATCACACCATAGTAGCAGGGCTACTATTCTTGTACAGCAGATATCTGCACATTCCAGAGCTTCCTTGATTCCAGAGCATGGCTATATATTTTGGATCACTCATGATCAGAGCAGTACATTATTCAGATTTGTATATGACCTTGTGTCAAGGCTGAGCCTTGAGAGTTCAGATTTGATGACTGATGTGACCACTTATCCCATTACAGTTTCAGTTCAGTGCCTAGAGGTGTACTACAGCAGTGTTTCAGATGATATTTGATGATTATTATTATGATGATGTTGTATGATCTATGGATATGTTCTCACTGACTGTGGATTATTATCTTGTTGATTTAGTCATGATCATAGCATGTGCTTGGTATATTATTCCTGATGTGGCAAACTATTTAAAATGAACTGTAAATCATAAAATGGACAATCACTTGCACTTTTAGGTCATTTAACAAAACTTACTGGTTTTTCACCTTACATAGACATGGTCTTTCCCCGACACCAGTTGTCTGCTAGTGTAGGCTCCATATTCACTTGTCTCCATCCATACATGGCCTTCCTGTTTGACTCTAAGCCCTGACTTGTCTCATTTGACTTTCTGATACTGAGGACTTCCCCATTTTTCTACCTCTGTGTTTGGACCGCATCCCCGTTTATTCAGTGTCTCGGCTCTAAGTTGGTGACAGAACTTGCCTTTGGTGAGTTGGATTGTAGGCCTAAATCATTCTGGTCGGTTGTCCCGATGTTTGGCATTGGCTCGAACTCCCCCTAGTCACTTGAGATGTTGTTAGCTAAAACTGAAAGCTCATGTTCTACCTATGGAAACTTAATAAATTCGCCCATGGAAACAAAAAAGGGCAAGAGCGATGAAAAGCTAAAAATACTCCTCGAAGAGTATAAGAAAGGTCCAAAAAGCAATGGTTCTTAAAAGCTATATCGAAACAATTGCTGACCTTGTATAAATATATGAAAAACATGCCCTGGATGCAAGCTGCAACTAGTTGTGCTTCTCAGCACATCTGAAATCCGAAGGGTTATGTAGGCCAAAAAGGCCATGGAATAAAATTGAATGATCCTAATGAACCTGGATCAACTTGATGTAGACATGATGCCTAAGTTGAATAAGCACTCTCTAAACAACTTATCCATTTGTGAGGCACAGCCATCCCCCGTGTTCTTTTGTCCAGCACAGAGTTTGTAGCTTCCCCCTTCTCCCAGTTCAAAGTATTTTTGAGTTAAGTTAGACAAGTCAAACCCTTGGCCCAACCTTGCTCCTAGCCTTAATCCTTCACTAGCAGTTTGACCATGTCCAATGGGTAAGTTTGTCATTTGAACTATTGTGCAAGTAATTTTATATAACAACGGAATATGTTAACTTGATTAATGCCACTGAATGGAATTTATACTTTGAGCTTAGCTGTGAGAATGATTAGAGAAGCATTGTCTTAGTCTACTGATGTGATTTATCCTTGATTATATATTCTTGGGATCCGTGATGATGTGGACCATGTATGGATGATTATTGATGATGATTTATGGGCCCACATGTTTGATGATGATATCATATGATGGACATATGATGCAGATGATGTTTGATCCAGTTCAGCAGGTTTATTACTACTTCAGATCAGCAGATTATACATTGTCCATATATGGTGGACCCTACAGTAGGCCCATTAGGGCAACCCAGGGTGTATGAGTACTCATTCCTAGTGGATTTGGGTCTTCTGGATCCATTGAGACACTTATCTTTCAGTTACGGGCACTTCTGACAGTGATTGATGCAGTTTTACACTTGTTGACCAGATTGAGGGCTGATTTCCCAGCCTGAGCAGCAGGGGCCCCGAGAGGCCAGTTCACCTAGGGCGCTGATGATGGAGGGGGTGGTCCAGCCACTTGTTATTACCATTTACCCCCCCTTCCGGAGAGGCTGGTGGGCTCAGATGGACAACGCTAGCACCCTAGGAGGCAGTTTTGGCACTTTCACAGTTCCCGAGGCAGTTAAAAAATGGGATAAAGTGGTCACTGAGGAAATCGATTTGGGCAATTGAGGCAAGGTTTTGGCATTTGGTCTCCACAGAGGTCTTCCAGGGTGGCATCACTATCTTCCAGTCAGTTTTCACCATGTGGGTATGCCCAGATTGATCACAGGAGGACATTTACTGCTTGACTGTCATGGATTCTGAGGACAGTTTTGATCATTTATATTATATTGGACATATTTTATTATTTTATTGTGCCTTGGGGATGAGCTAGTAAGGATTAATACCTCCTAGCCCCACCATGAGCTTATGATGTCTTTTGCTAGTCACCATGAGGTGGATTTTGGGTACTTATCTTTCTCTAGTGGATGACGTCACCCTCTTATGGTACCATTTAGTGAGAGCGCTATTGTTATTTTGAGTGATCCATGTGATGTATTGTTATGGGTCATCTTGGCCATTGATTGTATGATGAGATCTTTTAATCTCAACCACTCATTTGATGTAGTATTGTAGAGTGGTATAGGGTTTTGGTCTTTATTATCCTATATAAGCAGGAGACCCCCCATTGTAAAGCTCACCTTTGGATCTCTGGAATATTGGAATAGAAGATTTCTTTGTGGAGCACATCTCTCTTGTATTGTGGATTCTCTTGCATGGTGAATATACAGTATCTCTTCTATGTATCATTGTGGATTTTGGTGCTTCTACTAATCTTTTGACAGGAAAGTCGAATTGGTGGAGAGGAGGGCGACTTCATGAGGGTTATTGTTGGAGGGATCCACATATTCTCTCTTGGGTTGATCGTGTGACAGGGAGTATCATTATTGTATCTTTGTGACATAGTTGATGCTTTCTATTACATCTTTCTACCATTTTCATAATCATCTTGCTTGACTTGTTTCTTTGATCTTGTCTTGTAGGAGGAGGACGATTTGGCTATCTTGGAGAAGGAAGTTTTGGTTGGAGCTCTTGGATCTCACTCTTGAATATACACATAGGAGAATGCTATCAATTTGCAAGGTGGCCACAAGCAATTGAGGTAAGATCTACAAGGTATGTGCCTCTTTCATCCATTCTATCTTCATTGGTCATAAAACCCTAATTAATTTAAAAAAACCAATTTTGGTATTTCTTAGATCTACATAGATCTAGCCTTGCTTTTGAGAAGATTTTGAAAACCCACCTTTATAGCATCCACCCCTAGTTGGATCTTTAGTTTGGTGGTGATTGGCTTAAAATTAACCCACTTTTCAAGGCAAAAAGCCCTCTTTGACCCAAATCGCACTTCCTAGTGAGAGGCTTGTTTGGTTAGATCTAGCACATGGGTAGGTGAGATCCCATTTGATTTGCAATCTAGACACTTGATAACCTACCCCCAGATTCTTACTTTGGTGAAATATACCTTGTGGACATCTTTCCATGTTTTAAGGGGTTAAAACCCCCTTTTGAATTTCTTGGCACCTCAAAACTCAGATCTACTAAGATCTAGCCCTTGGATTGACTTGATTTTTGGGACATGCATAGATCGGGGTACTAGCCACTTGGATCTATAGTTTGGTGGCCATTGGACTTGATTTGGTCCACCAAACCCACCATTTAACCCTCCTTGAGCAAAGTCGCACCACCTAGGGAAGGAGAGTTTGTCCACTTTGAGGAAGTGGGTGTTTGAGATTTTTGGAGATTTGGAACGGCCATACCTTGAAACCTAGGTCTAGACTGTCTTTTTGTCACGATCCGCCTTGGGGGTAGCATTCCTTGTTTCAAGGGATTGTGGTCCACTTAAGGTTATTACTTGAGAACCTGGATCTAGCAAGATCCAACCATTAGATCTCATTTAGCCCACTTGACTTGGCTTCTAGGTGTCTCGATCTACATTTTGACATACCTTTTGACCCCATTAGCCCATCAAACAAGGCACTAGTCCTCCACTAAGCAAGTCGCACTCCTTGGGAATTGTGTCAAACCCTAGATCTAGTATGTGGGTACTCCTAGAATCAACTTAAATCCATAGATCTAGTCTCTACATAACCTCTAGTACCAACATTACACCTAACTTCACCTTGTGGGCCTACCTAGAACCATTTCACACTTCCCAAGAAAACAAGACCCACTTGTGTAAACACATGGTACCTCACCTTGACATCATACCAAACAATATGGCCTAAACCATACATAGGTTGAAACACTAACAATCCATTACACCACCTTCAACCATACCTCAACTCTTAGGTCTATTTAGCCTTGCATTGGTTTCCGTAACTCCTCATCTACTTACCCTTAGAAACCTTTGTTTGGATCCAATCAACTGTGATTGGGTATAGGGTCTCCCCCTTGGTCTAGTTACACCTTGACCTAAAGCGAAGAGTGCCTCGGTTGACGTGACTCCCACCTTGCATTGGGAACCGTGGCATCTCTTAGGTCACCTCTTTAGTTGCCCGCCTCCTCTACCGTCCCGGATGGGATACCACTAGGGGCAACTACAAGTTGTCAGGGCCCACAAGGTGAAAATCACAAAAGTGAAACACTAGGGGTATGTTTTCAAGGTTGATCTATTCAATGCAAGAAAAATATCACCTACCCACGATTAGGAATTAGCAAAACTAGCTTTCCTCAAGAAGTGCAAATTGTCTCAAGGAGGGCTAGGTGCCTTGGGAAATGGGTCAAATGAAGGCCAATTACCACCAAATTGTAGATCGGGATTGCCGTGTTTATTATTAAGGTGGGTTTTAAATTTTATACCCAAAGCCAAGCTAGATCCAAGAAGATCTTAAAAAAGGTAAAATGAGGGTTTTGATTATTAGGCTTTTATGACCAATGAAGAAGAATGAATGGATCTAGGTACATACCTTGTAGAACATACCTCAAGTGCTTGTGGCTACTTCGCAAATTGATAGCATTCCCCCTATGTATATATTCAAGAGTGAGATCTAGTGCTCCAAGCCAAAACGTCCTCCTCCTACAAGACATGATCAAATTAGAAACACGCAAAGTAAAAGAATAATGAAAATGATGAAGAGATGTAATAGAAAGCATTAACTATGTCACAAAGATACAATAATGATACTCCCTGTCACAAAGATCAACCCAAGAGAAGATATGTGGGTCCTGTTATCACATTTATAGTAGCTCGGGCTACCATATATTTTTCATCCAGTCCTTTACACTGAGATGCTTGAGATGAGCATTTATTTTTGGATCACTCTTATGATGATGAGCAGCATTATATTCCTTTGCCATGACTGAGTCTTAGAAAACTCAGATTTGATGATCGATGTAGCCATTTTGCCATTTCAGAGCAGTATGCAGTGCCCAAAGTTGCAGCAGCAGGTTCTCAGTGGACAAATGATAGTTCAGATGTGTTACACAGGTATATGATCCAACAGGTATTGTCTTGTGTTCTTGGTTATATTGCTTTTATAGTCATTCTAGTGGCATGTTCTAGCATTTAGTGTCATGATCTGGTGATCATATATATAGTATTGGACTTGGTTGTTTTTATATACCTATCTAGTGTCCTGCTCAGGTTTTAGAAGTTCTTGTCTATACTCATTGGTCTTACCCTCCTTAGGAGAATGGAGGTGATCATTCCCACCATTACTTGGCTTGCTAGTGTTGGCATCATTTTCACTATCTCCATCCATCCATTACCTTCCAGTTATTGTCGTTACCCTGACTTACTACTTAACTTGTGATATGGAGGACTTTCCCCCACTCTAGCCTCTTTGTTGGATAAGCTTCCCTGTTGTATTGTGTCTCGGCTGTGAGTTGCCTAAGTTGTGTTGGCTAGACTTGAAACAGATAGTGCTACCATCATTACATTGTATTTGGAAACTTTATTGTATATCTTAATGAAATCCCATTCTAGAATGTGTTTTTCAACGCACGTGTATGAAAGGCATGTGAAATTATAAATCCAAGAATGTGTTTCTCAACACACACGGATCAAAAAGCCTAATGAAATATAAATCCAAGAATGTTTTTTTCAACACACACGGACAAAGGCTATGGAAATGAAAAGGTCTAATTAAAGCAATGGTTTGACAAATGCTATATCTAATGATTGCTGACCTTATATACATGTGATGATTATTCCTCATTAGCCTACTGGTTATGATATGAGATGGAGTAAGGAACAACTAATTCTAAGTGTCCCCTAGAGTCTTGAGTTATAGTTTACGGGGGCACCTAGTCATGGCGGCTCTAGAAAAGATCCTTACGGAGCTGTATCAGCTTGGATGTTAGTTGTAGGCATTTGTCGAGGTTGAATAAGCACTTCCCAAACAACTTACCCATTTGTGAGACACTGCCATCCCCTGTGTTATTGCTTTTCCAACATATGCTTTAGTGTGTATTCCCTTTCCCACTTCCAAAGTATCACAGTGTTGAGTCAGTATAGTCATCCCTTAGCCTAGCCTTGCAGCTTTTCACCTTCACCCATCAATAGCAAATTGATCATAGCCATGAAGTGAGTATAGCCTTGAGGTTCTACTCTGAGCTACTGTTATTAATGGAAATGTTGAATATCTTGTTTTAGATCGCTAGTGAAATGATTACTTTGTTTATATTGCTATTGGAATGACTTATGAAGCATGCCTTAACCAGTTACACTTGCAGCACTTTGATGTTTTTGCCTGGATCATATTATGGGTCAGTTTGACTTGGTCAAACCCAGTTTGACCAAAGTCAACTATAGGATATGAGATGTGCTAGACCCTAGATGATAGCTATTGATGATATGTGGTCTATTATTGGTCACCAGATGGTTCCATGCAACATTTACAGGCTCAGATAGTGATCTGTGGTATTTTAATGATTTTGATCATTTGCAGATTATTATTATTTTTATCATGTCCGGGCATGGTATTGATATGATATGATTATCCAGTCATCCATATGGTGTATTAGTATACATCTCTAGTGCATTTGGGCTCGCTGAGTCCATTGGGACAGTCAGTTTTCAGTTCCGGGCAGTTTCAGTTGGTATATGTCTCAGTTTATCGCTTCAGTGCAGATTTGTTGTTAAAAATGGTCTGCCAGAGCAGTGTCATGATTTGAGTGGTTCACCTAGGGCGCTATAGAGGGAGTATGGGGTCCAACCACTTGTTTTTACTATATTTCCATACTCCCAGACATGTTGGTGCAGTCAGATTTGGTCCCGGGTGACCAAGTGGAGAGATACAGGCCTTTTTATCTTTTACAGGTGATTTATAGAGGCATAAAAATGGTAAAATTGGCTACAGAGGAATTTGATTTGAGCTACTGAGGCATAGGAATGGTTTTGATGATGTGTATGATGTCTCCCACACCTTCCACAGCATTTGTATCAGTCAGTGGGGCCCACACACCTTTCTCCGGCACATTTTTATGGTTTCATGGTGCTGTTATCACAAAACTTGTAGTTGTCCCTAAAGGTATCCCATCCGGGATGGTAGAGGAGATGGACAACTAAAGAGGTGACCTAAGAGATGCAACGGTTCCCAATGCAAGCTGGGTGTCATGATAACCGAGGCACTCTTCACTTTAGATCAAGACAAACCAAGACCAAGGGGGAGACCCTAGCCAATCAATGAAGATTAGCTAACCCAAAGGTTCCTAGGGAAATATGTAAATGAGTTAAGGAAACCAATGAGTGAGTTAGATAAAGTGGACCCAAGAGTTTAAGTGTGGTTGAAGAGGCTTAAGGGGTGACAAATGTTTCAACCAATGAATGACTAAGGCCACTTATGGAGTTCAAATCAATAGATCTAGTACCAAAAAAAGGACACAAGTGGGGCCCACTCCTTAAAAAGTGGAAAATGGTCCAAATGGTGCCCACAAGGTAAAGTTAAGGGTGAGATGGCACTAAGGGGTATGCAATGGTGTAGATTTATGGATCTAAGATGAATGAGGCAACATCCACATATGGGATCTACCAAAAGAACACTAACCCCAAGGAGCGCGATTTACCCAAGGGAGACTAGTGCCTTGATTTGAGAGGGCAAATGGAGTCCAAACTTCACCAAAACGTAGATCGGGGTAGTTAAGGAAATTATCAAGGTGGGTTTGAAATGGCATGCCCCAATATGAGCTAGATCTCCATAGATCTAAGATTGAAAATGCATCACCCAATGACCCAAGTGGGGCTCAACCCTCAAAATGAGGAATGGGGCCCACAAGGAAAAAATCAAAGAGATGAAGCACTAGGGGTAGGTTATCAAGGTGGATCTATGCAAATCAAGTGGGATCTCACCTACCCATGTCAAGGAACTAGCCCAACTAGCCTTCCTCAAGGAGTGCGAATTGCCTCAAGGAGGGCTAGGTGCCTTGGGAAGTGGGTCAAATGGAGGTCAATCACCACCAAACTATAGATCCAAATTTCCGTGGATGCTATAGAGGTGGGTTTTAAAGATTATCCCCAAAGCCAAGCTAGATCCAAGTAGATCTAGGAAAAAGTAAAAATGAGGGTTTTGATTTTAGTGGTTTGTGTGACCAATAGGATGGAGAACAAGCGAAATCAGTACGTACCTTGTAGATCTTACCTCAAAAGATTGCGGCCTCTTAGCATATGGATGATTCTTTCCCTTAGTTACAATTCCAAGCTTGATCCAAGTGTCTTCAACCCAAATCGTCCAAGCCCTAAAAGGAGAGATGTCCCATACAACCTGTAAATCAAACTACATGAAGTTAGATTTTATCCACAAATCAATGAGATCTAAGCATGTCATGTCAAAGAAGCAATCGATGGACAAAGCACAATTGAAAAAATCCCTCAAGATAAAGACGTCTTGCCCATGGGGGATGTGAGAAACCCCTACAATCTTCCCATCAAGCAAAATCGTGCTCTAGCTTCAAGCAATTTGGCCTCTCTCTATTGATGTTGATTTCACCTGTAAAGCAAAGAATGTCTAAAAGCAATAGATGCAAGAACATATACAAGAGTAACCCAATCAAAGCCAAGAAGTAGATCTCCAAAATAATATTTTCATTCCAAGTTTTCCAAAGCCTAAAGGTGCTTTTACAATAGGGGGGTCTCCTCCTTATATAGGAGAATAAAGACCAAAACCCTAAACCACAAAACCACTTTTTGAAACTAGTGGTTGAGATTAAAAGATCTCACAATCTAATCAATGGCTAATATGAGCCAATACCTAATATCACATGGATCACTCAAAAAAGGGATGACGTCATAGCTAAAAGTGACTACGTGAGGGTGACGCCATACATAGGGGTGGCTAAAAATACATGTGCCACATCATCAAGACCAAGACAACTCACTAGGAGCTCATGGTGGGGCTAAGTTGCAGGAAACTCGGGTCTAGCACCCGTTTCACCCTCAGAAACTCGCTGAAACTCGGAAACCCATATTGTACTTAACGGAAACTCGTTTCCGTCCGTATAAAACACGTTTCCTAAATGAGAAACGCGTCCGTAAGGACGGAAACACATTTCCATCACGTTTCCTCTCTTGTATGGTGCGTTTCCTGCCAAATAAAAGCCCGTCACTTAAAAAACCAGCTCATAAAGTCTCTTCCCGCCCACGGTTTTCAGTAATTAAGGGTTAATACATTAAATTTTAAAATAAAATTTAATTCTAGATGCTTCTAATTAGGTTGAAGAAAGTTATAAAGAGAACATCACTTCATTCTCTCCTCACACAAGCGACAAAAGCACTCAGGTCCCAGAATATAGCAATAGGCCTTGTGCAGATTGGGATGTCGAGTCAAATTTGCTGACTTGGACATCTCTCTTGCTGCACTAAGTTGAGGAATCTAGAGGTGGAATTGGAAATACTTCTTCCACTCTCTACATTCTGTTGTTGAGCATGCTTCTTGTTCTATTTTTTACTAAGACTATGAAGATGAGGATGACTATTAGTATGAGCTTATGTTTTACTTTTATTTCTATGTTAGTATGCTCATTGTTCACAGTTTGATACATTGTACTTGTAGCCTCATTTATAAAGGTTGTTTTTGGATATTACTACTTGCATGAATGAAATGATATAGACTGGGGTTCGCGAGTAAAATGTGATGTTATATGTATGATTTAAATTTTGTTTGTATCATTTAACATTTATCACTTAGCAATGTTGCTTGCAGCTAAATGTAATTAATAATTTATGGTTTATGTTTTATAATAATTTTGTCCTTGTTCATATATATATCGCGTTTCCCCGTTTCCAAAATTGGGGGGGGGTCACGTTTCCTGGTTTCCCCGTTTCATCCTCGTTTCCCTGTTTCGTGCAACTTAGTGGTGGGGCTAGGAGGTATTAAGGCCTCCTGTGGCCACTGTGGACCCCATTGATTGATGCCGACTGATCTGGGAGATGGGGGGTTCACCATAGATGACCTCTGAGAAGACCAAGTGCCAAAACCTTGCCTCAATTGCTCAAATCGAATTCCTCAGTGACCCTTTTATTCCATTTTTTAATCTCCTGAAAACACTAAAAATACCCCAAACTGCCACCCAGGTTTCCTGCGTTGTCAAACTGAGTGCACCAGGCTGTTTGGAAGGGGGGTATAATGGTAAAATCAAGTGGCTGGACCACCCCCCTTCCTCTGTAGCACCCTAGGCAACGACTGGCCTCCAAGGCCTTTGCTGGACAGGTTGGATCAGCATGCCCAAACTGGTCAACAGGTGGATAACTGCTACTATCATCATTAGCACTGCCTGGAACTGAAAGATAAGTGTCTCAATGGATCCAGAAGACCCAAATCTACTATAAATGAGTACTCATACACCATGGGTTGACCTGTGCAGTCAACTGTAGGGTCCACCATACCCAGACAGTATAAAATATGATGATCTGGAAATAATAATAAACTGACCAACTGCATCAATCATCATCAGAAGCATATGTCCAACATATGGAATCATCAATAGGTGTATATGGGACCACAAATCATCATCCATAAGCACAAGTGGTCCATCTCATCACGTATCCCAAGAATGACCATGGTCAAACTATGTTTGACTAGGTCAAAACACAACCAAAGACTAGATTATAGCAATAGACTGACATGTTCCTTTAATCACATTCACAGCTTAACTTAAAGTACAAACATCATTCAGTGGTAGTTAATATATATATATATATATATATATATATATCAATGTTATTTATAATTTACTTGGACAGAAGCTTTAAAGACATACTCATTCAATGGACATGGCCTAACTACTAGCAAAGGGTGAAGGATAAGAAGAAGGCTAGGCAAAAAGGGATGACTCAACCAACTCAACTAAATGATATTTTGGACGAGGAAAGGGGGAGCTACACTCTGTGCTGGACAAAATAACAAAGGGAAGGGTTGTGCCTCACAAATGGATAAGTTGTTTAGAGAGTGTTTATTCAACTTAGGCATCATGTCTACATCAATTTGATCCAAGTTCATTAGGATCATTCATTTTATTTCAGTGGCCTTTTTGGCCTATATAACCCCTCTGTGATTTCACATGTGCTAAGAAGCACAACTAATCGCAGCTTGCATCCGGGGCATATTTATAATTACAAGGTCAGCAAATAATAGATATAACTTTTGATTACCATTGCTTTTTGGACCTTTTTATACCCTTCGCGGGGTATTTTAGCAAGTCATTGCTATAGCCTTTATTCACGTGTGTTAAGAAACACATTCTAGAATTTTAAGTTCACGGGCTTTCATAATACATTTCCAATACAAGTAGTACATGTGTTTTCAGTTTTAGCCAACAACAACTCAAGTGACTAGGGGGAGTTCTGCACAGTGCCAAACATTGGGACAACCGACCAGAATGATTTAGGCATACAATCCAACTCACCAAAGGCAAGTTCTGTCACCAACTCAGAGTCGAGACACAAAACAAACATGGATGCGGTCTAACACAGAGGTAGAAAATAGGGAAGTCCTCCATATCAAGCAGTCAAGAAGGCAAGTCAAGGTGAAATCCAAATAAGGAAGGTCATGGATGGATGGAGTCAAGTGAATGTGGTGCCTAAGCTAGCAGACAAAGGTGTCAAGAAAGACCATGTTTATGCTCACATGAGGGTAATGAAACCAATGGGCATTGTCAGAAACACAAAACAAACATGGATGTGGTCCAACACAGAGGTAGAAAATAGGGAAGTCCTCCATATCAAGCAGTCAAGAAGGCAAGTCAAGGTGAAATCCAAATAAGGAAGGTCATGGATGGATGGAGTCAAGTGAATGTGGTGCCTAAGCTAGCAGACAAAGGTGTCAAGAAAGACCATGTTTATGCTCACATGAGGGTAATGAAACCAATGGGCATTGTCAGAAAACCTTAGTGTGCAAGTAATACATCCAATTTTATATTTATAACATCATCCAAGATATTTCATTTTATTATTTTAAATAGTACTGCCACATCATGAATCATGTACCAAGTTAATGCTATGAAGGTGACTAAAACAACAAGATAATAATCCAATGCTAATAACCACAAGTCTATAGGTCACATCACATCATAATAATCATCCTTAAATAACTGAAACACTGCTGCAATAATACAACTGGGCACTGAACTAGAACTGTATGGAACAAAGGGTCACATTGGTCATCAAATCAAAGCTCTCAAGGCTCAGCCTTGGCACAAGGTCTAATCAATATCTGATACATATACTGCTTTGATCCATAAATGATCTCAAATAAACATGCTCATCACAGCTGATCTCTATAAAAGCAAAGCTCTGGAAAGTGCAGATATCTGCTCAGCAAGAATAGTAGCCCAGCTACAATGGTGTGATAACAGGTGCCTTTGGAGGCCCACAACTTTCCCTCTTGGGCATGATTTTATGCGTTGATGATATATTTGATGTTATTGTGCCATGGGGACACACTAGGGAGGAATTATATCACCCCCTAGAGCCACCATGAGCTTTATGTTATATTTTCATAGTCATTTTATGAGGACGTCCTCCCTAGGGCGATTTGACTAGTGGGATCTTTATGTTTTGGAGTTGATCCATGTACTTTATTTGTTGAGATCATCTCAACCGTAGATTATAACTTATGTATCTTTTAATCTTAGCCACTCGTTTAAAAGGTGGTTAGGGTTTTGGTTTCTCCCATAGCTATTTAAAGGAGAGACCCTCTCATTGTAAAGGGACTTTTGGCTCTTGGCTTTTGGAATAAAATATATTCTTGCAAACTCTTGTCTTGTGGTTGTGAATGCTATTGGTTTTGATTGAAACTGTTCTTCCTCTGCATTGAGGATCTTGGTGGTCATTTTGCACATCTTTGAAGAAATCGATTTGGTGAGGAAGGCACATTGGTTGGGGAGACTCTCCCTGCTCTTTTCTTTTCTCTTCGTCGGTTTCAGGGAGTATCATTGTCTTTGTACCTCTTACTTCTTGTCATCATGTTCATTATCTGTATTCCTTCCATTCTTGCTTGAACTGATTGATCTTTTGTTGTCCTTGGTTCAATAGGAAGAGGAGGGTGCACGTGTGGAGCTAGGCAAATAGTGGGGGCAAGATACATCACCAAATTCACATTTGATCTTTGCGGGAACAATCCTCGACATCATAGCAAACATTTCCATGACTCAGGTACACTTGTGAGGTATGTAATTTATTCTTCCAACCTACCCATCTGTCATTTCATATTAAAACCCTAAGTAAAATTAATCGGAAAATTCTCTGGCTCAAAAGACTTGGTTTACTGGCAAACCATTTCTAGGTTTTTGGTCTTTTCCAAATCCCTAGGTGGATTCTCCAAGGCGTGATACTTGGAGGACTCCATTGGCCCAAATCCCAAGGCACTAGTTCTCTTAAACCCTTGCACATTCCCTGAGAGAGTCAGTTTGCCTGTCTTTTGATCCTTCTTGCTAAGCTTGTGTGCTTTAACACTATCACATCCATCTACCAAGTTGTGATAGAAAGCCCTAACTCTTAGATCCACTCTTTAGGACACTTTCCCTGTTTTAAGGGTCACATTTCCCAAGGCAACTGAATTTGATCATTTACACTAGCCTCCACAATGGTTCCATTTCCTTAAATCTGGGGTTCCATACCTGTCACCTTACATACCCTATAGTCATATCTGTCAACTGTATCTGGATCTGTATGCAAGTAACTAAGACTGTACTGCCCCAACTACTGCACTGCTTTGATATTCTACTACGGAAGAAAGCCAACTGCTCCTCTGATGAATGCGACCTTACTCTGCATCGAAAAGTGCGCCCTCCCTCTGGATGCCAAATGCTCGTCTCGAATCAGATCTCAACAAATCTGAGCTCTGGTCATCACAGACCTTCCTCAAACACCGAGGCAAGGACACTTTGAAAGTCTTAGCTGCTCAATCGGTTGATCGGATCCAGAATGAGCTCTTCCCTGCTCCGGTAATGCGCCTCTCTCCCTCTCTGGAAGACGTCCTCCTCAATCTCTGCAGTAACCACTCTGACGAACTATCTCAGTCCACAGACTTGGGTGCCAAGCGCCTCTGGACAAGTGGTGTATGATCCAGCTCAGATCACACCACTCTCCCTCCTGCTGAAGCTCCTCTCTCTCTCTCTCAGAAAGTCGCCCTGCATGCACTAATGCACCCTCCTCACTCTTGATTTATCTCTCTCAAATAAGTCAACTGAGCTGCCTCACCCGGGGACCTCCTGCCTCTATATATAATCTCACCGATCAATTAGGTTTACCAAAACCCTAATATCGGTGCATGCAAAAGGTCACTTTTGCATGCATCTTTTAATTACTCACTGTACATGCAAATCTCATGCATGCATGAGGCAAAACACCCTGGAAGGTCTGCATGCATCCGACAATGGATTCATGCCACTGAGTAGAGTGTATCTCACCCTCTACTCCATACTAATGCCTATACTACTGATGTACCTCCATGCAAGGCATCTGAATCATGGAGGACATCCCAAGATACCATAAACTCTAACAATAATTTGCCGAATTTTTATGGTGGTTTAGTTAAGTGAAATATTTCAACTGATTATTGGATGGATATGACAATGAAAGAGATGAGTTAAATACTTGGTTCCCATAGATATGGCTAAAAATTGACAATTTATTCACACGGATATCAACAATTGGTGAGGTCCTGCTTCAAATGAATTTTCCCCAAGTGAAGAAGTGCGCCCTCCTCTTGCCAAGCAAACAACTGGAAGTTAGTTTAATTCTAAGAAGAGAGAACAATCACATACATTAAGTTCATGGAGAAAATAATGATGTTAAAATACAAAATAATTCCTTGAATTGCAACCAAGTGAAAGAGGAAAGATGTAGTTCCTCCCACGGGTGCATGCCCTCCTCCGCTTAGCTGCCACTGCATGCAAATAAATTTCACCACGAAAATGCTTGAAACAACTCCAAAGATCCTCTAGTGCAAGGGATAAACAACATGCAATCAATATTTCAGTCATTCACCATGAAAAAACACAAGTTTTTAGAGCTGCAAATTTTCCTCTATTATCAAATCCAAGAGCCAAGAGTCAAAAAGAAATACAATGAGCTGCTCTCTCCTTTAAATAGGAAATAGAGAGCACAATTCGTAGCATCAGTGGCTGGGATTTAATCTTGATTTTTAGTGATCAATGGCTGGGATTTAATCTTGATTTTTAGTGATCAATGGCTGAGATCATCTTTTAAAATACATCATGGCCAACTAGCAAGAGGGGGGCGAATTTGCCCAAGTGCGCCCTCCCTAAGGTGAGATACATAGCACAAGTGGGAAAATCATCATAACATAAGTTCTAGGAGGTGTCTAGAGGCTGTTTTATCCCCCTAGGCATATACAATAGTTGCCAACAAGTATTTTTCATGTCACACATTAAGTTCTCCCTCAAGTGGTGTGCCTTCCATGAGCAAGTTGACTTCCCTAGTGTAGGAAGTGAGAGGTGGGGCCATAAAAACATGATGAAGATACCTCATATGAACTGTAAAATATATCTAAGGTACAATAACATTAATCCCATGTTGATTTATTACTTACTTTTCCCTTTGGTCAACTTTACTATGTCATGGTTTTTTTATTTAATTAATTAATTTGCTAATGCAATTTCCAGATCATAATTTTCTCAAAATGCTGCCTTCCCTTTCCTGGATGACTGATATGAGTGCATAAATGGATTTAGGAGGCTCAAATCCACTAGGAACATGTACTCATATGCCCCCAAAACTTCAATATATGGTCTGGTATGAAAATCCATGATTAGACATTTAAATTATGGTTAATAAAAATACAAATAATTAAAAACATCACCGACCGTGGCCTGAAATCACCAATTGATGCATGGAATGTTGTAATGGAGGCATAAGTGTACCAAAAACACAAAATTGAACCTCTGGATCCAAATTCACCCTGGGGCCTATTTTTGGCCATGGTCAAACTGGTTTGACCAAGTCAAACTTGATCAAAATAATGACTGAGCTGCACCGAAACTGATCCCGCATGTATAAGGGGGGGACACATGAAGCTCTATTATCTATATTAGTAGCCTACTAAAACATAAGTGTCATAAACAATGGTGTGTAGCATAATAAAACTAGACTACCATAGAGTAGCTTCAAAATCTTTCAAGATTTCCAATGTGTATGCTCACTTACAAACTTGACCAAGTGGCTAAGCTGGGTGAGGTGGATGAAACAAGGCTAAGGTTTAGTGGTATTGACTTGTTTGAGTTCAACAAGGTGATCTCTTGGAGAATAAGGGACAAAAGGGGATCCACAGTGACATGTACGAAACATATAACTTTAGGGGAAGGAGGTGTCTCATAGATGGAATAAGTTGAGTGAGAAGTGTCCATCCAAATCTAACAAGTGTCATATGACTCACTTCCAACCTTGATTCGGGCTCCATGAGGATCTTTTCTAGAACCATTGTGATAAGTGCACAACTGATTGCTCAAGTTCTAGGGGACTCTTAGAATTAGCAGTCCCTTGCTACATCCCACATACATGCCCTTTCGGGATCCGTGAGGGATAATCATTACATTTATTTGAAATAATGGTCAACAGTCATTTTGATTTTCAATGATTGCACATCTGCTTTTATTTGGGGTTTTCTCTCAATGATTTTTTCTTTATTTTCATAAGGCTTCTTGGCCTTCATTTCTTTGGATATAGCAAATCATGCTGATGCATGTAATAATGATAGGACAACTTTTTAAAGTTACAGCATCACGAGTCATTCTCCAAGTCAATGTTGTGCACTAGGATTGAGCCTCGTGTGTCGAGGTAGTCGCTTAGGGAGCCTGGTGCTGCTAAAACACACTTGACCACAGATAAGTCTCCCAACAGCTATGTGTGTTCTTGAGGGCAACTATGAGTGTCGAACCCATTGTCACCTCGATTCTAAACTCCTTCGTTTAGACCCCAAATCCTAAAGGTCAAGGGGGGTTGTCCCTACTTACTAAGAATTTTTATGAGTTTATTTTAAGAGTTGTAAATTATCCAATGTCCAATATGACAAGCAATCGTGCAAGGATGCAATTATTCAAATGACAAGCAAACCTTAATAAAACAAATACAATTGTAAGAGAGAAATATTAATTCATTAACAATACCAATGCCTACTGTTATCACCTAAACTGTAGTTACCCCTATGGATGGATCCAGTCATGGATGGCAATAGGGAAGGGCAACTCAAAAGGTGCAACCACGATCACCTCGACCTCCAATATATATGGTTGTCACGCCAGTCGAGGCAACCTTCGCTTTATGTTATCTAGCCCAGACAACAAAGGGGGAGACCCGATCTACTCCCGACAGGAGAGATCAAAACCAAGACACCAAATCAAGGTATTTCTAAGTGAAGTTAGGTGTATGGTTTATCCTAGACCTAAGGATGAAGTCACAAGCCAAGTGAGGGGTTCAATAGGTATAGCTTTGGTTCATAGTTGATGTGAGAGTGACTTACAATGTTTGAAGTGAGATCTAGGATGAGTGTACTAGTTCAATGTTGGAAAATCCACTGCCTTGGGAACCGTGTCCAATGCAGGGTAGTTTAAGGATTGAATTGGGGCTAACTAGTACAAGTGACCAGCTTGACCATGATACATGATAGCTTCAAGGGTTTAGTTCACCACACTAAGGTCAAACCACAAGTAAATCCAACAATCTAGGAAAGTCGAATTGACTTGGAGAGTAACCAGTGCCTTGGGAATTGGGAAATGGAGTCAAAATAGGGTTGACTTGTGGTTAAGGACTCCAAATACTTGAGACAAGTGGGCAATTAAGGTCTTGATGGATAAGTAGGTCTAGATCTAGGTTTAACCCAAGTGGATCACAATCCCTTAAAACAAGGAATGCTATCCCCAAGGCAAGATCTGACAAAGTGACACACTAGACCTAGGTTTTGAATTATTCCGGTTCCAAATCTCCAAAAATCTCAAGTACCCAGTTCCTGGAAGTGAGTCAACTCACTTTTCCAAGGTGGTGCGACTTTGCCCAAGGAGGCTTAAAAGTAGGGTTAGGTGGGTCAAGACAAGTCGGATGGTTAGGTGGGTCAAGACAAGTCGGATGGCATCCAAACTTTAGATCCGGGTAGGTTAGTCAAGTAGGGATATGGATCTATAATTTCGTGGCTAGATCTTAGTAGATCTGAGTTTGAGTGTTCCAAGTGGTCCAAAATGGGGATTAAATCCCTTAAAATGTGGAATGGGGCCCACAAGGTGAAATTCAGAAAAGTAACAATCTGGGTGTATGTTATTTGAAGTGTAGATTACGGATCAAGCGGGATCTCAAACACCCATCACCTAGATCTAGGTCAACTCACAACCACCAGGAAGTGCGCCTTACTTGGGAGAAGCTAGGTTGGCCTGGGAAGGGGGTCAAATGGAAGTCGATCCTCACCAAACTATAGATCCGGGATGCCATGGATGCTATAGAGGTGGGTTTTCAATATTATGCCCAACAACCCACTAGATCTAAGTAGATCTGAGAAAATATAAAATGGGGGTTTTAAGATATTTAGGGTTTTAACAATTTATGAGCTATGTCAATGGATTGGATAAAGGAAAGAGAAACAAACCTGTGGATCTTACCTGGGTAACCTTGTAGATGCCTTGATGATGATGATCTATGCAAACCCGATCAATTTGAGAAGCTTTGTGGTAGTACTCTATGCAAGTCGATTTGATCCAAGAAGCCAATGCGCCCTCTCTCCTGCACAACAAACGTCAACAATATCAGATTTGATGCATCAAGAGATAAGACTAATGCCACAAGAGAAGTAACAGAAAGATAGCATAGATCACAATGAAGCTAATGATAACCCCCTGATACAAGCGAATGCCAAGAAAGTCGATTTGAAGAAGCCTTGCAAAATCGCCCTTGTTGAAGTCACCCTCCTATAGACAAACAATGATTTCCAAAAAAAGATAGATCTTACCACAATTTCCAAATGCTAGGTTGCAATAGACTTTCCAATCACCATCTAAGAACACCAGATGCAAAGGAGACCACAAGAATATTTTTCTATACCAATAATCCAAGAGCCAAAGACCCTTTACAATGAGAGGCTCTCTTCTTTAAATAGGAAGGAGAGGCACCAAAACCCTAACCACTTTTTGAATGAGTGGCTAAGATTAAAAGATACAAATGTCTAATCAATTGTTGAGATGAGCTCAACAATAAAATACATGGATCACAAATAAAATATAATGTAAGTGGACAAAATCACCCTAGAAGAGGGGAATCCCACCAAATCATGATGACATAATATCATAGGAGGCTTATGGTGGGTCCAAGGGGTAATTTTATCCCTCCTTGGTCAATCCCCATAGCACAATAACCAATAAATAATCATGAATGTACCAAATCGTGCCTCCCTAGTCAAGTCGTGGTCCTCAAAAGACCTCAGAAATCCACAGAAAGTGCCATAAGTGATGAATGCGGGCCCCGATGAAGCTGAAACTGCTGGAGAAGGTGTGGAAGACCTCGATCTACCATCACTGATCATCCCATGCCATAACTTTGCCTCAGTAGCTCAAATCGATTTCCTCAATAGCCATTTCTACCAATCCTGAAATGCCTCGGGAAGCGTGAAAACTACCCCAAACAGCCTCTTGGAGTGCCTGCGTTGTCAAGGTGAGGGCACCAGTGTGTCCGGGAGGGGGGTATAATGTTAAAAACAAGTGGCTGGACCACCCCCTCCATCATCAGCGCCCTAGGTCAACCGGATAAAAATCTCATCTGCTCTGACAGGGCCTCCGACAGACCAAAACTGCACTGGGACAGCCTACTGAGGCTCAATCATCACTGTAAGTGCCCGGAACTGAAAACAAACTGTCCCATTGGACTCAGAAGGTCCAAATCCATCCAAGATGTGTACTCATACACCATATGAGTCTCTGCATGATCAAAATAAATATCCAATATACCGGAATAGGGCCAATAATAATAATCTATAAATGTCCAAACACTGCTGTAAACCAAGAATCATCATCATAACCCTGTAGCTGCTGCATAGAATCATCATGTATGTGTACATAGACCATATATCATCTATCCATATCATCGTAAGGTCCAACATCTCATGTCCCATGGTCCTCCATGGTCAAACTAGGTCTAACCAAGACCAAATATAACTCAGACCATCATCCAAGGCTGTTGCAAAGTGTCAAGGTTAATACATGCTCTACAACTTATTCAAATAACAATTATAACACATAGTAATCATAACTGGCGATCTAAAACCAAATGTATAGTGTCGTTAATTATTATTATTACTCAGACTAGACTTTCAGGATCATACTCACTTCATAGTTGTGATCAATTTGCTAGTGAAGGTGAAGGCTAAATTAATTGGCTAGGCCAAGGGATGACTTGACTGACTTGACTTTGTGACACTTTGGCAAGGGAAAGGGAATACACCATAGTATATACTGAATGAGCAATAACACAGGGAATGGCGGTGTCTCACAAATGGATGAGTTGTTTAAAGAGGGTTTATTCACCTTCACAGATGCGCACAATCCATAATACAAATAAGGCCAGCAATTGTTTAGATATAGCATTTAAGTTCTATTGCTTTTGGGCCCTGAAGTTTCCATAGCCTTGATCTATGTGTGTTTATAAACACATTGCATAGATTCACATTTTTTCTTTAGGCTTTCTGCTGCAGGTGTGTTTTTAAGGCACTTGTTTACCTGAGCACTTCTAGGTGTGTCATGGACAGCTTGTTTACCTAGGTATTTATTTTCCAAAAGATATAACATTTTATTTTCATTGCCATGTTCATTTGGCATGCCTCTCATTCATGTATGTTTAGAAACACATTGCATGAATGGGCTTTTCATACAAGATATAGCATTTCATTTTTTCCAGATTTTGTATTCATGGCAGCACCAAAAGTTTCATGTTTAGCCAACACAACTTTAGTGACTAGGGGGAATTCCAAGGAACTCCAACTCACCATAGGTAAGTTTTGTCACCAACTCAGAGCCGAGACACAATAAACACGGAAGCTCATCCAATACAGAGGCTACAGTGGGGAAAAGTCCTCCATGCCACTAGTCAAGTAGTAAGTCAGGGTGATAATCTAAAAGGTAGGCCATGGATGGATGAAGACAATGAATAATGGAGCCAACACTAGCAAGCCAAGGTATGGTTGAATGATCACCTCTATTCTCCCTAAGGAGGGTAAAACCAATGAGTATGAATAGTGAACTTCTAAGTCTGAGTAGGGACAATGTAATATTTATAATAGATCGACCAGGTCCAAATATCTATATGATCGCCAGATCATGACACTGAGTGCTAAGACATGCTATAAGAATAAGTATAAAAGCAATCTAACCATAACACCATGATATACCTGCTGAGTCATATACCTGAAGGCTCATCAATCTGTACCATCACCTGTCCTCTGGAACTGCTTCTGCAACTCTGAACACTACTGACTGCTCTGTACAAATGGTATAATGGCTATATCGGTCATCTCTCTGAGTGTCTTGAGACTCAGTCATGGCATGGGGAATACAACTGCTGTCCACACTCTGATAGTGATCCAATCTAGATGCTCATCTCAGCATCTCAAATGTAAGGGAACTGGCTGAATAGTGTATTGGAATGAGAAAAATAATGTATGGTAGCCCGGCTACTATATATGTGATAACACCTACTTTACTTAAGTCATAGAGTCACAAATATAAATAAACAAGCTTATCAAAGATACTACAATTGCATTAAATCATTCACATATCACAATAATCATAATATCACATTTAACATTAATTTTTAGTAAATGAACAATTTAATGAATGAAAGATGCTTGTAATAAGATTGAACCAAAATTGAAAAGCTTTCAAAGTAAAGTGCTTGGAAATGAAATAAAAATTGTTGTGTTTTGCAAATAGTCCTGTAATTTTAATTGATTTTAAGTCTCTCTTTAGCTTAGGGGAATTAAGGTTTGTGCAAGAAAACTAATGCTACTCTATGTGTCTACCTCAAGAAGTTATCTCTTTCAATTTGAGAGAGATTGTCGGGTGCTCAACAAGAGAACACAAGGTTCTCAACTAGCTCCACGGGTCAACCCTGGAACTTGCTGGGTGCTCAACAGAAGGACACTAAGTGCCACAAGGCACCCAACAACCTCTAGCTCCACAGGTCAAGCTTCTTTTTCTCAGTATCTAGTTAAAATCGACTTCTAAGTGCCTATTATTCTAGCCAACACAAATCCTTGCCCTTTCTTGTCACCCAGGATCGGTCTAATCGGTAAGGGGAGTGAATACGGGGCAAAAATCGGGGCACAATTTATTTTAGCCTTTAATAAATAAACAAAAACCAAAGTACAATGCTAGCCAACGCGATTTTACAAGGGAGGCAAAGCCTACTCACTTGTAAGGTGCGGGCAAAATAAATTAAAGAAAAAATAATTAGGAAGCAAATCTAAAAGCCAACACAATATTGCATGGATGGGCAGAGCCTCTTCTCATGCAAGGTGTGGACAAACAAAAATACAAGCCAACACGATTATACAAGGGAGGCAATGCCTTCTCACTTGTAAGGTGCGGGCAAAATAAACTTAAAGAGAAAGAAACAACTATACTAAACCCAAACCACTCAACAATTGTTATGCAAGGGTGGTGTTATCACCAAACTTGTAGGTGCCCCTAGAGATGAATCCAAGATGGATGGCAGAAGGGAGGGGCAACCAAGATAGCCTTGACTCCCAATGGATGGTTGTCACGCCAATCGAGGCAATCTTCACTTTATGTTATCTAGCCCAAGACAACAAAGGGGGAGACCCAGATCTACTCTCGACAAGAGAGACCAAACCAAAACACCAGATCAAGTCAATTATAGTTGAAGTACGTAAGGTGTATGGTGAACCCTAGATCTATGCAAGAAGTCACAAGATGAATAATAGTTTGGATCAAGGGGTTTAAACAGTGTATCTCTGGTCCATTATGGGTGGAATGATGACTTATGATATTTAAAATAAGATCCAGGATTAGGGTACTAGTCAATTATGAGAGAATCCACTTCCTTGGGAATCGTGTCCAATGTAGGGTAATTAAGGACTGAATTGGGGCTAACCAGTACCAAAAGTGAGCTTGATTGATTGATATGACAAAGTCAAGGGGTTCAATCTACCAAAACAGGGATCAAACCACAAACAAACTCAACAGTCCAAAAAAGTTGAATTAGCTTGGGAAAGATCAGTGCCTTGGGAAGTGGGCCAAATGGAGTCGGATGTCCACTAAATTACAGATCTGGAATGTTGAGGTATTGAGGTAGGTGGATCTAAAAAATTAGGGTCATCCAATGGCTGGATCTCAGTAGATCTGAGATTGAAGTATGCCACAAAGTGACCCAAGTGGGGCACAACCCTCAAAATGAGGAATGGGGCCCACAAGGTCAAAATCACTGAAGTGACACACTAGGGGTAGGTTATTGAATGTGTAGATTACAGATCAAGTGGAATCTCACCTACCCAGGTGCTAAATCCCTGCAAACTCACCTCTCCCAAGGAGTGCGACCTCCCTTCGAGAGGCTTCTTTGCCTTGGAAAGTGGGTCAAATGGAGGCCAAATCACACCAAACTACAGATTCGAATTGCCGTGGATACTGTAGAGTTGGGTTTTAAATTTTATACCCAAATACCAAGTGGATCTTACTAGATCTGAAAAAATGTAAAATGAGGGTTTGTAAATTAAGGGTTTTATCAATGAAGTAGCTATGTCAATGGATTGGAGCCAAGACAAGAAGAACAAACTTGTGGATCTTACCTGGATAACCTTGTAGATGCCTTGATGATGATGATCTATGCAAACCCGATCAATTTGGAGCAATTTGAAGTAGTTTTCTATGAAGTTGAATTGCCCAAGGATGCCAATGCACCCTCTCTCCTGCACAATAAATGTCAACAATATCAGATTTACTGCAAACAAGAGATAAGACTAATGCCACAAGAGAAATAACAGAAAGATAGCATAGATCACAATGATACTAATGATAACCCCCTGATACAAGCGAATGCCAAGTGGAGCGAGTTGAAGAAGCCTTGCAAAAACGCCCAAGAGAAGTCGCCCTCCTGTAGACAAAACAAAAGTTTCCTAAAAGATAGATCTTACCACAAATACCCAAATGCTAGGATGCAATAGACTTTCCAATCACCATCTAAGAACACCAAATGCAAAGGAGACCACAAGAATTTCCACAAGAAAGATTTTCTATATCAAGATTCCAAGAGCCAAAGATCCCTTTACAATGAGAAGCTCTCTCCTTTAAATAGGAGGGAGAGAGTCCACAATCTAACCACTTTTTGAATCAGTGGCTAAGATTAAAAGATCAAAAGGTCTAATCGATGGTTGAGATGAGCTCAACAATATAATACATGATCAATAATAAAATATAACAATAAGTGGACAAACTCACCCTAGAAGAGGGGATCCCACCAAATCATGGTGACAAAATAATAGATCTAGCTTATGGTGGGTCCAAGGGGTAATTGTAGACACCCTTAGTCAATCCCCATAGCACAATATCAATAAAATAAGCATCAAAGTACCAAATCGTGCCTCTATGGACAAATCGTGAGCCTTGGGAGGCTCCAAAAATCATCAGAAAGTGCCATAAGTGATGGATGTGGGTCCTGATCAAGCTGAAACTGCTAGAGAAGGTGTGGAAGACATCCCACTCATCATCACTGATCATCCCATGCCATAACATTGCCTCAGTAGCCCAAATCAAATTCCTTTGTAGCCATTTTTACCATTTTTGGATTGCCTCGAGAAACGTGAAATTGCCCAAACTGACTCCTGGAGTGCCTGCGCTGTCAAGGTGAGCTCACCAATGAGTCTGGGAGGGGGGTAATATGGTAATAACAAGTGGCTGGACCACCCCCTCCATGCACAGCACCCTAGGTGAACCAAGTAAATCTCATCACTACTCTGACAAGGCCTCCGACAGACCAAAACTGCACTACGATAACCAACTAAGACTCAATCATCATTGTAACTACCCGGAACTAAAAACAGACTGTTTCATTGGACTCAGAAGGTACAAATCCATCTAAGATGTGTACTCATACACCATATAAACCTCTACATGGTCCAAAATGAATACTCATCATATCCGACAGACCAAATAATAATAATCTGTAAAAGTGTTGAAAAGCACAAATCATCATAATAAGCCTGAAACCATTGCATAAGCCCACCATGGTGACCTGTACCAGACCATATATCATCTATTTGTAATATCTAAGGTCTGCCACATCATGTCCTGTGGTTGACTTTTGGTCAAACTGAGGTTTGACCAAGTCAACATGACCAAAATATGACTCAAACTGTCATCAAGCTGCTGCAAGGTGTCCAAGGTTAAGACATGCTTTACAATCCATTCAACTAGCAATTATAATAAGAAGTAATCATTACTGGCGATCTAAATCCAAATATAATAGGTCATAATTATTATTTATTACTCAGACAAGACTTTCAAAGTCGTACTCACTTCATAGTTGTGATCAATTTGCTGGTGAAGGGTGAAGGCTAAGAAACAATTGGCTAGGTCAAAGGATGACTTACTGACTTAACACTGTGACACTTTGGAAATGGAAAAGGGAATACACACCATAGCATATAGTGGACAAGCAACAACACAGGGAATGGCGGTGTCTCACAAATGGATAAGTTGTTCAAAGAGTGTTTATTCACCTTACACAGATTCGCACAATCTATAATACAAATGAGGCCAACAATCTTTTTGATATCGCATTTAAGTTCCATTGCTTTTCGGGCCTAGAGTTTCCATAGCTTTTGATCTATGTGTGTTTACAAACACATTGCATAGATTTACATTTACTTAGGCTTTTTGTTGCAGGTGTGTTTTTAAGGCACTTGTTTACCTAAGCACTTCTAGGTGTGTCACAGACAGCTTGTTTACCTAGGTATTTACATTTCACAAAAGATATAACATTTGATATTTCATAGCCATTTTCATTTGGCTTGCCTTTCATTCATGTGTGTTTAGAAACACATTGCATGAATGGGCTTTTCATACAAGATATAACATTTCATTTCCATACTTTGCATTAATGGCAGCACTAAAAGCTTCAGGTTTAGCCAACATCTTTAGTGATTAGGTGGAATTCACAAGGAAATCTAACTCACCATAGGTAAGTTTTGTCACCAACTCAGAGCCGAGACACAATAAACAGGGAAGCTTATCCAATATAGAGGCTACAGTGGGGAAAAGGTCCTCCATGCCACTAGTCAAGTAGTAAGTCAAGGTAATGAATCAACTGGGTAAGTTATGGATGGATGAAGACAGTGAATAATGAAACCGACACTAGCAAGCCAAAGTATGGCGGGAATGATCACCTCTATTCTCCCTAGGGAGGGTAAAACCAATGAGTATAGGCCAAGAACTTCTAAGTCTGAGTAGGGACAAATATGATATATATAATACAATCAGGTACACATATCTATATGATCACCAGATCATGATACTAAATGCTAAGACATGCTAAGAAAATGGAAATAAAAGCAATATAACCACAATATCATAATATACCTGCTGAGTCATATACCTGAATGCTCATCAATCTGAACCATCATCTGTCCTCTGAAACTACTGCTGTAACTCTGGGCACTACTGATTGCTCTATATAAATGGCTAAATAGCTACATCGATCATCTCTTTGAGTGTCCTCATCTCTTTGAGTGTCCTGAAACTCAGTCATGGCATGGGGAATAAAACGGTTGTCCAAAATCTGACAATGATCCATAGTAGATGCTCATCTCAACATCTCAATGCAAGGGAACTGGTTGAATAGTGTACTGGAATCAGAAAAATAATTTATGGTAGCCCGGCTGCTATATATGCGATAACTGGTGGCAATGCCTTCTCACTTGCATGCAATGGATGACAAAGAAGAAAAAATGGAGAACTTGTGCTAGAAAAGAAAGCAATAAATCAAGCCCAAGAGACTTTTCTTGGGCTTGTTACAACAATATAGATTTCAACACTTAGTATTATAGAGAATAGGAGAAAGAAGAGAGTTATTTTGACCGTTTTTCGCAAGTGGCTGAAAATGGTATTTTGTAGGTGCCCCTTATGCTTGATGATGGCCAAATTTGAGTAGAATAACACCTTAAGCTATACAAACCTGCTAAAAACCAGCAAGCAATAAACCACCGAAAATGCTCAAAATCACGCTTGGGCAATGTTAGTTGTATGATACAAAATTTCTGAAATTTTAATGAGTAAATTTGCATAATATAAGAGCTTTAAAATGAAGTTTAGAATCAGATTTCAATATGGAAATAGTATGCAGAAATTTTGAAGAGAAGGGGGAGAGTTTGTGCTCTTTGCTCTTCAAATGCGTGAAGTAGTAGGGTATCCAACCGAGGAAGTCCACTCTGTTAGTTTTTGTACCTAGGGAAGTTTTCCCCAAGTGACATTTGCCTAATGTCACTTAGAAGGGGGAAAAAGGTGACCCTCACATTAAATGCACTTAGTGAGACTTTATAAAACGAAAGTCACTTTTTGATAAATTTAAGTGGGTGAGTGAAATTAATTATTTATGAGAAATAAATGGAGCATTTAATTTCAACCGTAGATCTAAATCTATCTCATCCATTGGATTTAGGGAAACCCGAGGGTTTGATCAAAAAGCTTGAGGGAGGCATTTGGAGTTCACTTTTTGCTGATTGAAGTGAGGTGAAGAGAGAAGAGAGAGAGCTAGAGACATGGCACGATTTTCAAGGCACCAGCTGAGCATTAATGAACAGTACGGATTCCTAGCAAAGATTTTATTCAGTTGGCATGCATCCCGAGGTGGGCCTTTTTCAACATTATATTGGCATGAGTTTCCAAGCACTTTCTGGGCATGGGTTTCGAGGCAACCTGCACAAATTTCGAGGACCTTTCTGGCACAAATCTCGAGGACATTGGCACTAATTTCAAGGAGGAATATTTGGGCACAGATTTCGAGATTTTGGGCACTATTTTCGAGATAGGGTTCTGCTGCATAGAAACCGAGACCGTACTGTACGTTACTGTCCTTTCCTGCACAGATTTCGAGGTATGGATTGGCATAGATATCAAGGCTGTTATTTGGCACAGTTTTCAAGATATATTTCTGCACAGAAATCAAGGAATAGTACAGCACAGTTCTCGAGGTTGATTTTGCACAGAAATCGAGAAGAGTTCAGCATTAACTTCAAGGTTATTATTTGCACAAAAATCGAGGCAACCTCTACACACATTTCGAGGCAGTCTGTGGGTGCATTTATGGGTGAAGATAAGTTGTATTTTCACTGTATTGTTGTTTTATTTCATTGCTGAAGAAATAATAAAATCTCTCTCTCTTACTGGTTTTCCTCGTGGGGGTTTTTCCAGGGCATAGTTGCCGAAAATTCCGAGTCTCTATCTTTTATGGTGTGCATGTTAAATATTTATTTTGTCTGTTAGTATGAATTTTCAGCGTGTTTAATTGTCTCAGAAAATTTCATAAGTAGTTTGCAGCCTATGCAAAACCGGTTGTAAATGAAAACCACTGAAATGTTGACATAAACCAGCAAGCAGAAAACTCAGGAAAATTTACATGGTATCAAAGCTTGGGGGCAGAAAACAATGATATTTTTGCAGACACACAGAAATTTCCAGAACTCAAAATTTTTTTAGTATTTTCTTCTGTTAGTGAACAACACTTTGTTGGGTTGGCTGAAAGATGGCTACAGAACTTAGGTTAAAGGATAGGCTGAATGGGACAGTGAACTTTGTGCCATGGAAGGCCAAAATTTTATTGATATTAGAGGAGAATGAACTATGGGAGGAGGTGGTTAGGAATACTACAGCAAACCCGGTTCAAATTCCCGCTGCTATAGATGCAGCAACACTATCAGCCTTCAACAAGAAGGACTGTAAGGCTAGAAGGATTATCCTTGATGCAGTTAAAGACCACATAATCCCTCACATTTCAAGCAAGACTAGAGCACACTTGATGTGGACAGCTTTGACCAGTTTGTATGAAAGTACCAATGAGAACTGGAAGATGGTTCTCAAGGAGAAACTCAAGAGTATAAAGATGAATGGAGGAGAGGGAGTGACAACATACCTCACTAGGATTTCTACAGTTCGGGATGAACTGGCAGCGGTTGGGGAGGTGGTATCTGCTACTGAGCTTGTACGTACAGCAGTGAATGGGGCTTCAAAGCCCTGGGGTGCATTTGTGCAGGCCATAGTTGGTAGAGAGAACCTACCTTCTTGGGAGAGATTGTGGGATGACTTTCTGTAGGAGGAGACCAAGAGAGGTCTCGTACAGGGCAGTTCATCACAGAGTGGGGTAGATGAGGAGAACGTGGCATTGACTGCAAAGGGGAAGAAGAAGAAGGGTCCCGAGTAGGCTAGGGCCAAGCAGCAGCAGGGTGGGTAGAAGAAGGACTTGAGTAAAATCAAATGCTATGGTTGTCAGACGTTTGGGCACTATGCTTCACAGTGTCCAAACAAGAAGAAGAAGAAGGGATAGTAGACAGCAGCCTCAGCAGAGGTTGATGACTTTGGAGACAGGTTTCAGAGGGAGTTTTCCCTATATGCTGGACAGATTGAGAGAGAGAGAGTCTCTTTAGCCCCCAGAACAGATATGGATATGGAGATTGAGCACTCATTGTTGGCAGGCCATCAGGCGAGTCCATCCACCACTAGTACTTGGTACATTGACAGTGGAGCCTCAAGCCACATGACTGGAGCTCGAGAGATGTTCTTCAAGCTATCACAGACAAGTAGAGATGTGGAGGTTGTACTTGGTGACAATACCATTGTTAGAGCAGTTGGTCGAAGGACCATTACATTTCAGAGGGAGTCTATGAGTCCCATGATTCTAAGGGATGTGTTGTATGTCCCTAGGCTGAAGAAGAACCTTTGTTTCAGTTTCCACTATTGAGGATAGGGGTCTTGGGGTGTGTTTCTCAGATGGGAGAGTGCAGGTTTTCCCCAGGACTACAAGTGTATCTACCCCCATGGACATTGGGGTTAGATGTGGAAAGCTGTACAAGCTATTATTTCAGTCGCAGCACGCTCTAGCACACAGCAGCAGCAGTGAGCTATGTGTGCTATGGCATCGGAGGATAGCCCACCTACATCACCCAGCTCTGAGATTGTTGAGGAGCATGGTTACAGGTTTACTCGAGTTCAGCACTGAGCAGAGTGATGTGTGCAGGGGGTGTGCTTTGGGAAAGCACACCAAGACTGCTTTTCCAAGCAGTGACACTAGAGCAGCAGAAGTGCTTGACTTGATCCATTCTGATATTTGTGGTCCTATGTCATCCGTCTCTTTGACTGGTTTTGAGTACTACATCATCTTCATAGATGACTACTCGAGGAAGACCTGGATCTACTTCTTGAGGAGCAAGAAGTTACCCTTAGTTTTGAGTGTCTTCCAAGGGTTCAAAGCCCTTGTGGAGAAGCAGGCAGGGAGGAAGATTTGGATGTTGAGATCGAACAATGGGGGTGAGTATACCTCCAAGGAGTTCGATGCTTTCTGTAGACAAGAGGGTATATAGAGACAGTTGACAGTTCCTTACACTTCTGAGCAGAATGGAGTAGCAGAGAGGAAGAACAAGTCGATTGTGGGAGCAGCGAGAGCGATGCTTCATGATCAGGGGTTACCGTTCTTTATATCGGCAGAGGCATGCAGCACTGCAGTTTATCTGCAGAACAGGAGTCCTCACCGTGCTTTGGGGAGGAAGACACCAGAGGAGATGTACATAGGCAAGAAGCCTGAGGTGAGCCACTTTCGTATATTTGGTTCTTTGACTTACTCTCACGTCCCTTCTGAGAAGAGGACGAAGTTTGAGCCCACTGCTGAGAGAGGCATATTTGTGGGATATGACGAGACTTCGAAGGCCTATCGACTTTACCTACCTGGCTAGAAGAGAGTTGTTGTTAGGCGGGAGGTGAAGTTTGATGAGGAGAGAGCCTTCAAGAAGTCGAGAGAGTTAGAGCAGATGGAGACACCAGCTCCCACACCTCAATTTACACAGGCTTCTTCGATACAGGTATTAGGTCCACAGGTTTCCGGAGTGACTGGATCACAGAGCACAGGCACAGCTTCTACAGGTTCAGTGGTTCAGGTGACAGGTACTTCAGGGACAGGTTCAAGGATAGGTACAGATTACAGGTTCTTTAGGGATTGGTTCATCAGTCACTAATCCTCGGGGTGTTGGACCTTCTACTTCTGGGAGTTCCTCAGATGAGGATAGACCAGTATGGAAGGAGCCTTCAAGGAAGAGGAAGCCTAAATGGCTTCAAGACACCTTGAAGGAAGCAGAGGCATTTGGTAGACCCCAGGAGGAGATCAGGACAGTAGTGATGCCACACAGATTGGGGATAGCTCTTATTGCGAGTCTTCGTGACTCTGAGCCTTCCACATTTGAGGAGGCTTCTCAGCATCAGGTATGGAAAGATGCCATGATGGAAGAGTACCATTCCATCATGAAGAATGATGCTTGGGAGATAGTGTCGAGACCTGAGGGGAAGTCAGTGGTGACTTCCAAGTGGCTTTACAAGATAAAGCATGCTGCAAATGGCAGTGTGGAGAAGTACAAGACTTGGTTTGTGGCTCGAGGGTTTTCACAGGTTGAGGGAGTTCACTATGATGAGACTTTTGCGCCAGTTGCTCGGTATTCTTCCATCAAAGCAGTGATATCTATAGCAGCAGAGATGGGTTGGAAGATCCACCAGATGGATGTGAAGACCGCATTTCTTAATGGTCTTTTGTAGGAGGAGGTGTACTTAGAGCAGCCACAGGGATTCGAGATTCATGGGAGAGATTCTACGGACTGAAGCAAGCTCCTAGAGCTTGGTACTCCAGGATCGATGCAAACTTGACTTCGATGGGCTTTCAGAAGAGTGAGGCTGATCCCAACCTTACTACATTGTGGTTGGTGGAGATCCTCTCATTCTTCTGTTATATGTTGATGACTTGTTTATCACTGGAGAGGAGCGTCTCATTGCACATTGCAAAAGAGTCCTTGCAGCTGAGTATGAGATGACTGATATTGGGCTGATGCATTACTATTTGGGGATGGAGGTTTGGCAGGAGCCTGGACATATTTTCCTGGGACAGGGGAAGTATGCAGTTGATATTCTGAGGAGATTTCGGATGGAGGACTGCAGGGCTATGTCTACACCTATGATCACCAACTGGAAGCAACTTCATGCTTCTGAGGGTAAGTTGGTGGATCCTACACTTTACCTGTTATCACCTAAGATGTAGTTACCCCTATGGATAGATCCAGTCATGGATGGCAATAGGGAAGGGCAACTCAAAAGGTGCAACCACGATCACCTCGACCTCCAATATATGGTTGTCACGCCAGTCGAGGCAACCTTCACTTTATGTTATCTAGCCCAGACAACAAAGGGGGAGACCCGATCTACTCCCGACAGGAGAGATCAAAACCAAGACACCAAATCAGGGTATTTCTAGTTGAAGTTAGGTGTATGGTTTATCCTAGACCTAAGGATGAAGTCACAAGCCAAGTGAGGGGTTTAATAGGTATAGCTTTGGTTCATAGTTGAAGTGAAAGTGACTTACAATGTTTAAAGTGAGATCTAGGGCTAGTGTACTAGGTCAATGTCAAAAGATCCACTGCCTTGGGAACCGTGTCCAATGCAGGGTTGTTTAGGGGTCAGATTGGGGCTAACTAGTACATGAGACAATCTTGACTATGGTTCATGATGTCTTCAAAGGTATAGTTCACCATGCAAAAGTCAAACCACAAGTCAATCCAACAATCTAGGAGAGTGGGTTGTCTTGGAGATAAACCAGTGCCTTGGGAATTGGGAAGTGGAGTCAAAGTAGGGTTGACTTTATGGTTTAAGACTCCTACAACATGAGATAAGTGGACAGTATAGGCCTTGATGGTTAAATGTGTCTAGATCTAGGTTTGACCCAAGTGGACCACAATCCCTTAAAACAAGGAACGCAGTCCCCAAGGCAAGATTTGACAAAGTGACAGTCTAGACCTAGGTTTTGAATTATTCTGATTCCGGATCTGCAAAAATCTCAAGTACCCAGTTCCTCGAAGTGAGTGAACTCACTTCTCCAAGGTGGTGCGACTTTCCCTAAGGAGGCTTCAATTTGGGTTTAGGTGGGTCAAATCATGTCGGATGGCATCCAAACTTTAGATCCGGGTAGATCAGTCAAGTAGGGGTATGGATCTATAATTTCGTGGCAATCCACCGGTTAGATCTTTGTAGATCTGAGTTTAAGTACTCCAAGTGGTCCAAAATGGGGATTAAATCCCTTAAAATGTGGAATGGGACCCACAAGGTGAATTTCAAGAAAGGGACAACCTGGGTGTATGTTATTTGATGTGTAGATGTCAAATCAAGTGAAATCTCAAACACCCATCAACCAGATCTAGGTCAACTTGCTCAAATGGTGAAGTGCGCCTTCCTTGGGAGAAGCTAAGTTGGCTTGGGAGAGGGGTCAAATGGAAGCCAATCCACACCAAACTATAGATCCGGGATGCCGTGGATGCTATAGAGGTGGGTTTTCAATATCACTCCCCTAACCACTTTTTGAATGAGTGGCTAAGATTAAAAGATACAAATGTCTAATCAATGGTTGAGATGAGCTCAACAATATAATACATGGATCACACATAAAATATAACATAAGTGGACAAAGTCGCCCTAGGAGAGGGGAGTCCCACCAAATCATGATGACAAAATATCATAAGAGGCTCATGGTGGGTCCAAGGGGTAATTTTATCCCTCCTTGGTCAATCCCCATGGCACAATAACCAATAAATAATCATGAATATACCAAATCGTGCCTCCAAGGTGAAGTCGTGGTCTTCAAAAGACCTCAAAAATCCACAGAAAGTGCCATAAGTGATGGATGCGGGCCCCGATGAAGCTGAAACTGCAGGAGGAGGTGTGGAAGGTCCCGATCTATCATCACTGATCATCCCATGCCATAACTTTGCCTCAGTAGCCCAAATCGATTTCCTCAATAGCCATTTCTACCAATCCTGAAATGCCTCGGGAAGCGTGAAACTGCCCAAACAGCCTCCTGGAGTGATGGCGCTGTCAAGGTGAGGGCACCAATGTGTCCGAGAGGGGGGTAATATGGTAAAAACAAGTGGCTGGACCACCCCCTCCATCATCAGCGCCCTAGGTCAACCGGATAAAAGTCATCTCTGCTCTGACAGGGCCTCCAACAGACCAAAACTGCACTAGGACAGCCTACTGAGGCTAAATCATCACTGTAAGTGCCCGGAACTGAAAACAAACTGTCCCATTGGACTCAGAAGGTCCAAATCCATCCAAGATGTGTACTCATACACCATATGAATCTCTGCATGATCAAAATAAATATCCAATGTACCGGAACAAGGCCAATAATAATGATCTGTAAATGACCAAACACTGCTGTATCCCAAGAATCATCATCATAACCCTGTAGCTGCTGCATAGAATCATCCTGTATGTGTACATAGACCATATATCATCTATCCATATCATCATAAGGTCCAACATCTCATGTCTCATGGTCCTCCATGGTCAAACTAGGTCTAACCAAGACCAAA
Source organism: Larix kaempferi (assembly GCA_027924585.1). NCBI lineage: Eukaryota > Viridiplantae > Streptophyta > Pinopsida > Pinales > Pinaceae > Larix > Larix kaempferi. The sequence goes on along the minus strand of BSBM01001312.1, from coordinate 10,480,918 downwards.
TACAACTCAGACTATCATCCATAGCTGCTGCAAGGTGTCAAGGTTAATACATGCTTTAAAATTTATTCAAATAGCTACTAAAACACAGAGTAATCATGACTGGCGATCTAAATCCAAATATATAGTGTCGTTAATTATTATTATTACTCAGACTAGACTTTCAGGACCATACTCACTTCATAGTTGTGATCAATTTGCTAGTGAAGGGTGAAGGCTGAAATAACTGGCTAGGCTAAGGGATGACTTGACTGACTTGACTTTGTGACACTTCGGCAAGGGAAAGGGAATGTACACCATAGTATATACTGAATGAGCAATAACACAGGGAATGGCGGTGTCTCACAAATGGGTGAGTTGTTTAAAGAGGTTTTATTCACCTTCACAGATGCGCACAATCCATAATACAAATAAGGCCAGCAATTGTTTAGATATAACATTTAAGTTCCATTGCTTTTTGGGCCTGAGGTTTCCATAGCCTTGATCTATGTGTGTTTACAAACACATTGCATAGATTTACATTTATTTTTAGGCTTTCTGCTGCAGGTGTGTTTTTAAGGCACTTGTTTACCTGAGCACTTCTAGGTGTGTCATGGACAACTTGTTTACCTAGGTATTTATTTTTCCAAAAGATATAACATTTTATTTTTCATGGCCATTTTCATTTGGCATTTCTTTCATATACAAGATATAGCATTTGATTTTTCCAGATTTTGTATTGATGGCAGCACTAAAAGTTTCAGGTTTAGCCAACACAGCTTTAGTGACTAGGGGGAATTTTCAAGGAACTCCAACTCACCATAGGTAAGTTTTGTCACCAACTCAGAGCCGAGACACAATAAACAGGGAAGCTCATCCAATACAGAGGCTACAGTGGGGAAAGGTCCTCCATGTCACTAGTCAAGTAGCAAATCAGGGTAATAATCTAAAAGGTAGGCCACGGATGGATGAAGACAATGAAATGATGGAGCCAACACTAGCAAGCCAGAGTATGGTGTAATGATCACCTCTATTCTCCCTAAGGAGGGTATGTACCAATGAGTATGAATAGTGAACTTCTAAGTCTGAGTAGGGACAATATAATATAAATAATAGGTCAACCAGGTCCATGTATCTATATGATCGCCAGATCATGACACTAAGTGCTAAGACATGCTATAAGAATAAGTATAAAAGCAATCTAACCATAACACAATAATATACCTGCTGAGTCATATACCTGAATGCACATCAACCTGTACCATCATCTGTCCTCTGGAACTGCTGCTGTAACTCTGGGCACTACTGACTGCTCTGTACCAATGGTATAATGGCTATATCGGGCATCTCTCTGAGTGTCCTGAAACTCAGTCATGGCATGGGGAGTATAACTGCTGTCCACAATCTGATAGTGATCCAATATAGATGCTCATCTCAGCATCTCAAATGCAAGGGAACTGGCTGAATAGTGTACTGGAATGAGAAAAATAATGTATGGTAGCCCGGCTACTATATATGTGATAACATTACCGTCAGCTCGTTGGATCGTTGATGTATCTAGTCAACACCAGGCCAGACTTGTGTTTTGTGGTGAACACTCTTAGCCAGTTCATGATGGAGCCTAGGAGTGTACATTGGACTGCCGCAAAACATGTGCTGAGATACCTAGCAGGCACAGTGGACTATGGTTTGGACAACAGGGGTTTGGGTGGAGTCAGCTTGGTTGGTTTCACAGATTCAAACTGGGCAGGTTGTGTGAGGGATCGGAAGAGCACTTTCGGTTGTTGTTTCAGTTTGGGCTCGGCAGTAGTGTTGTGGTTCAGTCGGAAACAGAAGTCTGTTGCATTGAGTTCTGCCGAGGCTGAGTATATGGCAGCCAGTCAGGCTACGTGCGAGGCACTGTGGCTTCACAAGTTGTTGGTAGATTTATTTGATCAGGAGCTTAGACCTACGGTGATCTATTGTGACAATCAAAGTTGCATTCAGCTCTCTGAGAATCCGATGTTTCATGACAGGTCAAAGCACATTGAGATCAGATACCATTTCATTCGAGACTACGTCCAGAGAGGAGCAGTTGAGTTGCAGTATATTTCCACTGATGAGCGGGTAGCAGATATCCCGACGAAGTCTTTGCGGAGGAGGAAGTTTGTCTTCTTCAGAGACAAGTTGGGACTAGTGCAGAACACTTTCCTTGGTAAAAGGGAGTGTTAGTTTTTGTACCTAGGGAAGTGTTCCCCAAGTGACATTTGCCTAATGTCACTTAGAAGGGGAAAAAGGTGACCCTCACATTAAATGCACTTAATGAGACTTTATAAAACGAAAGTCACTTTTTGATAAATTTAAGTGGGTGAGTGAAATTAATTATTTATGAGAAATAAATGGAGCATTTAATTTCAACCGTAGAGCTAAATCTATCTCATCCATTGGATTTAGGGAAACCCTAGGGTTTGATCAAAAAGCTTGAGGGAGGCATTTGGAGTTCACTTTTTGCTGATTGAAGTGAGGTGAAGAGAGAAGAGAGAGAGATAGAGGCTTGGCATGATTTCCAAGGCACCAGCTGAGCATTAATGAACAGTACGGATTCCTAGCAGAGATTTTATTCAATTGGCACACATCCCGAGGTGGGCCTTTTTCAACATTATACTGGCACGAGTTTCCAAGCATTTTCTGGGCACGGGTTTTGAGGAAACCTGCACAAATTTCGGGGAGCTTTCTGGCACAAATCCCGAGGACATTGGCACTGTTTTTGGGGAGGAATATTTGGGCACAGATTTCGAGATTTTGGGCACTGTTTTCGAGACAGGGTTCTGCTGCACAGAAATAGAGACCGTACTATACAGTACTATCCTTTCCTGCATAGATTTCGAGGTACAGATTGACATAGATATCGAGGCTGTTATTTGGCACAGTTTTCAAGATATATTTATGCACAGAAATCAAGGAATAGTACAACACAGTTCTCGAGGTTGATTCTGCACAGAAATCGAGAAGAGTTCAGCATTAACTTCAAGGTTATTATTTGCACAGAAGTCGAGGCAGCCTCTGCACACATTTCGAGGCAGTCTGTGGGTGCATTTATGGGTGAAGATAAGTTGTATTTTCACTGTATTGTTGTTCTATTTCATTGCTGAAGAAATAATAAAATCTCTCTCTCTTACTGGTTTTCCCCGTGGGGGTTTTTCCAGGGCACAGTTGCCGAAAATTCTGAGTATCTATCTTTTATGGTGTGCATGTTAAATATTTATTTTCTGTTTGTTAGTATGAATTTTCAGCATGTTTAATTGTCTCAGAAAATTTCATAAGTAGTTTGCAGCCTATGCAAAACCGGTTGTAAATGAAAACCACTGAAATGTTGACATAAACCAACAAGCAGAAAACTCAGGAAAATTTACACACTCTTCAACCGAAATAACCTGCAACGTATGAGATATTTGCTACACAACTAAAAAGAAGGTGAGATCCAAATAATGAGCTAAGAAATCATAAACTTCAATTGAGAAAGGTATGAAGTTCTTAACTACAAAATTGAAAACTCACAAAACCTATGGCAAAAATGCCACAAATCTTACCAAAGCAAAGAAATTCGTTTGTTTGGCCTCCCCAAACTTGAGTAGCTATGAAGTGTAGAACAAACCACTATAGAGCAACACCAACACAAGATCTCCTCCAAAGAATTTTATTAACCAAGCCAAATGGCTGAAAATTACACTAGCCCAAATGGGAGCAAAATGGGAGCAAGAGAGTGAGAAAGAGTAGTAATGCAAGAGCCTGAGAGATTGTAACCCAAATGAAGAGGAATAGTCTCCTTATAAAGGAAAAGAGAGGGGAGAATTCCTTTGCATGAATGGCATTTGTCACTTAAAGAGAAAGGGGGCCCATGGAGGGGGGGTGCACTTCCATGGGTTAAAAATAACAAACAATGGGGGGGAACCGCCCCCCCACTTATGTTTTATATTTCATTGCTAGGCCAAGTGGAAGGAATCATGAAAGAGACCCCTCCTATTGGCTTATTTCAATTTATCTCACTTCCCATGGTGAAAGAGGGTTTCCTCCTTAGGGACAAACTTCAAACTTGAAAAAAACTTGTTTGGGGGGGCCCTTTGGCCTTTAATTTTACCTTAGGGACATACGATAAATTTTAGAAACTTAACTTGGCCACCCCAACTGACTTTAAACACTTTTCCAAAATTTGTCTTACTAATTATTTGTCATTTTCCCTGAATTCCTTGACTGACTTAGGAAAATGTGTCCAAAACCTTAGCAAGACTTGTTTGAATGACTTCAAACTTTTCCCCAGAGTGTAGGGGGTCTCATGCCATTTATCTTGAGTACCCATACCCCTATACAACGTCATAAAGGACCACTTATCCCTCTTTTACATTACAATTTTTTTATGCTGAGGGACATTTTTTAATTACCAAAAATAAAAAAATCCTAAGTAAATTTTAATGAAATTCCGTAAGACTCTGGATAATGTCTAGCATGGTAATATAGAACATTCCTAGGCCCCAATCACCCCATGGACTCGATCATTAGAACGCCTTTCACCACTTTGGAGGTATTTTTGAGTGAAAAACTCAAATAATTAAAATCACTAAAAATGAATTTTAATTATCCAAGGGAAAAAATACTGGATGAAAGGACTTCCCTAATGATAAAGTCTTAGGAAACTAAATTATACAAAAATTGATCATCATGTTGACATATCATTAAAAAATCCTTAACAGCGGTGCAGAAATTTCATGGAGAGAAGATAAGAAGAAGAGTTGCCTCGCTCGAAAAATTCATTAGGTACTTCTTTCTCATCTTCAAGACACATGGTACATGGTTGTCTACCTAGTTGGTTTTGGTGGTCAACAAAGCGTAAGTTGGACTCAGGAAACTTGGAGTAGATTCTTGAGTTGGACTCAAGAATGACTAAGCCTTATGTGTAAAGCTTAAGCCTCATGTATTGAGGTAAGTGCTTTGTATGTCAAAGTGATAATGTTGTACAATCTTGCTTGCCAAGGCTAAGGTCTTGTGTGTCAAGACCGATCCTGATGTGTTGAGGTGGTGCCTCATGTGTTGAGGTAATGCTTTACATGTTAAAGCATGAATGGTGTGTGATGTACTACTAACCATGGTTGAGCTATTAAGTCTCCTTTAGAGACTGACCACCTCTAGAGTGAATTACTTTAGCATATGACCACTTGGAACGATAGTAGAACAAGATGATCATATCATTGGAAAAATATCCTTAGTATATTTGATATGATAAATAAAGTAAAGATTGCACAAGTGGATCGTGCAGATAAGACAAGAGATAAAGATAAGATATGTTAAGATAAGAGACAACTCGAATTGTTCACTTTAGTGATTAAGAAAGACTTTATTTAATTAAGAGAGAACTCAAATTATTTATTTCAGTGATTTTAACAGGAAAGACTTCAGTTAATTAAGAGAGAACTCGAATTGTTTACTTCAATGATGTTAACAAGAAAGACTTTAGTTAAAAGAGTTAACTAAATGATAACAAAAAAGATCTAGTTAACTAAGTATTTGCATGACGACACTTGAGTTAAACTAAAAGACAACACTCGAGTGGTCTAGCATCCAGTTGAAGGGAGAGTTCATCCTGAAGTAGAAGATCTAATTAACTAAGTATTTGCATGACGACACTTGAGACGACACTTGAGTTACGACACTTAAGTTACAACACTTGAGTTAGTAACTTAACTAAGTGATCTAGCATCTAGTTAGAAGGCGAGTTCGTCTTGAAGTCAGAAGGCTATAAATTAAGCCAAGAATGAGATGTATGATACACTTGTAATGTAGGCTTTGATGAGATCAAGGTGAAGAGCGAATCTCTCTTGCTCCATGATTGCACCAGGGGTGCTTGGTATTTCTCTCTGATAATGCACGAGAGGTGCTTGATGTAATCTACTCATTGTAAATACATTCTCTGCTATCTATCAATATTCTAAGGAAGATTTTGCTGGGGTTTTCTCCCTCAAGTACTAGAGGGTTTCCCCAGAGTAAATACTGTCTCATGTGAATGCTTATGCTTTTGATTATTCATTGATTTCAAGTTCTACTATAATTTTGCATTAAGATAAAAAAAATTAACACAACTTGCTTCAAGTCTAGCTGACAACACCTGGGAAACTAGCCATCCTAAGCTAATGTCACAACACCAGCGGGTACTTCTGGCCCAGAAGTGAAGCATGAGGTCAGCTAGCCGGAATCATCCACAATTAGGACCAGACATTAGGGAACATCGGGGGTAACCGACTAGAAAGTTCAAGTCTTCAGAAACCCAACTCATCTAGGCTCAAGACCCAACACCAATGGGTTCCTTCGGCCTAGAAGGGTCATGGCTTTGGCAAGTTTTGTTGCACAACTTAGAGCCGAGACACAATACAACATGGAGTCTGTCCAATACAGAGGTTAAGGTGGGGGAAAACTCCTCAATCTCACAAGTCTAAGTCATAAGTCGGGGATCAAATAAAAAAGGTGGAGGATATTGGATGGATGTGGATAGTGAAGGATGAGCCAAACATAGCCAAGGTCATGGTCAAGTTTGTATAAGGTAAGCAATACTAATGAGCATACACAAAGGCCATAACAATCAAGACCAATCAACTACTGAAGAGAATAAGTCTATCAATGGCAACCAATAAAAACATATCACCATTGTTAGCCACTAAATGCTTAGTCAAAGCTACTAAGAGAGACAAAAGACCTAAAATGAAAGTACCCTAAATACCATACACATATACCTGCTTAACCATATACTTGATATACCGGCAAGGCAAGCAACTCTCATCAACCATGTGAACTACCACTGCTCTGCTCATAGTGAACCATGACATAGCAAGTCCCCCTCTAGGCTCAGCAAGAGGGTCCATCAACAAAGGGATAAACAACACACCGCTCTGGCATACTGGATGTACTCAACCGCTGATCACTGCAGCAAAAGTGTGCTCGTCTCAAGTGTAGGACTAACTCTGAAACACAAATTATAGTCTGCTGCATCCAGGAAAATTTTAGTTGTGAAATTTAGCCCATGGGCTATTTTTTGACCTTTTGTTTTTTGAAAAAAGATTCGTCAATTTGCATTTTTTTCAAAGATGATCCACCCAAATTCCATGGTATAGGTTTATTTACTATAAAAATCACCAAAATTGTCCAAAAATTTGAATATAAAGTCCTTAGAAATTTGAATATTTTTTTAAAAAAATCGCCAGACATTTTATGGTTGCAAATTTAAGAATTAGTAAGATTCGCCAAGGTTTCCACACTTTCAGAAAATTATGGATCCTTAAAATTTTCCTTGTGCTGCATCATGGTAGCCCAGCTACTATGGAGTATGGATGTGATAACAGTGGGTTTGTGTGATAAGAAGTCAAACTAGTACCAATGCAGATAGTGTTGTTGTAGAGCAGCTTACCACTCGAGGATAGGTACTGTGTTCAATTTCTAGCTTGTTCTTAACATCACAAAATATATTGTAATATATTGTACTTTGTAGTGACATCATTTTTGAAGATTTTCCCCTTTTGTTGCACACATTCTTAAGTTGATAGTAATAATACTTTTCTAAGAATGTTTATCTGGGAAGTAGTGAATGGTGCCTTGCTATACTATTTATAGCAGTTGGGCGTCATTTTTCTTTGTTAAGTCACCTCTGGGTGCCATAGATAACAGCGATGAGTTTTGCAAACTTATAGTGCTGAAGTGACATGAACTAGCCCTCCAACTGACATGAACTTAGCTGGGTGCCTGTGCACTTACCATTCTTCAACGTTGCATAAATTTCTCAGTAGACATTGTAATCAATCTCCTGGCCACTCATTTTGAACAGGGAAATGAGCTCCAATTGATAGACATACCAGACTTTCATTCTCAAGGTTTACTGTGCTTTTTCTTTGAGATATATTACCTGAGTTAATTAACATTTCTAAAGTGATTCACATATTCTGCCACAGAGATTACATCATTTTTTAGGAAATTCACTGCAAAATCCTTCCATGTACTGTGAGACAAAGCATTTTTGTCCTTTGTAGGTCACTGTATATCCACTGATGAAAAATTTTCTATAACGTTTTTTTATGATTATATTAATCCCTTTATTCCTTTTGCTTGGTTATGCTTTTCCTTATTTCTTCATTTTTTTTCCTCATAAAATGTTGTTGTTTTGTAGTTTTCTTGGGATTATTGTATAATTTGCATTTTCCTGTATGTATATTACCATCTTCTTCCCATACTTCAGATACTTATTTAGGATATCATATTTTTTTCTTGCATTGAGGATTGTATGCATCTTTAACATACTGTGTGACCATAGTTCTCAGTTAAAAGAAAAAGTGTATGCCAATATACCATTTTATAAAGGTAAAATTTTATTGATCCATCTCTAAAATTCTTTGACATATGAAAACAAGAAAAATGCTTTTAAACAAGGTTCTTATATTGTCAGACTCTTGTATCCTCTCACTGAGTTTCGTTTTAGAGATACTGTTGATGTTGTCTATAAACCATGGAAAGGATTCCTATTTTTTGGATGTTAGTCTCTGTTTTTTCTCTGCCTTTTGTGAAGAAATGTTTCTGCAATGTTGCAACAAAAATATCCCATACAGTTTGCAAAGCTAATATTAGACAGAGAAACATTCTAAGTGAATAATGGTAATTCCTCTTGATAGATCAAAGTGATGGATCCAGTCACCAGAAAAGTAAGCACTTTGGCGGGAAAAGGAATTTCTGGTTTTAAAGACGGGGTTGCTCAGTCAGCTGAGGTAAGGGCATCTTTAACCAATACTGCTTATCTCGTTCTTTTGCACAATGAAAATGGTTTCTATTCCTCTATGTTTTTATTTTCGAAGAGGAATCAGAAGACTTAAACTCGTTATGGAGCAGAGAGGGAATGTTTGGAATAATGCAGAGCAATTATGGTAATTTAACTTGCAATTTGTGAGATTAGATTCTATGTATTAAATAATAAGAGAACTTTTGAGTTTGAACCATTTGGATCATCATTTATAATTTTTATATCGAATTTTCTCTTCTAAAAGGTGTGCCATATGGATCCATCTATCTTTGTTTCATTCCTGTTTACACATTGGCTGAGTTATTAAAGGTAACAATATCAGGCAATGATTTAGTGAAGATGTTATGGGTGAAACAATTATTGGCCTAAATAATCTCAAAATTTTGAAGGACATTCTTATATTTCTCTTCATAAATAAATTATTTTGACATTTGTAATTTTGTATATCGTGATGTCATGAATTATTCGGGGATGCATACAAGTTTAAAAGCTGACGGCAATTCACTAAAAATATGTTTCATTCTCATCTGAGGTAGTTAAACTTGTTAAGCTGTATTAATGTTTAACTATTTATCGGCATAGCAACTAAAAATGTACCTCATTGAGCCTGCGGGTTATGATTTGAGATGGAGTAAGGAACAGCTAAATCAAAGTGTCCCCTAGAACCCCAAGCGATGGTTCTAGTAGTAGACTTTTTTCCAAGGTTGAATAAGCACTTCTTTGAACAACTCATCCATTTGTGAGACACCGCCATTCCTTGTGTACCTTGTCTGACACATGCTTAAGTTTGTAACACCATGTCCTTCATCCAAAGTATCACTGTGTCAAGTAAGTCATGTCATCCCATTCAGCTTAGCCTTGTATACTTAGCCTTCACCCTTTGCTAGCAATTTGATCATGTTTTCAAACAAGTATATTCTTGAGATTCTTCTTGAAAGTAAATTATTTAACTAACCTATTATTACTTATTAACTGCCAGTGAAATGATGTTTAATACTCTAGAGTCTTGCTATGAAAATGATTTAGAGAGCATGTCTTAACCATTTGCACTTGCAGCAGCATGGCTTCTTTATCCAGGGTTATATTTTGATCAGTTTGACCAGTCAAACTTAGTTTGACCAAGGTCAACCTTGGGATCCGTGATGAGATGGACTAGTGTTGTTTTATGATATTGATCTATGGTCCTTTGTATACCTTTTGATGATTCCATATGATGGGCACAGGCTTCAGATGGTGATTGATTATTTCCAGATCATCATATTTTTACTTGTCCGAGTATGGCGGACCCTACAGATGATCTTACAGGATATCATTGTTGAAATATTGTAACTTCGAAGAATATTCTATTGTTGTAATTTATTTGGAGATGTTTTATTCCTCCGTCGGGATGTCATTATTGTATTTGATTATGTAAAGTCATTAAGGTAAATCCTCCTGTTATCACACAACTTGTAGTTGTCCCTAATGGTATCTCATCCGGGATGGTAGAGTGTAAATATTTGATCCAGAGTTCACTATTCCCTCTGGATTGCCAGGAGATCTCAAGTGGTATGAGTCTCGATATCAATACAACATTAATATGAACTCAAACAACTAGATTTGCATTTACCAACTGAACAATATAAATGCAATCATACATAAACAACAAATATACCCTGGAACCCTTTCGGGAGAAACCAACAAACTATGGGGCTATCTTCTTTCTCGAGCCCAGAGCATATAGGAAAAGAGACAAGTACAATACAGGGTTACCTCTGTAATCTTTTCTGGCCAACTCAAGATTTGCATGCATCCAGCTGATGCATGCACGAAAGAGATAAGCCCTAATTGGAAAACTGGATTTGAATGTCCCTGTATCCGCCTCTACCTTATCTATCTGTCTCTATCCTCAGCTCTGCTCTGCTTGCTCTGAAGACTACCCTGTGACTGAAACGTCCTCTTCTTGCATGCACAAGTGCACCCTCCCTCCAACAATGAAAGACTCGTACTAAATCAGATCTCAGCAGATCTGAGCTCTGATTGTCACTGATCTTCCTCAATCTCTGAGACGAAGATACTCTGTAAGTTACAGACACTCAAATGCTCTACTGGATGCGGTATGTGCTTCTCCCTTTTTGAAGAATGCGCCTTCCTTCACATGTGAAGTCGTCCTCCTCTCTCTTGATCTATCTCAGATCAATGATCTCACTGATGAAGACAGTCACCTCCTATCTTCCTTATAACATCTCACCATCAAGGTAGGTTTACCAAAAGCCTAAAAATGGCTGCATGCAAAACTCACTTTTGAATGCATGAATGCAAAACTTTGCATGCATTTCTCTCCAATCATTTTCCTGGTTAATATTTTAACACTCCCTCTTAACTAGGAAAGGATTCTGTACCACTCCCATCTTCTCCCTGAAGTACTCAAACTTAGTCTTCATCAAGGACTTCCTCAGAATATCTGCAACTTGCTCATCTGTAGAAATGTATTGTAGTTCAACTGCTCCCTTCTGAACATGATTACGAATAAAGTGATATCTGATCTCAATGTGTTTGGATCGATCATGAAACACTGGATTCTCAGAGAGCTTGATACAACTCTGATTGTCACAGTCAATCACCATAAGCTCCAACTGCTGATCAAATAGACTAACCAACATCTTGCGAAGCCAGATGGCTTCACAATTGGGTAAGCTAGCCGCCATATATTCTGCCTCAGCAGAGCTCAATGCAATGGACTTCTGCTTCCTGCTGAACCATGACACAACTGCCGAACCTAAGTTGAAGCAACACCCGGAGGTGCTTTTCCTGTCACCTACATTCCCTACCCAGTCTGTGTGAACCCCACAAGCTGGACTTCTCCCCGCCTCACATAATTCAGTCCCTACTCTGCAGTTCCACTGATGTATCTCAAAACATGCTTTGCTGCTACCCAGTGCACATCTCTGGGTTCAACCATGTATTGACTCAAGGTGTTGACTGCAAAGCTCAAATCTGGTCTAGTGTTGACCAAGTACATTAAGGAACCAATGAGCTGTCTATACTTAGTGGAATCGGACAACTTACTCTCAGAAGCCACTTGCTTCTTCCAATTGGTCGTCATAGGGGTAGTCATAGGCTTGCAATCCTGCATCTGAAATCTCTTCAAAATGTTCTGTTATCACATATATAGTAGCCAGGCTACCATACATTATTTTTCTGATTCCAGTACACTATTCAGCTAGTTCCCTTACATTGAGATGCTGAGATGAGCATCTATTTGGATCACTATCAGATTTGGACAGTAGTTTTATTCCCCATGCCATGACTAAGTCTCAGGACACTCAGAGAGATGACCGATATAGCCATTATACCATTGGTACAGAGCAGTTAGTAGTGCCCAGAGTTACAGCAGCAGTTTCAGAGGACAGATGATGGTTCAGATGATGAGCATTCAGGTATATAACGCAGCAGGTATATCATAGTGTTACGGTTATATTGCTTTTATACTTATTCTTATAGCATGTCATAGCACTTAGTGTCATGATCTGGCGATCATATAGATATATGGACCTGGTTGATCTTATTATATATATTATATTGTCCCTACTCAGACTTAGAAGTTCACTATTCATACTCATTGGTTTTACCCTCCTTAGGGAGAATAGAGGTGATCATTCCACCATACCTTGGCTTGCTAGTGTTGGCACCATTATTCATTGTCTTCATCCATCCATTACCTACCTTTTAGTTTATCACCCTGACTTACTACTTGACTAGTGGCATGGAGGACTTTTCCCCACTGTAACCTCTGTATTGGATGAGCTTCCCTGTTTATTGTGTCTCGGCTCTGAGTTGGTGACAAAACTTACCTATGGTGAGTTGGAGTTCCTTGTGAATTCCCCCTAGTCACTAAAGTTGTGTTGGCTAAACCTGAAACTTTTAGTGCTGCCATGAATACAAAATCTAGAAAAAGTGAAATGCTATATCTTGTATGAAAAGCCCATTCATGCAATGTGTTTCTAAACACACATGAATGAAAGGCATGCCAAATGAAAATGGCCATGAAAATAAAATGTTATATCTTTTGGAAATGTAAATACCTAGGTAAACAAGCTGTCTGTGACACACCTAGAAGTGCTCAGGTAAACAAGTGCCTTAAAAATACACCTGCAGCAGAAAGCCTAAATAAATGTAAATCTATACAATGTGTTTATAAACACACATAGATCAAGGCTATGGAAACTTCAGGCCCAAAAAGCAATGGAACTTAAATGCTATATCAAAACAATTGCTGGCCGTATTTGTATTATGGATTGTGCGCATCTGTTAAAGGTGAATAAACCCTCTTTGAACAACTCATCCATTTGTGAGACACCGCCATTCCCTGTGTTGTTGCTCATTCAGTATATACTATGGTGTGTATTCCATTTCCCTTTGCCAAAGTGTCACAAAGTTAATTCAGTCAAGTCATCCCTTAGCCTAGCCAGTTATTTTAGCCTTCACCCTTCACTAGCAAATTGATCACAGCTATGAAGTGAGTATGGTCTTGAAAGTCTAGTATGAGTAATAATAATAATTAATGACATTATATTTGGATTTAGATCGCCAGTAATGATTACTCTATGTTATGATTGTTATTTGAATAAGTTGTAGAGCATGCATTAACCTTTGACACTTTGCAGCAGCTTCTAATGATGGTATGAGTTATATTTGGTCATGTTGACTTGGTCAAACCTAGTTTGACCAAGGTCAACCATAGGACATGAGATGGTTGGACCTTGTGATGATATGGATTGATGATATATGGTCTATGTACATGTACATGATGATTCTATGCAGCAGCTACAGGGTTATGATGATGATTCATGGTTTACAGCATTATTTGATCATTTACAGATTATTATTATTTCACCTGTTTCGGTATATTGGATATATTTTATGATCATGCAGAGACTCATATGGTGTATGAGTACACATCATGGATGGATTTGGACATTCTGAGTCCAATGAGACAGTTTGTTTTTAGTTCCGGGCACTTACAGTGATGATTGAGCCTCCGTAGGCTATCCCAGTGCAGTTTTGGTCTATTGGTGATTTTTGAGCCTCCGTAGTGCAGTGTCAGAGCAGAGGTGATTTTTATCCGGTTGACCTAGGGCGCTATGCTTGGAGGGGGTGGTCCAGCCACTTGTTTTTACCATATTACCCCCCTCCCGGACACACTGGTGCCCTCACCTTAACAGCGTAGGCACTCCAGGAGGCAGTTTGGGGCAATTTCACGCTTCCCGAGGCATTTCAGGATTGGTAGAAATAGCTATTGAGGAATTCGATTTGGGCTACTGAGACAATGTCTTGGCATGGGATGATCAGTGATGATGGATTGATGTCTTCCACACCTCCTCCAGCAGTTTCAGCTTCATCGGGGCCCGCATCCATCACTTATGGCACTTTCTGATGATTTCTGAGGTCTTTTGAGGCCTACGATTTGTCCATAGAGGCACGATTTGGTGTATTGATGACTATTTTATTATTATTGTGCTGTGGGGATTGACCAAGGGTGGCTAAAATTACCCCTTGGACCCACCATAAGCTTCTTATTATATTTTGTCATCATGATTTGGTGGGATTCCCCTCTTCTAGGGCGATTTTGTCCACTTATGTTATATTTTATGAGTGATCCATGTATTTTATTGCTGAGCTCATCTCAACCATTGATTAGACATTTGTATCTTTTAATCTTAGCCACTCATTCAAAAAGTGGTTAGGATTTTGATGCCTCTTCTTCCTATTTAAAGGAGAGAGCTTCTCATTGTAAAGGGGACTTGTGGCTCTGGATTATTGGAATAGAAAATTATTATTGCATCTATCTTCAGTGTTGTGGTGAATGTTTTTGGTGTTCGTTCGTTGGTTCTTCCTTTGCACTGAGTTATTGGAGATCTTGTTTTGCCATATCTTTTGTACCACATTTTTGCATCTACAGGTGGAGGCCGATTTGCTTTGAGGAGGAAGTATTGGTAGGGGAAGACTCTCCCTACTTCTTCTTTGGATCTCTTCGTTGGTAACAGGGAGTATTACTGTCCTAGGACCTTCTATTCTATGTTATCATTGCATTTTACTTGTATTTCCTCCATACTTGACCTCTCTGATTGAAATCGATTTTCCTTGGATTGACAGGTACAGGAGGGTGCACTTGTGGGCTAGGGCATCAATTTGGCAAGCAAAATCAACAATCTCTCATTTGATCTCTGCGGGAATCTTCCTTAACATCAAAGCATCTCTCTTCATCACTCAAGTATGATCTCAAGGTAAGTTCTATCTCCATGATCTATCCACTTGTCTAAAACATTTCAAACCCTAATTAATCAAAACCCCCATTTTTACATTTTTCAGATCTACTGAGATCTAGTGGGTTGTTGGGTGTAATATTGAAAACCCACCTCTATAGCATTCAAGGCATCCCGGATCTATAGTTGGGTGAGGATTGGCCTCCATTTGACCCCCTTCCCAGGCCAACTTATCCTTTTCAAGTGAGGTCGCACTCCTTGGGGAAGGTAAGTTACCCTAGATCCAGTTGATGGGTAGTTGAGATCCCACTTGATTTATTGATCTACACATCCAATAACCTACCCCCAGATTGTCACTTTTCTGATTTTTACCTTTTGGTCCCTATTCCATGTTTTAAGGGATTTAATCCCATTTTTTGGACCACTTGGTATCTTAAAACTCAGATCTAGTAAGATCTAGCCATCGGATTGCCTTGAAATTGTAGATCCATGCTCTCACTTGATCAACCTACTTGGATCTAAATTTTGGGTGCCATTGGACTTGTCTTGATCCATTTATCCCCATTTTTACCCTCCTTGGGCAAAGTCGTACCACCTTGGAGATTGGAGTTTGTCCACTTCTAGGACGTGGGTACATGAGATTTTAGTGGATTTGGAACGGGCATAATTCAAAACCTAGGTCTAGTTGGTCACTTCATCAAATCTTGCATTGGGGATAGCATTCCTTGTTTTAAGGGATTGTGGTCCACTTAGGTCAAACCTTGAATCTGTAGATCTAGACCTATTCATCCATCAAGACTTTAATTGCCCACTTGTCTCATGCAATAGGAGCCATCAACCACAAGTTAACTTCACTTTGACTCCATTCCCAAGGCACTGGTCTCTCTCCAAGTCAATTCGGCTTTCCTAGATTGTTGGATTAACTTGTGGTCTGACCCTTGTGTGGTGGACTAAACCCTTTGATGTCATCATACTTCATGATCAAGCTTGTCACTTGTACTAGTTAGCCCCAATTCAACCCCTAAACTACCCTGCATTGGACACGGTTCCCAAGGCAGTGGGTTTTCTCACATTGAACTAGTACTTTAATCCCGGATCTCACTTCAAATATCATAAGTCACTCTCACATCAACAATGAACCAAAGCTATACTGATTGAACCCCTCACTTGTCTTGTGACTTCATCCTTAGGTCTAGGATAAACCATACACCTTACTTCATTTAGAATTAACTTGACTTGGTGTCTTGGTTTTGATCTCTCCTGTCGGGAGTAGATCGGGTCTCCCCCTTTGTTGTCTAGGCTAGATAACATAAAGTGAAGGTTGCCTCGACTGGCGTGACAACCATCTATTGGAGGTTGAGGTGATCGTGGTTGCACCTTTTGAGTTGCCCTTCCCTATTGCCATCCATTAATGGATACATCCATAGGGGTAACTACAGTTTAGGTGATAACATTTTGGCGTCGTTGTCGGGGAGGCAATAGCTTACTCTGGTTTGACATATATTTCCTAGAGCCCTACTACCGTTCTTCTTGCCTAACATTTTGGCATTGAAGAGCATAGGCTTACCTTGGACAAACTAGTAGTCATTATTTACTCTCTCCTGCATATACAACGACACATATCTTGGTAGAAGAGTTTAAATCTACCTGGCGACTACCAACCGTGACTCCGCTAAGGAGCGATCTCATTTGCATCCTTACAACACTAGAATTAAGACAAATCTTATCTTTTTCTAGAACCCATGGGGTGCATCATTTTGTTTTCAGGCTCTTGAATTTAAAAATTTTAAAAATAAAAAATAGAAAAAATAAAAAATAAAATTATTATCCATGGCTGCCTCTGAGTGACCTAGAACTTTCGATCGTTTAAAAGTTTTTGACTTTTCAAAAATTGTTGGGTATCCTCATCATATTCCTCATCAAGCATGTGCAAGGTTGTCTATTTTCGATGGAAGTTATGAAATCTCTACTAAAAGACACCTTGAACTTTTTAGGGAAATTATTAAAGAATTATCCATAACCCATGAGGATGTGTGTATGAGACTATTGGCTTCATCTTTCAAAGAAAGAGCTGGACTCTGGCTTTCGAATTTGAAACCCAATAGCATTTCTGGTTATGACATGTTTGAAAATAAATTCCTAGAAGAATGGGGAAGTGAATTCGATGATATGTATCTTTCAAATCAAATCCAAGATCAAAACCTTCCCCTTTCCGATCCTATTGTGGAATCATTTAACAATCAAATATCAAGTGACTTGTCAACATCCGGAGATGACCTTTCCTGCCCAATTTCTTCTGATAATAAGTCTTCTACTTTTGAGTCAATCGAAAGTCAAATCTTTAATCATTGTACCAACCATAAGTTTTCAAATTGCTTTTTAGGTAGCCCTGGTCCTGATCCTGAGGGAATTTCTGAGGATGAGCCTTTAGTTAACAGGTCTACTGAAGTTCCTCCCTCAGAGAAACTCATTAGTCATCCTAGTTTTATTGATCATTCAATTCCATATCAACTTATTGAAGAAGAAGAAAGTGGAGATATTAACCAAGATCCTTTAGTAGTGCTTTCACATGATCATTGTGCAAATAATCAGGATGTTTTAAATGAGCTTGACAAATTAAATAAAAATGATCATTTATCCTCGTATGAATTTAATGATGAATCAATAAGTCAATCTCAAGGTGATGATGAATTAATGAATCATACTAGATATTCTAATCTTTGCTCCACTTCTTATAACGAATCTTTAAATTTTCCTTTTTTTATCCTTAGTCAAGATAGCTTAGAGTTAGATAGCTATGGTCAATCTTATCCTCAGATTGTAAATATTAAACTTGATCAAAAGTTTGAAATAATTCCTAGAGTAAAGAGTGTTTTCTTTTGTCAAAATTCAAGGTCAAACTTGTCTATCTATTTGGGAGAATTTTCATATTTACAATCCACCCTCCCGTCCCAACTCTTTCAATCATCTTTGGGTTGGTGCTATAGTCAATCTTTTGCCTTTGGAATTTTCAGAAGGAAGTATATGCATGATTACATGTTTGAAAAAAAAACACTTCATTCCCCTTTTCAGTCACTTTGGAACCATAATGCTTGTTGTCAAGTTATCAATCACTCGTGGTGGCTACGAAAGGTGTTTAAAGATCAATTCCATTTTTTCTGCATTTTTGAGCATCAAGTGGGTTTGACTTTGTTTTTCCGTCCTTTAAACTTTAAGTTATCCCCACCTGGATTCTATTTGATCATTAATCCTACGGAGAACCAAATTGAATATGTAAGAGAAGTAAATGAGGAAGTTATGTTCTGTGAAAAAGAATTGTGTTACAAGCCTTATATTTTTCCTCCATCAATCTTAAGCAATAACTTGCATGAATTTTATGATCCTATCAATTCTTGGATGGAGGATGTTTGCATCAGTCAATCTTTTTCTTGGCATGATTTCATTTTGCACCTTTATTCAATTTTTGAACAAACCTAGAAGATTGCATTATCAAATTCTTTGATCTTTAATCCAATCATGACTTGTTTCATTACCAGAAATCAAAGAAGAATCACTAATATGTTTGATGAATGGTTGCACTGGATTTCTGATTTTACCTAGCATTTGTGATGACTAGTTAGATTAGAGTAGGTAGGAAACCAAATAAGCCTACTTGGGCAGTATTTAGTCTTTTCAGCCATTTAGTCTGGCACCTTTTTGTTTTTCTTTTTCTAAGCTCCTTTGTAAGCTCCTAGTTTAACTGAGTACCTGTTATTTTCTTTTTTCTGCACAATAAATTTCAAACTTTGCAAGTTATGTTAGTAATTTAATTTACTTTCTGCATTTATATCTCATGCATTTATATTTCTAGCATAGAATAGATTTTATTTCAGTTGGATTTTATATTTTTCCCATACATGCTGCATGAGGTATTTTGATGTTTGTGAATGCAGAAATAGGTGCAAAATAAAAGCTGGAAGCAAAATGGTAAAGTGTTGGATCAAGGATTCGAGTAGCAGAGTTCGAGGACCAGAGATTCTGAGGTTCTCAAGCACTCATTTCAGCAGAGCACTTGTCCCAGCCGGAGCCAGATGTTATCACATATATAGTAGCCAGGTTACCATACATTATTTTTCTGATTCCAGTACACTATTCAGCCAGTTCCCTTACATTGAGACGCTGAGATGAGCATCTATTTGGATCACTATCAGATTTGGACAACAGTTTTATTCCCCATGCCATGACTGAGTCTCAGGACACTCAGAGAGATGACCGATATAGCCATTATACCATTGGTACAGAGTAGTCAGTAGTGCCCAGAGTTACAACAGTAGTTTCAGAGGACAGATGATGGTTCAGATGATGAGCATTCAGGTATATGACTCAGCAGGTATATCATAGTGTTACGGTTATATTGCTTTTATACTTATTCTTATAGTATGTCATAGCACTTAGTGTCATGATCGGGCGATCATATAGATATATGGACCTGGTTGATCTTATTATATATATTATATTGTCCCTACTCAGACTTAGAAGTTCACTATTCATACTCATTGGTTTTACCCTCCTTAGGGAGAATAGAGGTGATCATTCCACCATACCTTGGCTTGCTAGTGTTGGCACCATTATTTATTGCCTTCATCCATCCATTATCTACCTTTTAGTTTATCACCCTGACTTACTACTTGACTAGTGGCATGGAGGACTTTTCCCCACTTTAGCCTCTATATTGGATGAGCTTCCCTGTTTATTGTGTCTCGACTCTGAGTTGGTGACAAAACTTACCTATGGTGAGTTGGAGTTCCTTGTGAATTCCCCCTAGTCACTAAAGTTGTGTTGGCTAAACCTGAAACTTTTAGTGCTGCCATGAATACAAAATCTGGAAAAAGTGAAATGCTATATCTTGTATGAAAAGCCCATTCATGCAATGTGTTTCTAAACATACATGAATGAAAGGCATCCCAAATGAAAATGGCCATGAAAATAAAATGTTATATCTTTTGGAAATGTAAATACCTAGGTAAACAAGTTGTTCTTGACACACCTAGAAGTGCTCAGGTAAACAAGTGCCTTAAAAACACACCTGCAATAGAAAGCCTAAATAAATGTAAATCTATGCAATGCGTTTATAAACACATAGATCAAGGCTATGGAAACTTCAGGCCCAAAAAGCAATGGAACTTAAATGCTATATCAAAACAATTACTTGCCTTATTTGTATTATGGATTGTGCGCATCTGTTAAAGGTGAATAAACCCTCTTTGAACAACTCATCCATTTGTGAGACACCACCATTCCTTGTGTTGTTGCTCATTCAGTATATACTATGGTGTGTATTCCCTTTCCCTTTGCCAAAGTGTCACAAAGTTAAGTCAGTCAAGTCATCCCTTAGCCTAGCTTATTTTAGCCTTCACCCTTCACTAGCAAATTGATCACAGCTATGAAGTGAGTATGGTCTTGAAAGTCTAGTCTGAGTAATAATAATAATTAATGAAGTTCTTGTGATCCACCAGTTTCATGAACATGTTCAATGTTCATCGTCAGTGTTCAGAAGTTCAGAAGTCATTTTCAGGGCAATTTTGCCCCATTTGTAATAACTGCATGTTCATACCCCCATGGGGAAAATGTAAAAAGTTGGTCTAAACGGGGTCCTTTTATAAAAGACTCGGCTATCCTTAGGTTTAGCCATTTGAGGGATACTCTAGAGTGTTTTTTCCTTAGGAATTATGCGCTACTCATCAGTGGCATATAATCCCTGAGTTTTTCACTCAAACCTCCAAAGCTGGAGTATTTTCCATGGTGGTCAAAAACTAAGGTGGTTATTAGAGTCTTGTGTCTAGGATTTTTTACGTGTTAGCCATCTCGATTGAGTCGTATGAACACACACTAGGTCCCCTAGGAGTTTCGTTTGATTCTGAGAAAAATAAAATTTTCCGTAATTTAGACCATTTTTTAATGGTTTAAATGGATTTTTTCAAGTTGTGATAAAAACCTCATCTGGAGGCGGATTTTGGCGTGGGGAGGCTCGTTTTGACGCTCAGAGCATCCTCTTTACCCCAGCGCCCTCATTCTTCAGATTCCGGGCGATTACATCACCTCTGGTGGAGTTTTGGCTAAAAATGCATCATTTTGGCATTTAATTGCCAGAAAAACACAAAATGCACTTTTGACAAAAATTTTAAAAAGTCAAAAATCATTATTTTAATGTTTGGAAAAGGTTGAATGATATTTTCCTAAGGTGTACGACCTCACTCAAGTGATAAAGCACATGTTAAATTGAAGTTTGGATAAACGAATGGATTAAAAGTTATGACGTGAGCATGGCATATTCGTGGGCCTCTTCACGTGGTCCAATCAACTCACGTTTTGGTGGGCGTTGGTTGCAATAAAGGAGTGGAGGACGCTTGTGTTATGTCCCACCAACAAACTCAAGATCTATCCAAAAGCTCGAACTCCAAGCTATCTCCTTGATGTGGTTCACACATTCCCTCATAGCTCACGTGTTAATGAGATGGCACTCACGCATTGGTGTGGTGATAGTTCCAATGAAGGAGTGGGGGGCACCTTGCCAAGGTGGAGGCCACCTCCCCACTCACACCTACCACAACTCATGTGTTTTCTCATGAATCACACTCAAGCATTGGATTGATTGGGAATTCGACTTCTATTGGCTCTCTTCTCATGCCATGTTCGTCTTAGTTGTTAGGTGCTTAGTTTTGTATAAAAAGAAGCCATTTGGGCTCTCTTCTCATGGAGATTTTGTGCAAGAATACTTTGCCAAAATAATATTGTAATATTTGTTTAATTCTTGGAATAAAGAAGTGACTTTGGCAGTCCATGCAAGAGTCTTATGCATTGTGGTTTCATCTTGTGAGGTGATATCTCTCTCACTCTATTCTCATATTTCAAATTACTTTTCACTATTTACTTTAACAAGACTATCAATCTAGTATGTAGGCATTTGATCTAGTTTGCTTGTTGAGAATAGTGTTTTGCAGGGATCACTGAAGGTGGAGAAAAGATTGGATAAACAAGCTTGTCTTCATTAAACGGGAGCTCTTACCATTTAAAACATTCATTTTTGCAGGATCTACAAGCATCTCCTTCTTCCAAGAGAAGAAACATAGCTATCAGGGGCTAGCCTTCATCCATCAACTCATTTTTAAAATAATCATTGGTTACTTTGGTACTGTTATCACACCATAGTAGCAGGGCTACTATTCCTACTTAGCAAATATCTGCACATTCCATAGCTTCGATTTTTCAGAGCTTGGCTATGATGACTTTATATTTTGAGATCACTCATGATCAGAGCAGTGTATTATTCAAACTTATGTTAGACCTTGTGTCAAGGCTGAGCCTTGAGAGTTCATATTTGATGACCAATGTGACCCTTTATTCCATACAGTTTCAGTTCAGTGCCTAGAGATGTATTGCTGCAGTGTTTCAGATGGTATATGATGATGTTGTATGACCTATGGATTCCTGATCATTGACTATGGATTATTATCTTGTTGTTTTAGTCATGTTCATAGCATTGGCTTGGTATATAATTCATGATGTGGCAAACTTTATAAAATGAACTATCTTGATGATAAATTATAAAATGAACATTTTTCTTGCACATTTAGGTTGTTTGACAAAACTCACTGGTTCACTACCTTGCATAGATATGGTCTTCCTTGACACCATTTGTCTGCTAGCTTAAGCTCCACCATCACTTGACTCCATCCATCCATGACTCTCCTTATTTGGCCTTAACCCTTGACTTGTCTTGCTTGACTTTCTAATATTGAGAACTTCCCCTTTTCCCACCTCTGTGTTTGGACCGCATCCCTGTATGTTTAGTGTCTCAGCTCTGAGTTGGTGACAAAATTTGCCTTTGGTAAGTTGGATTGTAGGCCTAAATCATTTTGGTTGGTTGTCCCGATGTTTGGCACTGGCTTGAACTCCCCCTTAGTCACTTGAGATGTTGTTGGCTAAAACTGAAAGCTCATGTAATACTTATGGAAACTTATATAAATTCACCCATGGAAACTAAAAAGGGCAAGAGCGATGAACTGCTAAAAATACTCCTCGAAGAGTATAAGAAAGGTCCAAAAAGCAATGGTTCTTAAATACTATATCTAAACAATTGCTGACCTTATATGTATATGTAAACATGCCCTGGATGCAAGCTGCAATTAGTTGTGCTTATCAGCACACCTGAGATCCAAAGGGTTATGTAGGCCAAAAAGGCCATGAAATGAAATTGAATGATCCTAATGAACTTGGATCAACTTGATGTAGACGTGATGCCTAAGTTGAATAAGCACTCTCTAAACAACTTACCCATTTGTGAGGTGCAGCCATCCCCCGTGTTATTCTGTCCAGCACAGAGTTTGTAGTTTCCCCTTTCTCCCAGTCCAAAGTATCTTTTAATTGAGTTTAGACAAGTCACCCCCCTTTTGCCCAACCGTGTTCCTAGCCTTCATCCTTAGCTAGCAGTTAGACCATGTCCAATGGGTGAGTTTGTCATTTAAGCTATTGTGCAAGTAATTATAAATAAAAACAAAATATACTAACATGATTAATGCCACTGAATGAATGCTATACTTTAAGTTAAGCTGTGAATATGATTAGAGGAACATGTCTTAGTCTGTTGAGATGATTTATCCTTGGTTGTATATTGACCTAGTCAAACCCAGTTTGACTATGGTCATTTTTTGGGATCTGTGATGGTGTGGGCCATATATACCTATTGATGATGATGGATGGTCCCACATACTCTTGATGATGATGCTATATGATGGACATGATTACTTCAGAT
Organism: Larix kaempferi; assembly: GCA_027924585.1. Classification (NCBI taxonomy): domain Eukaryota; kingdom Viridiplantae; phylum Streptophyta; class Pinopsida; order Pinales; family Pinaceae; genus Larix; species Larix kaempferi. The sequence continues at coordinate 10,457,100 of BSBM01001312.1, read as the reverse complement.
AATCAGATTATGCACTGTCCATATATGGTGGATCCTACAGTTAGCCCATCAAGGCAACCCATGGTGTATGAGTACACATTCTTAGTAAATTTGGGTCTTCTAGATCCAATGAGACACTTATCTTTTAGTTCCGGGCACTTCTGACAGTGATAGATGCAACTTTACTTGAATGCATGCAAAAATGACCTTTTGCATGCACCGAGAATTAGGGTTTGGAAAACCTAATTCATCGGTGAGATTATTTATAGAGGCAGGGGGTCCCCAGATGAGGTTACTCAGTTGCATTGTCAGAGAGAGATACTGCTAGAGTAAGTAGGGCATAGCTGTGCATGCAAGGCGACTTTCTGAGAGAGAGAGGAGTTGTTGTAGGAGCTAGGAACGTCAGATCTGAGCTAGATCAGTGACCTTCAGTTCCAGAGTTGCTAGACACCCATTATTGTGAGATGAGATAGCTCATCAGTGTGCTTTCTGATTAGTTTGGAGGAGGTCGAGTTCTCTTGGAGGAGGGCGCATTTCCCAAGGACGGAGAAGCTCGTTTTGAGCTGGATTGACTAATTCGGAGTCTGAGACTTCCAGGATAGCCTTACCTTAGCATTGGAGGAAGGTTAGGGACGATCAGAGCTCAGGTCTGCTGAGATCTGGACCGGTACGAGCATTTGACATCCAGAGGAGAGGGCACACTTGTGCATGCAGAGGAGGCCGAATTCATCAGAGGGCAGTCTTAAGAGCGAGCAGATCAGAGCACTGAGATACAGAGAGGACAGATCATTCAGAGGTACCTTCAAATCACTCAGATCCAGTTTGGCAATTAGGGCTTACTCTATCAGTGCATTAATCAGCTGGATGCATGCAAATCTAGAGTATATCCTGTTTGAGAGAGGATTGAGTTACTTGTTGAGGTAATCCTGTATTGTATTGTCATCTATATCTATATGCTCTGGCCTCGAGAGAGAAGATAGCCCCACAGTTAGCTAGTTTTTCCCGAAAGGGTTCCAGGGTATATCTGTTGTTTATGTGTGTGATTGCATTTATATTTCAGTTGGTAAATGCAGATCTAGTTGTTTGAGTCTATATTTTTTATGAGCACATATTGATATCGAGACTCATACCGCTTGAGATCTCAGGGCGATTCAGAGGGAGTAGTGATCTTTGAATCAAATATTTACAATCAAATCCATAGATCCATTGAGTAGCAACCCCTCTAGTGCCATTTCATCTTTATCTTCACCTTGTGGGCCCCATTTTGACCATTTTCCATATTTTAAGGGTGGGCCCCACTTGGATCTTTCTATTTGGCATTAGATATATCTAGATCTACTAATATAAACTCATAAGTGGCTTAATCTTTGCTTGGTTGAACATTTGTCCATTTTATAAGCCTCTTCAACCAAGCCCTAACTCCTTGGGTCCTGTTATCACACAACTTGTAGTTGCCCCTAGAGGTATCCCATCCGGGACGGTAGAGGAGACAGGCAACTAAAGAGGTGACCCAAGAGATGCCACGGTTCCCAATGCAATGTGGGAGTCACGTCAACCGAGGCACTCTTCGCTTTAGGTCAAGGTATAACTAGACCAAGGGGGAGACCCTATACCCCAATCACAGTTGATTGGACCCAAGCAAAGGTTTCAAAGGGTGAATGAATGATGAGTTACGGAAACCAATGCAAGGCTAAGTGGACCTAATGTTTTAAGGTATGGTTGAAGGTGGTATCATAGATAGTTAGTGTTTCAACCTATGTATGGTTTAGGCCACTTGATGGGGTATCATTATTAAGTATAGTACCATGTGTTTACACAAGTGGGTCTTGTTGCCTTGGGAATTGTGAAATGGTTCTAGGTGGGCCCACAAGGTGAAGTTAAGTGTGAAGATGGTACTATAGGCTAGATCTAGGTTAGATCTACAAGTTAGAGTTGGTTCTAGGGTTACCCATGTGTTAGATCTAGGGTTTGACACTAATCCCAAGAAGTGCGCCTTGCTTGGAGAAGGACTAGTGCCTTGTTGGATGGGCTAATGGGGTCAAGAAGGATGTCAAAGTGTAGATCGGGACACCTAGAAGCCAAGTCAAGTGGTTTGGATGAGATCCAATGGTTGGATCTTGCTAGATCTAGGTTTTTAGGTGATGACCAAAAGTGGACCACAATTCCTTAAAACAAGGAATGCAATCCCCAAGGTGGATCGGGACAAAAGAATAGTCTAGACCTAGGTTTCAAGGCATGGGCATTCCAAATCCACAAAAATCTCCAACACCCACTTCCTAGAAGTGGTCCAACTCAAAACTCCAAAGGGGTGCGACTTTCTCAAGGAGAGGCAAAAAGTGGGTTTGGTGGACCAAACCAAGTCCAATGGCCACCAAAATGTAGATCCGGGGTGTTAGTACCCCGATCTATGTTCCTTCTAAGTTTCAAGTGAATCCAATGGGTAGATCTTAGTAGATCTAAGTTTTAAGGTGCCAAGAAGGTCAAAAAGGGGGTTTCAACCCCTCAAAACATGGAGAGATGTCCACAAGGTAGTTTTTACCAAAGTAAGGATATGGGTATGTGTTATCAAGTGTCTAATTGTCAAAACAAGCGGGATCTCACATACCCATGTGCTAGATCTAGCCCAACAAGCCTCTCTCAAGGAAGTGCGCTTTAGGTCAAGGAGAGCTTTTTGTCTTAGAAAATGGGTCAATTCTTAGCCAATCACCACCAAACTATAGATCCAACTAGGGGTGGATGCTATAGAGGTGGGTTTTCAATATCTTTTCAAATTGAGGGCTAGATCTAAGTAGATCTAAGAAATACCAAAAAAAACAAGGGTTTTACTTTGATTAGGGTTTTTATGATCTAGAAATTATGGAAGATTCAAGGAAGAGAAGATCATACCTCTTGGGACATACCTGGATGAAGAGATGAATGCTAGTTGAGACGAGGATTACTTTGCCAAAGATCAAATGGAGAATTGTTGAAGCCCTCTTGCCAAATCGATTTTTCCAAGCCACATGTGATTCCTTCTAACCTGTCAAGCCAAGGAGCAAAGCATCAATTAGTTTAACAAATTGAAGGTAGATGCAAGCAAGAGAGAGAAAAACATAGAATAGTTGACACAAAGGCAAAACCACTCCCTGTCAAACCCAAAACGACTTCTTCCAAGCTTGAAGGGCAAGCCTCCCCACCAATTCGCACTTGTCAAAATCGCCCTCTCAACCTGCAAATAAAGTATGGCAAATACGCAAGATAGCTACAATAGATCCTCCAGTGCAATGGACAATAGCATTTACAATCGAAACAACCAACATCCACTCCAATCCAAGCATGTACTCCAAAAGATAGAAATTTTATTCCAAGAGCCAAGAGCCAAAAATCTCTAAATGACTTTTACAATGAGGGGGTCTCCTCCTTATATAGGATAATAAAGACCAAAACCCTAGATCTCAAAACCACTTTTTGAAATGAGTGGTTGAGATTAAAAGATCTCACAACATAATCAATGGCTAAGATGAATCCATAACATAATATCACATGGATCACTCAACATAACAATCGCGCCCTCACTAAATGGTACAATAGAGGGTGACGTCATCCCACAAGAGGGGTATAAAGTACAATAATCCACCTCATGATGACTAGGACATGATAAAATAAGCACATGGTGGGGCTAGGAGGTATAAATCCTTGCTAGCTCACCCCAAGGCACAATGAAATAATAAAATATGTCCAATATAATAATAATGACCAAAACTGTCCTCAGAATCCATGACAGTCGAGCAGTAAATGTCCTCCTGTGATCAATCTGGAGATACCCACATGGTGAAAAATGACTGGAAGATAGTGAGATCAACCTGGAAGACCTCTGTGAAAACCAAATGCCAAAACCTTGCCTCAATTGCCCAAATCGATTTCCTCAGTGACCACTTTATCCCATTTTTTAACTGCCTCGGGAACTGTGAAAGTGCCAAAACTGCCTCCTAGGGTGCTAGCGCTGTCCATCTGAGCCCACCAGGCTCTTCGGGAGGGGGGATAAATGGTAATAACAAGTGGCTGGACCACCCCCTCCATCATCAGCGCCCTAGGTGAACTGGCCTCTCGGGGCCCCTGCTGCTCAGGCTGGGAAATCAGCCCCAAATCTGGTCAACAAGTGTAAAACTGCATCAATCACTGTCAGAAGTGCCCGGAACTGAAAGATAAGTGTCTCAATGGATCCAGAAGGCCCAAATCTACTAGGAATGAGTACTCATACACCCTGGGTTGCCCTAATGGGCCAGCTGTAGGGTCCACCATATATGGACAATGTATAATCTGCTGATCTGTAATAATAATAACCTGCTGAACTGGATCAAACATCATCTGCATCATATGTCCATCATATGATATCATCATCAAACATGTGGGACCATAAATCATCATCAATAATCATCCATACATGGCCCACATCATCACGGATCCCAAGAATATATAATCGAGGATAAATCACATCAGTAGACTAAGACAATGTTTCTCTAATCACTTCATAGCTAAGCTCAAAGTATAAATTCCATTCAGTGGCATTAATCAAGTTAACATATTCCGTGATTATATAAAATTACTTGCACCATAGTTCAAATGACAAACTTACCCATTGGACATGGTCAAACTGCTAGTGAAGGATGAAGGCTAGGAGCAAGGTTGGGCCAAGGGTTTGACTTGTCTAACTTAACTCAAAAATACTTTGGACTGGGAGAAGGGGGAAGCTACAAACTTTGTGCTGGACAAAAGAACACGGGGAATGGCTGTGCCTCACAAATGGATAAGTTGTTTAGAGAGTGTTTATTCAACTTAGGCATCATGTCTACATCAAGTTGATCCAGGTTCATTAGGATCATTCAATTTTATTTCCATGGCCTTTTTGGCCTACATAACCCTTCGGATTTCAGATGTGCTGAGAAGCACAACTAGTTGCAGCTTGCATCCAGGGCATGTTTTTCATATATTCACAAGGTCAGCAATTGTTTAGATATAGCTTTTAAGAACTATTGCTTTTTGGACCTTTCTTATACTCTTCGAGGAGTATTTTTAGCTTTTCATTGCTCTTGCCCTTTTTTGTTTCCATGGGCGAATTTATTAAATTTCCATAGGTAGAACATGAGCTTTCAGTTTTAGCCAACAACATCTCAAGTGACTAGGGGGAGTTCGAGCCAATGCCAAACATCGGGACAACCGACCAGAATGATTTAGGCCTACAATCCAACTCACCAAAGGCAAGTTCTGTCACCAACTCAGAGCCGAGACACTGAATAAACAGGGATGCGGTCCAAACAGAGAGGTAGAAAAATAGGGAAGTCCTCAGTATCAGAAAGTCAAATGAGATAAGTCAGGGTTTAAAGTCAAACAGGAAGGTCATGTATGGATGGAGACAAGTGGATATGGAGCCCACACTAGCAGACAACTGGTGTCGGGAAAGACCATGTCTATGTAAGGTGAAATACCAGTAAGTTTTGTTAGATGACCTAAAAGTGCAAGCCACTGTCCATTTTATGATTTACAGTTCATTTTAAATAGTTTGCCACATCAGGAATTATACCAAGCACATGCTATAATCATGATTAAATCAACAAGCTAATAATCCACAGTCAGTGAGAACAATATCCATAGATCATACAATATCATCATAATAGCAATCATCATGCATCATCTGAAACACTGCTGAAATACATCTCTAGGCACTGAACTGAAACTGTAATGGGATAAGTGGTCACATCAGTCATCAAATCTGAACTCTCAAGGCTCAGCCTTGACACAAGGTCATAAAATCTGAATAATGTACTGCTCTGATCATGAGTGATCCAATATATGTAGCCATGCTCTGGAATAAATGAAGCTCTGGAATGTGCAGATATCTGCTGTACAAGAATAGTAGCCCTGCTACTATGGTGTGATAACAGGTCCACTTATCCATCCTAGATCTAGATCCATTCACTCTTGATCTTCTCCTATTTTCACTTTCACATTTCCCTAAGAGGTCTTGAGTAGGTTTGCTAGCCTTCATTGGTTAGCTAAGGCCTCCCCCTTGGTCTTGCTTAGGCTAGATCTAAACTGAAGAGTGCCTCGGTTATCATGACACCCAATTTTATTGGGAACCGTGGCATCTCTTGGGTCACCTCTTTAGTTTTCCAATGCCTCTACCATCCTAGATAGGATCACCTTTTGGGACAAATACAAGTTGTGTGATAACAGGATTCAAACAAGAAATCTCACTATTATAAGCCTCTTATTATTATCGACAAGAGTAAGCAAACTATAAAGTATTACTCACAGATCTTAAAGAATATAGCTTCCCTTTGAAAGACATATAATCCCGACAATATTTAGTATGAAACCATGATACAATTTACCTCAAATATAACAAGCGTGAAGATCTGACACCACAGACAATCACCAGACTAGCCTCCAAAGCCTTCTTTATTAAACCTAGAATAGAAAATATTATAATATAGTATGAGCAGAGGTTTCACCTTTCGATCTGAAACAATGGAGCAAAGCTCTTCTTAAATAGCCAAAACCATGCAGAGGGGGGCGCAAATCCCAAGGAGAGGGCGCATCTGTTGATTGAAGAGTTAATTGGATGTGATAGGTGTTGATTGAATCCTGACTTAATGCCAAGTTGAGGAGATTGCGCCACCTCTAGAGTTGGTTGGTAGCCTCTACCCCGAGATTACCACCTCAAATCCTCACCCTCCATCTCAAGAAGTCACCCCATGCAGAGAGAGGGCGTGTTTCCCAAGGAGGAGTTAAATGAAACTTGGTTGGCTTGATTGGATTTGTTTATTTCAGAGCTCAGTTAACTACCAGCTGACTGTACAATGTCTTTAGTTGAACTCTAGACCAACTCCGGACCAATCCCAATGTTTTAGGAACTTGTCCTTTCTTTATTAAATGACTTTTTTTACTTTTATTTTGTCTTTTTTGGAGAATTTGAGTAAATATCAATTTTTGAGATAAATACTTCCTCAAAACTTAGGAAAAGTGGGTTTATGGGTTAAATTGGTGCTTTGGCTTAGAAAACGAGCATCCATTTATCAAATTCCACCCACAAACCACTTAATTATTACATTTTGAATTTTTTCAATTAAACCATAGGAAAAATGGTTTAATTAATTGAAAAAATTTAATTTTTTAATAAAACCAAAAAAACGATCCATGGCCGCAAAAATAAAAAAAAATTAAAAGTTGAAAATAACCACCTAAGGACCTAGTACATGACCATATGACTTTATTTTAGTGTCTAGCATGTTTATATATGTTATAAAATGGACTCTAATAACCCTCCAAGGCCTAACCACCAATTTGGGCATTCCAGTTTTGGAGGTGTAGGAGAAAAACTCATCGAGTATACCTAGCTAAAGGCAAAGTATAATTGACAAGGGAAAAAACTCCTTGGAATACCTTCTTTGGTTGTCAAGTCCTAGGGAACCGAGTCACTCAAAGACCACCATGCTAGCACACTTTATTACAAACCCCGTGGGGAATGGTCATGTATTACAAAATTGAAAAAAGGGCCCTGAAAAGGCCTGATTTGGAACTTCTAAACCCTAAAAAGCACAAGTGTTTGTGCAAACTTTGGCGACTGTCTGAAATTCCAACTGAGTGCAACTCAAGTGGTAACATGTGGCGACTGTCTGAAATTCCAACTGAGTGCAACTCAAGTGGTAACATGTCTCTAAGAGGAGTGTCATAGAGATGCACCGTTTAGTTGGTTGTAACACTATTTAGTAGGGGGGAGCTCATTGATTTGGAAGAGATGCTAGTCGTGGGAGTCCAACGAGCTTCTACGAAATAATGTCGGAGTGACGTAGCATCCATACAAAATGTTAGGGTGTTCAAAAATCCGTGCCAGTCAAGCTATAGCCCCGACGACTCCTAGTCCCCATATTTCCAAACCAGTAGACTTAGCTCTTTTCTTTATATTTCCTTTTTGTATCACCCCTTTTTCTTTTCTTTTCATCTACTTGGGAATGCCTCTTTTATTTTTCCTTTTCCTTTTCCATCTCAAGCTTTGGTGGAGGGGTAGTTCTCTATAGGTCATCCCTATGTTGTTGGGAGCGGGGAGCGAAAGCGGGGAGCAGGAAGCAGGAGCGAAGTGAAAAGCGAAATTTTCAAAAGCTTCCGGGGTGGGAGCGTTTTCGGGAGCGTTTTTTATATAATATATATTTTTATATATTTTGATGCATATGCCAACAAAACCATGTGCATCCATTAGAATTCAAACCATTATACACAAATATGCAAATTTTCTCATGTATATAGTAAGTAAGAGTGCATACAACCAAAATAGCACAGAGTGCAATCCATATCTGAACCAAAGTACATCAATAAATAGGCTATAAACTAGTGATTCTTCAAAAACTAGTTTTGAGGCCACCAACATCAATCTAAACAATTAGCACCACCAACATCAAGGCACAAAGAGGGGTTGATGTGTTTGATTGAATGTCAATCCCATACCCTCATACATGATAGAATCCAGTGGAAACATTGCAATCCTAAAATCCTAAAAATTGTTAAGTCTGTTGAATTTTGAATGGGATTAAAAATTCTACTTTTTGCATTTGAACTCCGGTGAGGTTGGAACCACTCTCAAACATCCTGAAACAATTAATGGTAATGTTAAAAATTTAAGTAAAATGATGGAAAATGAAAGATAAGGAGAATGTCAACTTTTAAGGAGAATTTAATATTACCATTTAAAGTTACTGATGATTACTAAGGTTAGGTTTTTAACTTTTTTGCTATTAGAATAGGCTTTTCCTCCTTTATATAGCATTAGCATAGGCCTAAGGTTAGTCCCCCCACCCATCCCTTAATTTTTTGGTTTTTTTTAAGAAAAATTGAAAAAAAAGGAGGGAGTGTTTTTTTTGTAAGAAAGTGAGCTTCCTAAAAACGCTCCCATACAGGAGCGTTTAGGGAGCGCGCTTTCCCAGTGCTTCCTGGATGCTTCCTTCAGAAGCGAGCTTCGAGAGCGGGGGCAGAGGGGGGGGGGGGGGGCTCCCATGCAACATATGGTCATCCTAACTTAAAAGCAAGAAGGCCATGGGTCGCGATCCCACCAGACCCCTTAGCTAGAGGAATTCATAGGACGTAGTCAACTTTAAGACACATTTTCCAATAGTCAATACTGGCAACGAATAACATAGAAGGGGAGACAAGAGTCAAGTTCATCAACCTCAGGCCAAAGATGTAGACCAAGATTATGAGGTGAAATGGATGGATTGATGGCCATACTATGGAGCCAAAGAAGGGGGTACAAGTCCTTGCAAGATACTCAAACATTACCCAGGTTCAATGGTACATAAGTAAATCAAGGATCTACTACCCTCATCAACTTGAAAGTGTGATGCTACTAGCTATACTCATTAGATAGTCAATACATCAACTAAAGAAATAGCAACATATAGTACACCATCCATTAATTCTTCATCATGGCATGGCATAGCAATAGAGACAATGGCATATCATTGATCATCACATACATATATTTCATCATGTTGAAGGCGAAGCCCAAGAGTAGCAAGGATGGGCCTGTTATCACATATATAGTAGCCGAGCTACCATACATTATTTTTCTGATTCTAGTACACTATTCAACCAGTTCACTTGCATTTGAGATGCTAAGATGAGCATCTACTATGTATCATTATCATATTATGGACAGCAGTGTTATTCCCCATGCCATGACTGAGTCTCGGGACACTCAGAGAGATGACCGATGTAGCTATTTAGCCATTTTGTACAGAGCAGTCAGTAGTGCCCATAGTTACAGCAGCAATTTCAGAGGACAGATGATGGTTCAGATTGATGAGCATTCAGGTATATGACTCGGCAGGTATATTATGGTGTTGTGGTTATATTGCTTTTATTTCCATTTTCTTAGCATGTCTTAGCATTTAGTATCATGATCTGGCGATCATATAGATATGTGGACCTAGTTGTACTATATATATATCATATTTGTCCCTACTCAGAATTAGAAGTTCTTAGCCTATACTCATTGGTTTTACCCTCCCTAGGGAGAATAGAGGTGATCATTCCCACCATACTTTGGCTTGCTAGTGTTGGTTTCATTATTCACTGTCTTCATCCATCCATGACTTACCCAGTTTGTTCATTACCCTGACTTACTACTTAACTAGTGGCATGGAGGACCTTTCCCCACTGTAGCCTCTGTATTGGATAAGCTTCCTTGTTTATTGTGTCTCGGCTCTGAGTTGGTGACAAAACTTACCTTTGTTGAGTTGGATTTCCTTGAGAAATCCCCCTAGTCACTAAAGATGTTGGCAAAACCTGAAACTTTTAGTGCTGCCATTAATGCAAAGTATGGAAATAAAATGTTGTATCTTGTATGAAAAGCCCATTCATGCAATGTGTTTCTCAACACACATGAATGAAAGGAAAGCCAAATGAAAGTGGCTATGAAATATCAAATGTTATATCTATTGTGAAATGTAAATACCTAGGTAAACAAGCTGTCTATGACACACCTAGAAGTACTCAAGTAAACAAGTGCCTTAAAAACACACCTGCAGCAAGAAACCTAATTAAATGTAAATCTATGCAATGTGTTTGTAAACACACATAGATCAAAGGCTATGGAAACTTTAGGCCCAAAAAGCAATGGAACTTAAACTCTATATCAAAAAGATTGTTGGCCTCATTTGTGTTATGGATTGTGCGCATATGTCAAGGTGAATAAACACTCTTTGAACAACTTACCCATTTGTGAGACACCGCCATTCCCTGTGTTATTGCTTGTCCACTATATGCTATGGTGTGTATTCCCTTTTCCATTTCCAAAGTGTCACAATGTTAAGTCAGTAAGTCATCCTTTGACCTAGCCATGTTATTCTTAGCCTTCACCCTTCACTAACAAATTGATCACAACTATGAAGTGAGTATGACCTTGAAAGTCTTGTCTGATTAATAAATAATAATTAATGACCTATTATATTTGGATATTAGATCGCCAGTAATGATTGTTGTTTGTTATAATTGCTATTTGAATGGATTGTCAAGCATGTTTTAACCTTTGACACCTTGCAGCAGCTTGATGACAGTTTGAGTTATATTTTGGTCATGTTGACTTGGTCAAACCCAGTTTGACCAAAAGTCAACCACAGGACATGAGGTGGCAGACCTCAGATGCTACAGATAGATGATATATGGTCTGGTAAAGGTCACCATGGTGTGTTTATGCAGTGGTTTCAGGCTTATGATGATGATTCGTGCTTTTCAGCACTTTTACAGATTATTATTATTGGGTCTGTCGGATAAGATGAGCATTTATTTTTTACCATGCAGAGGTCTATATGGTGTATGAGTACACACTTAGATGAATTTGGATCTTCTGAGTCCAATGAGACAGTTTGTTTTCAGTTCCGGGCAGTTACGGTGATTTTTAGCCTTAGTTGGCTATCCTAGTGAAGTTTTGGCTTCTCGGAGGCCCTGCCAGAGCAAAGCAGAGATATGATTGGTTCACCTAGAGCGCTATTGATGGAGGGGGTGGTCCAGCCACTTGTTATTACCATATGACCCCCCTCCCAGACAGCCTGGTGATCCTACTTTTTGGAGCCATGCACTCCAGGAGGCAGTTTGGGCAGTTTCACACTTCCCGAGGTAGTCCAGAAATGGTAAAAATGGCTACAGAGGAATTCGATTTGGGATACTAATGAAGGTTATGGCATGGGATGATTTGTGATGATGAGTGGGATGTCTTCCACACCTTCTCTAGCAGTTTCAGCTTCATCGGGACCCACGTCCATCACTTATGGCATTTTTTGATGATTTTTGGAGCCTTCGAAGGCTCACGATTTTCGCAGAGAGGCATGATTTGTTGCTTAGATGATTATTTTATTATTGTTGTGCTATGGGGATTGACCAAGGGTGTTAGAAATTACCCCTTGGACCCACCATGAGTTGGATCTTGTATTTTATCATTATGATTTGGTGGGATCCCCTCTCCTAGGGCGAGTGTGTCCACATATTGTTATATTTTATTATTGATCCATGTATTGTATTGTTGAGCTCATCTCAACCATTGATTAGATCTTTTGATCTTTTAATCTTAGCCACTCATTCAAAAAGTGGTTAGGATTGTGGCCTCTCTCCATCCTATTTAAAGGAGAGAGCTTCTCATTGTCAAGGGACTTTTGGCTCTGGATTATTGGAATAGAAATTATTATTGCATCTATTTGTTGTGTTGTGGTGAATGCTTTTGGAGTTCATTCGCTGATTCTTCCTTTGCACTGGGGTTTTGGAGATCTTGTCTTGCTATCTTTTGTACCACGTTTTTGTCATCTACAGGTGGAGGCCGAATTGGTTCAAGGAGGACATATTGGTAGGGGAGGACCCTCCCTACTTCTTTCTTGGGTTTCTTCGTTGGTAACAGGGAGTATTACTGTCTTTGACCTTCTATTTCATGTTACTATTGCATTTCGTTTGTATTTCCTCTATACTTGATCTTTCTGATTGAATCGATTTCCTTGGTTTGACAAGTAGAGGAGGTCACACTCATGGGTTAGGGCATCATTTTGGCAAGCAAAATCAACAATTTCTCATTTGATCTCTGCGGGAGCCTTCCTCAACAACAAGGCATCTACTTCCATCACTCAGATATGTTCTCAAGGTAATTTCTCATTCCATGATCTATCCATTTGTCTAAATGCTTCAAACCCTCATAAGTTAAAACCCTCATTTTACATTTTCTCAGATCTAGCAAGATATACTTGGCTTTTGGGTATAAAATTTAAAACCCACCTCTATAGTATCCACGGCAATTCGGATCTATAGTTTGGTGTGGATTGGCCTTCATCCGACCCATTTTCCAAGGCAAAGAAGCTTCTCCAAGGGAGGTCGCATTTCCTAGGAGGGGTGAGTTTGCTAAGATCTAGCACCTGGGTAGGTGAGATCCCACTTGATCCTTCATCTACACATTTAATAACCTACCCCTAGTGTGTCACTTCAGTGATTTTCACCTTGTGGGCCCCATTCCTCATTTTGAAGGTTGAGCCCCACTTGGGTCACTTTGTGATACATTTCAATCTCAGATCTACTGAGATCTAGCCATTGGATGATCCTAATTTTCAAGACCCACCTAGCTTTACACCTCAACATCCATGATCTACAGTTTGGTGGACATCCAACTCCATTTGGCCCATTTCCCAAGGCATTGATCTTTCTCCAAGCCAATTCGACTTTCCTGGATTGTTGGGTTAGCTTGTGGTTTGATCCTTGTCTTGTTGTTACACCCAAAATCTACTCATCATCAGATTTAATGTATACACCCCTGAAGATATCTGGACCAAGTAATCATCCTGGGAGGATTTGTACCTAATTGTGCTAGGTTTTGAAGGGTCATCGCAGGTTGCACACTAGCAACATGCGACGTCGCATCTTGTTCCACTGCAGGATGCGACGAGGTCAGTTAATGGGCAAAAATAGCTTATTCGAGATCCTTCTCAAAACTTGCTCATTTAGGGGCTTATCCCTGACCTCTAGGGGAGCTGGTACTCGACCCCTAACTCTTTGGGAGGATTCCGTATCTCTCTCCTACCATCTCTCAACCTATCCTATCCATACCCTATCCACTTAGTCCTATATAAGTGAGGTTCACTCCCATCGCAAAGGAAGACTATGGTATCTACATGGTGGTGAAATCTCTCTTAGAACATCTCCACTCACCTATTGGAGAACTCATACTTCCTTGGAAGGATATGGCAATCGGCTTTGTCGGAGAAGGGCTACAGCGTTAAGCCTTGGTTGTGGTTCTATATCTCTATCATGTACTCCTCTATTTGCAGTAATACAAATGCTTTCCACCAATGTTGTTCATGTGTGCAATGATATTGAGTAGTTTACCTGCTTAATTGTTTACTTAGATCGCTTATTGTATAGATGTCTTTCACTGGTTTCTCTTGTTTTTTGTCTTGACAGGTCTTGCAGCTTGGATCTGACGACCGTGGGACGCGGATCAACATTCAGGAGAAAGGATTGCGTAATAAAAAGGTAAGACACCTAGTACTTGATCCTTAAGTAGATCTAGGAAATGCATTGGTAGTCTGTTCTATTTGTTCTAGACTCACTTTGAGCTAGGGAGATCCGGCTCACGTCCGCTCGAGTGGATTGTCCGATAACACTTGTTTGCTTGAGTACCTTGACATTGTCATATCCATCCATCAAGCTCATCTTTAGTACTAGTTAGCCCCAATTTGGTCCTTAACTACCCTACATTGGACACGGTACCCAAGGTAGTGGATTTTCTCATGATTGACTAGTACCCTAATCCTGGATCTTAATTCAAACATCATAAGTCACTCACATATACATATTGGACCAATGCTACACAGTTTAAACCACTTGATCCAACCTATTATTCATCTTGTGACTTCATCCATAGATCTAGGGTTCACCATACACCTTACGTACTTCATCTTTATTTGATTTGATCTGGTGTCTTGGTTTGATCTCTTCTATCGGGAGTAGATTTGGGTCTTGTTATCACACAACTTGTAGTTGCCCCTAGTGGTATCCCATCCAGGACGGTAGAGGAGATGGGCAACTAAAGAGGTGACCCAAGAGATGCCACGGTTCCCAATGCAAGGTGGCAGTCACGTCAACCGAGGCACTCTTCGCTTTAGCTCAAGGTGAAACAAGACCTAGGGGGAGACCCTATAACCAATCACAGTTGATTGGACCCAAACAAAGGTTTCTAAAGATAAGTAAATGAAGAGTTACGAAAACCAATGCAAGGTTGAGTGGACCTAGATGTTAAAGTATGGTTGAAGGTGGTTTGGGAGATTGTTAGTGTTTCAACCGATGTATGATTTAGGCCACATAATTAGATATAATGATAAGGTACATCACCATATGCTACACAAGTGGATCCTACTTTCTTGGGATATGTGAAATGGCTTGAAGTGGACCCACAAGGTGAGGCTAAGGGATGAAATTGGTACTAGATGATATGAAATGAGTATATCTATGGATCTAAGTTAATTTTAGGTGTACCCATGTACCGGATCTAGGGTTTGACACAATTCCCAAGGAGTGCGACTTGCTTTGAGGAGGACTAGTGCCTTGTTGGATGGGCTAATGGGGTCAAAAGGTATGTCAAAGTGTAGATCGGGACACCTAGGAGCCAAGTCAAGTGGGCTAATTGGGATAGAGTGGTTGGATCTTGCTAGATCTAGGTTTTCATTAAATGACCCTAAGTGGACCACAATCCCTTGAAACAAGGAATGCTACCCCCAAGGTAGATCATCACAAAATGATACTTTAGACCTAGGTTTCAAGGTATGGCCATTCCAAATCCACAAAAATCTCAAACACCCACTTCTTCAAAGTGGGCGAACTCACTCACCCAAGGGAGTGCGACCTTGCTCAAGGAGGGCTAAAAGGGGGGTTAAGTGGACCAAATCAAGTCCAATGGCCACCAAACTATAGATCCAAGTAGCTTATGCACCAATCTATGTGGATCTAGAAAATCATGTCAATCCAAGGGTTAGATCTTACTATATCTGAGTTTTAAGGTGCCAAGAAATTCAAAAGGGGGTTTTAATCCCTTAAAACATGGAATGATGCCCACAAGGTAGAAATCACCAAAGTAACAATCTGGGGGTAGGTTATCAAGTGTCTAGATTGCAAATCAAGTGGGATCTCACCTATCCATATGTTAGATCTAACCAAACAAGCCTCTCTTAAGGAAGTGCGATTTGGTTCAAGAGGGCTTTTTGCCTTGAAAAGTGTGTCAATTTTAACCCAATCACCACCAAACTATAGATCCCACTAGGGGTGGATGCTATAGAGGTGGGTTCTTAATATCTCTTCAAAAGCAAGGCTAGATCTAAGTAGATCTAAGAAAAACCAAAAACAAGGGTTTTAATCAATTAGGGTTTTTATGATCTAGAAATTATGGATAATTCAAGGAAAAAGAAGATCATACCTTTGGAGCATACCTGGATGAAGAGATGAATGCTAATTGAGACGAGGATTACTTTTGCCAAAGATCAAATGGAGAATTGTTGAAGCCCTCTTGCCAAATCGGTTTTTCCAAGCCACATATGAGTCCCTCTAACCTGTCAAAACCAAGGAGCAAAGCATCAATCAGTTTAACATGTTGAAGGTAGATACAAGCAAGAGAGAGATAAGCATAGAATAGTTGGCACAAAGACAAAACTACTCCCTGTTTAACCAAAACGTCTTCCTCCAAGCTTGAAGGGCAAGCCTCCCCACCAATTCGCACTTCTCAAAAACGTCCTCTTAACCTGTAAAAAAAATATGGCAAATATGCAAGATAGCTACAATAGATCCTCCAGTGCAATGGACAAAAGCATTTACAATCGAAACAACCAACATCCACTCCAATCCAAGCATGTACTCCAAAAGATAGAAATTTTATTCCAAGAGCCAAGAGCCAAAAATCTCTAGATGATTTTACAATGAGAGGCTCCCTCCTTAAATAGGATGGGAAGAGAGTACAATCCTAACCACTTTTTACATGAGTGGCTAAGATTAAAAAATCAAAAGATCTAATCAACGGCTAACAATAAATCATAACAATACATCACATGGATCATCCAATATAATGATGACATCCCCACTAAATGTTACAAAAGGAGGATGACATCATCCACCGGAGGGGTAAAGGTACAAAGATCAACCTCATAATGACTAGGACATGATAAAATAAGCACATGGTGGGGCTAGGAGGCATCAATCCTTACTAGCTCATCCCCAAGGCACAATAAAATAATAAAATATGTCCAAGATAATATAAATGATCAAATCTATCCTCAAAATCTGTGACAGACAAGCAGTAAAAGACCTCCTGTGACCAATGTGGGCATACCCACATGGTGAAAACTGGCTGGAAGATAGTGAGATCACCCTAGAAGACCTCTGTGAAAACCAAATGCCAAAACCTTGCCTCAATTGCCCAAATCGAATTCCTCAGTGACCACTTTATCCCATTTTTTAACTGCCTCGGTAACTGTGAAAGTGCCAAAACTGCCTCCCAGGGCATCTGCGCTGTCCATCTGAGCCCACCAGGCTCTCTAGAAGGGGGGATAAATGGTAAAAACAAGTGACTGGACCACCCCCTCCTCATACAGCGCCCTAGGTGAACTGGCCTCTCATGGCCCCTGCTGCTCAGGCTGGGAAATTAGCCCCAAATCTGGCCAACAAGTGTAAAACTGCATCAATCACTGTCAGAAGTGCCCGGAACTGAAAGATAAGTGTCTCACTGGATCCAGAAGACCCAAATCCACTAGGAATGTGTACTCATACACCATGGGTTGCCCTAATGGGCCAGCTGTAGGGTCCACCATATATGGACAATGCATAATCTGCTGATCTGAAGTAATAAATAAAACTGCTGAACTGCATCAATCATCATCTGCATCATATGTCCATCATATGATCTCATCATCAAGTATGTGGGACCATGAATCATCATCAATAAGCATATATATATGGCCCACATCATCACGGATCCCAAGAATATACAACCAAGGATAAATCACATCAGTAGACTAAGACATGCTTCTCTAATCATTCTCACAGCCAAGCTCAAAGTATAACATCCATTCAGTGGCATTAATCAAGTTAGCATATTCCTTTATTATATTAAATTACTTGCACAATAGTTCAAATGACAAACTCACCCATTGGACATGGTCAAACTGCTAGTGAAGGATGAAGGCTAGGAACAAGGTTGGGCCAAGGGTTTGACTTGTCTAACTTAACTCAAAAAATACTTTGGACTGGGAGAAAGGGGAAAGCTACAAACTCTGTGCTGGACAAAATAACACGGGGAATGGCTGTGCCTCACAAATGGATAAGTTGTTCAGAGAGTGTTCATTCAACTTAGGCATCATGTCTACATCAAGTTGATCCAGGTTCATTAGGATCATTCAGTTTTATTTCATGGCCTTTTTGGCCTACATAACCCTTTGGATCTCAGGTGTGCTGATAAGCACAACTAGTTGCAGCTTGCATCCAGGGAATGTTTTCAAATACATATAAGGTCAGCAATTGTTTAGATATAACTTTTAAGAACCATTGCTTTTTGGACCTTCTTATACTCTTCGAGGAGTATTTTTTAGTTGTTCATCGCTCTTGCCCTTTTTTTTAGTTTCCATGAGCGAATTTATAAGTTTCCATAGGTAGAACATGAGCTTTCAGTTTTAGCCAACAACATCTCAAGTGACTAGGGGGAGTTCAAGCCAATGCCAAACATCAGGACAACCGACCAGAATGATTTAGGCCTACAATCCAACTCACCAAAGGCAAGTTTTGTCACCAACTCAGAGCCGAGACACTCAATATACAGGGATGCGGTCCAAACACAGAGGTAGAAAAATGGGGAAGTCCTCAGTATCAGAAAGTCAAATGAGATAGGTCAAGGTATAAAATCAAATAGGAAAGTCATGTATGGATGGAGTCAAGTGAATATGGAGCCTACACTAGCAGACAACTGGTGTCAGGGAAGACCATATCTATGTAAGGTGGAAAACCAGTGGGTTTTGTTAAATGACCTAAATGTGCAAGCAATTGTCCATTTTATGATTTATAGTTCATTTTAAACAGTTTGCCACATCAGGAATAATATACCAAGCAGATGCTGTGAACATAACTAAATCAACAAGATAATAATCCACAGTCAGTGATAACATATCCATAGATCATACAACATCATCATAGTAATAATCATCATACACCATCTGAAACACTGCTGCAATACATCTCTAAGCACTGAACTGAAACTGTATGGGATAAAGGGTCACATCGGTGATCAAATCTGAACTCTCAAGGCTCAGCCTTGACACAAGGTCTAACATAAGTCTGAATAATATACTGCTTTGATCATGAGTGATCCAAAATATACAATCATCATAGCCATGCTCTGAATAATGGAAGCTCTGGAATATGCAGATATCTGCTAAGCAAGAATAGTAGCCCTGCTACTATGGTGTGATAACAGGTCTCCCCCTTTGTTGTCTTGGGCTAGATAACATAAAGTGACGATTGCCTCGATTGGCGTGACAACCATCCATTGGGAGTCGAGGCTATCTTGGTTGCCCATCCCCTCTGCCATCCATCTTGGATCCATCTCTAGGGGCAACTACAAGTCAAGTGATAACAAGGCCTCAATACCATGGATTGCATCTTGCTCAAAAGCAAAACTTTATCTAGAAAAAGGTATGCCCCACAAAGTGTGGCATAACAATAGGCACATGGGACTTTTTTCAAACACTTTCATCAGCTTATTTTTCATACGTGTGGATCAATGAGTGGGTGCGATCAAAGGCTGTGTAATTGAGATGGAGAGTGCAAGGGGGACCTACCTTGCATGAACTTGTGTGCCATATATTAAAATATTTGATTAAACTTTAGTGCGCCCTCCTCTAACCAAGGTAAAGATGAAATTATACCATAGTAAAGTGCCAAAAGGGGGAGCACTTTCTCTTTTAATCATATGTAGTCATTATGTATACAAAAAAATGGGCAAAACACCTTTTTCCCTTAGGGCGTTGTTATCACACAACTTGTAGTTGCCCCTAGTGGTATCCCATCCGGGACGGTAGAGGAGTCAGGCAACTAAAGAGGTGACCCAAGAGATGCCACGGTTCCCAATGCAATGTGGGAGTCACGTCAACCGAGGCACTCTTCAACTTTAGGTCAAAGTGTAACTAGACCAAGGGGGAGACCCTATACCCCAATCACAGTTGATTGGATCCAAACAAGGGTTTCTAAATGTAGATAAGTAATGAGTGACGGAAACCAATGCAAGGCTAAGTGGACCTAAAGGTTAAGGTATGGTTGGGGGTGATGTAAGAGAATGTTAGTGTTTCAACCTATGTATGGTTTAGGCCACATGATGGGGTATGATAACTAGGTGTAGTACCATGTGTTTACACAAGTGGGTTCAATGTTCTTGGGAAGTGTGAAAAGGTTCTAGGTAGGCCCACAAGGTGAAGTTAGGTGTGAGGTTGGTACTATAGGCTAGATGTAGGCTAGATCTATGAGTTTGAGTTGGTTATAGGAGTACCCATGTATTAGATCTAGGGTTTGACACAAATCCCAAGGAGTGCGACTTGCTTGGAGAAGGACTAGTGCCTTATTGGATGGGCTAATGGGGTCAAGAAATATGTCAAAGTGTAGATCGAGACACCTAGAAGCCAAGTCAAGTGGATTGAAGGAGATCCAATGGTTGGATCTTACTAGATCTAGGTTTTTATGTGATTATCCCAAGTGGACCACAATCCCTTGAAACAAGGAATGCAACCCCCAAAGCGGATCGTGACAAAAAGACAGTATGGACCTAGGTTTCAAGGCATGGGCATTCCAAATCCACAAGAATCTCAAGCACCCACCTCCTCAAAGTGGACCAACTCAAATTTTCAAGGGGGTGCGATTTTGCTCAAGGAGGGCTAAAATGAGGGTTTGGTGGACCAAATCAAGTCCAATGGCCACCAAACTGTAGATCCAAGTAGCTAGTACCCCGATCTATGTATGTTCAAAATTTCAAGTGAACCCAATGGCCAGATCTTAGTAGATCTGAGTTTTAAGATGCCAAGAGAATCAAAAGGGGGTTTTAACCCCTTAAAACATGGAGAGATGTCCACAAGGTAGTTTTCACCAAAGTAAAGATGTGGGTATAGGTTATCAAGTGTCGAGATTTCAAATCAAGTGGGATCTCACCTACCCATGTGCTAGATCTAACCCAACAAGCTTCTCTTAGGAAAATCGATTTAGGTTCAAGAGGGCTTTTTGCATTGAAAAGTGTGTCAATTTTTAGCCAATCACCACCAAACTATAGATCCAACTAGGGGTGGATCCTATAGAGGTGGGTTTTTAATATCTTTTCAATTGCAAGGCTAGATCTAAGTAGATCTAAGAAATACCAAAATTGGGGTTTTGATTAATTAGGGTTTTATGACCAATGAAGATAGAATGGATGAAAGAGGCACATACCTTGTAGATCTTACCTCAATTGCTTGTGGCCACCTTGCAAGTTGATAGCATTCTCCTATGTGTATATTCAAGAGTGAGATCTAAGTGCCTTAACCAAAACGTCCTTCTCCAAGATAGCCAAATCGTCCTCCTCCTACAAGACAAGATCAAAGAAACAAGTCAAGCAAGATGATTATGAAAATGGTAGAAAGATGTA
The DNA here is from genome assembly GCA_027924585.1 of Larix kaempferi. NCBI lineage: Eukaryota > Viridiplantae > Streptophyta > Pinopsida > Pinales > Pinaceae > Larix > Larix kaempferi. The sequence goes on along the minus strand of BSBM01001312.1, from coordinate 10,435,922 downwards.
ATAGAAAGCATCAACTATGTCACGAAGATACAATAATGATACTCCCTGTCACAAGATCAACCCAAGAGAGAATATGTGGATCCCTCCAACAATAACCCTCATGAAGTCGCCCTCCTCTCTCCAATTCGACTTTCCTGTCAAAAGATTAGTAAAGGCACCAAAATCCACAATGATACATAGAAGAGATACTGTATATTCAATTTGCAAGAGAATCCACAATGCAAGAGAGATGTGCTCCACAAAAAATCTTCTATTCCAATATTCCAGAGCTCCAAAGGTGAGCTTTACAATGGGGGGTCTCCTCCTTATATAGGATAATAAAGACCAAAACCCTATACCACTCTACAATACTACATCAAATGAGTGGTTGAGATTATAAGATCTCATCATACAATCAATGGCTAGGATGAACCATAACATAATATCACTTGGATCACCCAATATAACAAAAGCGCCCTCACTAAATGGTACAATGGAGGGTGACGTCATCCCACTAGAGGGGTAAAAAGTACAATGATCCACCTCATGATGACTAGGACATGATAAAATAAGCACATGGTGGGGCTAGGAGGCATCAATCCTTACTAGCTCATCCCCAAGGCACAATAAAATAATAAAATATGTCCAATATAATAGAAATGACCAAAACTGTCCTCAGAATCCATGACAGTCAAGCAGTAAATGTCCTCCTGTGATCAATCCGGGCATACCCACATGGTGAAAACTGACTGGAAGATAGTGATGCCACCCTGGAAGACCTCTGTGAAGACCAAATGCCAAAACCTTGCCTCAATTGCTCAAATCGATTTCCTCAGTGACCACTTTATCCCATTTTTTAACTGCCTCGGGAACTGTGAAAGTGCCAAAACTGCCTCCTAGGGTGCCAGCGCTGTCAATCTGAGCCCACCAGGCTCTCCGGAAGGGGGGATAAATGGTAATAACAAGTGGCTGGACCACCCCCTCCATCATCAGCGCCCTAGGTGAACTGGCCTCTCGGGGTCCCTACTGCTCAGGCTAGGAAATCGGCCCCAAATCTGGTCAACAAGTGTAAAACTGCATCAATCACTGTCAGAAGTGCCCGGAACTGAAAGATAAGTGTCTCAATGGATCCAGAAGACCCAAATCCACTAGGAATGAGTACTCATACACCCTGGGTTGCCCTAATGGGCCAGCTGTAGGGTCCACCATATATGGACAATGTATAATCTGCTGATCTGAAGTAGTAATAAACCTGCTGAACTGGATCAAACATCATCTGCATCATATGTCCATCATATGATATCATCATCAAACATGTGGGCCCATCAATCATCATCAATAATCATCCATACATGGTCCACATCATCACGGATCCCAAGAATATATAATCAAGGATAAATCACATCAGTAGACTAAGACAATGCTTCTTTAATCACTCTCACAGTTAAGCTCAAAGTATAAATTCCATTCAGTGGCATTAATCAAGTTAACATATTCCGTTGTTATCTAAAATTACTTGCACAATAGTTCAAATGACAAATTCACCCATTGGACATGGTCAAACTGCTAGTGAAGGATGAAGGCTAGGAGCAAGGTTGGGCCAAGGGGTTGACTTGTCTAACTTAACTCAAAAATACTTTGGACTGGGGAAAGGGGGAAGCTACAAACTCTGTGTTGGACAAAAGAACACGGGGGATGGCTGTGTCTCACAAATGGGTAAGTTGTTTAGAGAGTGCTTATTCAACTTAGGCATCATGTCTACATCAAGTTGATCCAGGTTCATTAGGATCATTCAATTTTATTCCATGGCCTTTTTGGCCTACATAACCCTTCGGATTTCAGATGTGCTGAGAAGCACAACTAGTTGCAGCTTGCATCCAAGGCATGTTTTTCAAATATTTATAAGGTCAGCAATTGTTTAGATATAACTTTTAAGAACCATTGCTTTTTGGACCTTTCTTATACTCTTCGAGGAGTATTTTTAGCTGTTCATCGCTCTTGCCCTTTTTTTTTTGTTTCCATGGGCGAATTTATAAGTTTCCATAGGTAGAACATGAGCTTTCAGTTTTAGCCAACAACATCTCAAGTGACTAGGGGGAGTTCGAGCCAATGCCAAACATCGGGACAACCGACCAGAATGATTTAGGCCTACAATCCAACTCACCAAAGGCAAGTTTTGTCACCAACTCAGAGCCGAGACACTGAATAAACAGGGATGCGGTCCAAACACAGAGGTAGAAAAATGGGGAAGTCCTCGGTATCAGAAAGTCAAATGAGACAAGTCAGGGTTTAAAGTCAAACAGGAAGGTCATGTATGGATGGAGACAAGTGAATATGGAGCCTACACTAGCAGACAACTGGTGTCGGGAAAGACCATATCTATGTAAGGTGAAAAACCAGTAAGTTTTGTTAAATGACCTAAATGTGCAAGCAATTGTCCATTTTATGATTTACAGTTCATTTTAAATAATTTGCCACATCAGGAATAACATACCAAGCACATGCTATGATCATGACTAAATCAACAAGATAATAATCCACAGTCAGTGAGAACATATCCATAGATCATACAACATCATCATAATAATAATCATCCAATATCATCTGAAACACTGTTGTAATATATCTCTAGGCACTGAACTGAAACTGTAATGGGATAAGTAGTCACATCAGTCATCAAATCTGAACTCTCAAGGCTCAGCCTTGACACAAGGTCATACATAAATCTGAATAATGTACTGCTCTGATCATGAGTGATCCAATATATATATAGCCATGCTCTGGAATAATGTAAGCTCTGGAATGTGCAGATATCTGCTGTACAAGAATAGTAGCCCTGCTACTATGGTGTGATAACATCTGGTTCCAGCTGGGACAAGTGCTCTAAGGGAGAGAGCGCTTGAGAACCTCAGAATCTCTGGTCTCGAACTGCTCTGCATCAATCTTCAATCCAGCACTGCACCATCCTTGCTTTCAGCTTTTATCTTGCACCTGTTCCTGCTCTCACAAACACTAGAATACCATCATGGAGCATGTATGGGACAAATATAAAATAAAACGAAACTGAAATCTAATCTAAAGCATAAAATGCGCCAAAATATAAATATAAACTAACATGGCATATATTATTCATTTATCATTTTCATTTACTGTGCAGGAGGAAAAGAATACTTCTTCAATCAGGCAATTTGCACAGGCAGCCACAAATAGAAATGCCAACTACAATTTCTTAAATGCATGCAGGAGAAAAGACAAACTTAGGAAGGAGCAAGGCTCAACTCAATAAAGGATGAACACAAGCAGACATTCCAGGCAGAAAAAGAAAAATCACACAAATCCTACTGCTCAAGTGAGCTTATTCAAGACCTACCTACCCTACTCTTAACTAATCAGCACAAATGTTAGGTAAAATCATAAATCCAGTGTAACCACTCATCAAATAGGTTAATGGTTCTTCTTAGATTTTTGTTGATAAAACAAGTCAAGATTGGACTAAAGACTATTGAATTTGAGAGCCCAATCTTCTTAGCTTGTTCAGAAATTGAAGAAAAATTTGAGTGGGGCAAAATGAGATCATGCCAATAAAAATGATTGATGCAAACATCCTCTATCCAAGAATTGACAGGATCATAAAATTTATGCAAATGATTGTTTAAATTTGATGGAGGGAAAACATATGGCATTTGATTTAATGAACTACTTTCCTCATTTACTTTACTTGCATATTCAATACCAAGCTTGGAAAAATCGCCGAAAAATCGCGACTTTTTGTAAAAGTCGCGAGGTGAAGGCCCTGCCGAAAAATCGGCGCTTAAAAATCGCGATTTTTTAAAAAATCAGCGATTTCCGACTTTTTCAAAAAATGGGCGATTTTTTCGAAAAAATCGCGAGTTGAAGGAAAAAATCGTCCAGGCTTTTTCAGAGTTTTAAAAACTCGGGTTTTTTTTTTATAAATTTGATAAGTTTTGTACATGTAACATTGATGTCAACAGTTTTTTTTATAAATTTGATGAGTTTTGTACATGTAACATTGATGTCAACAGTACTAAATGGTAATGTTAAAATTAAAGTAAAAGTGACATTCTCTTTATCTTTCATTTTCCATCCTTTTACTTAAATTTGTAACATTACCATTAATTGTTTCAGGATGTTTGAGAGTGGTTCCAACCTCATCAGACTTCATATGCAAAAAGTAGGATTTTAGATCCCATTTAAAATTCAACAGACTTAATGGTTTTCAGGATTTCAGGATTCCAACGTTTCTAGTGGATTCTATCATGTATCTGGGTAAGGGATTGGAATTTAATGAAGTACATCAAACTCTCTATGTACCTTGATGTTGGTGGTGTCGATGCCTGATTGTTAAAGTTGTTTGAATTCCACTGTCATGACCTTAATAAAAAAATGTATCCTTCAGTCAAGCAAAATCACTTATTAAGCATGGGAAGCTCTTTCTACCTTATTTTAACGCTTGGATTAAGAAGTTTGAACAAAATTGTAGGGTGTTAATTGATGTCCTTGGAGGATCAACTTCGAGATTGGAAGCAGAGGCAAAGTCTAGAGCCTAGAGGTGGGGGAACATGGTGCTATTGATGAATATGATCTCGACATAGACAATGATTTTGATGATTATGTTTTTTCAATTTTGATTTAGATATGTATTGCGCTTGGTGCCATTTTGATAATATTTTGTCTCTAATGGTTTGGAATCATAGCTTGGAATCTTTAATATATATTTTTTTCATTAAAATTGTAAAATTTTATGTATTTTTTAACAGTCTGAGTCATTGAAATCAAACCACTCCAAGTTATTTGCATCCACTACATCTATATATTAGTGATTTCTACATATTTATGTTCCAATGTGTTTATCTGATGTTATTGTTGCTTTATATGTTTAAAATTCTGAAAAAAATGAATGTATTTTGTATTTTTTAATGTTTGCCGACTTTTTCCGATTTTTTCCGATTTTTTCGCCGATGTTGCCGAGAAATTGTTTTCGGGACCCTTGCCGACTTTTTGCCGAGTCCGACTTTTTCAACGTTGTTCAATACAGTTCTCCTTGGGACTGATGATCAAATAAAAACCAAGTGGGGACAAATCAAGGCTTGAAAGACGAAAAATCAAAACTAGACCCACTTGATGCTCAAAAATGGAGATAAGATGAAATTGATCTTTAAACACCTTTTCTAGCCACCAAGAATGATTGATAATTTGACAACAAGCATCATTGTTCCAAGGTGACTGAAAAGGGAAATGAAGTGCTTTTTCTCCAATCATGCAATCGTGCTTATACTTCCTATTGAAAAAATCCAAGGCAAAAATTTGACTAGAGCACCAACCCAAAGATGATTGAAAGAGTTGGGAAGGGAGGGTGGATTGCAAATATGAAAATTCTCCCAAATGAATAAATAAGTTTGACTTTGGATTTTGACAAAAGAAAGCACTCTTTACTCTAGGAATGATTTCAAACATTTGAGGAACAAATTGAGGACAAGATTCTAATTTTAAGAATTGGATGAAGCTATCTTGACTAAGGATGGAAAAAGAAAAATTTAAAGACTCAATATAAGAAGTAGAACAAGGATTAGAGCATCTAGTGTGATTCACTAATTCATCCTCCTCTGTTGATTCATCATTAAATTCATATGAGGACAAATGATCATTTTTATTTAATTTGTCAGGGAGAAAATTAACAAGCTCATTTAAAATATCCTGATTATTTGCACAATGATCATGTGAAATCACCACTAACGGATCTTGGTCAATGTCCCTACTTTCTTCTTCTTCAATAAGGTGATAAGGAATTGGATGATCAATAAAGCTAGAATGACTAATGAGTTCCTCCGGAGGAAGAACTTCAATAGACTTGTTGACTAAAGGCTCTGTTATCACATATATAGTAGCCGGGCTACCATACATTATTTTTCTCATTCCAGTACACTATTCAGCCAGTTCCCTTGCATTTGAGATGCCGAGATGAGCATCTATATTGGATCACTACCAGATTGTGGACAGCAGTTGCATTCCCCATGCCATGACTGAGTTTCAGGACACTCAGAGAGATGACCGATGTAGCCATTATATCATTGGTACAGAGCAGACAGCAGTGCCCAGAGTTACAGCAGCAGTCTCAGAGGATAGATGATGGTACAGGTTGATGAGCTTTCAGGTATATGACTCAGCAGGTATATCATTGTGTTATGGTTAGATTGCTTTTATACTTATTCTTATAGCATGTCTTAGCACTTAGTGTCATGATCTGGCGATCATATAGATATTTGGACCTGGTTGACCTATTATATATATCATATTGTCCCTACTCAGACTTAGAAGTTCACTATTCATACTCATTGGTTTTACCCTCCTTAGGGAGAATAGAGGTGATCATTACACCATACTTTGGCTTGCTAGTGTCGGCTCCATCATTTCATTGTCTTCATCCATCCATGGCCTACCTTTTAGATTATCACCCTGACTTACTACTTGACTAGTGGCATGGAGGATTTTTCCCCACTGTAGCCTCTGTATTGGATGAGCTTCCCTGTTTATTGTGTCTCGGCTCTGAGTTGGTGACAAAACTTACCTATGGTGAGTTGGAGTTCCTTGTGAATTCCCCCTAGTCGCTAAAGTTGTGTTGGCTAAACCTGAAACTTTTAGTGCTGCCATCAATACAAAATCTGGAAAATAAAATGCTATATCTTGTATGAAAAACCCATTCATACAATGTGTTTTTAAACACACATGAATGAAAGGAATGCCAAATGAAAATGGCCATGAAAAATAAAATGTTATATCTTTTGGAAAAAATAAATACCTAGGTAAACAAGTTGTCCATGACACACCTAGAAGTGCTCAGGTAAACAAGTGCCTTAAAAACACACCTGCAGCAGAAAGCCTAAGAGAAAATGTAAATCTATGCAATGTGTTTGTAAACACACATAGATCAAGGCTATGGAAACTTCAGGCCCAAAAAACAATGAAACTTAAATGCTATATCTAAACAATTGCTGGCCTTATTTGTATTATGGATTGTGCGCATCTGTGAAGGTGAATAAACCCTCTTTAAACAACTCATCCATTTGTGAGACACCGCCATTCCCTGTGTTATTGCTCATTCAGTATATACTATGGTGTATTCCCTTTCCCTTGCCAAAGTGTCACAAGGTCAAGACAGTTAAGTCATCCCTTAGCCTAGCCAAGTTAATTTAGCCTTCACCCTGCACTAGCAAATTGATCACAACTATGAAGTGAGTATGATCCTGAAAGTCTAGTCTGAGTAATAATAATAATTAACGACACTATATATTTGGATGTAGATCGCCAGTTATGATCATTATGTGTTATAATTGTTATTTGAATAAGTTGTAAAGCATGTATTAACCTTGATACTTTTCAGCAGCCTTGGATGATGGTCTGAGTTATATTTGGTCTTGGTTAGACCTAGTTTGACCATGGAGGACCATGGGACATGAGATGTTAGACCTTATGATGATATGGATAGATGATATATGGTCTATGTACACATACATGATGATTCTATGCAGCAGCTACAGGGTTATGATGATGATTCTTGGGGTACAGCAGTGTTTGATCATTTACAGAGCATTATTATTGGCCTTGTTCCGGTATATTGGATATTTATTTTGATCATGCAGAGACTCATATGGTGTATGAGTACACATCTTGGATAGATTTGGACCTTCTGAGTCCAATGGGACAGTTTGTTTTCAGTTCCGGGCACTTACAGTGATGATTGAGCCTCAGTAGGCTATCCCAGTGCAGTTTTTGTCTGTTGGAGGCCCTGTCAGAGCAGAGATGACTTTTATCCGGTTGACCTAGGGCGCTGATGATGAAGGGGGTGGTCCAGCCACTTGTTTTTACCATTATACCCCCCTTCCGGACACATTGGTGCCCTCACCTTGACAGCGCCAGCACTCCAGGAGGCTGTTTGGGGCAGTTTCACACTTCCCGAGGCATTTCAGGATTGGTAGAAATGGCTATTGAGGAAATCGATTTGGGCTACTGAGGCAAAGTTATGGCATGGGATGATCAGTGATGATAGATCGGGACCTTCCACACCTCCTCCAGCAGTTTCAGCTTCATCGGGGCCCGCATCCATCATTTATGGCACTTTCTGTGGATTTTTGAGGTCTTTTGAGGACCACTACTTCACTATGGAGGCACGATTTGGTACATTCATGATTATTTATTGGTTATTGTGCTATGGGGATTGACCAAGGAGGGATAAAATTACCCCTTGGACCCACCATAAGCCTCTTATGATATTTCATCATCATGATTTGGTGGGATTCCCCTCTTCTAGGGCGATTTTGTCCACTTATGTTATATTTTATGTGTGATCCATGTATTATATTGTTGAGCTCATCTCAACCATTGATTAGACCTTTGTATCTTATAATCTTAGCCACTCATTCAAAAAGTGGTTAGGGTTTTGGTGCCTCTCCTTCATATTTAAAGGAGAGAGCCTCTCATTGTAAAGGGACTTTTGGCTCTGGATTATTGGAATAGAAAATTATTATTGCATCTATCTCCAGTGTTGTGGTGAATGTTTTTGGTGTTCGTTCGTTGGTTCTTCCTTTGCACTGAGTTATTGGAGATCTTGTTTGCCATATATTTTGTACCACGATTTTGCATCTACAGGTGGAGGCCGATTTGCTTGGAGGAGGAGGTATTGGTAGGGGAAGACTCTCCCTACTTCTTCTTTGGAGCTCTTCGTTGGTAACAGGGAGTATTACTGTCCCAGGACCTTCTATTTCATGTTACTATTTGCATTTCTCTTGTATTTCTTCCATACTTGATCTTACTGATTGAATCTTCATTCCTTGGTTTGACAGGTAGAGGAAGGCGCACTTGTGGGCTAGGGCATCAAATCGGCAAGCAAATCAACAATCTCTCATTTGATCTCTGCGGGAATCTTCCTCAACATCAAGGCATCTCATCCACATCACTCAGGTATGATCTCAAGGTAAGTTCTATCTCCATGATCTATCCAATTGTCAAAAACACTTAAAACCCTAATTAATCAAAACCCCATTTTTACATTTTCTCAGATCTACTTAGATCTAGTGGGTTATTGGGCATAATATTGAAAACCCACCTCTATAGCATCCACGGCATCCCGGATCTATAGTTTGGTGAGGATTGGCTTCCGTTTGACCCCTCTCCCATACCAACTTGGCTTCTCCCAAGCAAGGCGCACTTCACTGATTGAGCCGGTTGACCTAGATTTAAGTGGTGGGTGTTTGAGATTCCACTTGATTTGACATCTACACATCCAATAACATACACCCAGGTTGTCCCTTTCCTGAAATTCACCTTGTGGGCCCCATTCCACATTTTAAGGGATTTAATCCCCATTTTGGACCACTTGGAACACTTAAACTCAGATCTACTAAGATCTAACCGGTGGATTGCCACGAAATTATAGATCCATATTCCTACCTGACTGATCTACCCGGATCTAAAATTTGGGTGCCATTCGACTTGTCTTGACCCACCTAAACCCCACTTTCAGTCTCCTTGGGTAAAGTCGCACCACCTTGGAGAAGTGAGTTCACTCACTTCTAGGAACTGGGTACTTGAGATTATTGCAGATCTGAAACCGAAATAATTCAAAACCTAGGTCTAGACTATCACTTTGTCAAATCTTGCCTTGGGGACAGCATTCCTTGTTTTAAGGGATTGTGGTCCACTTGGGTCAAACCTAGATCTAGACACATTCAACCATCAAGACCTATATTGCCCACTTGTCTCATGTTGTAGGAGTCCTAAACCATAAGTCAACCCCACTTTAACTCCACTTCCCAATTCCCAAGGCACTGGTTTCTCTACAAGGTAATTCAACTTTCCTAGATTGTTGGATTGACTTGTGGTTTGACCTATGCATGGTAGACTATACCTTTGAAGACATCATGAACCATGGTCAAGCTTGTCTCATGTACTAGTTAGCCCCAATACAACCCTTAACTATCCTGCATTGGACACGGTTCCCAAGGCAGTGGATCTTTTGACATTGACCTAGTACATTCATCCTAGATCTCACTTCAAACATTATAAGTCACTCTCACATCAACTATGAACCACAGCTATACCTATTGAAACCCCACTTGGCTTGTGACTTCATCTTTAGGTCTAGGATAAACCATACACCTAACTTCACTTGGAAATACCCTGATTTGGTGTCTTGGTCTTGATCTCTCCTGTCGGGAGTAGATCGGGTCTCCCCCTTTGTTGTCTGGGCTAGATAACATAAAGTGAAGGTTGCCTCGACTGGCGTGACAACCATATATTGGAGGTCGAGGTGATCGTGGTTGCACCTTTTGAGTTGCCCTTCCCTATTGCCATCCATGACTGGATCCATCCATAGGGGTAACTACAGTTTAGGTGATAACAGGCTCATCCTTAGAAATTTCCTCAAGATCATGACTAGGGCTACCTAAAAAGGAATTTGAAAACTTATGATTTATACAATGATTATGGATTTGACTTTCAATTGACTCAAAAGTGGAAGACTTATCCTCAAAAGAAATTGGGCAGGAGGGGTTATCTTCGGATGTTGACAATTCACTTGATGTTTGATTATTAACAGATTCAACAATAGGATCAAAAAGGGGAAGGTTTTGATTTGAAAAATAAATATCATCGGATTCACTTCCCCATTTTTCTAAGAAATTTTGCTCAAACATGTCATACCCGGAAATGCTATTGGGCTTCAAATCTAAGAACCAGATCTCAGCTCTTCCTTTGAAGGACGAAGCCAATAGTTTCATACACACATCCTCATGGGTTATGGATAAATCTTTAATAATTTCCCTAAAAAGTTCGAGGTGTCTTTTAGCAGATACTTCATGACTTCCATCAAATTTAGACAACCTTTCACGGGCTTGATGAGGGATGTGATGAGGATACCCAACAATTTTTGAGAAGTCAAAAACTTTCAAACGACCAAAAGTCCTAGGCCGCTCAGAAGCAGCCATGGATGGCAAAAAAAAAAATTATTTTTATTTTTTATTTTTTTATTTTAATTTTAATTTTTTAATTTTTAATTTTTATTATTAAATCCAAAACCTAAATACAAAAAGATGCACCTCATGGGCTCTAGATAATGATAGGATCGATCACCAGTGGAGTCGCTTATGTGGAGTCGCCAGGTAGACTTTAAAACTCTTCTACCAAGATGTATGTCGTTTAAAGTGCAGGGAGAGAGTAAAACATATGTTGAACCAAGGTAGGCCTCTACCTCCCCGGCAACGGCGCCAAAAATGTTATCACACAACTTGTAGTTGCCCCTAGTGGTATCCCATCCGGGACGGTAGAGGAGTCAGGCAACTAAAGAGGTGACCCAAGAGATGCCACAGTTCCCAATGCAATGTGGGAGTCACGTCAACCGAGGCACTCTTCAACTTTAGGTCAAAGTGTAACTAGACCAAGGGGGAGACCCTATACCCCAATCACAGTTGATTGGATCCAAACAAGGGTTTCTAAATGTAGATAAGTAATGAGTTACGGAAACCAATGCAAGGCTAAGTGGACCTAAAGGTTAAGGTATGGTTGGGGGTGATGTAAGAGAATGTTAGTGTTTCAACCTATGTATGGTTTAGGCCACATGATGGGGTATGATAACTAGGTGTAGTACCATGTGTTTACACAAGTGGGTTCAATGTTCTTGGGAAGTGTGAAAAGGTTCTAGGTAGGCCCACAAGGTGAAGTTAGGTGTGAGGTTGGTACTATAGGCTAGATGTAGGCTAGATCTATGAGTTTGAGTTGGTTATAGGAGTACCCATGTATTAGATCTAGGGTTTGACACAAATCCCAAGGAGTGCGACTTGCTTGGAGAAGGACTAGTGCCTTATTGGATGGGCTAATGGGGTCAAGAAATATGTCAAAGTGTAGATCGAGACACCTAGAAGCCAAGTCAAGTGGATTGAAGGAGATCCAATGGTTGGATCTTACTAGATCTAGGTTTTTATGTGATTATCCCAAGTGGACCACAATCCCTTGAAACAAGGAATGCAACCCCCAAAGCGGATCGTGACAAAAAGACAGTATGGACCTAGGTTTCAAGGCATGGGCATTCCAAATCCACAAGAATCTCAAGCACCCACCTCCTCAAAGTGGACCAACTCAAATTTTCAAGGGGGTGCGATTTTGCTCAAGGAGGGCTAAAATGAGGGTTTGGTGGACCAAATCAAGTCCAATGGCCACCAAACTGTAGATCCAAGTAGCTAGTACCCCGATCTATGTATGTTCAAAATTTCAAGTGAACCCAATGGCCAGATCTTAGTAGATCTGAGTTTTAAGATGCCAAGAGAATCAAAAGGGGGTTTTAACCCCTTAAAACATGGAGAGATGTCCACAAGGTAGTTTTCACCAAAGTAAAGATGTGGGTATAGGTTATCAAGTGTCGAGATTTCAAATCAAGTGGGATCTCACCTACCCATGTGCTAGATCTAACCCAACAAGCTTCTCTTAGAAAAATCGATTTAGGTTCAAGAGGGCTTTTTGCATTGAAAAGTGTGTCAATTTTTAGCCAATCACCACCAAACTATAGATCCAACTAGGGGTGGATCCTATAGAGGTGGGTTTTTAATATCTTTTCAATTGCAAGGCTAGATCTAAGTAGATCTAAGAAATACCAAAATTGGGGTTTTGATTAATTAGGGTTTTATGACCAATGAAGATAGAATGGATGAAAGAGGCACATACCTTGTAGATCTTACCTCAATTGCTTGTGGCCACCTTGCAAGTTGATAGCATTCTCCTATGTGTATATTCAAGAGTGAGATCTAAGTGCCTTAACCAAAACGTCCTTCTCCAAGATAGCCAAATCGTCCTCCTCCTACAAGACAAGATCAAAGAAACAAGTCAAGCAAGATGATTATGAAAATGGTAGAAAGATGTAATAGAAAGCATCAACTATGTCACGAAGATACAATAATGATACTCCCTGTCACAAGATCAACCCAAGAGAGAATATGTGGATCCCTCCAACAATAACCCTCATGAAGTCGCCCTCCTCTCTCCAATTCGACTTTCCTGTCAAAAGATTAGTAAAGGCACCAAAATCCACAATGATACATAGAAGAGATACTGTATATTCAATTTGCAAGAGAATCCACAATGCAAGAGAGATGTGCTCCACAAAAAATCTTCTATTCCAATATTCCAGAGCTCCAAAGGTGAGCTTTACAATGGGGGGTCTCCTCCTTATATAGGATAATAAAGACCAAAACCCTATACCACTCTACAATACTACATCAAATGAGTGGTTGAGATTATAAGATCTCATCATACAATCAATGGCTAGGATGAACCATAACATAATATCACTTGGATCACCCAATATAACAAAAGCGCCCTCACTAAATGGTACAATGGAGGGTGACGTCATCCCACTAGAGGGGTAAAAAGTACAATGATCCACCTCATGATGACTAGGACATGATAAAATAAGCACATGGTGGGGCTAGGAGGCATCAATCCTTACTAGCTCATCCCCAAGGCACAATAAAATAATAAAATATGTTCAATATAATAGAAATGACCAAAACTGTCCTCAGAATCCATGACAGTCAAGCAGTAAATGTCCTCCTGTGATCAATCCGGGCATACCCACATGGTGAAAACTGACTGGAAGATAGTGATGCCACCCTGGAAGACCTCTGTGAAGACCAAATGCCAAAACCTTGCCTCAATTGCTCAAATTGATTTCCTCAGTGACCACTTTATCCCATTTTTTAACTGCCTCGAGAACTGTGAAAGTGCCAAAACTGCCTCCTAGGGTGCCAGCGCTGTCAATCTGAGCCCACCAGGCTCTCCGGAAGGGGGGATAAATGGTAATAACAAGTGGCTGGACCACCCCCTCCATCATCAGCGCCCTAGGTGAACTGGCCTCTCGGGGTCCCTACTGCTCAGGCTGGGAAATCGGCCCCAAATCTGGTCAACAAGTGTAAAACTGCATCAATCACTGTCAGAAGTGCCCGGAACTGAAAGATAAGTGTCTCAATGGATCCAGAAGACCCAAATCCACTAGGAATGAGTACTCATACACCCTGGGTTGCCCTAATGGGCCAGCTGTAGGGTCCACCATATATGGACAATGTATAATCTGCTGATCTGAAGTAGTAATAAACCTGCTGAACTGGATCAAACATCATCTGCATCATATGTCCATCATATGATATCATCATCAAACATGTGGGCCCATCAATCATCATCAATAATCATCCATACATGGTCCACATCATCACGGATCCCAAGAATATATAATCAAGGATAAATCACATCAGTAGACTAAGACAATGCTTCTTTAATCACTCTCACAGTTAAGCTCAAAGTATAAATTCCATTCAGTGGCATTAATCAAGTTAACATATTCCGTTGTTATATAAAATTACTTGCACAATAGTTCAAATGACAAATTCACCCATTGGACATGGTCAAACTGCTAGTGAAGGATGAAGGCTAGGAGCAAGGTTGGGCCAAGGGGTTGACTTGTCTAACTTAACTCAAAAATACTTTGGACTGGGGAAAGGGGGAAGCTACAAACTCTGTGTTGGACAAAAGAACACGGGGGATGGCTGTGTCTCACAAATGGGTAAGTTGTTTAGAGAGTGCTTATTCAACTTAGGCATCATGTCTACATCAAGTTGATCCAGGTTCATTAGGATCATTCAATTTTATTCCATGGCCTTTTTGGCCTACATAACCCTTCGGATTTCAGATGTGCTGAGAAGCACAACTAGTTGCAGCTTGCATCCAAGGCATGTTTTTCAAATATTTATAAGGTCAGCAATTGTTTAGATATAACTTTTAAGAACCATTGCTTTTTGGACCTTTCTTATACTCTTCGAGGAGTATTTTTAGCTGTTCATCGCTCTTGCCCTTTTTTTTTTGTTTCCATGGGCGAATTTATAAGTTTCCATAGGTAGAACATGAGCTTTCAGTTTTAGCCAACAACATCTCAAGTGACTAGGGGGAGTTCGAGCCAATGCCAAACATCGGGACAACCGACCAGAATGATTTAGGCCTACAATCCAACTCACCAAAGGCAAGTTTTGTCACCAACTCAGAGCCGAGACACTGAATAAACAGGGATGCGGTCCAAACACAGAGGTAGAAACATGGGGAAGTCCTCGGTATCAGAAAGTCAAATGAGACAAGTCAGGGTTTAAAGTCAAACAGGAAGGTCATGTATGGATGGAGACAAGTGAATATGGAGCCTACACTAGCAGACAACTGGTGTCGGGAAAGACCATATCTATGTAAGGTGAAAAACCAGTAAGTTTTGTTAAATGACCTAAATGTGCAAGCAATTGTCCATTTTATGATTTACAGTTCATTTTAAATAATTTGCCACATCAGGAATAACATACCAAGCACATGCTATGATCATGACTAAATCAACAAGATAATAATCCACAGTCAGTGAGAACATATCCATAGATCATACAACATCATCATAATAATAATCATCCAATATCATCTGAAACACTGTTGTAATATATCTCTAAGCACTGAACTGAAACTGTAATGGGATAAGTAGTCACATCAGTCATCAAATCTGAACTCTCAAGGCTCAGCCTTGACACAAGGTCATACATAAATCTGAATAATGTACTGCTCTGATCATGAGTGATCCAATATATATATATAGCCATGCTCTGGAATAATGTAAGCTCTGGAATGTGCAGATATCTGCTGTACAAGAATAGTAGCCCTGCTGCTATGGTGTGATAACAGGCGTGTTGCCTCCTAAAACACACTTGACCACAAATAAGTTTCCCAACCACTATGTGTGTTCTTGAGGGAAACTGTGAGTGTAGAAACCACTGTCACCTCGATTCTAAACATCCTCCATTTAGACCCCAACTCCAAAAAAGGTCAAGGGGGGTTGTCCCTACTTACTAAAATTCTTTAATGAGTTTCTTTAAGAGTTGTAAATTATTAATGTTCAATGACAAGCATTCGTACAGAGATGCAATTATTTTAATGACAAGCAAACCTTCTTTAACAATAAGCTATATACAATTGTAAGAGAGAAATAACAATTCACTAACCAGACCAGTGCCTACTTTACATGGGTTATGGAGTCATAGATATAATAAAAGTAAGATTACCAACTTGCATTAAACCATTCACTAATCACAATGATCAAAATATCACATTTAACATATGAGAATAACTTGTAGTATGTGATCAACTGAACAAAAGGTGCTTGTATTGAGATTGAACCAAATTCAAGTGCTTCGAAAGTAAAGTACTAAAAATAAAATAACAATTGTAGCGTTTTGCCAATGGTCCTATAAATTTTAAATATTTTTTAGGTCTCTCTTTAGCTTAGGGGAATTAAGGTTTGTGCAAGAAAATTAAAGTTACTCTATGTGTCTACCTCAAGAATTTATCTCTTTCGATTTGAGAGAGATTGTTGGGTGTTCAACAAGAGAACACAAGGTTCTCAACTAGTTCCACAGGTCAACCCCAAAGCTTATCGGGTGCTCAACAGGAGGACATTAAGTGCCACAAGGATCCCAACAGCCTCTACCCCTCTAGCTCCACGGTTCAAACTTCTTTTTCTCAATGTCTAGTTAAGATAAACTTATGAGTGCCTATTATTCTAGCCAACACTAATCTTTGTCCTTTCTTGTCACCCAGGATCAGTCAAACCGGCAAGGGGAGTGAATACGGGGCAAAGATTGGAACACGATTTACTTAACCTTTAAAAGAGTAACAAATAATTAAATACAATGCAAGCCGACACGATATTGCAAGGGTGGCAAAGCCAACTCACTTGCATGGTGTGGGCAAATAACTAAAGCAAAAAATGACTTGAAAGCAAATTTACTAGCCAGCATGATTTCGCGTGGATGGGCAAAGCCTCTTCTCATGCAAGGTGTGGACAAACAATATTAACAAATGCAAATAAAAACATAAACTAATTCATAGCCCTTTCAACAATTGATATGCAAGGGTGGCAAAGCCAACTCACTAGCAAGCAATGGAATGGCCAAAATAACTTAAAGAAAGAAATGCTATCTAGCCACACAACTCTCTTCCTAATGAAGAGGAGGGGCAAGCAAATTAACAAAATGAAACTAACATAAAATAAACTAATCCCTAGCCCCTCTACACTTGCAATGCAAAAGTGGGCAAGCCCAACTTCTAACGCATGCAAGGGATGGTTGAAAATTTAAAGAGCATTTACAAGTAATAAAGAAGTAAAGAATCAAGCCCAAGAGACTCTTGGGTTTGTTACAACAAGAAAAATTTCATCCTTATTATATACAAGAAAAGGAGGTCAAAAACAAGAAATTTGCCCATTTTTTGGTGAGGGACTTGATGTGGCCACCCTTGGGTGAACTTTGAGCTTACTAGTGACCAAATCTGGGCATTCCCTCCCCCTGTAACATCAAAAACCTGCACAAAACAGCAAGCTAATATTGTGCTAATATGATAGAAATGAGTATGAAATCAACTTAAAAATTTGACATATAATTTTCAAAAATTTATAAGTGCAATGTAGCATGTAAAAAAACTTGAAATGATGATTTTTGAGTGCTAAATAAGTAAATAAAAATCTACAAAACAGAAATGTTAGTTAGAAGATGCCAAGTCCTTCAATAGTTGTTGAACAATGAGGTATCCCACCCAGGAATCCCACTCTTCAAGCTTGAGAAACCTGTAACAAACTAGCTTCAAATGCAAAAGGGGTGAGAGACCAAACAAAGACTTGAGAAATCATATATTCAAACTAGAAGTCCATGAACTTCTCAAATGCTAAGAAGATAACCCACATAACTTGTAACAACAATATTACAATGTTATGCTCAAGCAAAGCAATTTGCTTGAGATCCACAAATGCAAGAATGAAACTAAAAATGCAATAGTTGTTGAACAATGGGGTATCCCACCCGGGAATCCCACTCTTCAAGCTTGAACAACCTGTAACAAACTAGCTTCAAATGCAAAGGGGGTGAGAGACTAAACAAAGACTTGAAAAATCATATATTCAAACTAGAAGTCCATGAACTTCTCAAATGCTAAGAAGATAACCCACATAACTTGTAACAACAATATTACAATGTTATTCTCAAGCAAAGCAATTTGCTTGAGATCCACAAATGCAAGAATGAAACTAAAAATGCAACAATTTTACTTCACATACAAAGCCAAGGACAGTATTTCTTCCAAAGATTTTCTTCATTCACTTCACAAAGCTGGAAACTACAATGGCTCTCTTCTTTGGACAATAATGGAAGCAAGAGAGCAAGAGAGAGAAATGAAAGAGAGCAAGAGCATGAGTGATTGTAACCAAAATGAGGAGGAGCCTCCTTAAATAGGAAAAGAGAGAGGGGAGACTTCATTTGCATGAGTGACATTTGTCACTTGGATATAAAGGGGGCCCATGAAGGGGGGAAAAAAGCCCCTACTCATGTTTTATATTTCATTGCTAGGCCAAGGGGAGGGAATCATGAAGGTGGGACCCCCCCTTTTGACTTATTTCAATTTTTCTCATTTCCTATGGTGAGAGAGTTTCCCCCTTAGGGAGACAACTTCAAACTTGAAAAACACCTACTTGGGTGGCCCCATTTGGCCTTTAATTTTACCTTAGGGACATAACTTGACATTAGGAAGCAATGTTTCCACCTCCCAAGTGACTTTAGGCACTTTTCCAAAATTTGCCTTACTAATTATATGTCAATTTTCCTAATTTCCTTGACTAACTTAGGAAAATGTGTCCAAAACCTTAGCAAGACTTGTTTGAATGACTTCAAACCTGGTCCAAGGGTGTAGGGGGTCTCATGCCATTTATCTTGAGTACCCATACCCGTTTACAACATCATAAAAGACCACTTATTCCTCTTTTACAATACAATTATTTATGCTGAGGGACATTTTTTAATTACCAAAAATTAAAAAATCCTAAGTAAAACTTAATGAAATTTTGCAAGACAATGGATAATGTCTAGCATGGTAATATAGAACATTCCTAGGCCCCAATCACCCCATGGACTCGATCATTAGAACGTCTTTCACCACTTTGGAGGTATTTTTGAGCGAAAAACTTAGATAATTAAAATCACTAAAAATGAATTTTAATTATCCAAGGGAAAAAACACTCGATGAAAGGACTTCCCTAATGATAAAGTCTTAAGAAACTAAGGTATACAAAAATTGACCCGCAAGGGTGCAGAAATTTCATGGAAAAGAGATAAGAAGAAAAGCTACCTCACTTGAAAATTTTCATAAGGTACTTTTTTCTCATCTTCAAGGCACATGGTACATGGTTTCCCACCTAGTTGGCTTGGTGGTCAATAGAGCGCTATAAAGTATAAACATCGCCTATAGAATATGTCACAAGGGGCTATTACATCCTAACAAATCATCATAACCACACAGCAAGTCATCATAGGGCACTCCAATCCAAAATATAATATGCCATGCTAGACTATAACAATGATAATGGCAATTATCGGCTCCAAACATCACGGATTGAAGCTCTAACCATCCAACATCTCAATCTGAACCAATCCATGAAATGATTTAGGGAAAATACAGTGAAGAACCATAATACAACACATAATCATCCATACATGAAAACGTAACACTTGTACCATTAGTATCATGGGATCATTTGCTATGCAACCTATATATCAACAAAGTGTGATTAAGAGTATAAGACACCCTCATCAACCAACACTTGTCCCTATGCCAACTGTGGAAACCCTAGAGTTGCAACACCAATCCAAGATTGCCATGCTACAAATTTAAATGGACCAATACAAATACATTTGCACCATCCATTTTCCTCAATAACACCACACATCTGCTCGCCAAAGATGAAGTTGGTCAGTAGCTACGTAGCCACCCATGTGACAAGTGAGTCTACCATAAAGGCCATGCCTAAGAAAATGTGTGCATCCATAGATGGTCCATGAGATAAATCAATACAAAACATCTCCCTGGATCATATCATCCATCAAACTAATAACAAGATGACTATGTAATAAACATGGTGTAATAGAGAGTAATGTTATTGGAAGATTATAGATCTTTGTTCCACTCCTCTCTTAGTGGTGCTTGGCAATGTCTGAGGATTTCATCCTTGTTTGCCTTTGGAAACTTCAATGCAAGTGTGTTTTTGAGAATGGCATGAACTCTTTGTCTGCATGGTACAGCGTAAGTGGGCCTAACGGTTAAGAACATGTGTTTCCCCCTAGGAGGTCATAAGTTCAAATCTATAGGGGGCTAGGGTATGTACACCTCTATAGACTTTAGCACTAAGTTGCACTGAACGTGGAAAATTTTTTGAGTTTCTGAAACGGCGACGCCTAGAAACATGACCCTCCCAAAATGGGTATGCTGGGGGGAACGCAGTGTGTAAATATTTATATATATATATATATATATATAATTTTAAACTACCTCGTTGTTTTGTAAAATAATAGGAATGAGACACGAACAATAATTTAGAAGGAAAAGCACATATTTATTAACTCGGTCTTTATAGATGAGGCTTTACATCCAAAATTAGCCTTTATGCATGAGGCTATATTTGTTGGAAATGAAATAAAACATAAGGTAAAGGCATAATTACATATAAGCCTCACCATCATCCTCAAAAATAGAACAAGATGTTTGTTCTATAGCACTAGAGCATGGATTTGAAGAAGAGCCAATCTCTCTATTCGTTTTGGAATGATGCTCTTCTCAAAACGATGTGGACCGTGGTGAATAGTTTATTAGCAGCAGCTTGCTTATAAAGTGAAAAATTTAGGTTTAGATGCTTCTAGATACTATTTAGGTGATTAAAAAATTAAGTTAAAAAATAGCTTTTTTGGGCCCACGTAACCAAAACAAATTTGGAAACGCGTCGTACAGGTATGAAAAGCAACTGAAACACTGTCGGTTGTACTCTACGGCGTTTCCAAATCGTGAAACGTTGTACGGTACAGCCGACAACGTTTCGGCTGCGTTTCGATCAGTACTTGCATTTCAGTGAGTTTCTGGTACGGGTACGGCCTTCCGAACGGAGTTTCCTACAACAGAGCTTTAATAGTTACATCGTTGCGTAGAGGGGGGTCCCTTGTCCCACAAACAAGGGGATCTCATACACCAAAATTGGTGTCTGGCTTGGTTGTAACCTTAAAAATATATTATTATTATTATTATTATTATTATTATTATGGAAAGAGGAGGTACGTATGCAATCATAGCTAAAGGCTTTCTGTTAATCAAATATGCCAAGGGGTTGGATACAACTTCCTACTCGGAGTTGTTATCACACAACTTGTAGTTGTCCCTAAAGGTATCCCATCCGGGATGGTAGAGGAGATGGACAACTAAAGAGGTGACCCAAGAGATGCCACAATTCCCAATGCAAGTTGGGTGTCACGATAACCGAGACACTCTTCACTTTGGATCAAGACTAATCAAGATCAAGGGGGAGACCCTAGCCAATCAATGAAGACTAGTTAACCCAAAGGTTCCTAGGGAAATGTGTAAGTTGAATCAAGGAGACCAATGGTGAGTTAGATCTATGATATGAAAGTTAAGTGGACCCAAGGGTTTAAGTGTGGTTGAAGAGCCTTAAGGGGTGACAAATGTTTCAACCAATGAATGACTAGGGCCACTTATGAGGTTTAGATAGATCTAAAGAGATCTAACACCATGAAAATTACAAAAGTGGGGCCCACTCCTTAAAAGGTGGAAAATGGTTCAAATGAGGCCCACAAGGTCAAGTTAGAATTAAAATGGTACTAAGGGGTATGCTATAGCATGGATCTATAGATTTGAGATGAAAGAGGCATCACCCACATATGGGATCTAGCAAAATCCCACTAGCCCAAGGAGTGCGATTTACCCAAGGGAGACTAGTGCCTTAAATTGAGGGGGCAAATGGAGTCTAAATTCCACCAAATTACAGATCGGGATAGTTAAGGTAATTAACAAGGTGGGTTTAAATTATCGAATCCAAATGCTTACTAGATCTCCATAGATATGAGATTGAAAATGCATCACCAAGTGACCCAAGTGGGGATCAACCCTCAAAATGAGGAATGGGGCCCACAAGGTGAAGCATTAGGGGTAGGTTATCAAGGTTGATCTATCTGAATCAAGTGGAATCTCACCTACCCACGACTTGGAACTAGCCCAACTAGCCTTCCTCAAGGAGTGTGACCTCCCTTGGAGAGGCTAATGTGCCTTGGGAAATGGGTCAAATGGAGGCCAATCACCACCAAACTATAGATCCGAATTGTTGTGGATGCTATAGAGGTGGGTTTTAAAAATTATCCCCAAAGCCAAGCTAGATCCAAGTAGATCTAGAAAAATGAAAAATGAGAGTTTTGATTTTAAGGGTTTGATCAATGTTGCACGACTCGGACTCGGCAAAGACTCGACTGGCATATGACTCGTGGACTCGGGAAAAACTCAGGAAGACTCGGGACAGACTCGGCGAAAATTAAAATAACTTAAAATATTGCACATTTTGGGCACAAAAAAGAGTTTAAAAGCATTTCCAATCCATATAAGCTATAAAACTACAATTTATGCAATAAGTCATAACATTGTCTCATAAACTATGATTATACGACATAACACAATCAATTTTTGTATGCAAAAATTTAAATAGTGATCATAAACCATAGTGTTCATAAGCCATAAAGTGATCATAAACCATAGTGTTCATAAACCGTAAATCATAACCATAAACATTAAACATAAAGTGATCATAAACCATTTTGTTCATAAACCATAAAGTGATCATAAACCATAGTGTTCATAAACCATAAATATAAACCATGCTGATTTAAAAATCATATTGGTGCAAGTTCAAAATACAGTCTCATAACATAAATAGATATCCAAAAAAGACAATGTCTCCATGTCCTCGAGTCTCATGCCTAACCACGAGTACGCCTACAATAAGTCATCGAGGAACTAGTGCCAACATCGACAGACTGAAGCAACTATGAAGCGGGTGTATTTGGAGTTTCCATTTGAGATGGCATACTAGAGGGATCCTGAGTCTCCTCATCAAGCCAAGCCAAATCATCAAGGAACTCCTCCTCCACAACCCACTCAGACTCTAAATCAATATCATCCAATAAAATTGGATCTAGGTCCTTCTGTTGCATTTGCTTTGTGAGCATCCGAAGGTTGTAGTAGATGAAAACCAACTTTTCCAACCTCTCAAGCTCCAACTTGTTCCTCTTTTTGCTGTGGATGTGCTCAAATACTGACCAATTGCGCTCACATCCTGAAGCGCTGCAGGGTTGACTCATAACTCTGATGGCGAATTCTTGTAATTATGGTGCTTCTGAGCCACAATCTATCCACCAATGGGCTGTAAAAGTTAAAAACAACGACGATTACAAGTTTTGCAATGCCAAAATTACAAGTTGAAAAAGAGAACTAACAAATTTACAAGCTCAGTTCTACGTCTAACAATTTAGTTTTTACAAATTGAATCTTACATGGCATTTTCTTGTCCTTGAGTTGTTGGGTTGAGCTGAATCCAAACATGCTAGCTGCTTCTTTGTACATATCACGCTGCATGTCGATTTTGTCTTGAATTTCTGGTTCCGGGAACATCTTCTCAATGCATATCATGACACCTCTCATCAACTCTTGATCTCTTTGAATGCTAGAATCCGGATGATAGAATAAGCTTGGATTGAGATATGCTCCAGCTGCATGCAATGGTGAATGTAGTTGTCTGTCCCACTTGGAATCTATAATTTGCCATATAGGGAGATATTTTGATGAATTCCCCTTGTAGAAAGTCTTGATGGTCTCTTTGGCCCTGTTATCACATATATAGTAGCCGGGCTACCATACATTATTTTTTTTATTCCAGTACATTTTTCAGCCAGTTCCCTTACATTGAGATGTTGAGATGAGCATCTATTATGGATTATTATCAGATTTGGACAACAGTTTTATTGCCCATTGCCATGACTGAGTCTCAGGACACTCAGAGAGATGACCGATGTAGCCATTATACCATTTGTACAGAGCAGTCAGTAGTGCCTAGAGTTACAGTGGCAGTTTCAGAGGACAGATGATGGTTCAGAGGATGAGCATTCATGTATATGACTCAGCAGGTATATCATACTGTTGTGATTATATTGCTTTTATATTTATTCTTATAGCATGTCTTAGCACTTAGTGTCATGATCTGGCGATCATATAGATATGTGGACCTGGTTGATCTTATTATATATATTATATTGTCCCTACTCAGACTTAGAAGTTCATTATTCATACTCATTGGTTTTACCCTCCTTAGGGAGAATAGAGGTGATCATTCCACCATACCTTGGCTTGCTAGTGTTGGCTCCATTATTCATTGTCTTCATCCATCCATTACCTACCTTTTAGTTTATCACCCTGACTTACTACTTGACTAGTGGCATGGACGACTTTTCCCCACTGTAGCCTCTGTATTGGATGAGCTTCCCTATTTATTGTGTCTCGGCTCTGAGTTGGTAACAAAACTTACCTATGGTGAGTTGGATTTCCTTGTGAATTCCCCCTAGTCACTAAAGTTGTGTTGGCTAAACCTGAAACTTTTAGTGCTGCCATGAATACAAAATCTGGAAAAATGAAATGTTATATCTTGTATGAAAAGCCCGTTCATGCAATGTGTTTCTCAACACACATGAATGAAAGGCATGCCAAATGAAAATGGCCATAAAAATAAAGTGTTATATCTTTTGTGAAATAAAATACCTAGGTAAACAAGTTGTCTATGACACACCTAGAAGTGCTCAGGTAAACAAGTGCCTTAAAAACACACCTGCAGCAGAAAGCCTAAAATAAATGTAAATCTATGCAATGTGTTTATAAACACACATAGATCAAATGCTATGGAAACTTCAGGCCCAAAGCAATGGAACTTAAACGCTATATCAAAATAATTGTTGGCCTCATTTGTATTATGAATTGTGCGCATCTGTTAAAGGTGAATAAACCCTCTTTGAACAACTCATCCATTTGTGAGACACCGCCATTCCCTGTGTTGTTGCTCATTCAATATATACTATGGTGTGTATTGCCTTTCCCATATCCAAAGTGTCACAACGTTAAGTCAGTCAAGTCATCCTTTAGCCTAGCCAGTGTATTCTAGCCTTCACCCTTCACTAGCAAATTGATCACAACTGTGAAGTGAGTATGGTCCTGAAAGTCTAGTCTGAGTTATAATAATAATTAATGACATTATATATTTGCATTTAGATCGCCAGTTATGATTACCTTGTGTTATAATTGTTATTTGAATAAGTTGTAGAGCATGCATTAACCTTTGACACTTTGCAGCAGCTTCTGATGACAGTCTGAGTTATATTTGGTCATATTGACTTGGTCAAACCTAGTTTGACCAAGGTCAATCACAGGACATGAGATGGTTGGACCTTGTGATGATACAGATAGATGATATATGGTCTATGCACATGTACATGATGGTTCTATGCATCAGATACAGGTTTATGATGATGATTTATGGTTTTCAGCATTTATTGATCATTTACAGATTATTATTATTTGACCTGTTCCGGTATATTGGATATATTATATGATCATGCAGAGATTCATATGGTGTATGAGTACACATCTTAGATAGATTTGGACCTTCTGAGTCCAATGAGACAGTCTGTTTTCAGTTCCGGGAAGTTACAGTGATGATTGAGCCTCAGTGGGCTACCCCAGTGCAGTTTTGGTCTGTCGGAGCAGAGATGATTTTTATTTGGTTGACCTAGGGCGCTGTGCTTGGAGGGGGTGGTCCAGCCACTTGTTTTTACCATATTACCCCCCTCCTGGACACACTGGTGCCCTCACCTTGACAGTGCAGGCACTCCAGGAGGTAGTTTGGGGCAGTTACACGCTTCCCGAGGCATTTCAGGATTGGTAGAAATGGCTACAGAGGAATTCGATTTGGGCTACTGAGGCAAAGTTTTGGCATGGGATGATCAGTGATGATGAGTGGGATGTCTTCCACACCTTCTCCAGCAGTTTCAGCTTCATCGGGACCCACATCCATCACTTATGGCATTTTCTGATGATTTCTGAGGCCTCCTAAGGCCCACGATTTGTCCATAGAGGCACGATTTGGTACTTTGATGACTATTTTATTATTATTGTGCTATGGGGATTGACCAAGGGTGTCTAAAATTACCCCTTGGACCCACCATGAGCTAGTTGTTATATTTTGTCATAATGATTTGGTGGGATCCCCTCTCCTAGGGCAATTTTGTCCACTTATTGTTATATTTTATTAGTGATCCATGTATTTTATTGTTGAGCTCATCTCAACCATTGATTAGATCTTTTGATCTTTTAATCTTAACCACTCATTCAAAAAGTGGTTAGATTGTGGACTCTCTCCCTCCTATTTAAAGGAGAGAGCCTCTCATTGTAAAGGGGTCTTTGGCTCTCGGATTATTGGTATAGAAAAAATTTCTTGTGGAAATTCTTGTGGTCTCCTTTGCATCTGGTGTTCTTAGATGGTGATTGGAAAATCTATTGCAACCTAGCATTTGGAATTTGTGGTAAGATCTATCTTTTTTGGAAATCATTGTCTTGTCTACAGGAAGGCTTCTTCAAATCGATCTTCTTGGCATTTGCTTGTATCAGGGGGTTATCATTAGTATCATTGTGATCTATGCTATCTTTTTGTTACTTCTTTTGTGGCATTAGTCTTATCTCTTGATTGCATCAAATTTGATATTGTTGACGTTTGTTATGCAGGAGAGAGGGCGCATTGGCTTCTTGGACTAAATCGATTTCATAGAAAACTACCTCAAAGCTTCTCAAATTGATCGGGTTTGCATAGATCATCTTCATCAAGGCATCTACAAGGTTACCCAGGTAAGATCCACAAGTTTGTTTCTCTTATCTTGAACCAATCCATTGGCACAACACATAATTGAAAACCTAATTAATTCAAACCCTCATTGTTACATTTTCTCGGATCTACTAAGATCTAGTGGGTTGTTGGGTATAATATTAAAAACCCACCTCTATAGTATCCACGGCATCCCGGATCTATAGTTTGGTGAGGATTGGCCTCCATTTGACCCTCTTCCCAAGCCAACCTAGCTTCTCCAAGCAAGGGCGCACTTCTTGGTGAGGGTGAGTTGACCTAGATCTAGTTGATGGGTAGTTGAGATTTCAATTGATTTATGATCTACATGCCCGAAAACCTACCCCTAGACTCTTACTTTGGCAATTTCTACCTTGTGGGCCCTATTCCACATTTCAAGGGATTTAATCCCCATTTTGGACCACTTGGTATCATAAAACTCAGATCTAGTAAGATCTAACCCTTGGATTGCCTTGACATTCTAGATCCATATTGTCACTTGCTTAAACTACTTGGATTTAAAGTTTGGATGCCATTGGACTTGTCTTGATCCCATTTATCACACTTTCAACCTTCCTTGGGCAAAGTCGCACTTCTTGGGGAGATTGAGTTGGTCCACTTCTAGGACATGGGTACATGAGATTTTGGTGGATTTGGAACAAGCACACTTTGAAACCTAGGTCTAGGAGATCACTTTGTGAAATCTTGCCTTGGGGATAGCATTCCTTGTTTTAAGGGATTGTGGTCCACTTGGGTCACATCATGAACTATTTGATCTAGACACATCCATCCATCAAACCTTTAAAATCCCACTTGTCTTATGCCATAGGGGTCATCAAACATAAGTTAATCTTTTCTTGACTCCATTTATCCCAATTCCCAAGGCACTGATCTCTCTCCAAGTCCATTCGACTTTCCTAGATTGTTGGATTAACTTGTGGTTTGATCCTTGTTTAGTGGACTGAACCCTTGTGATGTTGTCATATCTCATGATCAAACTTGTCACATGCACTAGTTAGCCCCAATTCAATCCCTAAACTACCCTGCATTGGACACGGTTCCCAAGGCAGTGGATTTTCTCACAATTGACTAGTACTTTAATCCTGGATCTCATTTCAAATACTATAAGTCACTCTCACATCAACAATGAACCAAAGCTATATTCATTAAACCCTTTATTCATCTTGTGACTTTATCCTTAGATCTAGAGTACACCATACACCTTACAATATTTCACTTATACTTAACTTTGATTTGGTGTTTTGGTGTGATCTCTCCTGTCGGGAGTAGATTTGGGTCTCCCCCTTTGTTGTCTGGGCTAGATAACATAAAGTGAAGGTTGCCTCGATTGGCGTGACAACCATCTATTGGAAGTCGAGGTGATCGTGGTTGCACCTTTTAAGTTGCCCTTTCCTACTGCCATCCATTAATGGATACATCCACAGGGGTAACTACAGTTTAGGTGATAACAAGCCCTATCCATGCCCTCATAGATGTATCCCATTGCAGGTTTCTCTCCATCCATGATCCTCAAGACTTTTACAAGTGGCTCAGTGAAGCTGACAATCTCAGTCACTTTCTCCCATAGACCATCTCCTAAAAGAGACAACTTCACAGCAACTGCATCTGGATTTGTGCTATCTTTCCAAAATATCCATTCCTGGCTACAAACCATCCATCTCAAAGCTTGGTACTCATTCAGAAGACTTTGGAGGGAAAGAAAGGTTGTGACAAACCGTGTGATAGCAGGGCGACTCCATTCACCTTGTGTGTATCCCCTCATAAGGCTCAACACCCAAGCATGGTTATAAATGAATTTGGTTATTTGTTTGCAGTCTTGCACAACTGCTTGCACCCATTCCATCTTCCCAATGTCCTCTAGCATCAAGTCTATGCAATGGGCAGCACATGGAGTCCAAAAAATGGTGGGGTATTTTGCAAAAAGTAACCTTCCAGCTGCCACATAATTTGCAACATTGTCCGTGACTACCTGGACAACATTTGTTAACCCGACTTCCTCCACAACATCAGACAACAGTGATAAAATTAGATTTGCATCCTTTACCTGCGAGGACGCATCAATGGATCTTAGGAACATGGTTCCTTTAGGGCAAGCAATAACAAAATTGATGATTGTTCTACCCCTTTGATTTGTCCACCCATCAGATAAACTTGTGCAACCTGTAAACTTCCATGAGCTTTTAATGCTCTCCAATTGTTCCTTAACACACTCGAGCTCCTCATCTAACTCTTTCCCCCTAAGTGCATTATAGGAGGGGGCTTTGTATCCAGGGCCAACAGCTGCAATGGCATCTACCATGGGCTGATAAAAGTAAGACTTTGCATAATTGAATGAAAGGCTATTATGGTACCAAAACCTCCTCACTGCCATATCTTCCTCTTTCCTCTTCTTTTCATTGAAGCTCTCCAAGGATGGCTGAAATCCTGGAGTTGTGCGAGGAAGGAAGAAAGAAGAAGTTACACTTCTATTTACTGCAGCAGCTGAAGTGGACCCTCCTGTACTTGGACTTGCATTCAGTGGTGCCATGGTAGATGTACCTATCATGGAAGTTTCAAACTTCTATCTTGCCATCTTTTCACTCTGTTCTCTAATGGCATCCAAAGCAGCTACCATTTCTGCTGTGACTTCATCGGGGCATTTCTCACAAACTGTCACATCTTTGCAAACAATTCGTACTAGATGATATTTCATCCTGTTTATGCCCCCAGACATTTGAGAGGCGCAGAAGTTTCAAATGACCCTGTGGTCTTCATTGGGATTCACCCTGACACAATATTTTCATACCGGATCAAGAGGCCTTCTAGCCTTAGGTGCCATGGAATTTGGATTGCAAAAAAAATATAAATTGTAAGTTGGGTTTACATTTTTTTTTATTATTTGCTAAATCATTGATTTTTTTTTAAAAACATGTGGCATATATCAGAAATATAAAATAAAAATATATATAATAAATACCAGAAATAAAATAAAATCCATTCTAAGTTCTGGAAATGAAACAGAAACTGAAATTCGAAGTTCTGAAAATGAAACTATTTTAGTGTGTCTCCACTAATATATATAAAATCTGAATTTAAACGATGTTATTATGGTTGCAAGCTTCATATTTGTAAAGAGGTGAAGTTTGAGCAAGTGTATGATATTGAAAATTGAAATAAAAGCTTAAAGTGTTCAAATTCGAATTTACAATTTCTGAATTAAATAAAATACCAAATTGTAGAAATTTACAATAATATAAAAAAAGGCGAATTTCAAAATGCAATATATGTGGAAAGAGTCTAATTCTAAGTCTGGAAATGAAACTATTTTAGTGTGTCTGGAAATTAATAGTACATTTTTTATACATAACAGAAATAATAAAATATACATAAACTTTGAAGTAATGTGAATTGAAAAGTGGTAGTCAACAGCTATGTAATAGTTGTATGAAAGTTAATATGATAGTTATGAATCACAATGATGAATCATATATATTTCTGTTGCCTAAAAATATTATGATGTTTACAATTTTGAGTATCTTGCATGCAGTCAATTGTGTGGGTTTTGCAATTTGTAATTGGTTTAAAATCTGAAATGCACATTAGTTGAAACACCCTTTAGGAGACCTAGCACCTTAGGCATTTGACTACCCTAACTTTCCAACTTCCCCATAATTCCAAATTTATTTTCCTGAAAATCAATTAAAGGCAAACCAACAGGCATTGGTGACTCCTCACCTACCTAACTGCGCCTCTATAAAAGCAGATTGAGGATCTAAAGAAAGGGTAGGAGTAAGCAGATATAGCCTATGCTCTGTTTTTGTTTGCTCGGCCCTTTCAATTGCCTAACAATGAAAGTGATGACAGGAACGCTGCAACTTACAATCCAACATTAAGGGTGAAAGCTAGTATGCTTTAATCTAGTTAATTTGCTTCATTTGCTTCATGTTTCAGTTCACATGTATATCTCTTTCAGGACTAATCCTCTCATTATTATAAACATAAAAAAATATAACAAAACAGAATTAAAAAAAATAAAAATACAGAAATTAATTAAAAACCAAATAAAATAACAAATGTCAAAAACTATATAGTAAAAAATATAAATATAAATAAAATTTAAAATAAATAAATTTTTAAAAAATTATATCAAAACAAAATATTGCAAAATTAAAATAAAAAAATACATAAATTAATTAAAATAAAAAATATATAAGCTATAAAAATCTATATAACAAAAAGTTAAAACTATGTAACAAGAAAAAAAAAATTAAATAAATAAAAAATACAGAATTTAAGTAAAAATCAAATAAAAATATATAAAAAATATTATACAATAAAAATATAAATAGAATAACTATTAGAAAACAACCTATAAGTATATACTATATATAATATATAAAATATAAAAAATTAGAAATAAATTTTAAATATAAAAAACTATAAAACAAAATATAAAATTATGCAATCAGTATTAAAATAAACTATGTAATAAAATATATAAAAAATTAAAAAAATATACTATGTAATAACTAATAAGAACTTAAGAACTATGTAATAAAATTTTTTAAAAAAATATAAAAAATCTGTGTTACAAAAACGAATTGCAAAAAATAAACTATGTAATAAGTTAATAACTAATAAGAAGTTAAGAACGGATAGCAAAATGTAACAAGTTAATAAGTTAATAACTAATCAACTATGTAATAAGTTAATAAAATTTAAAAATAAAATAAAAAATTCGTATTACAAGAACGGATATGTAATAAGTTAATAAGTTAATAACTAATAAACTATGTAATAAGTTAATAAAATTTAAAAAATTCGTATTACAAGAACGGATAGCAAAAACAAATTTGCATATAGTAACAGGAATTTCAATATTGTAATATTGTATTACAGTATTAATACAGTATTGTATTCAATACTACTGTATTAATACAGTATTGTATTCAATACTACTGTATTAATACAGTATTGTATTCAATACTACTGTATTAATACTGTAATACAATATTAATAAAATCCGTATTACTGTATGGGTAATATGGATTTTATTAATACTGTATTACAGTATTGAATATAATATTGTATTAATAAGTCTGTAATATAGTATTACAGTATTCATATTCTATTTTAATATTTTAATTTAAGATTTGATAAATAAATAAAAACAAAAAATTAACCAACCTGCACACCACGGACGGACGCTCGAGCTCCTTGCAGGCTTTGACCTCCACGAACCCGACCTCCTCAACGATCAGAGCTCCTCCACAATAATAATTCTTCCACGGCCAGAACTGCACGAGAACTCCATGACTCAAGAGAACTCCACAAGAACTCCACAAGTCACTGCAGAACTAATGGTGAACGGAGTCACTGTCGGGGGACTGTTTATAGCCTCCTGCACAGTCGATTTTCCCTCCAAATGCACAGAACGCGGGCCCCATTCCAAAACT
Source organism: Larix kaempferi (assembly GCA_027924585.1). Taxonomy (NCBI): domain Eukaryota; kingdom Viridiplantae; phylum Streptophyta; class Pinopsida; order Pinales; family Pinaceae; genus Larix; species Larix kaempferi. The sequence continues at coordinate 10,403,600 of BSBM01001312.1, read as the reverse complement.
GCATGAAAAATGCTTGCCGTCTGCCTGCCCTAGCTTTCGTGGAAAGCTTCTCCTACACGGCCGAGTCGCCCGAGTCTTCCCCGAGTCCGGCTGAGTTCCGAGTTTTCGGCGAGTACTTGTGTCTGGTGAGTCTACCGGCGAGTACGTGGCGATTACGGGGTTTAGGTTCCCACTCGTCCAGACTCGCGAGTATCCGCGAGTATAGGACGAGTGGTGCTTCACTAGGTTTGATGACCAATGAAGAAGAATGAATGGATCTAGGAACATACTCGCGAGTCAATTCCTTGTGGCCACTTTGCAAATTGATAGCATTCCTCTATGTGTATATTCAAGAGTGAGATCTAGTGCTCCAAGCCAAAACTTCCTCCTCCAAGGGTAGCCAAATCGTCCTCCTCCTACAAGACAAGATCAACTTAGAAACAAGCCAAGTAGAAAGATTATGAAAATGATGAAGAGATGTAATAGAAAGCATCAACTATGTCAGAAAGATACAATAATGATACTCCTTGTCACAAAGATCAACCCAAGAGAAGATATGTGGGTCCCCCCAACAATAGTCTCCAAATCGTCCTCCTCTTCACCAATTCGGCCTCCCTGCAGAAAAACAACTACTAGCCCACGATCCACAAATGATACATAGAGAAAATACTGTATATTCAACTTGCAAAAGAATTCATCAAGACAAGAGAAGTAGATCCACAAAATAGTATTCTATTCCAATCTTCAAGAGCTCCAAAGATGCCTTTACAATAGGGGGGTCTCCTCCTTTTATAAGATAATAAAGACCAAAACCCTAAACCAGAAAACCACTTTTTAAAACTAGTGGTTGATATCAAAAGATATAACAATCTAATCAACGGCTAAGATGAGCCAATACATAATATCACATGGATCACTCAAAAGGAGGGTGATGTCATGCCTAAAATGTCTCTAAGGAGGGTGACGTCACACCTAAAGGGTGGCTATATGACATGGAGCCACAACATATGACATGGACAAGACACTAGGAGTACATGGTGGGGCTAGGAGGAATTAATCTCCTCACTAGCATGTCCCCATGGCACAATAGTACAAAATATAAGTCTGTGACATGTCCAAGTAAAACAAATGATCAAATCCTGTCTCCAAAATCTGAGAGAGACATGCAGTAAAAGACCTCCTGTAACCACTGTGGACCCCACTGACTGATGTCAACTGATCTGGAAGAAGGGGGGTTCACCATGGATGACTTCTGAGAAGACCAAGTGCCAAAACCTTGCCTCAATTGCTCAATTCGAATTCCTCAGTGACCTTTGTATTCCATTTTTTAATCCTCCTAAAAGTGCCCCAAACTACCACCTAGGGTGCCTACGCTGTCAAATTGACTGTACCAGGCTGTCTGGAAGGGGGGTATAATGGTAAAAACAAGTGGCTGGACCACCCCCTTCCCCTGTAGCGCCCTAAGCAACGACTGGCCTCCAATGCCTCTGCTGGACAGGCTGGATCAGCATGTCCAAACTGGTCAACAGGTGGATAACTACTGCTAACATGCCGAGGAGTGCCCAGAACTAAAAGATAAGTGTGTCAATGGATCCAAAAAACCCAAATCCAATAGATATGAGTACTCATACACCATATGATAACCTGTGGGGTCATATGTAGGGTCCACCATACCCGGAAAGTGTAAAATATGATGATCTGGAAATAATAATAAAACTAATCAACTGCATCAATCATCATCTAAAGCATATATCCAACATATGGAAACGTCAAAAAAGTGTATGTGGGACCATAGATCAACATCATTAAGCACATGTGGTCCATCTCATCACAGATCCCAAGAATGACCATGGTCAAACTATGTTTGACTAGGTCAAAACATAACCAAAGACTAGATTATAACATAAGACTAAGACATGTTCCTTTAATCATATTCACAGCTTAACTTAAAGTATAAACATCATTCAGTGGCAGTTAATACATATATATTTCATTGTTATTTATAATTTACTTGCACAAAAGCTTTAAAGACATACTCATTCAACTGACATGGCCTAACAGCTAACAAAGAGTGAATGCTAAGAAGAAGGCTAGGCAAAAAGGGATGACTTGCTCAACTCAACTAAGTGACACTTTGGACGGGAAGAGGGGAAGCTACACTCTATGCTGGACAAAATAACAAGGGAATGGCAGTGCCTCACAAATGGATAAGTTGTTTAGAGAGTGTTTATTCAACTTGGGCATCATGTCTACATCAAGTTGATCCAGGTTCATTAGGATCATTTATTTCATTTCCATGGTCTTTTTGGCCTATATGACCCCTCTGGGATTTCACATGCGCTAAAAAGCACAACTAATCGCAGCTTGCATCCGGGGCATATTTACATTTATGAGGTCAGCAATATTTAGATATAGCATTTGTTTAACCATTGCTTTTTAGACCTTTCTATACCCTTCGCGGGGTATTTTAGCAGTTCATTGCTTTAGCCTTTGTTCACGTGTGTTGAAAAACACATTCTAGAATTTTAAGTTCACAGGCTTTCATAATAGATTTCCAATATAAGTAGTACATGTGCTTTCAGTTTTAGCCAACAACAACTCGTGTGACTAGAGGGAATTCCACGCTAAGCCAAACATCGGGGCAACCGACTAGAGTGATCTAGGCATAAAATCCAACTCACCAAAGGGAAGTTCTGTCACTAACTCAGAGCCGAGACACAAAACAAACGTGGATGCGGTCCAACACAGAGGTAGAAATGGGGAAGTCCTCCATATCAAGCAGTCAAGAAGGCAAGTCAAGGTGAAAGCCAAAATAAGGAAGGTCATGGATGGATGGAGTCAAGTGAATGTGGTGCCTAGGCTAGCAAACAAAGATGTCATGAAAAACCGTGTCCATGCTCACAGAAGGGTAATAAAACCAATGAGTATTGTCAGAAAACCTTAGAGTGCAAGTAATACATCCAGTTTTATATTTTATAAAATCATCCAAGATATTTCATTTTATTATTTAGATAGTACTGCCACATCATGAGTCATATACCAAATCAATGCTATGAAGATGACTAAAACAACAAGATAATAATCCATGATAACAATCACAAGTCCATAGGTCACATCATATCATGTAAATAATCATCATTCATAAGCAACTGAAACACTGCTGCAATAATAACATCCGGAACTCTAGGCACTGAACTGAAACTGTATGAAACAAAAGGTCACATCGGTCATCAAATCTAAGCTCTCAACGCTCAGCCTTGGCACAAGGTCTACTCAATATCTGATATATATACTGCTTTGATCTGTGAGTGATCTCAAATAACTCTACTCGTCATAACTGATCTCTGTAAAAGCACAGCTCTGAAAAGTGCAGATATCTTCTCAGCAAGAATAGTAGCCCAGCTACTATGGTGTGATAACAGGGGTTTTTTGTTGTTTTAGTTTCTTTGAGGAAGAGGATGTAAAATTGTAAATACCCTCCTGCTATTTTTTTTTCTCTGATGTAAATAATTTTCGGTAAATATAAGACCATTACAGAGTATCAACTCTACAACAAAGTGGCTTCCCTAGTAACGTTCCCACATTTGTGCATGAAAACGTTGCTTCTTGCCCTAATTTCACATTGTAAAAGATTATAGCCTGACCCCATTGTTAAATCTAGTTGCATAACTAAGCAACTATAGGTAGCTAGTTTGGTGAAAGTAAGCAAGTTTTAGATTCAAGGTAGTGGAAGAAAAATCAGCTGTGTTTGCAATTGGAACAAGTGCGTTGAATTTGTGACAAAGCATATTGCAACAAGGAATGTTGTGAGAGGGGCAATCGTGACATAAATGCAGTGACAAGACCCTTGCAACCTGAACTCAATGACTAACATAGAAGTAGATGAAAACCTGTGATTTAGAGATTTAGTCGGCTTATGTCCAGGTACTTGTATGTAGCAACCATCTAATTGTTATGGATGTATATTATAATAGGAAATGAAATGTTGAGTAGCTGCTATTTTGATACCAAATTCTATTGGAGTAAGGCCACACTGCAACAGCATAGTCTCCTGGATTGTGTATGTAATATGGTCTGAGAAAGGCCTTGCAATGAGTTGATACAACAATAACAGAAGTCTCTTGCATGCCTCATTATTTTTGCAGTGTTATGAGTTCTGCTATGCATTCGATGTGATGTATGATTAGAATGCAATCTGTTTCTTCTTTTCTTTATCTGCTTACATATTCCTGTAAGCAATCAATCAGGAGGATAGTATCACCCCTTTGAGCGACTCAGGTTAGCTCCATATATAGACAGTTGAAAAGCCAAATGTCCAAGGATCAAAGGCCAGACTACACATCTTTGGCCTTTTAGCGAAGATCGAAATTCTTGCCAACATAAGGCCAAGTTTGATTCCCGTGAAGATTGAAAAAAATTCATGTATATTTTAAAAGGTTTCTTCATTCAAGATGACAGGTGTTCAAAATTCCTAATAGTTTAACAAAGTTAGTTTAGCATAATTAATGAAAGTATTTTGTAGTAGATAAGAGTTCACAGGTTAAAGACTTACAATTAAAATTCAAATATAATTTTTATGTTTGGCATTTTCTGTGGTCCAGCCCTTAAATTTTTGTTTTTTATGACTCTAAAAAATGGTTAAAGTACTTGATGTAGAATTTATATTCTAAGGCCAATTCAGTCCCTATTTTTGTCAATTTTTTTCATTGTTATCTGGAAGGGTTTCAGTACTTGTTTGATGTCTGTGCAGCTTTCAGAGCCGGCTGGAATCACTGAAGGAGGGAAAGGTAAGATAATGATGCTTAATTTGTTTACAGCAGTAATATTTCTTTACTTTTCAGAATATAGAAGATTGATAAAACTAGACTTTTGATCTAAAGCAGTATTAGGTAAATCCCTATAAAATAAATAAAACAAAGCAAATCAATCTTGAAATACATCTACTTAAGAAATTTAAAGCAAAGTGTGGAGTTATATGCACATTTTATGATATATATTATAAGCAACATTGTAAGTTGTATTACAGTGGTGGTTTTTGGTCAAGCGAAGAATGACCACAAGTGAAAACACTCTAGTTAAGCAAGCACAATAGTATGGAGAGAAAGAAGGTTGGGTTTACGAGGATGCTAACATTGAATAATCCTCTTCAATATTGTGGATTACAAAGAAGACGATCATATTTTAGCTTGTAAAAGAACATTTCACTAGCTTGTGAAAGACCATTTTCTCTTATAATAAAATATAATTATTTCCTAAAGTGGAAAAATATTGAATATATAAAGAAAGCAGTTGACATTTGAGAAAAATAGAAGATTTCCAATGACATTTTAAGTTAGGTAGAGAGCTTGTAGATGCTTTGTTCCACCAGCCAAGGGGCATCTTTAAGTTGTTCGTGGAGGTGCCCAAAGAACACCTAGTACTTGGGTGATTAAGCTTTGCTTAGAAAAAAATAAATAAAGAAGTCCACTAGTGAGTCAGTGACCAAAAGATAAGTGAATGGGACTTGTTATCACACCATAGTAGCAGGGCTACTATTCTTGCTTAGTAGATATCTGCACATTTCAGAGCTTGGTTATGATGAGTTTATATTTTGAGATCACTCATGATCAGAGTAGTGTATTTTATCAGACTTATGTTAGGCCTTGTGCCAAGGCTGAGCCTTGAGAGTTCAGATTTGATGACCAATGTGACCCTTTATTCCATACAGTTTCAGTTCAGTGTCCGCAGATGTTATTTGCAGCAGTGTTTCAGATGGTTTATGATAAGTATTGTTATGATGTGATATGACCTATGGATTTCTGATCATTGATTATGGATTACTATCTTGTTGCTTTAGTCATCTTCAAAGCATTAGCTTGGTATATGATTCATGATGTGGCAAACTTTGTAAAATGAAAATGAATTATCTTAATAATGTTATAAATTATAAAATGGACATACTACTTGCACATTTAGATTGCTTGACAAAACTCACCGGTTTAATACCCTCCTTGCATAGATATGGTCTTTCTTGACATCATTTGTCTACTAGCTTAGGCACCACTTTCATATTGACTCCATCCATCCATGACCTTCCCGATTTGGCTTTCACCTTTGACTTGTCTTTCTTGACTCTTTGATAACTGAGGACTTCCCTATTACTACCTCTGTGTTGGATCGCATCCATGTTTGTTTAGTGTCTCGGCTCTGAGTTGGTGACAGAACTTGCCTTTGGTGAGTTGGATTCTAGGCCTAAATCATTCTGGTCGGTTGTTCCGATGTTTGGCACTAGTCGAAGTCCCCTTAGTCACTTGAGATGTTGTTGGCTAAAACTGAAAACTCATGTACTACTTGGAAATCTTTATAAATTCGCTGATGGAAACTGTAAACTCTAGAATGTGTTTCTTAACACACGTGAGTAAAAGGCAAGAGCGATGAACTGCTAAAAATACTCCTAGAAAAATATAAAAAGGTCCAAAAAAACAAATGTTACTCAAAAGTTATATCTATTATTGCTGACCTTATATATATGTAAACATTCCCTGGATGCAAGCTGCAATTAGTTGTGCTTCTCAGCACATCTGAAGTCTGAAGGGTTATGTAGGCCAAAAAGGCCATGAAATGAAATTGAATGATCCTAATGAACTTGGATCAACTTGATGTAGACATGATCCCTAAGTTGAATAAACACTCTCTAAACAACTTATCCATTTGTGAAGCACAGCCTTTCCCCATGTTATTTGTCCAGCACAGAGTGTAGCTTCCCCCTCTCCCAGTCCAAAGTGTCTTTTAGTTAAGTTTAGGCAAGTCATTCCTTCTGCCCAGCCTTGTTCCTAGCCTTCATCCTTAGCTAGCAGTTAGACCATGTCCAATGGGTGAGTCTGTCATTTAAGCTATTGTGCAAGTAAATATAAATAACAATGGAATATGCAAACATGGTTAATGCCACTGAATGATGTTTATACTTTAAGTCAAGTTGTGAGTCTGATTAAAGGAACATGTCTTAGTCTATGATATGATTTATCCTTGGTTATATATTGACCTAGTCAAACCTAGTTTGACTATGGTCATTCTTGGGATCCGTGATGATGTGGGCCATGTATTCTTATTGATGATGATTGATGGTCCCACATGCTATTATTGATGATACCATATGGTGGACATATGATTTAGATGATGATTGATGTTGTTCAGCAAGTTTTATTATTATTCCAAATCATCAGATTATGCATTGTCCATATATGGTGGACCCTACAGTTAGCCCATCAGGGCAACCCATGGTGTATGAGTACACATTCTTAGTATTTTTGGGTCTTCTAGATCCAATGAGACACTTATCATTCAGTTCTGGGCACTTATGACAGTGATAGATGCAGTTTTCCACTTGTTGACCAGATTTGGGGTTATTTTCCCAGCCTATCCAGCAGGGGCCATGAGAGGCCAGTTCACCTAGGGCGTTGTATGAGGAGGGGGTGGTCCAGCCACTTGATGTTACCATTTTACCTCCCTTCTGGAGAGCCTGGTGGGCACAGTTTGACAATGCAGGTGCCCTAGGTGGCAGTTTCAGCAGCTTCACAGTTATTAAGGCAGGTTTAAAATGGAATAAAAGGGTCACTGAGGAATTCGATTTGGGCAATTGAGGCAAGGTTTTGGAACTTGGTCTTCACAGAGGCCTTCCATGGTGAACCCCCCATCTTCCAGCCAGTTTTCATCAGTCAGTGGGGTCCACAGAAGCCACAGGAGGCCTTTTAGTGCATGTCTCTCACAGATTTTGAAAACGGGATTTGATTATTTTGGACATATTATTTTATATTATTGTGCCATGGGGATGAGCTAGCAAGGATTGATGCCTCCTAGCCCCACAATGAGCTTTATGAGTCATGTCCATGTCATATGAGGTGGGCCCATGTACTTTTGCCCCCTCTAGAGGATGACATCACCCTCACTTTGTCTCTTTTAGCTATGACGTCACCTCTATTTTAAGTGATCCATGTGATATTATGTTATGGCTCATCTTAGCCATTGATTATGTTGTGAGATCTTTTAATCTCAACCACTCATTTCATAAAGTGGTTTTGAGATTTAGGGTTTTGGTCTTTATTATCCTATATAAGGAGGAGACCCCCTCATTGTAAAATTCATCTAGAGATTTTTGGCTCTTGGCTATTGGAATAAAAATACTTTATGGGCATCTTGGATCTTGAAGTTGGAATGCTTGTGGTGATTGTAAATTCTTCTTCCTTTGCACTGACAAATATTGGTGGCCATCTTGATTTTATCTTCAATTAACATTGTTTTGTAGGCAAAGAAGACTTTTTGGAGAGGTGCGAATTGGTGGGGAGGCCTACCCTTCAAGCTTTCAAGAGGACGTTTTGGTTGACAGGGAGTTGTTTTGTCTTTGTACCAACAATTCATGTTTATCATCTCTTTGTTTGCATCTCTTTCCATTCTTGATTGATTGATTGATCTTTGTGTCCTTGATTGACAGGAATAGGGAAATCGATTTGGTTGAAGGAGGCAAAACATTGGCAAGAAGAGCTCATCCAAGTTTGGCATTTGATCTTTGTGGGAAGTAATCCTCATCACAAGCCTCTTCCATCTTCATCTTCCAGGTATGTTCCAAGAGGTATGAAATTCTTCTATCTTATCCATCTATTCTCATAGATCTAAAAACCCTCATTGATTAAAACCTTCATTTTTCACTTTTTCTTAGATCTACTTGGATCTAGCTTGTCTTTGCAAAAAATATTGAAAACCCACCTCTATAGTATCCACGCCAATTCGGATCTATAGTTTGGTGTGGATTGGGCTTCATTTGACACATTTTCCGAGGCACTTAGCCTTCCTTGGGTGAGGTCGCACTCCTTGGTTGGGTGAGTTTTGCTAGTTCCAAGACATGGGTAGGTTAGATCCCACTTGATTTGAACTACTCTCACTTGATAACCTACCCCTAGTGCTTCACTTCTTTGATTTTTTCCTTGTGGGCCCCATTCCTCATTTTGAGGGTTGTGCCCCACTTGGGTCATTGAGTGATGCATTTTCAACCCTAGATCTATGGAGATCTAGCCTACCTTGGGGCATGCCACTTAAAACCCACTTTGATATTTGCCTTAACTACCCCGATCTCCAAATTTGGCATAATTTGGACTCCATTTACCCCTCCATCTAAAGGCACTAGTCTCCTTGGGTCAATTCGCTCTCCTTGGGGATTGTGTCTTTGCTAGATCCCATATGTGGGTGTGTCTAATTCCAACTTGGATCCATAGATCCACATCTTCAAACACCCCTTAGTGCCATTTCACCCCTAACTTCACCTTGTGGGTCCCATTTGAGTCATTTCCGTACTTTAAGGAAGTGGGCCCCACTTGTGTATTTTATGGTACTAGATCTATCCCTTTGATCTCCCCAGGTGGCCTAACTCATTCATTGGTTGAAACACTTGTCACTTCTTAAGCCTCTTCAACCATATCATAAACTCTTGGGTCCACCTAAGTTTGCATTGGTTTCCGTAACTCCACTTTCACATCTCCCTAGGAACCATTGCTTTGGGCTAATCACCTTCGATTGGCTATAGGGTCTCCCCCTTGGTCTTGACTTGTCTAGATCTAAAGTGAAGAGTACCTCGGTTGTCGTGACTCCCAACTTGCATTGGGAACCGTGGCATCTCTTAGGTCACCTCTTTAGTTGTCCATCTCCTCTACCATCTCGGATGGGATACCATTAGGGACAACTACAAGTTGTGTGATAACATTTTTGGCGCCGTTGTCGGGGAGGTAGAGGCTTACCTTAGATGTCTGCAATTATCCATGCATAACTCATATCTCTCGCATCCGGATTAATCTAGATGGTTATCATTTCAATCCTTAATTAAAAGCGTATCCATCTATTTGTCTCACTCTCTCCCTGCACTTTAAACGACATACATCTTGGTAGAAGAGTTAAAAAGTCTACCTGGCGACTTTTAATCGTGACTTCGCTAAGGAGCGAGCTCATAGTCATCCTTACAACACTAGAAGTAAATCAAATCCAAATCAATTGGAAGGAACCCCACTTACTTATCACAAAAGAGATCCTAAAGCCCAATCTTCTAATTTCTTTTGGAAAATTGTTAACTCAGATTCTCCAAACCGTATCTTGGGATCTCCTTTGTTCAATTCGGTTCCTCCTTCATCTCCTAATCCTAATCTTAACGTAGCTCCAGTTAATCCAATGGCTAGACTTGATCAATCTTCCTCTGGAAACAATACTCAAAACAATCCTCTCGTCATCCGTGCTTTTGGAAACAAGGCTAGGGCCTTTCCCTTAGACTTTTCCCAAGTCGTAGGTGCCCCCCATGATATGCCTGACAAGTACTTTGAAAAGATCCCAAAGTTCAATGGGAACTGTGCGACCTCCATTGAGGACCACATAGAAAATGTCTGGCCCAAATGGAAGCTTATGGGTCTGAAGAAGAAGATGTGTTTATGAGGGTTCTCTTCGCAACCTTGGAGGGTGATGCTCGCAAGTGGTTTGACCATTTGCCTGCATCATCAATCAATGGATATGATGTATTCACCGAGAAACTCAAGCATGAGTGGTCAGTCAAGTTAGATGGACGTTTCCTTTTGCCAACTTTTCGAAATCAAGAAGAAAGAAAACGAGTCTGTCCATGAATTTAACCTTCGCTTTGACAAGATAGGGGCCAACATTCCTTCCAACATTAGGCCTCCTGAGCAAGGCATCTTAATTCATTACCTCAATGCTTATGAGGATTACCTTGGCTACCACTTAAAAGATAAAGACCCTAGTGACTTGAAAGTGGCACAAGACAATGCTAGAAAGGCTTAAGCAAATGCTGCTTCCATGGGGAAGCAAAATTTCTTTGACCTAATCAATGCCTCTTCTTCTAGATCTAAGCCTAAGTTTAAAAAAGGGAAAGAGCCTAGTAAAGATCCCAATGAGATGATGGAGAGCATGCATGAAATGATGAAGAATCTAACTCTCCTGACTAGGGATCTAGCTAAGAGCAAAGAGGCGGAAAGGTATAGGCAGCCCTATGGCCCTATGCCTTATTGGAACCAACAAAAGAAACCTAATGAAGGTGATAGAAGAAACCCTGTTAGCCAAGCTTCACCTAAACCTCCTATCATAAACTGGTCTGAAGAGCAAAGGTTGGAAGATCCTGAGTATCCCGCCAACAGTGATGGTACTCTTGATTCTCCAAAGAACATTAACTGGGTTGACAACTTAGATTTTGACAAGGACTTTGGAAGAATTCTGATTGATCACGAGGAAGAGTCCATAGAAGAACCCAGTCCTAGTTTTCCCATCTATGCCACTGAACAAGCCAGTAGCAGTGGTCAAGTTCCTCTTAGAACCTATCAACGAAGAAAGGATGGCCAAAAGCCCACACCTTTCAATGAAAAGAAAAGTAGTGAGTGAGTGAGCTAATTCCTCTTCCTGAGTATGACTTGGATATCAACATTGAAAGAGAATTGGACAAGGTTGTGCACAACATCCCACTCACTGAGTTAATGAAAATCCCATCAATAAAAGAGCAAGTGGTAGAGTTTTTCGAGAGTATCCCTGAGACTGCCATAGGTAGTGGTGAAGGTCCATCTTTTCAAAACTCAGCACCTAGTGCTATGGTTGAAGAAGAGGAGGATCCTCCCATTAACATCCCACACTTCCTTATACGAGAGAAAGAATGGTGGTCACCAACCTTTCTATCTTACACTTCGCATTGGTGATACCCTCCTTCATAACTGCATGTTGGATTCTAGTGCCTCCATGAATGTGATGCCTTTGCAAGTCATGGAAGCTATGGGATTAAAAATAACTAGGCCCTATGGGGAACGTTTGTGGAATTGACTCTAGATCAACTCAAGTCTTTGGCTTGATTAAAAACTTGAGAGTTGACTTGTTTTCATGCCCCGACATATCCATGTTGATGGACATAGTAGTCATAAATCTCCCTCCAGCCTATGGAATGCTCCTTTGTAGGAAGTGGTCTGCTAGGCTAGGGGGACATCTTCAGATGGATTTATCATATGCTACTATCCCCAACTCTAATGGGTCATTGGTTAAGGTATTGTTATCACATATATAGTAGCCGGGCTACCATACATTTTTTGTCAGATTCCAGAACACTATTCAACCAGTTCCCTTACATTGAGATGCTGAGATGAGCATCCACTATGGATCACTATCAGATTTTGGACAGCAGATATATTCCCCATGCCATGACTGAGTTTCAGGACACTCAAAGAGATGACCGATGTAGCTATTTAGCCATTTGTACAGAGCAGTCAGTAGTGCCCAAAGTTACAGCAGCAGTTTCAAAGGACAGATGATGGTTCAGATGATGAGCATTCAAGTATATGACTCAGCAGGTATATTATGGTGTTGTGGTTATATTGCTTTTATTTCCATTCTCTTAGCATGTCTTAGCATTTAGTATCATGATCTGGCGATCATATAGATATGTGGACCTGGTTGTACTTATACATATATATCATATTTGTCCCTACTCAGACTTAGAAGTTCTTGGCCTATACTCATTGGTTTTACCCTCCCTAAGGAGAATAGAGGTGATCATTCCCACCATTACTTTGGCTTGCTAGTGTTGGTTTCATTATTCATTGTCTTCATCCATCCATGACTTACCCAGTTGATTCATTACCTTGACTTACTGCTTGACTAGTGGCATGGAGGACCTTCCCCCACTATAGCCTCTATATTCGATAAGCTTCCCTGTTTATTGTGTCTCGGCTCTGAGTTGGTGACAAAACTTACCTATGGTGAGTTGGATTTCCTAGAGGAGTCCCCCTAGTCACTAAAGATGTTGTTGGCTAAACCTGAAACTTTTAGTGCTACCATTAATGCAAAGTATGGAAATGAAATGCTATATCTTGTATGAAAAGCCCATTCATGCAATGTGTTTCTAAACACACATGAATGAAAGGCAAGCCAAGTGAAAATGGCTATGAAATATCAATGTTACATCTTTTGTGAAATGTAAAATACCTAGGTAAACAAGCTGTTTGTGACACACCTAGAAGTACTCAGGTAAACAAGTGCCTTAAAAACACACCTGCAGCAAGAAGCCTAAATAAATATAAATCTATGCAATGTGTTTGTAAACACACATAGATCAAAGGCTATGGAAACTCTAGGCCCAAAAAAGCAATGGAATTTAAATGCTATATCAAAAAGATTGTTGGCCTCATTTGTATTATGGATTGTGCGCATTTGTGTAAGGTGAATAAACACTCTTTGAACAACTTATCCATTTGTGAGACACCGCCATTCCCTGTGTCATTGCTTGTCCACTATATGCTATGGTGTGTATTCCCTTTTCCATTTCCAAAGTGTCATAGTGTTAAGTCAATAAGTCATCCTTTGACCTAGTCATGTATTCCTTAGCCTTCACCCTTCAACAGCAAATTGATCACAACTATGAAGTGAGTATGACCTTGAAAGTCTTGTCTGAGTAATAAATAATAATTATGACTTATTATATTTGGATTTAGATCGCTAGTAATGATTACTTCTTGTTATAATTGCTAATTGAATGGATTATAAAGCATGTCTTAATCTTGGACACCTTGCAGCAGCTTGATGACAGTTTGGGTCATATTTTGGTCATGTTGACTTGGTCAAACCTCAGTTTGACCAAAAGTCAACCACAAGACATGAGGTGGCAGACCTCAAATGTTACAGATAGATGATATATATGGTCTGGTACAGGTCACCATGGTGGGCTTATGCAGTGGTTTCAGGCTTATGATGATGATTTGTGTTTTTTAGCACTTTTTACAGATTATTATTATTTGGTCTGCCAGATATGATGAGTGTTTATTTTGGACCATGTAGAGGTTTATATGGTGTATGAGTACAAATCTGAGATGGATTTGGACCTTCTAAGTCCAATGAGATAGTTTGTTTTCAGTTTCGGGCAGTTACAGTGATGATTGAGCCTCAGTTGGCTATCCTAGTGTAGTTTTGGTCTGTCGAAGACCCTGTCAGAGCAGTGATGAGATTTACTTGGTTCACCTAGGGCATTGTGCGTGGAGGGGGTGGTCTAGCCACTTGTTATTACCATATTACCCCCCTCCCAGACTCATTGGTGACCTCACCTTGACAGCGCAGGCACTCCAGGAGGCAATTTGGGCAGTTTCACGATTCCCGAAGCAGTTCAGAAATGGTAAAAATGGCTACAAAGGAATTCGATTTGGGCTACTGTGGCAATGTTATGGCATGGGATGATTAGTGATGATAAGTGGGATGTCTTCCACGCCTTCTCCAACAGTTTCAACTTCATCGGGACCCACATCCATCACTTATGGCACTTTCTGATGATTTTTGGAGACTCCCAAGGCTCACGATTTGTCCATAGAGGCACAATTTGGTACTTTGATGATTATTTTATTGATATTGTGCTATGGGGATTGACCAAGGGTGTCTAAAATTACCCCTTGGACCCACCATAAGCTAGATCTATTATTTTGTCATCATGATTTGGTGGGATCCCCTCTTCTAGGGTGAGTTTGTCCACTTATTGTATTATTTTATTATTGATCCATGTATTGTATTGTTGAACTCATCTCAACCATTGATTAGTTCTTTTGATCTTTTAATCTTAGTCACTCATTCAAAAAGTGGTTAGGATTGTGGCCTCTCTCCAATCTATTTAAAGGAGAGAGCTTCTCATTGTAAAGGGGTCTTTGGTTCTTGGAATCTTGATATAGAAAAACTTTCTTGTGGAAATTCTTGTGGTCTCCTTTGCATCTGGTGTTCTTAGATGGTGATTGGAAAGTCTATTGCATCCTAGCATTTGGGTATTTGTGGTAAGATCTATCTTTTGGGAAAATTTTGTCTTGTCTACAGGAGGGCGACTTCACTTGGGTAGTTTTGCAAGGCTTCTTCAACTCGCTCCACTTGGCATTCGCTTGTATCAGGGGGTTATCATTAGTATCATTGTGATCTATGCTATCTTTCTGTTATTTCTCATGACATTAGTCTTATCTCTTGTTTGCAGTAAATCTGATATTGTTGACGTTTATTGTGTAGGAGAGAGGGTGCATTGGCTTCCTTGGGCAATTCGACTTCATAGAAAACTACCTCAAATCGCTCCAAATTGATCGGGTTTGCATAGATCATCATCATCAAGGCATCTACAAAGTTATCCAGGTAAGATCCACAGGTTTGTTCGTCTTGTCTTGGCTCCAATCCATTGACATAGCTACTTCATTGATAAAACCCTTAATTTACAAACCCTCATTTTACATTTTTTCAGATCTAGTAAGATCCACTTGGTATTTGGGTATAAAATTTAAAACCCATCTCTACAGTATCCACGGCAATTCGTATCTGTAGTTTGGTGTGATTTGGCCTCCATTTGACCCACTTTCCAAGGCAAAGAAGCCTCTCCAAGGGAGGTCGCACTCCTTGGGAGAGGTGAGTTTGCAGGGATCTAGCACCTGGGTAGGTGAGATTCCACTTGATCTGTAATCTACACATTCAATAACCTACCCCTAGTGTGTCACTTCAGTGATTTTGACCTTGTGGGCCCCATTCCTCATTTTGAGGGTTGTGCCCCCCTTGGGTCACTTTGTGGCATACTTCAATCTCAGATCTACTGAGATCCAGCCATTGGATGACCCTAATCTTTTAGATCCACCTACCTCAATACCTCAACATTCCAGATCTGTAATATGGTGGACATCCGACTCCATTTGGCCCACTTCCCAAGGCACTGATCTTTCCCAAGCTAATTCGACTTTCTTGGACTGTTGAGTTTGTTTGTGGTTTGATCCCTGTTTTGGTATCTTGAACCCCTTGACTTTGTCATATCAATCAATCAAGCTCACTTTTGGTATTGGTTATCCCCAATTCAGTCCTTAACTACCCTGCATTGGACACGGTTCCCAAGGCAGTGGATTCTCTCATAATTGACTAGTACCCTAATCCTAGATCTTATTTTAAACATCATAAGTCACTATTCCACCCATAATGGACCAAAGATACACTGTTTAAACCCATTGATCCAAACTATTATTCATCTTGTGACTTCTTCAATAGATCTAGGGTTCACCATACACCTTACGTACTTCAACTATACTTGACTTGATCTGGTGTTTTGGTTTGGTCTCTCCTGTCGGGAGTAGATCTGGGTCTCCCCCTTTGTTGTCTTGGGCTAGATAACATAAAGTGAAGATTGCCTCGATTGACGTGGCAACCATCCATTGGGAGTCGAGGCCATCTTGGTTGCACCTCTTTGGTTGCCCTTCCCTTCTGCCATCCATCTTGGATTCATCTCTAGGGGCACCTACAAGTTTGGTGATAACAGGTATATCGGGAGCCATTTTATGATGGTCATCTTGAAAGTTATGAGGATGGTGTAAGGAACACGTATGGCGAGGGCGAGTTAGTACCTAAGGGGATCTTCATGGTCATTGGTGGCCACGATGAGAATCCTAGTACAAAGAGGGAAGATATTTGGAGATCATTTGGAGATGATAGTTCTTCTGAGGAAGAAAAAGAAAGAGCTATTGTTGTTAGAGAAATGAACCTTGAGTCACTTCGAGGTGAAGTGTCGGAAGAGCTTAGGGGTTTGAACCAGCCTAGTGATGAGGAGCCACACATTGAACAACCTGAGCCCATCACTCAACTAAATACTTATGAGGTTTACTTTGATCAAATAAGAAGGGGTGAGTATATACGTAGAACGGTCCATGAATGGCTATTCCTGGTTGACCTCAACATGGAAAGGGGAAGACAAGGCTTACCTCACATCACTCCTTGGGCAAATAACAATGAAGGAACACATCCTTCCCCTGGTAAGGGGAATGATGAAGAGCCAACTAATTATCATTTTTCTGATGTTCCTGATCATTTGTCCCATTTGTCCTTGGAAGATGGGGTTCTGAGGCAAGTGAATGACAACTCCATGAGTTGGCAAGAGCATGCCTTAATCCATGATGCCCCTGGAGAGGACTTTTCTTTGAGTAACCTAGTTATTTTTCAGGAAGAGCCTAGTGGGTCGAGTTTGTCTTCTTCTTATCCTAGCATCCCTAGTTTCCTTTTTCCCCGTGAGTTACCTATTGGTGAAGAGAGTATGAACTCCACAGATTCATTTCACACTCCTACTTCCTCACCAACATCTTTAGACACGGGAGCTTAGAGTGTTCCTAGAATGGTTCCTAGTCGTTCGTCTTTTCCCTCGATCGTTTGGCAGCTTTAGAGAGTATGATTGTTCATGTCCCATCTAGAGAAGGTAGTAGCAGAAGTGTTGAAAACCAAAACCTACCATCCCCAGTCCATGCGGAAGAAGAAGAGGATGTTGATAGAGACTTTTGGACTGTGGGAGAAACTCCAAAGTACATCATCCACCCACAAGCTGAAGAACCAAGAGTAGAAAGTCCTCCTAGGAGAGTAGTTCGAGAAGTCCTGATTGGTAGGGTAGCCATACCTTTAGACGGTGGATCTCCCAGGTTTAATGCAATTCCTCTTGATAGGAATTCGAGGATAGTTACGCCTCAACCCCGATGCAATTCTGATATCCAACCTATTCCCGCTCATGTTGTTGAAGCCAACCCTCAATTTGTAAATCACCGAAGGTTTGAAATTGGTGATAGGGTCGTTGTTCCTAATGATTTATTTTACATGCGATCCATGGGATCTGGTGACTTTTGGGTTGGACCGCTCACTGTTGAGCAGTGCATTGATAATTGGTGTTTCCTCACTACTAGGACTGGCCAGCGTATCTTCCTCCCTATCAACCAGAGGGAGCTAAGGGATTATCATCCCTGACTCTGCCTGCCTTGCCTTGCCTTGCATGACTGTTTAGAGTAGGTAGTCTTTTGAATAAGCTCACTTGAGCAATAGGATTTGTGTGTCTTTTCTTTTTTTTGTGTGTGTATTGAGTATTGCCATTTTTCTTCTTGAGTTGTCTGCTTGATTTTGTCCTTTGCTGAGTTGTTGATTGAGTTTAGCCTTGCTCCTTCCTAAGCTTGTCTCACCTCCTGCATGCATTGAAGAGTGGTTAGTTTTCTTGAGTTTTCTTTTTGGCTTCCTGTGCAAGTCCTAGTTGAGTATGCCTGCCTGAAAAAGTTTTCTTTTCCTCCTGCACAGTAAAATAATATTAAAAAATTTTAGTTTAGAATTTCTTTTATGCATTTCAGTTTATGTTTTAGAGTAGATTTCATTTTCAGTTTTATTTGGAGTTATTCCCATAACTTATTACACCTACGAATAGTCTTTAACGCTAAATTGGGCGCATCCACTTAGCATGATTTGACTAAAAACATTGACCACAAGCTGGGGCTTTGAAAATCAGCCACTATAGGAAATCCGTAAAAGACACAAAATTGCCTATTATCACATCCATAGTAGTTGGGGCTGCCATGTCTTCAAACTAGTTTTGAGCACTTTTCCGAGCCAATCCTTTTGATATGATATGCATGAGATCAGCAGTTGATGAGCAGTTCTTTGATGATCACTCCTTTATCAGCGGACCTAGAGTATGTATTTTCAGTCTCATGGACTGAGCCTCATGACCCCAAATTTGATGACTGGGTTAGTCATTTTCTTCCATACAGAGCAGATATGATGACAGTGCCCATGGTTTATACAGCAGTAGTGTTCCAGTTGATATTCAATGGTTCAGATAGTGTATACAGGTATATGACCCAGCAGGTATATTGTTTGTGCATTGGATATATATACTGTGCTCTTTTACATATCTTGGTAGCTTGACTGATATAGAGTGGTCATGATTGGGCGATATCTTTATGTGGTTCTTTCTGATTGTTTAGAGTAGAAGCAATTCAGTTGCTTTGAATTAGAAATTCTTGTGTATACTCATCGGTCATGCCCTCATAGTGGTATGGACTTGGTCATTCCTCCATCATGGTTTGCTAGTCATGGCATCATCTATCACTTCCATCATCCATTCATTATCATCCATGTTGATTTTATCTTGACTTACACTTTAGCCTATGATATCAAGGACTTCCCCCACCTAGGTCTCTATGTTGGATAGACTCCTTGTTTATCTTATGTCTCAGCTCTGGAGCGTGTGATTCTAGTCACAGCGATTGTTATCTTTTAGTGCTTGAAACCAAGTATGCCAACCAACAGTGTTACTAAACACTAAAGCATCGGAACTTAAGTGTGTCGTATTCTAAACGGATGCCAAGTCAGCAAAAACAGTGTTGTTAAACACTACAACAATTAAATTGAATATCTTTAATAGCTAATCAGTGGCTAAGGGACGAGCACTCATCCTTTGTATGATATAAGGTCGTTTGCCTCTACAGGGCAATAGGGCGGTCACTCCATCGCACCTATGGACGGTGGTGAGCAATGGAGGTCATACCGAGTCATTATCTGAGGCCTGCAAGGCTATTAAGGGCACCTGCCCTTCGAGGTTGGCTAGTGAAAATCTCTATAAATTAAATAAATGTTAGTATAAAGTTGATAGTAAAATTGCTATAAAGGTTGCTTGTCTAGAGTCTACTGGAAGCAATCTCACCACTCTACCCATTTGTGAGACACCACCATCCCCTGTTTATTTCTTTGTCCAACACATGTGTAGGTGGTCTTCCCTTATTCTCTTATCCGAGAGGTCACAGTGTTGAGATTGTTAAGTCATTCCCTTTAGGCTAGCCTTGTTTCTTTCACCTTCACCCATTTCTAGCAAAATGACCACGTCCATAAATGAGTATACATTTGAGGTTCTTCTTTTTGAGGAACTGGTTGCTTTGATCTAGACTTCTATTTGATGGTTTTGTGTAATCGCCATTTAAAATGTCACTTTGTATTTTAGTCTCGCTATCAATTTATTTAAAGGAGCATATCTCATCCATTTGCACTTGCAGCATCAGTTATTTCTAGCCTGGGTCATCTTTTTTATCAATTTTGACCTGGTTAACCCAGTTTGACCAAGTCAACGGCAAGTTCCGGGATGAGTTGGGCCGATGATGTTTGAGATTGATTACGTATAGTCCTATGGTGCCCATTAGATGGTTGCATGCATCATACAGAGATTTCATATGATGGTTTGTTGGATTTTTATTATTATCAGCATTTACAAACTATTATTTTTACTATCCGGGCATGGATGAGCTTATAGATGATTATCCTGATGGTCACATGATGTATGAGTACCCATATCTACTTGATTTGGACTTTCTGAGTTCATTGGGATACTCAGTTATCAATTTCAGGCACTTACAAATGATGATATGGTCAATTTATCACTTTACAGCATATTGCCATTTAAAAATGATCTATCCAGCACTTTCAGAGATCATTTCGGTTCTCCTAGGGCGCTACAGAGGGGATATGGTGTCCAACCACTTGTTATTACCATATTACCCTATCCCCGGACATTTTGGTGCAGTCAGTTTGGTGCCCAGAGCACTTGGAAGAGAGTTACAAGAATTTTTATCTTTTACAGGCGATATTGCGGTAGTTAAAAATGGAAGAATTGGCTAGCAAGTAAATCGATTTGGCTCAGTGAGTCAAGGAAATGGCATGAGGTTTGATTGGAGACTTATTGTGATGCATTCCACACCTTCTGGCATAGTCTTCAACTTTAGTGGGGTCCACATGTCCTCCTAGTCATCATTTAAGGGCGTCTTTTTGTATTATTGGGGCACACGTCCTAGTGTCTTTAGACACTTTATGTCATGTTATATTGCTATGATGTATTTTTGGGTTGGCTAGTGAAGATGTTCATACCTCCTAGCCCCCACCATGATGTCATGTCATGTCCTAGTGACATGTTATGTCTTACATCCCCCCTAGGGCGTCATTGAGGGAGTGCATCCCCCCTATTTGAGTGATCCATGTATTGTATTGTCCGGCTCATCTTAGACGTTGATTATTATTGTTGTATCTTTTTATCGCAACCACTCATTTAAAAAGTGGTTAGGGTTTTGGTCTCTCCCGATTCTATTTAAAGGAGAGAACCCCCTCATTGTTGTGGATCTGAAATATTTTGTGGAAATAGTGTTTAACTACAGGAAGGCGACTTCAACTTAGGCGTTTTTGCATGGTCTCCTCAACTCATTTATCTTGAAGTCGGCTTATATCATGGGGTTTTCAATATCATCTTTAGATCTTTGATTTTCTCCTTGATATCTTATGCTTTTACAGTGTTTTTCTTCTGAGCATCAAATCTCACTTTAGTAGTTTGTTTGTGCAGGAGAGAGGGGCGCACTAGCTATCTTGGGCAATTCGATTTCACTTGGATACACAACCAAATCATCTCAAATTGATCGAGAAGGGATAGATCATCACTCTCAAGGCATCTGCAAGATTTTCCGGGTAAGATCTACTCATAATCTTTTTGTTTGAAGTTATAATCCGTTGGCCATATAAAAATACTTTTGAAACCCTAACTGTCATAACTTCTAAGATTTCTCTAGCTCAAACAACTTAAAATCGTGGCGAACGATTTCAGGGTTTTTACCTTAAGGCCTATCCATAAGTGGGTCTCCTAGGGCGTCACCCCTAAGGGACTCCTTGCCCAATTCCCTAGGCACTGATCTACTACCCTAGCGCACCCCCAGACTTAGCCATTTTTATGAGTTGTTCGATGTCGGTTTTTGACTTGTGAGCTAAGACATTGTTACATCTTCCACCAAGTCTCATCCAAAGGCACTAGAAAGCCTCATTTTGATCTTAACCCTTCTACCTTGGACACATTTCCCGAGGCAAAAGAAATCATTCTCAACTGCTAGTATCTTGATCCTAGATCTAATCTTTGCATCCATAAGTCACTTGTATCATTCACATTGGGTCAACATTTAATATCTATTAAGCCTCTTGATCCAAATTTAACCTATCTTGTGACTTCATCCTTAGATCTAGGGTTTCTCATACCTATCACCTTATGTATTCTGGTGTTCTGGTTTGATCTAGTGATTGGGTTAGATCTACCCTATCGGGAGTAAATCTAGGTCTCCTCCCTTTGTTGTCTAGGGCTTGGATAACATAAAGTGAAGAGTGCCTCGATTGGCATGACAACCAATCCATTTGGGCCCTGGGGATCGATGCCCTCTCAGGTCACCTCTTTTTAGTTGCCTATCTCCTCTATCGTCCTGCATGGGATCATCTTTTGGGGCAACAACAAGTTGCGTGATAACACTGCCTTCAAAAACATGCCCGTAAATCTTGTATTGAGCATTTTTTGAGAATTTTGCTTGTGGGTCACCTAAATGGCTAAATGAGTATATCCTGCACAAAACTCATGTCTCGGATTTTCCCAATTCATCTTCATTTGCTCACAAGTGACTTGGAAAAACAGTGTCTTGAAACCGTGTTACATTGAAGGAAAATTGGATCTCAAGAACATAACACCATATTGGGGCCTCCTGCAACAAAACCCATGTGGCGGAATCTTGACTAGAGGTGCGCAACTATGCCAATCATGGAAATCAGGTACCGGAACTGAATAAGGGTTACCAGAATTGAACTATGGCTATAGGAATTGAACTAAGCATAACCGTAATTAGTAAGATTAGTTCAAATCCTATTTAACTCATCAAAAACAAAGGAAATTATGGAAATAAACAACTTAATACCTCTTTAAGCTTGTGATGGCACTTAGCTTCAAAAGCATGAGAAAATGTGATAAGAGGGATAGTAAACAGGTATAGGAACGAGACAAAATAGTCAAAAAGAGAACCAACTGATAATGTAAAATGTGTCAAAACAGTGGTCCAACACACATCATTTTGTCTTTGTATTCCAAATGTCTTTGCACAGTCACTATATCTCGCTTTTAGAAATTGTGTAGTTTGTACTTTGTTTTCCCAATAGATGCTAGTTCCTGATTTCACATCTGTAGCATACTTTAAGCATCTTTTATCTATGTTTTTCCTAACGAAATGCTAGTGTGTGGACCTGTATATAGATTAGTCACTATATCTCGCTTTTAGAAATTGTGTAGTTTGTACTTTGTTTTCCCAATAGATGCTAGTTCCTGATTTCACATCTGTAGCATACTTTAAGCATCTTTTATCTATGTTTTTCCCATCGAAATGCTAGTGTGTGGACCTGTATATAGATTATTTTTCGTACTCTAGTTTGTCATTGGAAATTGAAATTTTGTTTACAAGTTGAAATGTTTTTTGTGCAGGAAAGTTATTTGTCGCAGATACAAATAACAATGTCATCAGAATCATTGACTTGAAAGCAAAAGAGGGTCCTATGGTTCGTACATTGGAGCTTAAAGGAGTCCAGGCTCCTGCAATGGCCAAAACTCCAAAAAGGCTTCGAAGGCGTCCTTCAATTGACGCTCAAATTATTGGAATAAAACCTACTTCTGCTACGAGGGGTGATTTACACCTAGAGATATCACTTCCCTCTGAATATCATTTTACGAAGGTTATTTTCTTATTGTATAGGTTTTTTTCCCCAAATATTTAGTAGGAATTTAGTAATAATATTGCCTGCTTTTTGAATTTCTTCATTGTTGGGACTGGATACCAATGCTGTAGCACTTATGTTAGTGCAAGTATATTTTACCATATTTCTTTAACTCCCAAATCTAGGAGTAGTAGATGCAAGTCTATGTATCATTCCCATATCAAGGTGAAACTGCACATAAACCTCTTCTTTAACAAACAACACCACAACTAGCCTTTTGAAAAGAAAAGTCAGTATATTAGAGCAATTTATTTTAGATCTGTTGTCCTTTCTTATCAGTTGCAATCTGATGATGTTTGTCTGTGACTCTGTTCATTTTGCTTAGTCAAAAAGCTATTGCGTGGGATAAAAGGCTGATGTAGTGGCTAGAGTCTGCCAAATCCCCCTGTTGTGGGATATCATTTGTGATGCCTAATATTATGTTTGTCCTCCAACAAGTATAGGTAGTGTTTAACATCTAAGATTTTGTCACAGTCAAAACCTTTTGAGATGAGGCATTTAATTGTTGCTTCGACAGGTTGAGCATCCATGTTACCTAATTCCTAGGTTGCATTTTTGTGGCAAGTCATGATAGGAATTTGACTCCCTGGAAAATACCATTTTAAGGTCTGACGGGATATTAAGAAATGCTTACTTCTAGTTGCAGGAGTGCCTACATGTGCATGCAGATTCACGTTAACTAATAATACCAGAGGACTTGTCTTTCAAATATTAGATATCTATCTGTTCTCGTTAACTTCCAAAATTTCTTCCTTCTTTGCTCATATTCACGCTTTTCTTTCTATCAGAATTAGTTCTGAAATGTCATCTTAATCCTGATTGAATTTCAGGAGGCACCTAGCAAATTTGAGGCAGATGTGGAACCTACTGACGGAGTCCTAGTTGAGCCCATGGATGGTACCCTGAACTCAGAAGGGTTGGCTTTGCTGCACTTCACCAGATCTGCCCAGAAATCAGCTACAGTTAGAGTCAATTGCAAGGTTGCCCCAATGGGAATTTATTGCATTGCTATATCTTCGTTTAATCATGCCATATTTATTTAATGCATCAATGTAAAATTGTTGTGTACAGGTCTATTATTGCAAAGAGGACGAGGTGTGCTTGTACCAGAACCTTGTTTTTGAGGTTCCCTTGAGCCCTGACTCGCCGTCCCTCTCAACAGAAGATAATATATCACTATCCTATACTCTGCAGCCAAAAGGTAAAGTATAGGGCTATCAGAATGTCATCAGCGGATTCTTATGGATTGAAAGTGAGATACTTTGCAACCAACAGGTCTATCAAAAACAAGGGCTGCATTTAGTCACTGCCTTATAATTTTGTTTATATTTATTTAATAAAGAAAGACATTTTATTAAAAAGGAAATAAATACATTAAACGTATACAAAGGGTTTATTATATAATATATACATTTGTAATTTTTTTTTTCAAAAAATCATAATATTAATTTTAATTAAATATACTGAAAATGTAATAATTTAAATTATGGATATGTTTAACATCTACTTGACTTCAAATTATTTGTATTACATAACATGAAAGAAATAATATAAAATAAACAAAAACAAAAAAATCAATAAAATAATATTAATGATAAAAATTAATTAAAATTTTAATACATTTAAAAAAATTAGAAATGATAAATTTGAATATCAAATATATAAAAATTATTTTACTAAAAAATTAATCAAAGTCTTAATACATTTAAAGAAAATATAAAACTAACACTATATAAAAACACATAATAATAAAAAACAAGAACTTTACTATCAACTTAAGAATGGTAAAAGAATTGGAAAAAGTGATACAAGGAAAGGTTTGGCTCGTTCCGTGCCTATTGGTTTGGAAAGCTATGAAAACCTTGAGGGTGAAGAAGTGAAAAAGCAAGTTGACAAAGCACGCATTAACCCAAAATAAAAACTAAATATAATTACATATAATTGAGATGGCCAAAAAGATACAAACTTTAATGCCTAGTCAAATCCGACATTCTTTGTTTGTATCAAATAAGTTATCAAATTTCACATCAAATAAATTGCATACAAGTAACTAATTGAGTTGCACCATATCAACAATGAACTAAAACCATTTTTATTTTCTTTTCAAAATTCTAAACAATGTTGTGCATTGGCTCAAAATACTATGCTATGTTTCTTGTTGGCTCATCTACATGTAATTCAAAATAGTAAACTCATATATCTTATTCTCACTACAGCATTGCTTATTAGGATATTATCTACAAAGATCAACAAAAACAAAATTGCTCTCCAATCATAAGAGTTCATAAAAGCACATTAAGGTTGTAGACTCGTAGCCATGATTTAAAGACACCTAAACAACACAAGGCAAACTCAGCAAAATTTGATGTTTTCTAATCTATAAGCTTTCACATCATTTTTTTTTGTAAAGTAAGAAATTATATTACTAAAACAGAGTTACAGAAATTATATTACTAAAACAGAGTTACATTTCTTCAAAACAAGTGGTTTGGCAAGTGTGAAAACTCACAAGCCATCCAATATTCTATGATCCTTCTACCTAGACATGACTGTGATTACAAAGCTTCAACATATAAAAGCAAAATGCCCATAAAACCCTGACTATCCCCAGATTGGTACCTATTGCTAAAACAAAAGACACATCTGCAGAGCTTTGGGACTTGTACATTGTCGTGGCATATAGAGCCAGAATAGAGAAGAAAAACTAGAAGAAAGTATTGACTTAACATCGAAGATAACAAGACTACCAAAACATTATGGAGCAAGAGGCACACGAGGGAGGCCTTAAACGTCGGAAGTCACCTTTGGTCCCGAGTGGTGGAAGGGGAAACGTGCATAGGTTGAGCTGGGAGCCGCATCATCGTCCAGAACTTGAACGCGCATCTCGCCGCCTCCCATGGATGACACAGAAGCAGTCTAGAGCGGAACACCCACTTTGGCAACAATGAGGTCGATCTTGTGATGCGTGATTTTGTAGTCTTGATAATGGGTTTTCCATGCACAGGTCGGTTCTTCATCCCCAACAACCTTATTTTCCCACTCCATGAGAACGTGCACTAAGAGACCTTTCATGACCCAGAAAGAGGCCACCATCTTGTCGTAAGCCGAGAGGCGGCCTGCTGTAGTACCAGGATCCATGGCCTATTCTCCAACTTCCTCCCTCAAATCGCCCGCAGTCATGGCTTTAACCCATTCCCAAAGGTCTTTCTCAACTCTTTTGATTTCCTCCTTGATTACTGCAGGGATACGGTTCTAGAAGAACCGTGGAGCTTCCAGGACCTTCCTCTGCTCCCTCTTCGCTGGGGCTTTGCCCTTTTTTTGGGTCACGACGGACTTTTTTTTCCTTTTGCTTCCTAGGAGCCATCCTAGTGCAAGACAAATATCTACAGAAGCTCTCCTTGTTGACACTATTATTGATGAATAAACCTATTCTAACAGACAGGAGGAAACCAGGTTAAATGCATAAAAACACGCACTTCTCCCTACTTCTTATAGCAACTGTCGTCGTATCTTCCGTAAATGTTGTTATAATGGCATCAGTAGGAGCATTCATCCGCATGATTTCTTCTCGTAGCCGACCTGATGCAAACCGTGGAGTTGTCGAGGTCATCCTCTGTACCCGGGAACGGTCGTATGCTTCGATCATAATGGTTTGCAGAGGACCTTACATATTCATTATTGCGAGGGAAACATTGGCTCGTACTCTCATCTTTCGCGCGAGGGAGATGATTCTCATGCCATATGTCATCTAGTTGCTCTGTATGTGGCATGCTATGAGAATTGATGGGAAGCCCCATGTCATTCCTTCCGTCAAGCCTCACGTGTGTGTCTTCCACCGCCAGATGGGTGCAATTGGGGGTCTACTCCAAATCCGCAAAGTCGACCAGGTTGTCAACATAGAAGTTGTGTTCCTCAGTCACTCTGATATTTTTCATGAAGTCCGCAACCTTATTTCCATTCCTGCGCACGGGAGTGTTTAGTTAACATAGCCAATTTTTCTACTTTGTGATTGAGCCTCCAGCTGTCTGTCACCGTGGCAGGTTTTTTGTCATTCTGGAGGTTTCGCGCCATCTGGATAATTACGAGGGAGTCTCCTTCGATGGTAGTTGGCACAAGCCCATGTTGGATGACCAAGTTGAGGCCAGCAAGGAAACCATCCATTTCAGCTGCATTATTGGTGTCCTCACCTATACCTCCCATATACACTTGCAATATTTCTCCTATCGAATTGTGAATAACGCCTCTGAATCCTGCGGGGCTCAGATTTCCTTTCAAGGCTCCATCAAAGTTTAATTTGAATGACCTTGGTTGGGGGGGCATCCAGTGGTCAGGGCTTTTCAGAGTGATATTCTTTGCCTCCTTATATAAGCTTTCACATCATTTACAAGAAGAGGAATATTAGAATTAACATTACAAATGAATAATAAATTTGAATGGTCAAACTCTATTGCAACCATACAATAGCATAAGCTTAATTATTTTCGAAAGTTTTATAGTTATCACCAGCGCCATTCATGTTAGTAATTGGTGATTACTCAAACCTGTCAAATTAATGTAATTTACAAAATTATTCATAATAATTGCATTCACTATTCTTGAACATGACTTTAACTTCAAAAGTAATATATTCTTCTATTTTATTTAAGAGCTTGGACTATTCCGACCAAGAAACTCATACTAAATCGCATTTATATCTCCAGTAGCTCAAGGATTGAACTCGTGACTTCTAGTTTAATAGACATTGCAAAACACGTTCTTATTTCACTTTACTTGTATGACTTAACTCGTTGGAATAAAACTCAAAGGTAATAATAAAAGCCTTGTCTTGATTTGATTTGAACTAAATTGGTAGGAGTTCTTCTAGGAGATACAAGAGACTAGGTATAATTTTTTTTCACTATGTCATCCATTGCCAAACTTTTAGGAAAAGATCAACAATATAATAATGGACACGTGTTGGAAGGGTGAAAGAATCCTATGCAACTTTACCTCTATACTGGGCGAACAATTTCAAGACTGATTGATCTAACCATTAGCAGGCAGTTTCATGAGAAAAGAGAGCTCCACTAGTTTCTTTTTAAATGGATCAAGCCTACGACCTTATTCCTATCAAATTCTTGACTTAAATTTTAAACGTGAAATTCAAATCAATTTCAAATATCTAAATGTTAAATTCATATAATAAATGACATAAATATCTAAATGTTAAATTCATATAATAAATCACATAAATAGTTAATTTGAATTATGAATTGTACTTTGCAAAAGAGAAAAATGCACTCACCTTAGCATCCCCAACTACAGTAAGCATCACAATTAAAAAGAAAAAAATATTAGGAATTTGGTATGATAAATTCATATATATGTTTTTTGAAACAAAATCTAAACATGAATAATATATCATGGAGAAAACAATATCAAACCCATATGCAACTTCTCGAGAGACTCGAAGATTCACCAAAGTTATCTCATTTAGGGCATCATAAGTCTATAAGATACGTGTGTAATAGGAAGGGCTGATTCGGCATCGATTTATGGAAGGTAAGGGAGTTTTAATACACAATAAATTCAAGATCCCTAAGACATTCACAAGACATTAAAATGAACAAACTTAAAAAATATTTAATGGACAATAATAAAAATGTTTTCAATCTTTTGAAACCTAATCGAATACATGACTGTTATTAACAATTGTCGTGCTTAGTTCAAACACAAAATCCCAAATATGACTTGTTAAATGTTATGTGAACATGCAACAGATGCATGCCTCACATGTGGCAATTGTATTTTTTTGAGTAATCACAAGATTCAACTACTAAGTGAATAAGATTAGGTCTTTTGGTCCATGAGCAATTGATTATTCAAGAAAGGCTTTCACTAGCGAACTCAATCTCGACTTGGTACTATTACAGGCTAAAACAAGCTCCCTGGAACAACTAGTTACTAGTAAATGTTCCATTTAGCCTATGTTCCATTCATCACAACATACGATGACCAGAAGCTACTATAGCTTGTGGTTCAGTTTGAGTTCCAAACATTTCAAGTAGGAGCTAGCTTCATTAACAACAATAGTTGTGGTTTGAATAGAAATCATTCATTACTTTGAAGTACTACCTCTTTGTATTGGGTAAATCGGTCCTTGAGAAAAATAACTGTACATGCAAACAAGTAAGGTTAGGAACTTACGCTCTTCTTGATAAAACCTTAGTTTTGTTTGTTGCTTGGAGGATTTCATGGATACCAACAACCCTGCCTACTTATTATATGCCTGGTGTTGAGGCATACGTTTCCTTGACCTACAATCAAGATAGTTAGCCATTGAATTACACTTAAGGTAACACCTTATCAAAGTTGGTGCCCTATATTTCTTTCCCCAAACCACTTTCCAGAAAGGATATTTTAAAAATGTGTAACTTTTACTCAACTTATCTAGAGCATAAACAATAGTGTACAAAATAGGAATATCTATTGAGTTTTGTCTAAATTAAGACCAACACTTAAAATGTCCACTCTCTAGTATTTAAACATAATGGACCGGTATTAGAGGATAAGTGCCACCTGTGGGAATCAAAACCCACGCGTTGCTCCGCTGAGCTAAAACAAAAAGATTTGTACTATAGTTCCCGCATTCTATATTCTAATGACATCCCATGGATTGTGACAGAAGTAGTCATTAGACTTGTAGCTTGGTGTGTATTTGAAGTGGTCCACTGCACAAACAATTTCCATGTTCTTGTATTCTACCCTTCCATGTTCTAGGTTGTTGCAACAATGATCTCCATCCAAAGATGTTTCCCTTCTTGTGTCCATTCGTTTTTGTTAGCTCAATTGCAATTTATTAGCTAGAAAGAAGTCTTCGCAAAAACACAAAGAAATGTTTATGAACAGAATAAAATGAGTTTCGAAAACACAACCCTACTAATATGGAATAAGGAATGAACTCCCTCTAATGAAGGACAACAAGCGAGCCATCAAGCAGGAGCAACAAAAGCATTAATACATCCTGGCAGATTGGGATAAATTTTATGTAAAACCTCCAGGCTTACATATTTATGAGGTTCATCTACTCTCTTAATCTAATTATTATTTATGTATTTGAGAGTAAATACCAAATACTCGTGACATTAATGACTAAGTTTTTTATCATTATGCACGTCAGACAAACAACATTTCCAAGACTCTTTATCAACATTGACTATCAAACGTTTGATATAGTGTCTTAACAAATTTATTAAATGAGTGGTGTTTTCCCTACTTGCTTACGTTTCCCAAGACTCTTTATGAGCATTTACTTTGGATCTGGTTCACAATTCTATTTTTATTATAATAATGAAATAGTATTTATTAAATGAATGGTGGTTTCTCTACTTGTTTGCTTATGTTTCCCAAGACTCTTTATATGCATTTACTCTCTTGGATATAGTGTTTCCTGTGAAAATTTTATGGTTCTAATTGTATTATGTTAGGTTGGATTTTTTCACCGTTCTATTTTTATTATAATAATTATATATGAATTTATTAAATGAGTGGTGGTTTCCCTACTTTGCTAACGTTCCCTGAGACTCTTTATCAACATTTACTCTCTTGGATATAGTGTCTCCCATAAAAAAATTATGGTTAGATGATTTTATTATGATAGGTTGGATTTGGTAGACAGTTCTATTATTATTATAATATTGAAATCTTAATGTTGTTTTGTCAGGTGCATTTAATACATATCATGATTCTAACAAAAAAAAAATTTGTCAAAGTATAAACTTAGGAAATTGGAAACCCTTTGAATATCCACCAAATTAATAGCCAAACCCAACAATATGATCTCAAGTTACCAGAGTTTTCCATTTGTTAAAAATCAAAATAGGTTCTAAAGATTAACTTTTTAAAAACGTTTAAATATAGTCAAATCACAAGACATTAATAAAACAAAACATGAAAATCCATGCAAATCAATTTCTAAGAGTTTGTGCAAAGTTGTAGGCAGGGACTAATAAGGTCATCGACTGATTCTTATGGGATGAAATGGAGATTTTCATGCCTAGAAATAACTCATCCAGGGAAAAACATAAAAGCACATTCTTTTTGTTGTACATAGATTCCAAAAGCTTATTTATTGTTCTTCTCATTGCATATGCTTAGGGCCTTAAAATTTTATTAGTATTTTATGTACCTAGAGGGATTCTTCTACAATAGAATTCAAGTATAACAAAACTACTTCCCATTATTAAGTTATGCAATGAGACTCCTACTACATTATAAATCTTATAAATTTTGGATTTAAATATCTTAGAATAAAAATATATGATGATGATAATATTTATACTTAAGTTTGTCATCTCCCAAGATTCTTGGGTGAAAATCATCTTAACTTATTAGTAATGTCTTTGAATGATAATAAGAAAAAAGGCATGTTGAATTAGAAACTTAAAGAAAAAGGATTTATAGTTTGGCATCCATATTTATCTCTATCGTTTTTAACATTGACTTTAGAATTACCTTCGTCTCCATGACATGATGGTTACATTATTACTTGTATATCACAATGGTTACATTGAGGCATTGCACTGCCACAATAATAGCCCAACTACCACCAAAAGGATGGATGTAGAGAGTGAATTCATTACTTGGTTATTGAGGGTGACCAATAACCTAGGAGGAAGGAGAGTGAGGAAAAGGGAAAAAGAGCCACTAGATTGATATATTAATTTGTGAATTAATCTAAACCTAGGCCCGACCATGGTTAATTTTAGAGGTACTTCAATTAGAGTTTCAATGATATGCAACAACTAGAAAAACAATAAAGAATGAGAAAGTAAATATGGTTTGACCTCTAATTAACTATGTGTTCTAGTCTATTGCAATGAAAAACCTAACTGAAGTAAAAGGGAAAAGGATGGATGGAGAGAGTGAATTCATTACTTGGTTATTGAGGGTGATCAATAACCTAGGAGGAAGGAGAGTGAGGAAAAGGGAAAAAGAGCCACTAGATTGATATATTAATTTGTGAATTAATCTAAACCTAGGCCCGACCATGGTTAATTTTAGAGGTACTTCAATTAGAGTTTCAATGATATGCAACAACTAGAAAAACAATAAAGAATGAGAAAGTAAATATGGTTTGACTCTAATTAACTATGTGTTCTAGTCTATTGCAATGAAAAACCTAACTGAAGTAAAAGGGAAAAGGATGGATGATACTTGGGTTGAAGAAGATATAAATCACTTATGTGAAGAACCATCAAAAACTGAGCCTCCCACAACCTTTCAAAGAACTTGATTTTCCTGTAAAATGCTTGGAAAACATCTTCCAAGGAAAATAGATGTCTACAATACAAGAGCCACCATATAAATAACATTGGGACAATACCAAGTATGAAAGACCAACTACTCCCCAATTGTGAGGTGCTCTCCTTGTAGCCAGTGCATTGGTACCCTCCCTTGAGATGTGGTTGAAAAATATATATGGAAATGCTAGGATGGAGCCTAGATACCCTAAACCAAACTAACAAATGAAACAAGAGGTATAAATCAAACCAATGAAAAGATTATACTTGGGAGGGAAACCTCTAGCTTGTGGTTGGAGGAGATGGTCCAAGAAACCCAAGATCCTGAGAAGGAGGTAAGGAAGCTTTCAGTCACAAATCCTACAAAGTTTCAATGCTTGAGATAACTTGAGAAGAGAAGTCCATAACAAAGTAAAATAATCAATACTTATAGAGAAGGAAATCAGCACAGGATTGTCTAGAAAACATCAACTAACCATTGAGAAAAATCATCCTTCCATGGGTACTAATTTGAGACTTTGATTGGTGAAATGCTAGTTTCATAGGTGAGCCATAGGTTTTTTGTGAAAAATAAGGCTTATGTTCGACAAGTTACACTAGTACGTGGAAGAGAATACTAGATTAGGGTGAACAACTTGCATATCACATGCAATAACTAAGCCAAGAAAATGGGAGATCGTATTTGACCAAGTTGTCCCTTGTGTGACATGTGCACCCTCAAACAAGTTTGAGAACATTGGAGACTTCCCAAAGGCATCTCTAACTAACCAAGGGACCAAATCTAAGTGTGCATGCCTAGGTTAATCCAATTAAGAGGAGAATGTTTAAGCGTCCAAAAGTCCTAACAAGGAAAAATAATGATCTAAACCAAGGGGCTAATGACCTTTCCTATTTACTAGACAACGAGAAGAGGAAAACCACACTCACACATCTAGACCTAGCGAAGGGGAAACACCAGAAAGGCCAAAAATCACATAGGAACCATAATGGAAAGTGGAAGGATACATGTCATCCATAGGAATTGATTGCGTTGAAGTTGTCACATCCTCTTCAATCATTCCAACCAGGAAAAGGGGGTATATACGAATTATAGGTTTCTAAATTTCACCCCATGGGCCATAATATGAATTCATAAATAAGAATTGTATGTGCAAATGCATAAATGTAAACACAATGGAAATAAAACTCCATCCACACACACACATCATGCATATTCATCATAGCAGAAAATAAAATCATTTTCCATTCATATACAAAGAAAATACTTATCTTTTAACCAATAAAATCCAAGCAACTAGTTGTGTAAGAGTGATTTTCCAACCAACCATAGGTATCAGTTGTGGATACCACCCCCACGTTAGACTATGAGGCTATCGGGGTGAAGGAAACAGCTATAGGATTTTTTCTCTCAACCCACAACCTATTTGTTCTCATGCTTAGCCAAACTTCCCACCTCTAAGCATTTACAAAGATCTCACTCAGCCATCCCAACCATGGCACTCTTATCTACTACCCCACACAACACAAGGAAGGCATTTCCCTTCACTTCTCTATAGTTGCCTCAGCAAATCCAACCCTTATAGTGCTTGCCAGTGTGTACATAAAGAGTCCAATCCGCCATATGCTATTGGAGAACCTCCTCTAATATTAATTAATGGTTGCTTAAGCATGCAGAAGTAGTAAAACATAATGGGTAAAGGTTCCTATCTTTCCCAGCCTCTATGCTCACCTACAGCCATCTATTTTCCCTCATTTTTGTAATTCCTTGTTCACAATTCAAATTTTTTGTTATTTCACGGTCTGGTAATGGTAATAGCAATAGTATGAACAACAAGAGGAAAACTTTGCCTAGTGTAAAATCTACTATAAAAATATGCATGAGAAATAATTGGTAGACTCCAAAGGAGATAAAAGGATGGTGAAAAAGAGAGTTGGCATAAACTTTGACCATAGAATAGATGACTCTTACAATAGTTATAGAAGTATATGTTAAATGTACAACATCAAAAGACATTCTCCAAACCAATCTTGTGCAGCCAAGATTGATACTCCCGTATAGAGGTGAGCACTTTGATTGCCTTTTGTTTAAAGATTATTCCTCCCGTATAGAGGTAATTGATCAAAGGAATGATGTTGTAAAGTCTTGTTGGGACAAGGCTCCAGACTTGTGTGTCAAGGCATGATTCTCATGTCAACCTTCCGTATAAAGGTATCCATGGGATGGACCTCCCGTATAAAGGTCATGATTTACTTGTTAAAAGAATTTAATGTTGTGAGATGTATTATTAACCATGATCACCAGTTGCTATTAAGCCTCCTTAAGAGATTGATCACCTCTAAAGTGAATTACTTTAGCATATGATTATTTGGTCTGGAGTAATATAATATGATCACAGCATCCGATAATTTATCTTAGTATAATGTAATGTGATAGATAATTAAAGTTAGCACATATTGACCATGCAGTAAAAGATAACGTAATAAAAGAAAAGGCATAGAGTTCAAGATAATTCGAAATTGCCCATGCAGACACTTCAACTAATTAAAGAGAACTCGAATTGTTAAAGCTACAGTTAAGTAACAATGTATGCCTCAATCAATGCTTCAATTAAAGATATGTAATCAGTTAATTAAAGGAGAACTTGGTGACCACTTCAGTAAAATCAATCAACATGATTTTCAGTTAAGAAAAGTTAACTAAAGTGTTAAAAAGGAATTAGTTAACTAAAGTGTTTGCATGATGACACTTTAGTTAAACTAAAAGTTAAAAGATGACACTTAATTTACAACACTAAAGTTGCTCCTATTGCATGACGACACTTATGTTAACTTGTTAACTAAGTGCTCCTACATCAGTTATGAGGCGAGTTCACTCCAAATTCAGTTAAGCATGATTTCAAGTTAAGGAAGAAAGGCATGGGGCATTGATGGTGCATGATTGAAGAAACTAGAAGTGCACTGCAACTATCCAAGAAGATAACTCGCTAGGGTTTGCATGGGAGGCTTATCCTTCATGCATTGATTCACTATTTGTTGCATGGCAATGATTTTTGCTATATATTGATATGTTGGGCACATTGGAAAACACATCCGATTGATCTCTCTTCTCTGTTGCTTATGTATCTTCACCAATTCTAGTGTTTGGTGATCTCTTATCTTCCAAAAGCAATATGCTATGTTGTAAAATAAAGACATTCTATGATATCCATTATATTATACTGAGAAGAGTTGTTGGGGTTTTCGTTCTCATTGTTTTGAGGATTTTCCCTAGGGTATGTCTTGTGTTATGGTTGTATGAATTTCATGTGATTGAATTGTCTCATTGTTTCAAGTATTTGCATCCAAAAGAATTAAAGATCAAATCTCAACCAAATATTAACATGGTATCAGATCTCAGGGCGTGAAGGAGCTCAATTTCACATGCCAGCTAGAGCCTACGTAGATCTTGAGAAGTTAAGCACAAGATTTGAAGACTATGGCATCAATCTATGTACGACCGGAAGACCGTCTTGAGGGCACCTCAAACGTCAACACTTGGAAGGCTAGGATTCCCAACATCCTAGAGGAACATGACTTGGATAGCTACGTATCCACTATGTTGGAGGAGCCTACAACTAATGCAGGGCACATCAACTACAAGAAGAATCAAGTTAAGGCCAAACAGATCATCTATGATTTTGTAAAAGATAACTGGATGCCCATGATCACACCGCTAAAGACCACAAAAGAATGTTATGATACATTGACTAGTCTATATGAGAAGAAGGCCCCAACTCAAAAGAGGAAATTGAAGAACAAGTTACGAAACCTCAAGATGGAGAAGGAAGAGACAATGGCCTCCTTCTTCACTAAGATCTATCAAGTAAGAGATCAGCTTGTTAGCATTGGAGTTGCAGTGTGTTGTCACCAGAATTACCCTCACTCAAAAGTTATAAATTTTGAGAGCACAGACCTTAATCTTCATTGCCAGAAAATATACGAGCATTATCGAGCTACAGACAGTGAACAGTTTATCCAAAATTACCAATTGTTGAGAGGGAAATTGCACACAAGTCCATTGGATGAGTGCTATTGCGCTACAGGTTATGTTTTTTTTATATTTATTATTTCACATCTCCACTGGCTACTCATTGGTTATGTTTGCTTTATGTTTAAAACACCATGGAGAGCTCAAAATAATGCTTGTTGCTCGCTTTGCAAGTCTCAAGCTTGCCATCATCAAAATCGTGTTAGTGAATATCTTAAGGGCCATCCGGAACTGGAAGGTGAGCCAGTTAAAACATTGAAGATTTGATTAGCATTGGCAGAATTCAGGGCCCGTGTCTATATTACTTATCATGAGAACTTCACATTTTGGCGGATATTTTGTTTGCCCCCTGCAATTATCTCATTGATAAAGAAAACCGTCGCTCTCTCACGGGTATTGAGTGGGAGAATACAATACTCATATTCGATGAAGCCCATAACATGGAAAGTATCTGTGCAGATGCAGCCTCATTTGTTCTATCTTCTAGTCATCTGACAGCATGTATTAAAGAAGCAGGATAATGCATAGATATGGCACATGTACAAATTACAGCTGAAAATGTAGCAGATTCATCAATTGATCTAGATAATTTTGCCATTTTAAAAGCACTTCTACTCAAAATCGAAAAGAGGATCAATGAAGTTCCATTCTAGTCAGAGGATTCAGGATTCACGCTCAGCCTCAACCATAAATGTTATTGGACATTGATTATCACGCTTAGCCTCCAAGTCATAATAAATTTCATGCCATGACTCATCACATCTACTGCTGTCAACAAGCACTCGGTTCACCATGTGTTGAGTGTGCCAAATGTTTGATCATGTAGATCTCAATGTATGTATATATATATATATTGTTCTTTGCATCCTCATTCACAGGTTAAAAATTCATTGCTGGAGATTAAGCCACCCATTAGCGAAGTGTCACGCAGAGTTTGAACGTCAATTATGGGACATCAAATCTGCTTAAACATATTTTTATCCCTATATTATACAGGTGGTAGAGCATGTGGCATCAATCGGTTGAATTTTGGAAAGAACATTTCAGGATTAAGATCGATGGTCAAACTATATTCCAAGTTAAACGTCCAGGTGTCATATATCAAGCGGAACTTTTATTATTTCCAGATCTTCAGGGAGAACCTCGATTGACAGAATACAAGTGGAAAAGAGGAATGAAAGAGCATTTAATAACTATGGATACTTGGAAAAATCTTGGAGATTCTTCATGATCCCGAATTCTCCGCAATAAATCTAAACTTGTTTCTGTTTTATGCATTGAACTCGATCCCTAAGAGCTAGCAACAGCTGGGGCATTGTAATCTTTATAAATTTCATCATTTGTATTGGAGAAGAGAGGTAGAGTTCCAACCGAGAGGGCTGAGGCAGGGGTCAGTACAGTTTGATACAGAAATTTGCAGGCATGTATGTGGTCCATATTCATCAGAAATGATTGTTTTTTAAATGAATTATGATCTTTGAGCCTTTTTCTATTTTAATTAATGAAGTGTATACTGTCAATATTCTGTCTATGCATGGTCTTAACATTTCATGCTGTGATTCTTTTTATTAGTATATAACTATGCCCTTATTCTAAGATAGAACCTGAGCTTTTACATTCATAAAGTCATTCTCACAGTCATTTTTTGTCCATGTTTAAATACTGAAACCAATGTACTCCATGTTACTTGATTATTGAGTCGTTTGATCTCTATTATATATTCATCTGCCACCAAAACTAATAGAGTTAATGTGTAGATATCCTATGTCTACTAATCAAGATTTCCTTAAGCTTGACCCTAGCAGTCAGGTTCAACTTTAGGGATAACATCTTTTGGCATCGTTGCCGGGGACAGAGGAACGAAAACATACATCCCTGGGCTGTACGACAAATAATATATCCAGACTTTGATGGTGAACAAAGGCTGGTGACATAGGGGCTGCGATATTCACCTGGTGACTCCACTGGTTTCAAAATGGAAGATTCAGTTGCTGAGCGAGTTACTTCCTGTACCAAGACTACAGGGGTTGAGGTAGATCATGTTTTTCTTCAAGGTTGTCAAGAATGGATGAGTATGTCTTCTATTGATGAATGGGACAAAGATTTGTCTTCTTTTTTAGATTCTGATAACATTTATAGTGAAGAAAATAAAATTGATTTTCTGAAGAAGATTTTAAAAGCATTTGAGTTAGAATATGAAAGTTTGTTGTCAGAAAAGACTTCTCAAGATGTTAGTATTACTGCTGTTATTCCAAGCATTTTTGAAGATATGTGTGTGGCTTTGAATGAAGAATTAAATCAGCATATCTTAGAAAGTAGAAAGTGGTTTTCAAATGATTGTGAAAAAGATCGTTTGATGGAGATAGTAAGGTCAGAGTTTATCCAGAGGGAGCTTGCTTATCTTGAAGAAGAAACAGGGCTATCTGATCAGAACATGGTTTTTAATTATTTTTATGATCCAGTAGCTGTGTATCTCGAGGTTTTTATCAACTCCAGCCATTCAGTTTTGTTCAGCTGTAAATATGAGCTTCAGACTCGTGACGAATTGCATATAAGTTTTTCAATTTTTATTTTACAGAAGCATATTCTAGGAGTTCAATTGATAAATCAATTTTTAGCTTGGTTTCATTGGAAATGGAGTTACACATGATCAGCGTGATCTCTCCAAGAGAAGAGTAGATGTGTGGATAAATAAGCTTATCCATGAGCATTTACTTTTTGCAGTTTTCACCATGTGATTAGATTTTTAGCAGGTTTATCAATTATTTTGTTTGAACAAGTGGTGGTAGATTTCAAAATTTTTCAGAGGATTGATTGAACAGTTAACCGTATAGCCCAATGGATAAGGCACAGATCTGCAAGTTCTTGGCAGCTCGCAGGGAGCATGCCATCCCCAGATAAGGGCAGATGTTGTCACCAGAATTACCCTCACTCAAAAGTTATAAATTTTGAGAGCACAGACCTTAATCTTCATTGCCAGAAAATATACAAGCATTATCGAGCTTTAGACAGTGAATAGTTTATCCAAAATTACCAATTGTTGAGAGGGAACTTGCACACAAGTCCATTGGATGAGTGCTATTCCGCTACAGGTTATGTTTTTTTTTTAATTTATTATTTCACATCTCCACTGGATGCTCATTGGTTATGTTTGCTTTATGTTTAAAACACCATGGTGAGCTCAAAATAATGCTTGTTGCTCGCTTTGCAAGTCTCGAGCTTGCTATCATCAAAATCGTGTTAGTGAATATCTTAAGAGCCATCCGGAACTGGAAGGTGAGCCAGTTAAAACATTGAAGATTTGATTAGCATTGGCAGAATTCAAGGCCCGTGTCTATATTACTTATCATGAGAACTTCACATTTTGGCGGATATTTTGTTTGCCCCCTGCAATTATCTCATTGATCAAGAAAACCATCGCTCTCTCATGGGTATTTAGTGGGAGAATACAATACTCATATTCGATGAAGCCCATAACATGGAAAGTATCTGTGCAGATGCAGCCTCATTTGTTCTATCTTCTAGTCATCTGACAGCATGTATTGAAGAAGCAGGATAATGCATAGATATGGCACATGTACAAAT
Organism: Larix kaempferi; assembly: GCA_027924585.1. Taxonomy (NCBI): domain Eukaryota; kingdom Viridiplantae; phylum Streptophyta; class Pinopsida; order Pinales; family Pinaceae; genus Larix; species Larix kaempferi. The sequence goes on along the minus strand of BSBM01001312.1, from coordinate 10,363,328 downwards.
TACAGCTGAAAATGTAGCAGATTCATCGATTGATCCAGATAATTTTTCCATTTTAAAAGCACTTCTACTCAATCTCGAAAAGAGGATCAATCAAGTTCCATTCTAGTCAGAGGATTCCGGATTCACGCTCAGCCTTAGCCATAAATGTTATTGGACATTGATTATCACGCTCAGCCTCCAAGTCATAATAAATTTCATGCCACGACTCATCATATCTACTGTTGTCAACAAGCACTCGGTTCACCATGTGCTGAGTGTGCCAAATCTTTGATCGTGTAGATCTCAATGTATATATATATATATATATATTGTTCTTTGCATCCTCATTGACAGGTTAAAAATTCATTGCTGGAGATTAAGCCACCCTTTAGCGAAGTGTCACGCCGAGTTTGAACGCTTGTCAATTATGGGACATCAAATCTGCTTAAACATATTTTTATCCCTATATTATACACGTGGTAGAGCATGTGGCATCAATCGGTTGAATTTTGGAAAGAACATTTCAGGATAAAGATCGATGGTCAAACTATATTCCAAGTTAAACGTCCAGGTGTCATATATCAAGCAAAACTTTTATTATTTCAAGATCTTGAGGGAGAACCTCGATTGACAGAATACAAGTGGAAAAGAGGAATGACATGGCATTTAATAACTATGGATACTTGGCAAAATCTTGGAGATTCTTCATGATCCCGAATTCTCTGCAATAAATCTAAACTTGTTTCTGTTTTATGCATTGAACTCGATCCCTAAGAGCTAGCAACAGCTGGGGCATTGTAATCCTTATAAATTTCATCATTTGTATTGGAGAAGAGAGGTAGAGTTCCAGCCGAGAGGGATGAGGCAGGGGTCAGTACAATTTGATACATAAATTTGCAGGCATGTATGTGGTCTTTATTTCCATATTCATCAGAAATGATTGTTTTTTAAATGAATTATGATCTTTGAGCCTTTTTCTATTTTAATTAATGAAGTGTATGCTGTCAATATTCTGTCTATGCATGGTCTTAACATTTCATGCCGTGATTCTTTTGATTAGTATATAACTATGCCCTTATTCTAAGATAGAACCTGAGCTTTTACATTCATAAAGTCATTCTCACAGTCATTTTCTGTCCATGTTTAAATACTGAAACCAATGTACTCCCTGTTACCTGATTATTGAGTCATTTGATCTCTGTTATATATTCATCTCCACCAAACCTAATAGAGTTACTGTGTAGATATCCTATGTCTACTAATCAAGATTTCCTTAAGTGACCCTAGCAGTCAGTTCAACTTTAGGGATAACACAGTGGATGAAGATGATATCATCCAAACCGCCATTGATGGTATCCCATCTTCATGGGAGACATTCTTGGCTGCTATCAATGGCTGAGAAGTGAAACTTGGGTTTGAAATATTGTGGCATGACTATATCCAAGAGGAAGGGCGAATCCATAGCAAATCTATTTTTACTAAAGAAGAAAATCTTTCCCTCATGGAAAGAATGAAGAAAAGAAAGAAACCCTTCTTCCAAAAGAAGTTCTCTCATCGAAAGAAGAAGGAGTTCAACAAAGGTTTTGACAAGTCAAAATCTAGATGCTTCAATTGCAACAAGAAAGGTCATTTCTCAAGGGAGTGCAAAGCAAAGTAGAAAGCAAAATTGCATGCTTCTACCGCCATAGAAGATGAAACCACTCAAAAGAATACATCCAAGGAAAAGGAGACAAGAAGGGAGTATTACCTTGTCTCATCCATTTCGGGATCCTTCATCGCAAGTGCAGACACATGCTTGATTGTTAGTGGCACATCCAAACATATGATTAGTTACAAGAGTGTCATCACTGACATAAAGGAGAAAAAGTTCACATGCATTGTATAGTTGGGGGAAAACTCAACATATTCGATCCAAGGAGTTGGATCCACCTCATTCCAACTAAGCACCGGTGATATTTTACATGTGGAGGACATTCTATATGTGTTGGTATTGAAGAAGAACCTCCTTTCAGATTCAATTGTTGAAGACAAAGGATCCTGAGTTATCTTCATGGATAACAAAACACTTTTATGGCCGAAGAACACAAGCCTAGAATCTACTACTGCGATTGGAGTTTGAGATGGAGGATTCTACAAGGTACATGAGAAGTACATTCAAGCTATGATTCGCCACACTATAATTCCATGCGAGCTATGGCACTGAAGGCTTGGACACCTACACTACAAAATGCTACCAGGACTTCAAAAGATGGTAAAAGGTATGCCAGTATTTTATTTTGAGCATGATAGTGTATGTCAGTGTTGTGCACTTGGGAAGATGTTAGAAAAACAGGATCACAGATCAATAACAATAAACAAGATGCAAATATAAATCACGTAAACACAATATAAGAGAGACACCAATATAACGTGGTTCACCCAAGATGGGATACGTCCACATAGAATCTGCCAGTCCTTATCATTATACCATCTAGCAAAATGAAGGGATACAACCCGCAACACATTCACTGCAATTTCCTCTTCACTCTCTCACAGTCTCTCTTACACAATCATAGATATATTTACAATGCTACAATACACAACCTTATTACAATGCCTTCCTTTTAAAGAGGGATTACCATGGGAAAATACTAAGGAACACCCAACACCATGGGCCCGTAAATCACCCATTATTGAACAATTCTTGACTATGAAATTACAACATTTTACAAGGAATTTTTTTTGAAATTTTTGCTACGGGGCCACTGCCCCTTATCCCCCTCTAGGGTGGGGATCCTAAAATGTAGTCGCTGCCCCCCCTAGACCCCCCATGTCGACTATATTGGGGGGAAATCCCCCCCAAACCTCCTCATCATGGGCTGGGATCCATAAACAACTAAAAAATGACCTCTAAATAAGGAATATCAGGCTCCACAGCCAACAATCTCCCACTTGGAGACTAATCACAGCAACTACGCCGCTTCTACACTTGCTGGACTATACTCTGAAGCTTGGACCTGGATAATTTCTCATCATCACCTTCATGCTTGAAGGCCAACTGAAACCAAGAAGGAACTCAGTTTCTATGTATTACTACCTTTGTCAACATGTCTGCAGGATTTTGTCTAGTGTGTATCCTTTCCAACTTTAATAGTTCATCTTCCAGAATAGATCGTATGAAATGGTACTTCAGCTGTATATGTTTAGTCTTAGAATGGAAGGTTGAGTTCTTTTCAAGATGAATGGAACTCTGGTTTTCACTGTACAACCTTCTATTCTCTTTCTTCTTACCCAATTCCTCCATGAACCTCTGTAACCAAATCATCCCTTTACTATCCTCTGTAACAACAACATACTCCGCTTCCATTGTTGAAACTAAAACAACCTTTTGCAGCTTCGAAATCCAACTTATTGTTGTTCCACCTATAGTAAATGCATATCTTGTGGTGCTCCTTTAGACATTGTTCTACAGGGATATGTTGATGCAAATATGGAAGGTGATAAATATAGCATAATACATAAGTAATAGTACCTCTCAAATACCTGAGAATCCATTGTACTTCCTTCCAATGTTCTTTACCTAGATTGTTCATATACCTACTCACAACTCCCACTAAATGTGCAATATCTAGTCTTGTGCACACCATGGCAAACATCAAGTTGACAATTGTTGATGAATAGGGAACCCTGGACATGTAATCTATCTCTTCCTCAGTCTTGGGGCACATATCCTTACTTAGTTTGAAATGGATGGCCAAAGGTGTACTAACTGGTTTTTCATTTTGCATTATAAACCTCTCCAATACATTTTCTATGTACTCACCCTGAGACAATGTCAATTTGTGATTTTTTTCGTCTCTTGTTATTCTCATACCAAGGATTTGCTTTGCAGCAACCAAATCCTTCATCGCAAATGAATTAGCTAACTTTCTTGTGAGCACATTTATATCCTACATGTTAGGCCCTGCAACAAGCATGCCATCCACATACAATAACAAGATAATATATCTTCCATTATCTAGCCTCTTGAAATATACACAGTGGTCAAAATGACATCTACTATAACCTTGTTCTATCATAAAACTGTCAAATTTCAAATACCACTGCCTTGGAGCTTGCTTCAGACCATACAAGCTCTTCTTCAACCTACATACTAAATTATCCTTCCCTTTGACCTCATACCCATGTGGTTGCTGCATATAAATTTGTTCCTCCAAATCCCCATGGAGAAGATGCAAATCTTCAAGATGCAATCTCTAACTATAAATCTCTAATTGTTCAAGATGCAAATATTCCACCGCCACTAGAATTAAAATAGTTCTAACTAAAGTCATTTTAACAACAGGAGAAAATATTTCATCAAAATCTATACCTTTCTTCTGTGCAAACCCCTTTACAACAAGTCTGGCCTTGTACTGATTCTTTCCTCCATCTTCTTCCTTCAACCTATAAACCCATTTATTCTATAATGCTCTTTTACCTTCAGGCAATTGAACCAAATCCCAAGTTTGGTTTCTTACCAATGAGTCCATATCCTCATTCATGCCTTGCTCCCACTTCTTTCTAGTTTCCACATGCATTGCTTCTTCATAACATTTTGGTTCACCAGAGTCAGTCATCAATAAATAATGCATTGAAGGAGAGTATCGTTCATGGGGTCTACTTAACCTGGTAGATATTCTAATACTTGTAGGAGTTTGAGGTACCTACTGATGTTCTTGATTTTCCGGCACCTTTGGAACTTCATTTTCTTTGATTTCACCAAGCACTGTGTACTTTGTGTTTTCCTTTTCATGTTTCTTTCCCTACAACTGATCTTTATACATGACATTTTCATTGAATACCACATCTCTACTAATGATTTTGTTATTTTCATAATCCCATAAGCGATAACCAAAATCATCAACCCTATATCCAATAAAGGTATATTTCTTGGATTTAGCCTCAAGCTTTGTTATATTTTCTTTATCAATATGGACAAATGCTTCACAACCAAAATTTCTCATAAAAGAGTTGTTTACCTTTTTACCTATCCATGCCTCCTCTGAAATTCCACCATCCAAAGCACTGGAAGGCCCTTTGTTTATTAAGTAAACAAGAGTGTCTACAACATCTGCCCAAAACTGTAAGTGAAACCCTACATGAAATCTCATACACCTTGCACGCTCCATGATTGTTATGTTCATCCTTTCGGACAAACTATTTTGTGTGGTGTTCCTAGGACTGTCTTCTCTCTACGAATACCATGGTATGAACAGTAACTATCAAACTCCTTGCCGCAATATTCATCTCCATTATCATATTTGAGACACTTCAACCTTTTTCCTGTCTTATTCTCAACTAAATCTTTCCACTTCTTAAAAGTAGCAAACACATCAGATTTCTATCTAATGCAATAAACCCAAGTTTTTCTAGTTGCGTCATCAATAAAAGTAACATAATAATGAGAGCCACATGTTGGAATATTCACACCATCATTTTTATATTTTGCATGTATGCATGCAAATCTGCATGCCACTACATGCATCTAGTAATCATCATGGTGGTCTCCCCAGCACCTAGAGCTTGCTTCTAGCTCTCCAGATCCTGTCTACAGCCCCCATTTGGCCTCCTACCTACTTGATGCACCCTTCTTGACTGTTGTGCATGTCAGGTGTGCCTTTCTCACCTACCACTGTCAGTTAGAGCACCTTTACTCACCTACCTTCAGCTATCACTTAGTTAGGGCGCCTTATTTCACCTACCGGGAGTTATCCTTCACTTAGTGCATTGATTGATTAGTTCTTCCATTGATTGCTCATGATGACTACTTGTAGCTTCTAGTTAGCTAGTTTTGGAGTTCCACTTGACTATTTGACAACCTCATGTGCCCTCTTTGGAGTCTACATTCCCTGATTTGTGCGTAGATGGTTCTATTAGACTTAGTTGGATACACTTGAATGGCTCTTACCATTTATGATTGATACTGCTGACTGGATGATGTCTCCATTGATCTCCAAGATAGACTTTGAGCTCAAATTCGAATGCCCTAATTGGCTAACTCGAATCCTATATGATGCCTCATCATTGATTATTGTAACACATTTCTCTACATTCATTACTCATTGTATGATATTGACATTGTCCATTATTCTGTGTTTATGAGTGATTATTGAATGCATGCTTCTTCTTATTTGCAAATAATCTTGAGAGTTAGATTGTGAGTTTTTTTACAGTTGCTAGATCCCTGTATATTATCACACCACCAAGAGATTGTACACGAGCCGGTCCCCATACATTTGTATGCACAAGCTCTAAATTTTCACTCTTTTTCTATTTCCCAACTCTGAGACATCTAACTCTCTTCTCTTTTCCATAAACATAGTTCTCACATAATTCCAAACTTACATGCTTCATATCTGGCAGCAACTTCCTTGAGTGGAGAATCTACATCCCCTTCTCACTCATGCGATCAAGCCTATGATGCCATAATGTTGTATATGTTCTTGTGGAAGCTAAAGAGATAGAACAGTCAGTATTATGAGGACATAAATACAACATACCTATTCTGTCTCATTTTGTTATCACCATCGATCCTTTAATGATCTTCCACCACGTTTCTCCAAACGTAGATAACCAACCACCATCTCCCAATTGCCCTGTTGAGATCAGATTTATTTTCATAGCAGGAATATGCCTTACATATTTCAGCATCCATTCACCATTCTTTAACTTTATCCGTACCTTATCCATTCCAACAATTTTACATGGTTCATCATCACCCAATAAAGCATGTCCAAAATCGCCTGGAACATAATCATGAAATAATTTCCTATGGGGTATAGCATAACATGAAGCCCCTAAATATACTACCCAGTAATCACTAGTATTATTTAATGCAATAATCAAAGCATATTGTAACACATCACCTGCTACATTTTCTTCCTGAGTAGTCTCCTGATGTCCATATCATTTCTTCTTTAGAGATCTGCAGTCTTTCTTCAAATGTCATTTATTTCCACAGTTCCAACACTATCTTTCTTAGTCTGGACTTGGATCTTCCCTTCCTAGACTTGATGCGATTACCTGGACTCTTTACTCTCTCCCTTTGTCTTCCCCTGCTCTCCATGGTCAACGCATTACCTAATGTCTCACCTATGCTTTTCCATTACATTTCCTCACTAAGAATAACACCAACAACATCATCAAATTTCAATGTGTTTGAACCAGAGACAAAGTTACTTACATCCATGACCAAGCCATTCCAGCTTTCTGGAAATGAGAACAAGATTAGAAGAGCCCTAACCTCATCATCAAAGTTCACATTTACAAAACTTAGTTGATTTGTAATTGTATTAAATTTATTTAAATGATCAGCAACAGATCCACCTTGGGACATCTTCATATTAAATAAATGCTTAATTAGAAATACCTTATTGGAGGCTGAGGGTTTTTCATATAGTTTACCCAATGTGCTCATTAGATCCTCCGTTGTCTTTTATTTTGAGATATTGAAATCCATCGACGAAGCTAGGCACAGCCATATTGTTCCGAGTGCCTTTATGTCAAGAACATCTCATTCTTCGTCCTTCATAGTCGCTCGATTTTTTGCTTTTTCTCTCAACGGTAGGAATAGATCCTTCTAGTACGGATAGTCCTCCATTTGCATCTTCCATAACTGGTAGTTTTGTCCATTAAATTTATCGACCTTAAACTTTCCTTCTTCTGCCACTGCTCACACTCGAACCAAGAATCATTCTTTCCTACAACTTTATCTTCCAAATAGACCTTTGGCTATGATACCAATTGTTAGAAAAATAGGATCGCAGAGCAATAACAATAAACAAGATGCAAATATAAATCACGTAAACACAATACAAGAGAGACACCAATATAACGTGGCTCACACAAGATGGGCTACATCCACACAGAAATTTTCAGTCTGTATTATTATACCATCCAGCAAAATGAAGGGATACAACCCGCTGCACATTCGCTGCAATTTCTTCTCCACTCTGTCACGGTCTCTCTTACACAATCATAGAGATCTTTACAATGATACAATACACAACCATATTACAATGCCTTCCGTTTAAAGAGGTATTACCATGGGGAAATACTATGGAACACCCAATACCATGGGCCCGTAAATCACCCATTATTGACCAAGTCATGACTATGAAATTACAACATTTTATAAGGCTTTTTTTTCTGAAATTTTAGCTACGGGGGCACTGCCCCCGAACCCCCTCTAGGGGGGGATCCTAAAATGTATTCATCGCCCCCCATGAGACTATATTATGGGGGGAAGCCCCAACAACCCCCCATCATGTTATAGGATCCAGACACGGATAAAACACGACCTCTGAATAAGGAAGATCAAGCTCCACACCCAACATAAGAATGTTAAGAAAAAAATTTATAGCAGTACTACTGGATCTAAATGGATTTTAGATTTAAAACATTCTGATGCATGTGGTCCCATGTCATCCCCCTCCATGAGTGGATTCTTCTATTATGTACCGTTCATAGATGTTTTTTCTAGGAAGTCATGGATTTATTTCATGAAGGCTAAAAGTGAAACTCTTAGCAAATTTAAAGAGTTTAAATCCCTAGTTGAAAATCAGAAAGAAAAGCACATCCTTGCATTAAGGTCTAATAATGGAGGTGAATTTGATTCACATGCATTTAATGAGCTATGTAGTGATGCGAGAATATGTAGACAGTTAACAGTACCATACAACTCTCAACAAAATGGGGTTACCGAAAGAAAGAATAGAACCATATGTGAGGCTGCAAAATCCATGATGCATGATCAAGATATGTCTACCTCATTATGGAAAGAAGCCACCAGTGCATTTCTGTACATCCAAAATAGAAGCATGCATGCCATTCTAGATGAGAAGACACCAGAAGAAGTGTTTATCGGTGAGAAGCTAGACATATCACACTTGAGGATCTTCGAGATCCCAATATACATTCATGTACCGAAATAAAAAAGAACAAAGATGGAACCTTCTGGAAAGAAAGACACCTTTTTGGGTTATAGCAAGTCATCCAAATCATACCGAATATATGTACCTACTGAGAGACACATTGAAGTTAGCCGAGATGTTACCTTCCATAAGGAAGCTGCTTTCAAAAGATCAAAAGAGATTCAATGTGATTCAGAGATGGAGGATCCCAAGTCTGATTCTCCCATTTCAGAGTTTGAGAGGGAGAAGCCAAAATATGCCTCGGATTTGCTATCTCTTGAAGAACTAGTATAACTGATTGAGAGGTCACCTGATGAACCTCCCCCTAAAAGAATATATGCTTGGTGTTGATATATCTTACAAAATGCAGAGAAACATGGAGCAACAACAGGCTCATCCAGAGAGCACAAGCAACTTAACAAATATTTAGGGTATGTTGAACTGATGAGTCACATCATTGATTTAGAACCATCCTCATATGAAGAAGTTGCAAAGCATCAAGTTTGGAAAGATTCAATGACAGAAGAGTACAACTCTATAATGAAGAATGATGTTTGGGAGGTTGTTCCCAAACCTGATGGGAAGTCGATTGTGACTTCTAGATGGATTTACAAGATAAAGCATGTTTCGGATGGTAGAATTGAGAAGTATAAAGCCAGATTCGTTGCTAGAGGTTTCTCTCAGAAAGAAGTCATCGATTATGATGAGACCTTTGCCCCTGTGGAAAGGTACACCACAATTCAAGAAATGATTGCACTTGCATCTATTCTAGGATGGAAACTTCACCAGATGGATGTGAAGACAACCTTCCTCAATGGTGAGGTTGAGGAAGAGGTTTATATTCAGCAGCCTAAAGGATTTGTGGTGCATGGGAAGGAGTCCCATGTTTGCAAGCTAAAGTGTTAAGATCCTAGTGGGCGGCCTTCACTAACATCTCGAGGTTTTGGTGTAACGGATCGTATCATTTGGTATCAGAGCCTTCACCCAGGTTCAAGTCACAGAGCAGGTGGAAACATCGGCATTGCAGTGTTCGCCCGAGGCTCGTATGGCTCAAAGGGGACACCACCGTGCAGGCACACATCCAGCCCAGAGTCTGGACTGTGGAGTGTGGTGGGATGTTAAGATCCTAGTGGGTGGCCTTCACTAACATATCGAGGTTTTGGTGTAACAGTTCGTATCATAAAGAAATATCTATATGGGCTTAAGCAAGCCCCCGGGGCTTGGTACTCTAGAATTGATAGCTACTTCAGAAACTAGGTTTTTGTAAGAGTGAAGTTGATCCAAATTTGTACTTCAAAGTAGTGAAGAACCAACCATTGATATTGGTTTTGTATGTTGATGATTTGTTTCTCACTGGAGAGGAACATATGATTGAGTGGTGCAAGAGGGAGCTCAACTCAGAGTTTGAGATGAAAGACTCAGGTCTGATGCACTACTTTCTTAGCCTTGATATCTGGCAAAGAAAAGGTGAAATTTTTTTATCTCAAGGGAAGTACACTATGTATATATTGCGCAGGTTTGGAATGATATATTGCAAATCTATGACTTCATTGATGGTTTCCAATTTGAGGAAACTTCATGAGTTAGGCTCTGGATCAGATCCAATAGATCCCACTTTGTATAGACATCCTATAGGCTCGCTAATGTACTTGATACATTCAAGGCCTGATGTATGTTATGATGTGAGCATTCTGACTCAATTTATGTCTAATCCGAGACACAGACACTAGATAGCTACTAAGCATGTGCTTAGGTATCTTCAAGTTACAATTTCATATGGAGTTAGATGCGCCTTCAATGGAGGAGTCATGTTACTTGGTTATACAAACTCAGACTGGGGAGGAATCATTACGGACCGTAAGAGTAAATCCAGATATTGTTATATCCTAGGATAAACTATGATATATTGGTCCAGTAGGAAGTAAGGCTCTGTAGCCCATAGCACTACATAAGAAGAATACATAGCTCCTAGTGTTGCCTACTAAGAAGCAATGTGGCTCAAAAAGCTACTTACAGGGTTGTTCAGTGAAAATATTGAGCCTACAGTTATTAAGTGTGACAATCATAATTCCATCAAGCTTTCTGAAAACCCAGTGTTTCATGACAAGTCGAAGCACATTGAAATGAAGTATCATTTCATACGAGACATGGTCCATAAATGTACAATGAAACTTCAGCAAAATAATATTGATGAGCAGATTGCAAATGTGTTAACAAATCCTCTATCAGTGATGAAGTTCGGGTACTTCAAATACAAGCTTGGTATGGCAGAGAATTCCCCCCTCGCTAAGAGGGAGTGTTAAATGTACAGCATCAGGAGACATTCTCCAAACCAATCTTCAATCTTGTGCAACCAAGATTGATCCTCCCGTATAGAGGTGATCACTTTGATTGCCTTCCATGTAAAGGTTATTCCTCCCGTATAGAGGTAATTGATCAAAGTAATGATGTTGTAAAGTCTTGTTGGACAAGGCTCCGAACTTGTGTGTCAAGTCATGATTCTCATGTGAACCTTCCGTATAAAGGTATGCATGGGATGGACCTTCTGTATGGAGGTGGACCTTCCGTATAAAGGTCATGCTTTACTTGTTAAAAGCATTTAATGTTGTGTGATGTATTATTAACCATGATCACCAGTTGTTATTAAGTCTCCTTCAGATATTAATCACCTCTAAAGTGAATTACTTTAACATATGATCATTTGGTCTAGAATAATATAATACGATCACAACATCCAATAATTCTTCTTCTTATATTGTAATGTGATAGATATTTGAAGTTAACACATATTGACCATGCAGTAAAAGATAAATAAATAAATAAAAGATAACGCATAGAGATCAAGAGAATTTGAAGTTTCCATCCCATGTAGACACTTCAGCTAATTAAAGAGAACTCGAATTGTTAAATCTTCAGCTAAGTAACAATGTATGCCTCAATCAATGCTTCAGTTAAATCATCAGTTAAATATTTGCAATAAGTTCATTAAAGGAGAACTTAGTGACCGAAGAACTTAGTGACCACTTCAGTCAAATCAATTAGTATGATTTTCAGTTGAGAAAAGTTAACTAAAGTGTTAAAAAGGAATTAGTTAACTAAAGTGTTTTGCATGATGACACTTTAGTTAAAATTAAATTTAAAATATGACACTTAAGTTAAAACACTAAATTTGCTCCTATTGCGTGATGACACTTATGTTAGCTTGTTAACAAAGTGCTCCTACATCAGTTATGAGGCGATTTCACTCCAAATTCAGTTAATCATGATTTCAAGTTAAGGAAAAAAGGCATGGCGCATTGATGGTGCATGATGGAATAAACTAAGTGCAGTGCAACTATACAAGAAGATAACTTGCTATGGTTTGCATGGTAGGATTATCCTTCATGCATTGATTCACTGTTCCTTGCATGGCAATGATTTTTTCTATATATTGATGTGTTGGGCACATTGGAAAACACATCCGATTGATCTCTCTTCTCTATTGCTTCCGTATCTTCACCAAGAATGTTTGGTGATCTCTTATCTTCCGAAAGAAATATTCTATGTTGTAAAAGAAAGACATTCTCTGCTATCCATTATATTATACTGAGAATATTTGTTGGGGTTTTTGTTCTCATTGTTTTGAGGATTTTCCCCAGGGTATATATTGTGTTATGGTTGTATGAATTTCATGTGATTTAATTGTCTAATTGTTACAAGTTTTTGCATCCAAAAGAATTAAAGATCAAAGCTCAACCAAATATTAACAGTATATTCATCCCATGTTTCCATAACTACATCAGAAGACTTTTCCTACCAACCTCACGCATGAAAAAATGATTGGATTTAATAGCCAAAATGAAATAATTGGCTCATTTAAAGCAGATGGTAGAAAATGGATGAGTTCTAAGGTTGACACTTGGGAATAAAGTATTTAATATCCCATAGACCCCCTTTCCTCTTCTCTTATAGTGGAATCATAGCCTCTCTAGTTCTCTTTACACAACCATCTTGGACCATTTTATTATTTTCCAACATAATATTTACACGATTTTTTGAGTTAGCATTACAAGCTAATCAAATGGTCCATATAGAAATATTTGCCTACCCATTCACTACTTGAGCCTTGGCCTTGAGATTCACACTAGGAATCCATACTATCATATTTACATCATTTACATAACCTGATTTAACATATTCCAAATCGAAATTGGGAGTATTACAATATCCTCCCCCTTGGAATAACATCATCCTCGGTGTTTCCTCTAAATCAGAACAAAAATAGATATGCCTCTCTCATGGCATCCTCCAGTTCCCATGTAGCCTCATCGAGACCAAAGTGCTTTCACTGCACCTTAACTTGTATGATGAATCAGTTCTGGAGAAATGTTACCTTCTTGTCGAGGATACATAGTGGCTCTATTTGGAACACTCCCTTGGGTTACACCTGGACCACATCCCAATCAATCACATGGTTAGGATCATGTATATATTTCTTAAGCAAAGAAACATGAAAAACATTATGAGCTTTAGTGTTAGCAGGAAATGGAATTATATATGCAACTAGCCCTATCCTCTATAACACTTCAAATGGCCCACAATATCTTGGCGATAACTTGGCACAACTTCCAAGCTTCAAGGAACTCTTCCTTGGCCTCACTTGAAGGTAAACATAATCCCCAACATTGAATTCCCTATGTATTCTATTCTTATATGCATAGATTTTTTGTCTATCCTATGTTTCATTTAAATCCTACCTAATGTTTACAACCTCATGTTCCATTTCCTTAAGCATTTATGGCACTGAGTACAATTATGTTTACTAGATTATATCAACTCATTGGTGTTTTGCACCTTGCATACACAGCTTCAAATGGACTCATTCCCAACAATGATTATTGCCCATTGTTATATGCAAACTCTACTAGGTGTATATAATCATCCCACTTAGATGGTTTCTCCATCACACACATGCGAAGCATGTCTTCAATAATATGATTTACACTTTTTGTTTGTCCATCTGTTTGTTGATGGTAGGAAGTACTAAAGTTCAGTTGTGTACCCAAATTTGCAAAAAGACTTTTCCAAAAGTTAAAGGTAAATTTTCAATCTTGGTCGGATACAATTTCTTTGGGTAACCTATGCAATTTGAATATTTCTTTTATGAATATACTTTCTATCTCATCAACCTTGTTATTAGATTTAACTAATATAAAATGTGTTTCCTTAGACAATTTATCCACCACAGCCATAATGGAATCATGTTTTCTTGAAGTAGTTGGCAATCCAGTAATAAAATCCATAGTTACCACTTTCCATTTCCATTCCAGAATTGGAAACGGCTGCAATAAACTTGTTGGGTGTTGATGTTTAACCTTCACATGTTGACATTTCATGCATCTAGAAATACACTCAACAATGTCTTTCTTCATTCCCGGCCAAAAATATTGTTTTCTTGTTGTAGCAATCGTTTTATGGTATCCTAGGCGACTAGAATATGGAAATTTATAGATTTCATCCAAAATAATTCTCCTCTAATCTACCACATTAGGATTGTACATTCTATTTTTATAAGTAAGAAGTCCATCATCCTCCAAATGCTAACCTTCATACCTTTTCTCCAAACTTTTTTGTTGTAATTTATCTTTTATTTGCACATAATTCACATCTTTAGCAAGAGAGTCAACAATCTTTTTCCTCATATATGATTGGAAAATGGTAATAGCTTCCACATGCATTGTATGTGGCTTTTTGTTGAGTGCATCGACCACTTTGTTTTCTTTCCATTTTATGTGTTTGATCTCAAAATCAAATTCACATAAGAATTCTATCCTTCTAGCTTTATTTTTATTCAGTGTTGGTTTTTCAAACAAATATTTCATACCACAATGGTCTATCTTAGGCTCAAATTTTCTTCCCATTAAATAGTTCCTCCACATTTTTAAAGCGTGCGCTAGGGAAGCAAGCTCTAAATCATGGGTAAAATAATTATTTTCATGCTCTTTTATTTTCTTGACTCATAACATACCACATGACTGTCTTGCATAAGAAATCCTCCAATTCCTTGTTTACATGCATTGGTACACACCACAAAATCATTTTCAAGGTTCGCAAATTTTTAAATTAGAGCACTTGTAAGAATAAGCTTTCTTCACATTTTTGTGTCCAGTTAAATTTTATTCCCTTCTTTTGCAAAGAAGTGATGGGGTGTGAAACCTTGGATAATCCTTCAATGAACCTTTTGTAATAGCCAATAAGGCCCATAAAGGATCTCACATCTTTCACATTCTTTGGAATTGGCCAATTCATAATGGCCTCAATCTTTTATATCTCCATTGATATTCCTTTCTTTGAAATAATGTGACCCAAATAATGAATTTGTTTTTTTATAGAAATCACATTTTCTTAGTCTTGCATACAACGTGTTCCCTCTTATCACTTGCAAAATCATTCTCAAATGTTCTTTATGCTCATTTTCATTATTGGGATAAATAAGAATGCCATCTAGGAAAACAAGAACAAACTTATCCAAATACTTGCTAAAAACAATGTTAATGAGACACATGAATGTAGTTGGTTCATTAGTGAGACCAAATGGAACCACCATGAACTCATAGTGTCCATACCTTGCTCAAAAGGTTGTCTTGTTGATTTCTCAATTATTTATTCTCGCTTGATTGCAACTAGATCTCAAATCAATCTTTGAAAACAACTTTGCCTCTTTCATTTGATCAAAAAGATCACCAATTCAAGGTAGTTGGTACTTATCATTTACTGTGAATTTATTTAGATACCTGTAATCAATACATGAATTAAGTGTTCCATATTTATTTTTCACAAATAGCATGCTAGCATGGGTGCTCCCCATGGAGACACACTTTGTTGAATATATATATATATATCCAACAACTCTTGAAATTGCTTTTTCAACTCTAGAAATTCTGGTGTATTCATTCTATACAATGTCTTGGAAATTGGTTCAGCTCCTGGCACAAGATCAATTGTGAAATTAATATCCCTCTTCAGAGGAAGTCATGGCACTTCATCGAGAAACACATCCATGAATTCTTGCAAGACTCTGCAATCCTCCAATTTTGGAACTTCATTTTCTATTATGCTCCATACATGGGATGCATACAATTGACAACCCTTTCTAAAGAACTTATTCAATGTAAATGTTGAAATTTGTCTAATATAAACCACCTTTGGAATGCCCTGTTCTATGCTTTGGTTTCCTTCTTCATTAATGCATTTGAAGGTTTTGTTGTACCAATCAAGTTTAACTTTATGTGCTTCCAACCAATCCATTACAATAAGGACATCATAAGAACTAAGTGGACAAATATTCATATTTTTCAATGTGAAGAGCCCATCCTTTTCCAACAAACATTTATCCACCACTTTACTAAATTTTATTTTGGTTTCAGTGGTTAGTTGGATCAACCATGATTTACTATGCCTTGTTTACGTAAAAGCACAAATATCAACAACTTTATGAGTGATATAACTATGAGTAGATCTAAGGTCAACCAAAATAGAAATAGGTTGCTCAACAGTCTTACCATCAACATCAACCATATTTGATTGATGGTATTCCTGGTGGTCCTCTAGTGCAACATAGATTCTAGGGACAATCCTTGCCACCTCACCCATAGTTTCAACCTTTTAGATGTTGTGAACATGATTGGGACTTCTTCTTTGATGTGGATAGTTTCTAAGAAAATGGTCCTCTCCACATCCACAATATTGAAGTGGATCTCTTGGCTTGTCTCCCATCATCCTAGCTGGCTTAGTCACACCCTTTTGCGGTTTCCTTTGTTGATTTCTTAAATGAGGAGGCTTGAATCCCCTCTTTCTTTGGTCAAACTTCTCATTCTTCTTGTACTTCCATTCTTTATGGAATTTTGGCCTACTTTTGTTTTGATCATAAGAATATTTGGCCTTTGTTGTGGTTTCATCAAGAGTTTGAGGTTCTTCAAACTTAATTCTACCCTTGTATGAATGAGGTAATCCACTTAGAAAACGTTGAATTTTGACCTTATCATCTCTTATTTATTAGCATACATCAACAACTCTAAGAATTTGTTAGCATACTCTGCCATGGTCATTTGTCCCAATTTCAACTCATGGAACTCTTTGATTTTGTCATCATAGTAGCTATTATAGAGGTACTTATTTCTTGAAGTACTTCTTGACTTGCTTCCACACAATATTCATTTCACTAAGCTTCTTCACTTGTCTAAGGTGATCCCTCAATATAGATGCTCTTCCATTCAAATTAATTACAACCACCATGGCCTTCATGTTTTTGGAGTAGTCATGGACATAGAAATACTTCCTCATCCCAAGAAGATAAGCCTCATCTCCTTGACCTAATTTTGTTTCACCATCAAAAGTAGGAGGTCTGAAATTTCCCATCTGAATTGTTCATGAAAGGCCTATTCCTCTTACTCTTGTGAGAAGGGGAGCTTGAATATTCGTTGGGGTCTTTAGAGGCAGATGACTGACTAGAGAAAAATATGGAGTACAATACTATCTCTATAAACTCTACTTGAGCAATGGTACCTCTTGTGAGAATGCCCCCTTGAGCTACCACCACTCATTTCCTCATTTCCTGAGTGCTACCCATGGTGAATCTTTTTTTGAATGTTTGTTAAAATTTGGATCATGGTTGCATTCAATTGGTTTTGTTCTTCCTGATCCATAATCAACCTCTCATTATTTGATCTGCAACTTTATGCATGCCTATCCATTCACTAGTCGAACCTTGGCCTTGAGCTTTGCACTAGGAATCAATACTAGCATATTTATTTAACTTAATTTAATATAGTCCAAGACAAAACTGGGGGCATTATAGAAGTACCTTAGAATATTGCACTCTACAAGTCATAAAGGATTGGGTGCGTCATGAGAACCAAGTGTGAAATCTATACTCTACAACTTAGAACCTAGTAGTCAAAATTATGATTATATTGGCTTGAATATTTTTTGTCTACAATTATGAGTTTAAATGGAGAATAGCATAGAAAGCATATACAATGGAGGAGGTTTGGTCTACAATTTCTATACTGACTATTGTTTTGTATGTTTTAAATCACTAAGTGGATCATTAGAGAGTTCTTTCCATGATTGCATGCGAATGTAAATCTGG
Organism: Larix kaempferi; assembly: GCA_027924585.1. Taxonomy (NCBI): domain Eukaryota; kingdom Viridiplantae; phylum Streptophyta; class Pinopsida; order Pinales; family Pinaceae; genus Larix; species Larix kaempferi. Next base: position 10,345,286 of record BSBM01001312.1, on the reverse strand, counting down.
AACACCCCAATTTAATTAAGTATATTTAGCTAAACATAAGGATGATTGATTATGTATTTAATAAAATCAATTAATAAGTTATTAATGGAATAAATAAAATTCGGGAAAAGGGAATGTATTATGATTAAATTAATATTTATTTAAAGTGGTTTAATTAACCTAAATATAATTAAGTGCATGGGTGACCACTTGTCACCCATGCAAAATTTAACCAAATAAGCTAAAATAAACATAATATGAATAAAAAGGGGGCTGGGAACAAATTTGGGAGTTCATCGGAAGTTTGATTTTCTTAGGAGGGATGAGGGTGGTATGTTGGTTTTTGTAGGATTGAGAGGAGGGGTCTAGAGGTTGGAGTAGTGTTGGTTGATATTTTTGTTGTTGTCTAGCAAAGACTTAACTATTGGGGTCTTGGGGGCATAAGCAATTTCTTTGCTAAGGAATTAGGTTGGGAGGAGCTTTTATACCCTCTATAACCTATATTCTAGTGGATCTCCAACAAGTTATTGAAAATCATTCCAATGTATTAAGAGATATGCCTAAATGTATTTCAATGTTCAATATTATGACCATACTATTCACTTGCGACCAGGAAGTGTATCAGTACCCATATGCACAAAAAAGTGACATTGAAAAATTGGTTCAAGAAATGCTAGATTAGTTCCAGATTAATTTACCAGAGATCAATGAAGCAAAATAAATACTAGAATTTGAAAAAATCATTGAGAGAAGGATCAAGAAAATACGAAATTGAAGAATTATTGAGTACCTCATTAAATGGAAAAACATGCCAATAGAAGAGGCAGCATGGGAAGATGAGGTATTCATGCAGAAAAATTCAAACTTAATCAAGTGTTGAGGACAACACTTGTTTGAAAGGGAGGGCATGTTAAGCCTTATATATTGTGAAATTACATTTCTATTTTCATATTAGTATTATCTTTATTGGTCAACTAGGATCCTAATATATATATATGTGTATGTATGTATGTATGTATCAAGGATATCTAGTTTGGAATCATCTCATATCATCTTGTTTTGTATCTAAAATACATTGTAAAGGAGGTTTCCCCTTTGGAGAGACTGGTTATTCATCTTTTTATTTCATTCTTAAGGTGTTGGAATACTATCTCTTGTTGTTTTATGCCATTTCCGAGAATTTGGTTCATAAGAATAGACCCCCCAACATTGTTGTAGTTTCAGAGAGGGGTTGGTTGCAGTATGAGGTTGTTGAGGATGAGTTGGTTGTTGAGTTGGATGATAAAGGAACTACAGGATTCAAACTAGTCTACCCACAGGTAAGTTAAATCCTTGCTTATTAATTAATGAATAATTTATGCCTGTTAATATCAATAATGAAATTACACAAGTTAAGTTTTATCATGGTGGTTGTAATTTGAATTATTAGAGTGTTCAACCTGTTTAGTCCAAAGACGCCTTCACATGGTATTGAATCTTGACTTCACACATGGTATCAAAGCCTAGTTCCAAACACTAGGGGCCCTGGGTTAGTATGAGAATGAATTGCTTAGTGTGAGAATGTATTATTGAACTCTTTCAAAGAGTGAAGGACAATGGCATTCTCTAAATGCAATTTGATGGAGATCATATATTTTCCATCACTATATTATTTTTCCTTATTGATCAAATTTTGAGACTTCGATTAGGGAGAGCTAAACTACTCAAATACAATATATATGTATAGGTAAGTATGGCCATGAAAATGGAAACTATTGAGAAATTTGAAGAACTCTTAGAAAATATTTGGAGTGATTCATGGGGTTCTACATAATTATTTGTCTCTAACATTTGTTATTCCAAGTTTTTACTTGTATCTCTGGTCCAAATCTTTTCCCTCTATTTGGAGAGGAGGTTGCAGCAACCAACTTTCATTAATCAAGGCCCAATGCCCAGGTGGAGGTTTGTGTATTGACACACCGGCCAAAAACCATTATGGTTGCAAGCCATAGATTCCCTACTAACGCATATCCATGAGCTCTTGTCGAGATGGCAGGGCCTCCATGTGAGCTCCATGTATGGATGTCAGCCTGTGGTTTAAGACATGCAGACCGGGTGGTTGAGGATGATGGCGATGGCCATTAATTCAAGCATGGTTATGTCCTAGAGTTCGACAGTTGTAAAGCAATGGCGATGGCATGGTTTTATCCTAGGTCCTTTACTTGTAAAGAGAGACCACGATAGCTATGGCAATTTATAAAGAGAAAAAAAAAACTTGAAAAAAAACAAGTTCAACTTAATCCCTCTACCCAATTTTGCAAAACTACAAACTCCCAAAGTAGAAATACTCCATGAACAAACAATGAATTCCATGGGCTCTTTTGGAGTTTCAAGCGGTGTAGGAAAAATGGGAAGTCCATGTATTAACTAGATTCCATTTCTTCTCCAATGTTATATAAACTCAAATTCATCTATGTTGAACTTGACTTCACATCTCAAATTTGTAATATTAACAATTTATAATATTAACCTTGAATGTTTATATTGCATATGTCATGTCCAACAATATTGTTTTCATATGATCATTCGCATAACCATACTTCAATGGTTTACATCATAACTATGTACAGTATAATTAATGGTGAGTCTTCTAGCGCTAGATTAGTTTCCCATCACTATAGATTTCTTACTATTTTTCTAAAAGCTCAGTTATATTCCAATATATTTTGACTCCAATTTGACGGGCCTAGACCGCACCAGCCTCAACTTGACTGGGTTTTTGGGTGTCGCCCCCAACTAAGTCACCCCTAAGGGAAATTGAACTCAGGTCACTTTGTTGACGAGATCCAGACCTTAACCGAGTGAGCTAGCGGGAATTGACTCCCATAAATCAAAAGTTATGATCATTTGGGGTGAAATTTTTTAATTTTTTTAACAAGCAATAATTAAAATTACTATAACAACAAATCAATCCATTTGATTTAATGGATTGCAAAATATCAATAATAATATTTAAAATATTCTAATTTCTTTGTTCATGAATTTATAAACTGAGAAACCATTAATGGTTATTTTTGCAAAAGATTAATAATAATATTTAAAATATTCTAACTTCTTTGTTCATAAATTTATACTGAGAAACCATTAATAGTTTTTTTTTTATAAAATTCACTAAATTAGATAATCATTAATTAAATTTAATAATTAGCACTTCCATTATTAACAATATACCATCAAACTTTATACCTTAAACAAATATAGAGAAACATACATTGTATTAATTAAACGAATTCCAATAATCAGGTTGTAAGTATATATAGAACGAATTTTAAAAATTTATTGACAATGAATTTATTTATTGATTGGAATCTATTGGGTCGAGTTAGAATAAAATAAACATATTACCCTATCAATCACTTGTGTAACTAGCTCTATAGACAATATTTTACATTTGTTAATCTGAAGTGAACTACAAGTAGAATATACCTCAATCCAAGCTAAGCATGAAGCAAAATCACTCAAGCCCATGAGGGAACCCAAACGATTTGACTATTCATGTGGGTTATATGTTTAATAATTATATTCTTTACTTTTCCTTTGATATTTTTTCATGTTTCATTATTTGTTAATCATTTGAGAATTATGAATTTATTTATTTTTATTTTTTGGTAAAACATGCATATAATATAGATTTAACATATCATGTTGTATATCTACTTTGTCTTTTTATTAAAACCATGCTTCTTTTGTTATGTCCCCGAAGGGATCATTTATGGATCGATGAATACCTTTTAATTTGGTGAAAGTCTATAAATATTTTGCCAATACCTATAGTTTCAATAAAAGTTGAAATATTTTTTTATAAATTTGAAATTTTAAAATAATTTTTTAAAAATTTGATTGGTTGCATGACCTAATGTCATCTTCATTTTTTGGTGCCCGGAGGGGGCAGTGGACTGAGGTTAGACCTGCAGATGACACAGAAAGGTAGCATATTTTTAATGTTGTTCAGACTTTACAGCTTTATACAAAGTTTTTTTTAGATTTTCGTCTCAGCCTATGTTACAATATCGTCTCAACCTACTGAATTTGCACCTGTCACATGCCACACGCACCTGCAGAGTTTTACAGCCATTGATAATATCGCGCACCATTGATAATATCGGGTGTGAGTGTGACAGCATTTAATTTGTGTATCTTGAATAGGGTTTCCGTGCACTGAGCGGCCAGCAATACACAATTAATTAATTTACCATCATGACTAACTGCAGTGCAGTCGAGGAACAAATGCAGACTGAGGAACTAACCTGTTATCAGGCATCTGCATGTCTTGCAGCTATAGCATCAATAGTTTTCATCATTTTTAGAAGAATTTCAATGCGTTTTTGAGATCTTGTAATCTTACATTTGTATTAGCGATTCACTCGGTAAAGTAATTTTTCATTTGCACTCTGTTTATTACTCATGGCGCTGAATTTGTTTGCTGTTTGTTTGTTTGGTAGGTGGCCAGATTGTTTGGTCCTGTAATCTTCCAGACAGTGAATATCAAGGTTCGATCCTGGAAACACATGAAGAAAAGCTTACCGGGAATCTTCGCAGGACGTATACCCTCACACACAGCGACATCACATCGAAGATAATGCTGGTTATTTCTCAAACAATTATCAAGATCAGGTTAGTTTGTGTTATGTTTCACTAAATCTTTTAAAATACGACTTGTACGGCTCAGAAGTTTAAAGTCTGTGAATTCTATATATATGTGTGTCTACAGTTGTAGGGATGGTAGAATAGGTTAAGTGGAAAATGGAATATTGATTCTACATCGCATGGTAGTAGAGACAAGGTAGAGGGAGTCTATTTTTCCACTATGGTTTGGAACTTGTTGCTGGTGTCAGGGGAAAGCGTCTCGGATGGGAAGAGTGGTGCCTCAACAGAAGAAGAAATAGTGTAAATAGAGGCTGATTCCATACTATTGATCTATGGTGGAGGTCCCTTAAAAACCCCAAGCAAGGATGAGCCCTTTCAAATTCTGAGGGAAATTTCCGTTGATGTTGGGAATGATGCGGAGCCTGTGACAGTGACCAAAATATTCTCCGGATTGGGAGGATGATTTGGTTCATGGAAGATGTCTCTGCAGGTCAACCGCCATATAAGCAAAGGTGACTAGCTTCTAGACGCCATCGCTTAACTTAGATTTTACATCTTCCGCAAGGAACTGCCGGTGGTACGCCTGTTATATTCGTTTCTAATCTGCCTGGATTTGACAAGGTTTGATGGTACTCTGCCAATTAGTTTTATTAAATTGTTGTATTTTTTGGTGATAGTGAACTAATTCATGAATTCACAAGTGCTAGAGGCGTTCAAGCATGGAGATCAGGGTCTGCTTGAGAAGCAATTCAAGGTTGCAGCAAGGACTAACCCTTGATGCCAACTGTGATTATCCGGACATCCAATCACATAGAAAATTTTATCAATCTGATTTACCTCCCTGGAGCCACCAAAGAGCTGGTATACAGCCAAAAGTTGTGCCATGATAACACCCATCGCCCAGATATCGATGGCGAATTTATAATTAGTGGATCCAAAGAGAAGTTTCAGTGCTTGATATGGGCGTGTAACAACATAGGATTGGAGTGGCTTTCCTGAGTCTTGTAACAAGTTCCTAGACAACCCAAAATCTGCAATTTTAACAGTATCTCCCCTTAGTAACAAGTTATTTGGCTTCATATCTCGGTGACAATATCCTTTCTCATGCATGTATGCAAGGCCCTTGAAAATATGGAAGAGTAAATTGCGCACTTCCTCCTCTTAAAATATATGGTCTCTGTCTCTTGTTCTGATGAGTTGGGACAAATCACAGTCCATACATTCAAGTACCAAATACAATGTGCCGTTGTCCAATATCACATCATGCAGGCTGACTATATTGGGATGAACCAATTCTTGCATGCATCTCACCTCTACAAGATTAAGCCTCATTCTTCATATGTAGAGAACTTTATCTTCATTCTTTTGACAACGAAAATGTGGTTACCTTAGCAAATAGACTAGTTACCTTGGGTTAGGAAGGGTGATAAAGATTCTTCCCTATTTTATTATATAAATGGGTTCGTTTTAATAACTTGAACAATTATAACAGGAATACAGTGATTTAATGGGTGATTTTTGATGCCATTTTCCTGGCTGTGGTTTCTGTTGTAATCGATCTACCTGCTACCTGTGGCTGGTTGTTTCTATAGCGATCCACCCATGGCTTTCTTTCGATCGATCATCTACTCTTGTGGTTTTTTATGTCACCCGAGCATTCATCGAGTAATTGTTAAGGGATAAAGCACTACCTCCATTCACAAAGGTTGAGTGGAAGCAGAAAATAAAGGTAAAAAGGTTATAAGTTCCCAAGAAAGCGCGTCCAGTAAAAAAAGTTTGGTGATGCAGTATTGAACCAAGCAGTTAAAAATGATCCAACCAAGACTGGGTTGTTGTAGGTCCAACTGAAATTTATTCTGTAAGCTAAAGTAAATGCTGATGTTTGAAATGGCTGTCCACCAATCAGAATCAGTTCTGGCATTCCTAATAGGGAAGTTGCCAGCCACGCTATAAAAGACCAATCAGTTGGCTACCATACAATACATTCTTAAATGGGACATGGACTACCATACAATTTTTTTTTAACAAAACCAGAAACTCTTTTTTTAACAAAACCAGAAACTCAGCCCTCAGCCCAAGTGCATCAAGAGGTCGACAGGAAATGTTTAGGTTATTATTGTGCTTCTGAAATATGTAGTTAAATAAAAACTAGAAACCAAAATTCAAGATCCTGATTATGATCCCCAAATATAAAATAATGGCATATTTAATGCATTTCAACTTTCAAGACGAATCTTCTAATCACCAAAATAACTGCAGAACTGGGAAAGCAGAAGGAAGAAACAAGGGAGAACCTAGGAAACAATCTTGGAGTTGGTTTGGCAACAATAGGTGGAGGGTACAGGTCCCAACCATTCTCCATAGAAGGACGCAGTTATGTTTCACACCTCGCAATCCCAATCATCCATAGTCCACCAGTCCCTCCATATCGAACTAATAATTGGCTCGATTTCATAACGACTTGTTGCACAGAAGATGAGAGTGACAATGGTCTTTATCTTTGTTTCCGGAACAGAAATCCGATATCTCACAACCTGAAGCTGAAGCTGCACTCGGGTTTCACCTTTGCGGTCAAAGGGGAAACCCTAAACAACACATAACACAGTGACACACAACAAAAGGTGTGGAAAAAAATGCAAAGAGCAGACTACATGCAGCAGGTGGTAGCTGAAACACAGCAACAAAAAAACACAGCCCGAATGACACGCAGAGGGTTGTTTCCCACGAAAGCAAGTAACGCTCATGTATAGAGCACGTCGGTAGTGTTGCAGGACTGCCACAACATAGGGCAATGCTATTGACACACTAACAAATGACATGGAGAGAGAACCGTTGAAGACGAAAAAACACGCCTTTTTCCATCCCCGCGTTTTCATTTAGTGGTTCAAAGTTATATAATAAAGAAATGATAAGTTTTGAATTTACTGAAATCCTAAATTAATTGTAAAATGCAATCCAGTAAAAGCTTGACAATATAATGCTAGGAACATTTTAAAAGCCTAATGTGTAGTCGCCGTATTACTTGCATGTTCAAGCTTTAAAGTTAGTATTTGATCATGTATGTGATTTATCTACTGGTTTTGGGTGAAAGGTGCTTTGGGTGAAAGGTGCTTGACTAGTGTCCATATCTGTTTTTGTTTTTCTTATTGACTTATACTTTTCAAGAAAAGGTTTATTGGTTGAGAATTAAGTTTTATTTATTCAAGTTCATTTCAAGCAAAAGGGCTAATTTGGGTGGTAGCTACTTGTGCGCATTTCCTTAATGTAGCAACTGCTACTTCAACTTCTCAAGAAAGTGAAGTGAAATGGAGTGTTTTCCAGGTACATCAGATTGTATAAAGTCTACTGATCTATTTCTTAGGATTATATGAGACTGAGGTAGATTGAAATGTATTCTTAATTTAATTGAGTGGAATTTATAGTATAAAGAAAGAGTTGTGATCACAGTTATCATACTGTGTGTATCAAGCAATGGTTGCATCAGAAGAATCAATGTCCAATTTGCAAAGCTCCAGTGGCATCATAACTGGAGGAATTGATACCATTAGCATTTGATTATTGATTGATGAGATTAATGTTAATCATTGTTTCCAATAAAAAAACAATTCAAGTCAAATTTCACCCATGACCTAGGCAGATAATGAGAAACCATCCTATTAATAAGATATTAAAACAATTCCAAAAACTCTTTATAGCTACAAAGCTGGTGGCAATGTCAGAGACATTGCCACCACATGGCTCTTGTTAAAATGAACAATTCATTAAAAATGCAATATGGTTGGTTGCTAACTCAATGAATTTATGAGTTAGCAAGAATGAAATAGAGTAATTGGCTTTTAACTACTACCAAAGTCTTTTACACATTTGAATGAAGTAGAAAACTTATCAATACCATCATTAAAATTTGCAAGAATGAAATAGAATAATTGGCTTTTAACTGTTACCAAAGTCTTTTACACATTTGAATGAAGTAGAATACCTATCAATACCATCATTAAAGTTTGCAAGGATACAACTGATCTGCAAAGTATAATGAATGGAAAAAGGATAACATTTGTTCCAATATGACCCTTATGATACCTAATATGATTTTTAGAACAACAATTTTTTTAAGGTCGTTAGATTCATGCACATACATATCAATTTATTATTTTTATTGGTTTATTTGAAGTAAATGATCATATTGGTTGTAAAACATCATTATCGCTAATAAGAGAGACCTCTACTCCCGACATTCTACTCAATTAATGTAATAATGAGTATAAAGTAAATAGTGAGTATGATGCATTTGGGCTTCACATTTATGTACTAATTTATTTCTTTGTATTAGTTCTTTTAAAGTGTACTAAGTCACACTTTTTACGTGGACATTATTTTCAATGATAAGAGGTCTTGGCAGTGTAATGAGGACCTATCAGCACAACAAGCTACCTCTACGTGAGTGATGCAATTATGTATATTATTCATTCATCTTGTAGCTTCTCAACCATTATCCTATCATCACTTAACATATGTTTGTAAGTGCATAGAATACTGTTGTGCACCAATGTACAATTTGTAGTTTATACTTATATAAGATATTATAGTTGTTCACATATTTAATTTGCATTCCCCACTCATACAGGATACAAGTAAGAATGTATTAAAGGAATTATATTGTGTCATTCTTCCATGGACATTAACACCTATCCATCACTAATCTGACTCATGATTTACCCTCTATCATTTAGGTTGTTTTTCCCACTTTATATTAGTTAATGGTGTTGTAATGTCTCCAATATTTCACTATGGACCACTCCATGGGACTAAGGAATCCAATGGTCTAAAGTCACTTGGAAAAATTAAAGAAGAATTGTTAACTGGTGATTTGGGGTCATGAGGCATTATGGAAAAACCAATGTCCAAGGAAACATTTATGAAGTAAGGAATCATGCTCTCCTAAAAATCAATTTTATTATTATTTTGATATAATATGGCCAAGGAGGGTGCCCTAGAGGATAAGTGGGTCCCCCATGAGGTGTAACTTCCATCCAAGTTGGAAAGAATCCTATCATGAAGGCATCTCATGAGTTGTAACTCCTCGGGCTAAAAATAATAAATCTATAACAATCTATGACATCCATGACAATATACGAGAATCTATGACATCTATGACAAAATATGACAAGCACAAGCCCTAAATTTAGCCAAGGAGGGTGCATGAGGGAAGAGTGGGCCCACAAGGTGGTGTAACTTCCCCAAAACTAAGGAAAACATCTCTAATTTGAATTCCAAGGAAGCCAAAGCATCCATGAGGCCAAAAATAACATTAGAGGAAGTTAATGTCTCCCAAAAAATCATTCTCTCATGAGAATAATATTTATTAAGGTTTTATTGATATTTTTGAGAGAGAAAACTCTAGAAGGATGAATGAAGAATTATAAAAGGAGGGTGAGGGAACCTATTGGAGAATTTTTGGCATTTGTAATTTTGAATTGAATATCTCTTGTGGATTTCAATCTTGGGATATGTTCCCCTTGCATTTGTGACTGGTTTTGGTGGTGATATATTCCACCATAACTAATGTGAGAGGAGAGATCATCCAGATCTCTTCATTTGGGTTTCATTGCAGGTGTTGAGAAAGATCGTCCAAATATTTTCACTAAGATTCATTGATCAGAGTATGTTGTGATTTTTATTGCATATTTGAATATTCATTAGTATTCCAGTGTTTCTATTGTGTTGGTTTTCCAATGTTTCCAGTGTGGAGGGCACACTTGCTCTCACATAGTGTTAGTTGCTATTGTTTTTAGAGATTGGAGGGCGCACCAGTGGATCCCATTTTTATTGAATACATCTCTCTTGGGCTAGATATCATGTACATATGACTGAGGGCATGATTTGGGACGCAGATCTATCATTTGGATTTGCTTTCTATTGACTTAGAGCTTGGACCGGTGTAGATGAGTCGAGAATGAACTTATGGTTCTGGTATTTTCATGAATTGTTGGGTTATGAGACCCATTCCATTGCGTTTGGAGTTCCATTTCCAGTAAGGAACACTTTTTTTTCACCCAAAAAGGTTTGTGTATGCACAAGATATCGTCATTTTCCCGAATCTACTCTATTCGACATCTTTTATGGTGGAGGGATGCACCTCTACATTTCTATCTATGTGTTCGATGAGGTTCGAGTTGCTGTAAGAGATATATATATATTTTTAATCTTGTTCCCATCAGTATATTTACTATTACCAACCATTAATAATAAATATCCCCAACAGTATCCTCGTATTGTATCTCATGTTCATGTGTTGGAACATCTATGTGTAAATATGCAATTGTGGTTGTACAAGCTTATGTTTTTGTGTGTAAAAATTCCATAAGAGATACCTGAAGTCTATTAGTGAGTTATTTGGTTATATTTGGGAGTGTTTGAATGAATTTGGGGTTGTTTGGGTGAATTTGAAGAGTTTGGGAGGTATTTGGAAAGAGTTGGAAATTAAAACAATTTCTGTGGTGAAAGTCAAGCTAGTCATTCTTGGTTCGAGTTGGTAATTGTATGGTTGTTCATGCTTGTTTAAATCTGAAATACAAGTCACTTCCTACTGTTATATGGGGAGAATAACTCTTCCTTTACATCTAGTGATGTGATTTTTACTTTCAATGCCTCAACATTAATGATAAAGAGCTTGCATACAAACTGTTTGAAGAAAGTCCTGAACCAGACTTAATAACCAGCTACCAAGTTTTATATCAGATCTGATTTGGGAATATTACAATGGTCTCAAAGCATATTCTAATGGGATGCACACCTTTATTCAAATACTAAATTATAAGTACATTCCTCTTTTGTTGAAACTAGATCACTTCATAAGCCATTGTTTGGACAAAGTTGAAAATCAACATAATTTTCATTGGAAATTTGGAGTTAATATTCCCAATTTTTTATTGGGGAGATTACAGGTGCTGGTCCAAACACAAAATTTGAATAGCAAGCTTGTCAAAATATTAAGGCTGGTATGTTGTGAATATTATTTGCATAGGAAGCCTAGAATTAGCGGTTACTTGGTCTGCAGTGAATCCTAAGTAAAGTCTATTAACATGCCCATGGTAATTGATAGGGGTAGCACCAAGCCCCATGTATGGATTTTTCATCAACCCAATTCCTATCAAAAGTTACATGAAAACTGGGCTCTTACCAGTATCTTTTTTTCTATTGGATAAAAGTGGATGCATTATTCCATCTATATCTTAACAAGCTATTTACGACTTGTAGTGTGTGAATCTTTCATTTCTTTGAAATGCTTCATTTTGGAAAAAAAATGTACTTGTATATATATATATATATTGTGTTCTCGAATTTGTGGATATTGTCATCTTTAGCCTTGACCTTATGGGCAATTACTTGGTTCTAACTAGCATGGAGTTGTGTGGTAATGTGGGTCATGGCATACTCATTTTTGTGCCCATTTATGAAACTTGATTTTCTTCTGTGTGCCTTCCCACAAAGCATCTTATTGTGATTGTAGTTGTTCCACTTGGTTGCCTCTTCTTCAACGTATTCCGTAGTGCATTTTAATCATTGCATGGGCTGGTTATTGGATTAACTTATCTCTCTCTTCCTCAATTTTTAGAGTACCTTGGGTAGGAAAGGTTGCGTCCATATATCCATAAGAAGATATAAGAAAACATATATATAATGGCATTGTAGTATAATGTATTATGATTCCACAACCATTTATATCACTTCAGAAGATAATATTCTATATAGAAATGGATTTTGATATAAAAGCTTTCTTTGACCCCCTCCCTCACTCATCCCTTCCCAATTATTATATTCCACTTTAGTCACTTTCACGGGATAATTCAAGTCGATTTATGCTAATGAATAACAATATATATTGAAATTTTATTAATTCAATCTTTAAAATGATAATATGTTGTGTCGTGACTTTCCATATCTTTTGAGTAGATTTATTGGATGGACATATGACACACAGTTTATGATATGTTTCTATTTCATGTTGATATTTAGTATGGAGCTTTGATATTTCATATTGATACTTAGTGACATGTGACGCATAATTATGATATCCTGCTCTTTCATGTTAATATTGAGTATGGACCTTGTTATTTCATCTTGATACGTATTGACAAGTGACACATAGTTATGATACGATGTTATTTAATGTTTATATTTAGTATGGACGTTCAATAACATTCTACCCAACACTAAGATGTATCCTATTTAAGAAAAAACATGAATATTCCAAGAATATTTCATATTTTGGGCATAACTTTTTGCTCGTAACTCAGAATTGGGAGGACTTTGGACCGTTGGAAAGCTCTTGAAATTATATACAACTTTTCTGTTTTTATTTTTTTCTGATTTCTTACCGTTTGTCTGGTATGGGCATTTTAGTAAAACAACATATTTCAAAATATGCTTTTAGAAAAGCATCTTTTGAAATATGTTTGTTTTACGAAAATGTTTGTACCGGACAAACGGTAAGGAATCGGAGAAAAAAAAAAACAACAAAGTTGTAGATAATTTCAAGATATTTCCAACGGTCCAAAGTCCGCTCGATTCTGAGTTACGAGTGAAAAGTTATGCCCAAAATACGAAATATTCCTGGAATATTCACGTTTTTTCTTATTTATGATACATTTTGGCATTTTTTTCAAATCTTTCTCCTATTTTTTATTTATGATATTTTTTTAAATATTATTTATTTTTATTTTTAAGAGATTAATTATACAAATGTTTTTATTATTTCAAAATTACTCCATTATCATCTTAACTAATGCGGGATTTATATTTTAAAGGACTTGGAAGTAGTGATAATATAAAATAAAATAAAAATAGTGATTGTTTATTTTTAGTATTATTGTAATTATATTTTTTCATTATAATTTTAGTTTTTTTTAAGTTTTAGGTTTTATTAAATATATAAAAAGAAGTAGTGGTACATTTATAAAAAAATTAAATAAATTAAAATATAAATTTAAAAAATTTACCACTATATCATTTATTGTGTATGCATAAGAATCTAAACCTTTCATTATTATTTTCAACCATATCTCTTAACTCTACACTAACCCAACATATTTGTCAACTACCATTAATGAGATATTACAGGTTGACCTTCACTAGATAACACCTTTAACTTAGTGTGACATGGCATATTTGTAGTATGACGTGGATTTTTTTTATTATTTTCCTTATGAGGCCCATTTTAGACCCCAAATTTCCTCTAATAAGTTTATTTTGACTCCCATACCCCAAACAAAAGAGACTAATCACCTAACATAAATAGAAACATTAAAAAGCATGAGATCATAGAAAGAGAGGAAGGGAAAGAGCAAACTTTCCTTGTGATTCTCAAACCTTAAACAAAAGAGTGGGGAGGATAATGAACTAGGTTTATTATCATTTTTCCTCGATGAGATTAAGCACTTGAAAATGAAAACTACTATGTTGAAAGAGATGATCCCCATTTCAGATCATGTCTTGGTCATTTTAGGGACCCATAATAGTGGAGAACTTGTAGTTTGCACCATCTCACACCCTAGATCAAAAGGACCCGTAGCCTATGTGAAAAATCCTTGAAACTTGTGCCTCTTTGGACGAAATATAGTTGAGAATGTCAGGGGGTGAAATCAATACCTATACCTCTAACATTTTTCTTGTAGAGTGGTAAATGACTATTCTCTTGTGCGATTGATATGCACTAGGGGGTCGCAGTTAAGAATGTTAGGAGGTGAAATCAATATCCATATCTCTAATATTTTTCTTATAGAATGGTACACGACTATTCTCTTGCGTGATTCGTATGCACCGGAGGGTCGCAAGGGTGGGGCCCCTGTGACCAAGGGTTTAGGGGCAAAGCTTTCAAGGAAAAATTTATAGACCCTTCTAGTGTATTTTGATTCTTTCTATAACCATCATATGTATTGGATAAAAGAGAAGTGAACCCTAGCATTGTATCACGAAAGAAAGAGAGTAATGTAAGTTTTTTTGCGAAGTAATAATAAAATATCAAAGTTTCCACTACCCCATGGTTTTACCTACACACAATAGGGTTTCCACATAAAGCTCGTGTTCTATTGTTATTGTGTTTTTTTGTATTTTTATAACAAAGAAGGAATAATGGGAGATGTAATCCATCTTGATATTGAGGCATTTAGCTACTTGGTCAAATATCTCAAGTTGAATAAAAGAAGCTAGCCCCTGCAAAGTTGTTTTGTAAAACGATTCGGGAGAATCCTGCAATTACATATTCCATCCTCGAGGCCAAGAAAAAAAATCTCTCATCATGTCAGAGTGTGCACTAGTTGGAAAGTTTATAGGCCTCTAGCCTAGTCCAAGAGACGTGGAAACATGGGTTGCAAATCAATGCCCCCCACAAGATCCAAGTTCATGTATCTTTGTTTGCATTTGGATGAGGTTATTTTTTTTGTTAATGAGGAGGAACATTACCTGATCTTTCGCTCAGGACCTTATTTCATGGGTTCCAGGGGAATGTATTTGTGTCCATGGTCCCTTAGCTTCAATCCAGAAGAGGAAATCACTTTAGCTACTATCTAGATCAAGTTACCTCATCTACCTCTATTTTTTTTGCAATGATAACACTCTATTTGTTTGCAATGATAGCACTCTTAGAGATATTGGGAATAAGTTGGGTCGATATATTGGTTGAGTAGAACCAAAAGGAAATATGTTTTCTTGTGTGTATTTGGTATGTGGAGGCGGAATTGGAGAATGGTCTCCCAAAGTATCTACAAATCAACATACATGGGTGGAGTCTCCATCAAACCCAATATTATGAGGAAATCACTTTAAGTGTATTGCATGTCATACTTATAGGCATTTTGCCAAAAAATTCCCAAAAATATAGGAAGATTGATCTCCCCAAAAGCATATTCCAAGTAAAGACTCTGATTTCACATTGATTTAGAGCAAGCATAGGAAATCCCAGCTCAAGGCGTCTCCAAATTCACACTAAGAGGGGCTAAGAAATAATTACAAATTTTAAGTTCTGGGAAATTTAGATGATATAAAGAAATAAAATGAAGCACATGAGAAACTGATGATAGATTCAATGCGCCCTAAAGGCGAATTGAATCCATCCAAAGTTGAACCTCTAGGCAATGAGGAGGGAGTAGTGAAAGAAGAGGAAGCAGAGGTATCAAAGGATGAAGAAGAATAAGAATAGGAGGAAGAAGAGGAATTAGAGGAGGAAGAGGAAGAAGATGAGGAATAAGAGGAATTAGAGGAGGAAGAGGAAGAAGTAGAATTAGAGAAGTAAGTTGTGGAGAAATCAACTCTAGTTTTGCATCCATTTAAGGCATTTAAATCTCTTTCCTTCACCGAATTTTGGGGAAAACAATGCATACCTCCCTCCTCAAACAAGGGGAAGGAAATCTAGTTGAGACCAGAGAGAATATGCATCAAAATCGAATATCCATTCGAGCCACCATCCAACTCTTGATTTCTTTCTTAGTGCGGTGGTGAGCAGTCATTGTCGTTAACTATATATTGTTTTTGCATTATTTTATAGAATTAATTTGTGAGAACTTACTAATTTTCTCACGAATATGAAAAAAAAATTGTGTAGGAAAGCTCATATCTTCTCCCAACTCTTTGACTGGAGATGGAAATATCTGCAAGTCAAGAACTCCACTCTTAACTTTATATGACCAATTTAGATGCAACCCCTTTTTAATACAAATTTTAATCACTTCTATAAAACAAAAACAAAAAAAACATGAGTTGATCAATTCCCTAAATGAAATTTAAAACCTTTGCTATGTGATCCAACACTAGAACTCTCCTGAAATGGAATTCAACAATTCACAAGTATTAAATAAATAAAATAACAAAAGGGAAGGCTTTTGGCTCACTTATTCCATTTATAAAAGAAATGAGGTTTTCCCTTTCTTTGCAACGTATAATGATATTCAAATAAACCTTGTCAAAGAATCATAGAATACATAAAATCAGTGAACAAATTTTGTATCAATTAAGGGCTTGGTTCCCTTAGTGTCACATAGTTGTTATGCATTGAATGTTGCGTTGATTTAGATTTAACACCAACAAATTAACTACAACTAAAATAAAATAAACAAGTAAACCATCAAGTTAAACTAAATTTATTTTCCTTTTCACTTTTGATCATTTATTTAAATTATGATGTTAAAAAGTATCTCTGAAAATAAGATTCGAAATTGAAATAAAAGATTATATTTTTCCTTCGAACCTCATGCACACGGCAAATGCCAACAATGGATCTTAGCCCCACTTACGTTTTAATTTTCAAACAATGCCAACAAAAATAAATAAAAGGGTGAATTTCTATCCTAAGTGGGAAAAAACCTTTAACTCTGTGTCTTAACCTAATGATACTCTTGAAATCTTGTAGGACAAAATAAACAAGAAGGAAGCAATGATGAAAAAGAGGGTTAGTCATCCTTGACACACCTAGAATGTTATTATTTCAATACAAAATTGACAAGTTTCTTCATCACGTATACACATACATATGAAAGAAATGGAACAAACAAACAATGTGCAAACAAGTTAAACTGTGAAATAAAATAAGAGAAGATGTTAGTGTGGCATGCATAAAAAGAAGCACTTACTTGCTTGAGGCATAGAGAAGAGAGACTGAAATTTGGTAAAAGGAATAATCCAAATAATTAGCAAGGTAAAGAATTTAATCAATGTCTAGTCATTGAATCACATGAGTTTTAGTTCAATTATCTACCATGGTATCTTAGCATTTGAGGCACTATGCAATCCCCTGGGCTTCAAATGTTGTTGAAATAATCATTATCCTAGTGATTAATGTTGTGGATCTATGGGTGCAACTAGCTAATCAAACCAATTTAATCTAGCACGTGATCAAGAGCCCAAGGAATTTTGTAGGTCAAATCATCCAAGGACTAAAGTGCCCCCCAAGCTAGACTCGTCAAAATAACCTCACACTTACATAAATTAAACCACAATGCATAAAATTAAATCATGTCATTAAAGCATGAAATGAATGCTACATAAATCAATAACTATATCTAAATCACGCTTAACAAAATAGTGTTTCTTGTTCCAACCACATGATCATGGTTTCCTGGTGGAAGAACTCAACAGAAAGTGCAACTGCAAAATCTTTGTTGAACTTTTAAATCAATAGCTATTCCTCAACAATCCACATGACTGTAGGACACTGGAAAAGAAATTACAAAATGTATATAGCTAATGAAACACAGAACAAACACATAATAGGTGCATTCATTAGTGAACGTTGTGTGTGGGGACTTACTCAAAGAGGGAAAATGAACCACTCTAATAACTCTTAATTCAAATCTAAAAGTACAAATGTTTGTGTTAACAAAAGTGCTTTGAAATTACAATAATACTTGACAAATCACAACTCTTACTCTAGCCAAGGAGAATCCACCAACATTCTCCAAATGAAGATATATATACTGGAGAGTTCTCGGATTCCTTGAAACAGGTACCATGAAATTTCAAGGATCCCCCCAAGAATCACTCACTACTTCGTAGTGGTTGACTCTCATTTTGGTGGGTTGTTGAAGAATTGATTTCTTAGGTCCATCATCCTTCTTGACTGGTTGAACTGGTGGGTTGTTGGAGAAGCGAATTTTTGGTTCCATCATTGAATTGATGGGTCGTTAGAGAAGCAAAATCTTAGTTCCTTATTCCTTCTTGATCAGGTGAACTAGTGGGTTGTTGGAAAAGAAAATTCCCAGTTCAATCATCATTCTTAGTCCACTAAAATGATGAATTGAGTCTACCTCATCAATCGTTGAATGATCACCCCATGAGTAATATTTAACAAGTTTCGAGTGTCTGAAACTCGTTGTAGAGTATTCTTGATCAATGGAAATGGTTGGTTGTTGGAGAGGTGAATTCTGAGATCTATAATCCCTCTTGGATCTATTAAATCAGTGAATCAAGACTACCTCATCAATCATTGAATGATTGCCACCTATTTTGTAAGATTTAACAAGTTTCATGGGATTGCAATTGTTAGTTTTTGAGGTTACTCCAAAGTTTTTAAACCATGTTTGGAGTACTAGATGAGATTTGAGGTACATGGTGTATATCCATCCCCTAGATGGTCCAATATGGATGGGCAGATGGGAGATGGTCTATGATTGGATTTGCACAGTTACAATAACTTGTTAACTGATTGTTTGACCTCATATGGTTGTTGGTTTGGTATTCTTCCCTTATTGTAGTGTCCCTGGCCTTTAAACATGGCCAAAGGCACTAGGAGACATAGGAAAATGGATAAATTAATATTATGTGTAGTGGAATTAAGTGTTCTAAGGTTAGGCCAGCAAGCCATATAATCAAGAAATTAAAACTTATAGCCTTATGAAATGCATAAAAAAACAAACAGGATATTTCCCAATGTGCATACTATTAAACATAATAATATTGCAATTCATAACGCGTACATGAGTAAGGAATGGTAATGAGAATATCTATCATGAGTATGAGCATACAATTAAGTCATGTACTTGATAGTAAATGTCATATTTTTAAGCTGTAGAGAACATGAGTAGTGAGTATTTAGTTGTTATGGTTGCTTGCATAAAAATTATCTTTCATATGAGGATTATTTATTAGTTCTATGATGTGTGTGTTGATAGCATGGTTAAGTAGTAAGAATAGCATCAAATAAAACCACACAAACCATAGCAAACAGAAACTCAGGCTGCCAACCACAACCTCCAAAATCAAATCCCGTGGTTGTCCCCTACAGCCATCTTTCACTAGTTATGATTTAGATTGTATGGTTTCCTTCCCTCCAGCCATCAATAATCAATACAAATTAGATCTATACTAATATAATCAGATCTGAAACATTATAACCATATCTACAACAATAGGACATATCTACATTCAAAGGTTCTCTCAATCGGAAGACAGGGTGCGTTCCTTTCAACACTGGAAACACTACCGGCCAAAACAATCATAACTTAGTCATACGGAAAGCTTTTCCAATGAAACAAAAGGTGTTCCTTACTGGAAATTTTGCTCTGGACACAATAGGATAGGTCTCACAACCCATAAATGAGCATAAATGGGTGAAATATAAAATATGGTTGCACCCCTCTCATTACTGTGAAAGCCACAAAGGAGAAGAGAAAGAATAGATGGTAGAAGAAGCTCATAGCAATTTAGAGTTTCAATGTATGAAAGCCATACACCATGCATACAAATCCTGGCACATAAACCATAAACACAACCATGACACAATCCAGCTTCCATGGCACATAAATATGATAAAATAATATAAATAAACATGTGAACAAATGCTTATCTTCAATGGGGCACAACTGGCTTCAGCAAGACAACTTTCCTCCTATTCCTAGACATAGTCAAGTCTAACTCACTTGAACACGCCACCCCCAAGCCGAGACCACGGATCCATAGGCAGAGGCACACTCATACTAGCAACCCTTGGAACTCTATATTTTGAGAACCACAATTATTCCCACTACTATTTTCATGTCTGTCTCCACTACCTATGGGATGAGAATCCCTTCACATAACTCGTCCCTCAGGATATCACCATCCCATTTCCTAGATTCATGTGCGAGAACCTGGAATAGTAGATTGAACTCAAGGAAGCAAGGGGAACATCCAACTAGACCACATCTCTGATAGGATCCTACCATAATGCTAGGTCTCAACACAATCCCAATACTGTTAACACTCACAACACAGTGAGATAGCGTAAGTCAAGTGATCCAAATCTTAGGATTAGCTTAATAAGGAGAGGGCATATGAATTTATATCACAAGGATGCCAACTCTAACCCAAGGGGATCAACTCGAATTAGAGAGAGGTAAGGTTGAGGAGCTTCATCATGTAGACTTAAATCAAATTGGTGGAGTGGTGGCATATTTTGTGAGATTCCCCTTCCTAGATTAGCACCATGAGGAGCTAGACAGACGGAAAAGCTATGCAAATTAGAATAGAACTTCCAAACAATTTCAAATTGGAGATCGTGTCTTTTTTAAAGTTAAACCCAAGAAGAGCTCCTTGAACCTGAGAAACTGTTCCAAATTAGCTGATAGATACCATGGACCTTTTGAAATATTATCTAAGATAGGACCCATTGCTTATGAGCTTGCTCTGCCTACTTGCATTAAAGTTGGCATAATGTGTTTCATGTGTCTTTAGTGAAAAGGTGTATACCTAATGCTAACCATGTAATTTATTGGAATTTGATCCAGGTAATTAGAGGGATTTTACTTTTATTTGTTGCTATATCTACATGTATGTACATGATACTAATCATGTGATCAGATGGACTATGATCTAGGTGGAACCAGAAGGGGATTTTCTGGTACAACCTGTTGCCATTTTGGGTAGCAAGTTCAAGCTACTTCAGAATCAATAAATCAAGCAAGTAAATGTCCAATGGACCCATTACAGTCTTGAGGATGCGACTTGGGATATGGAAGATGCTATGAGGGAAGCACACCCCCATATATTTTGAAAGTTTGGTGTTTGCGACATGTATGTAATAAATATGCATCAAGGATGATGCATTGTTTAAGGGGGAGGGGAGTTTAATACCTCGGTTGTTAAGCCCTGGACTTATGGTATTTTATTTGACTATGGAATTATGTTATGTCTGTTAATGTGACTATAGAATTATGATCATTTGTTTGATGATGTGGTTATGGCCTTTGGCATTATCATTAATGTTATTAATGTTGTTATTGTCATTGTTGTTATCATTGAATGTTGTTGCTATTAATTAAATAAACAATTGGATCAACAAAGGAAACTAAAAGAGTATGAGAGACCATGGATTCCATAGTGTGAGGGGACATCTCTAGCATCTTAGAACTTGTTTTTGAATTGAGTTTGTCCATCCTAGTTCATTTTGTGCCTTGGTGACATTAATAGTGTTGGTCACCCAAACATTATACAACGGGCCCTATTTTTTATTTTTATGGACTATGGAGTTACTATTGCACCTTATGCATACCTTAGTGGGCCCCTCTTTCCTAGTGCACCCTCCTCGGGAGATATTACCTCCTATTTATGTGCTTTTTGTGATTTATGATCCCTCTCCCTAGATTTTAGGATTTGTAAGCTAGAATTTAGCTTCCACCACCTTGATTTGTGCCTCCACCTCCACAAGTGCACCCCACTCCTCCATTCATCCCTACTTTTTTGCTTTCGGGATATGTATGAACCTATTGGATCCTCTCTCTCACCTAATGCGACATCCTTCATGTTTTGTATCCCCCTTATGCACTAGTGTGCCTCCTTGTGCTCTTCATGGCTCCACTCCTTGGTTTTTGGTAGTTGTACTATCTTTTGATAACCCGAATGTCCAGCATATGAAACATCATGCATTTATTTCATAACCATATTTCTTATATCTCTGGAATTGGGCACATAAAATCTATCTTTATCCATGAGGATTCCATTTTCTTCCAACTTATACTTATCACATTTCTATGGTATTTTCTATTGTTTCGATCCTTATTTTACTTGCTGATAATGTTCATATGTAACATTGGATTCAATGATGTTGTCCTTTAAATTTGATGTACTAGAACTAATAACTGCTACATGCATCACATGTATCTTCCTACTAAGTGCATCAGCTACATTATTTTCCTTATCTTTGATGTGCTTGATGTCAAAGTCATACTCACATAACAACTCCATCCATATCATCTGTCTTGCATTCAAATTAGGTTACTCGAACAAGTATTTTAACCCATCATGACCAGTTCTTAACTCAAAATTCTTACCCATGAGATAGTGTCTCCACATCTTCAAGGCATGGATGCTAGCCGCAAGCTCTAAGTCATGAGTGGCATAGTTCTTCTCATCTTCCTTCAACTTTATGGATTCATAACTAATCACATGTCCAGCCTACAACAATACTCCACCAATACCCTGCTTACGTGCATCTGTGCACACAACAAAGTTTCCTTCAGGATCCGCAATTTTCAGAACTGGTGCACTAGTGAGCATTTACTTGAGTCTTTGAAAACTATCTTCACACTTTGGAGTCCATTCAAACTTCACACCCTTCTTCTGCAAGGATGTGATATGATGAGCTAAATTTGAGAATCCTTCGATAGTACCCAACTAACCCCATGAAATATCTTATTTCTGATACATTCTTTGGTGTTGTTCATTCCACAATGGCCCTTATCTTCTCAGGATCTACGGAAACACCTTCTTCATATATAATATTCCCTAATTAGTGAATTTTTCCCTGATAGAAAGAACACTTGCTTAGCTTAGTATACAATTGATGATCTTGAAGCACTTGCATTACTAATCTTAAATGTTCTTCATGCCCTTCTTCTGTCTTGGAATAGATAAGGATGTCATCCAAGAATACAATCACAAACTTATCTAAGTACTTCCTGAAAACTCCATTCATTAAACACATGAATACTACTAGTGCATTTGTCAATACAAAAGGTACTATTGTAAACTCATAATGTCCATGCCTTGTTCTGAATGTTGTCTTACCGATTTCCTCATTCTCAATTCTAATTTGGCGGTATCATGATCTCAAATCTATTTTTGAAAACACTTTGGCTCCTCTCAAATGATCAAACAAGTCATCAATCCTTGGAAAGGGGAAGTTGTTTTTAATCATTGCTTTGTTCAACTACCTATAATCTATACAAAATATTAGATTTGGCATCCTTCTTCTTCACAAATAACACAGGAGATCCCCAAGGTGAAACATTGGGTCTTATGTAACCTTTATTTAGTAGTTCTTCTAACTGCATCTGTAAATTCCTTCAACTACGGGGTGCTCATTCTATAAGGTGATTTAGATGAAGGTATCAATCCTGGCACCAAGTCGATAGAGAAATCGATGTCCCTCTTAGGAGGCATTCCTGGTGATTCTTGAAATATATTTGCAAAATCTTGTAGTACTAGATAATATTGTAGCTCATGTTCTTTTCCTTCTTTTGGATCCTCCACATGAATTGAAAATAACTGGAATCTCTTCCTTAAACACTTCTTCAGTTGTAGAGTTGTGACCTGTAACACACCTAGTTTGGAACCCCTACTGTAGTTATGCCAATATGTACTACAGTTTATGAATTCCTGCAAGGCTGAACATATTGTATTTGTAAATATTAATACTAAAAAAAATTCCACAACTGGCTATGCTAAGACAGTACGCTGAAAGTATCGAGGACTTGTGTATTCACCAGATACGGTAAGGCGCTTATATGTCTTAGGTGGGAGACCATGTTATGACCCTGTTAAATATTTAAGTCCCTAAAGTTTATCCTAAGCCATAGTCCCATTTAAATGACTTTATATTATATTTTCAAAATCATAATTATTATTTAATTATGATTAAGTGGGATTTTGGGTGGTTTATGTTTTTATATATATATAATAAATAAAGGGATGAGAGAGAGAGCCCACGTGGTTCCAATTGCATGCATGAACTTATGCATGCAAGAGGAAAGTAATTTTCCACCATTATGTGCGAAGGGGGGAAGAGGATTGAACTCTGAGAAACAATTTCCCATGCCTGGATGTGTCTAAGAGAACAGGGGAACTAATTATTATTGGAGAACGAAAATTGATATGAATCCCTGAAACTATGAGCCAAATTGCTGATAATTTTCTACTACAATAATGTCCATTTTGTCTCTAGTCAATCTAGTGAAGTGGCAAATGGTGTAAGTAGGTGACTTGGTGGAATTCTAAGCACAAATGGCAGTGATGTGTTTCACTATTGTGTGTTCATAAGGAAAACAAGGAGGTTAAGTGAATTGTTTGGCATGGAATTGGATTCAACCCAATTTTCCTGATTGCCAAGTGTTAATTCTGAAAGAGTCTGGGAATTGGAGAGAAGTCTGTCTGGTGAATGCACAAGTCTCAGCTTGAGGGTGGTGTTCTGCTAAGATATTAAGGGGTATAATTACCTACGGTTGGGTGGAGAGTGGAAGCCACACAGCTAGTTTCCCAATTCAAGTGTTTGACATATAAGTTTAATTCATGAGAATGGTGTTTTTAATTTTCAATTTTAATTCATGATAAAAATTTGCCATGTTTTTCTATTTAAATTTATGGATTTGTACGAAAAGGAGGAATTCATGAGTTGCTTGGTTGAATTCATGTACAAATAAATTGGTACAAGTTTAATTCTGCAATTTATTTGCTTTATGTTTTAAATTTCTAGGTTTAAATCCATGTTTAAATTCTTTTTTTAATTCTGCGATAATGTTTGGAAATTTTATGAATGCCAAATTCTTACTTAAGATGATTTATTTTAATAATGATTAATTTGTGGGTTCATAATTGAGGTATTTATTCAAATTGTGACGAAGAGTACAATGCTTGGAAAATTATATGAATGGATAAATACGTAGGAATTCCATTCATTTTGATTATTTTTCTTAACCTGGCTCATTATTTGCAAATAGTTAATTTTACTTGCAAAGGCGTGTGTTAAATTGCTCGTTTTACTATGTAGTTATGTTCTATTTTTACTGTGCAGCTCCTAAGTTAAATGAAATGTTTTACTACCCAGTTCTAAAGAGTTAAATGAAATGTTTATGCAAATTATTTCAGAAAGGTTTAAACTCTTATTTTTCATGTAGTTGGAAGAAAATAACTCCTAAAGGATCGAATGATATGTTTGAAACGAGTACCCAAATAAGTTCTTACTACGTAGTAAATTTTCATGTCCCGTTTTATATTAATAGGTAAGTTAAAAACAATACCATGTGCTAAAATTGCTTGTAGTACTTTGCATTAAGTGGTAATTTTGTTTATTTTAAAACCACAAGCGGTTTTGTGTGGTAATTTTGTTTATTTTAAAACCACGGGTGGTTTTGTTTGCCTTATTTACATCCACCATGTGCTAAAACATGTTTATTATGCCTTGCAACGAATATAAGTTGAATTTAAAAAAAAAAAACATGGGCCAATTATGAGTGGTATTTGTTTTTAATTTACAAGTATTGGAATTGTAGTGTTTATATACAAAATTCAATGGATTGAAATAGTAAATAATATGTAATATAATATGTCATTTACCTTAAATATGTTTGAGAAAGATTGGAAAAAAATTTCCTAATTAATTTATAGAAACTCCACTTCAATTATTCTTACTGCATAGTAAGTTTAACGGAACATGTTAGGACAAATGTTTTTAGTTCCTTGTCTTAAATTAAAAATACAATACTTGAGGATTGTATATGTATATAAATTTAATTCCCTTTGTTCCATTGTTGCCGAGTAAACTGGGCATATAATTATATGCATTGAAAAGAATGCTAAATGTTTTTCCTATTTTATTTTTGGAAACCCCACTTCACACTTTTTAAGACAACTCTTACTATGTGGTTCTTATTGGGCAGGAAGTTTAAAAGGAATATGTTGAAATAATATTTTCCATTGTCTTAATAAAAAGGAAAAACAAATAACTTGAGGAATGTCTAAGTATGAAACTATATTCACCTTGTTCCATTTATGAAAACATACTGGGCAATTTCTACGGAAGTTCCTATTGCGAAGTTCATATATGTCACAGTTCATATCTGTCATAGTTCACCTATGTCACGGTTCATCTCCATCATAGTTCATATACGTCACAGTTCACCTCTGTCATAATTCATCTCCATCACAGTTCCTTTCTGTCACAGCTCCCTTGTGTCACAGCTCTTTTGTCACAGCTCATGTATCGCATTTATCTTGTGTCACAACTCTTGGGTCACAGCTCTTGTGTCTCAGCTCTTGTGTGAGAATTTTTATGTCACAGTTATTATGTTTAAAGCAATACTAAATCAGATTGTTTGGTGAAATATGGTTTGGCTTGGTGTGAGATATGATTGATCTATTATATGGATCTACTATGTTTCCAATGATATGTTAATTGTTATGCATTTGTTATAAAAATTTATATAACCATTATGCATGTAATATTTTATTTAAAAATAATAATTATTAGTATGTTTTTCATTCCTATGTAACGTAGGGTGCGTTACAAATTGGTGTCAAAGCTGAGGTTACAACTCTTGAACCTTTGAGATTCCATTTTATTTCTCTAAAATGAATGTTTGCATGTTTAAAGATAAAATATATATGCATATAAAATATGATGTGAACTAAAAATCATGGATGATATCACAGATTGCTAGTGATAACACAATTTTCAGACCACTATACTTGCAAATTACCAGAGTAGTAGGCAAGCAATACTTTAAAAAATGGCAGAAGAGCCTACATTATCCAACTTTGTTGAGGAAGTTGGAATGAGTATTCAAATAAATGAGTCTAATGGTCATCATAATAAGATGGGAATAGTGGAAGTGTTCCAAACTTTGAAGGACATACAGATTGAGAATGGAAAGATTTTACAAAGTTTGAAATAGCAAAACCAAATAAATCAGCAACTAATGCAGAATCAGGTACAGTTATAAAATCAGATGCAACAAGTGTCTTCCGTTGTACGAAGGGAAGAAGAGGAATCAATGAACAAAGAATTTCCTGATATATATCAACATTTCAAAGATAAAGATGAAGGAAAAAAGAGGTTGCATTGCCAATCTCAAACAGTTGAAAGTCATCATGGGAATGAGATGCCTAAAACCCAACATGATACTCATTCTAGAAGGCATCGGAAGAGAAAACATGATGGAAATACATTACAAGGTGAACTCGGGAAAATGAAACCTCCCACTTTCAATGGGAAAAAATATGGAGAAATTGCAGAGATTTGGCTTCTAGAAATGAAGAAATATTTGCAATTACATTATTATTCTGATAATCAAGAAGCTCGTATTGATATATATAATCTTGAGGGAAAATATTATAGGTGGTGGAAGCATTTGAAGCAAGTATAAAATCTAGATGAAAGGAAAATTTCATGGAAGAGTTTTCAAAGGTATTGCAAGAGTTCTTTGAACTCAGACTACGAAATATGACTATGGAAGAATATGAGAAAATATTCCTAGAATTACTAAGCTATATTGAATTTATCCAAAATTAAAAGGTTAAGATTCAACGATTTCTCAGTGGCTTACCATCATTCTACAAGGACCATATAGCTTATGATGAAACCCGCACTTAGAAGGAATGCATTAGGAAAGCTAAATGTTTGTATGAGCAAGGTAAAAGAAGACAAGATGTGCATAAAGTTTGGAAGGGTAAATTGAAAGATAAGCAAGACCAAAGGAAGAAGGAGTTTAAGCCTCTTGGTGTTAAACAATATTTTTTTAATTCTTCCAAACAGTCAAATCTGAAAGGTGAATCAAGGGTGATTGAGTTTGCAAGACAAAAGAAACCATTCCAAGTTAAATGTTGCAAATGTGGAGGTGACCACTACCTCAGTAATTGTCCTGAAAGGAAAAATAAAGTTGATGGTATGTATAATGTGTAAGAAGATTCTACAGTGGGAGATGTTTCTAGAAGTGTTCCTCACATATACGCATCTTTGGATAATCTCCAAGCAGGCCATTAGTCATCAATGATTGAAATTGAAGGTAAAATAAATGATTTTCCAATTTCAATTTTAATTGATTCTGGAGCTTCTTATAGATATGTAAATACTAATATGGTTGAAAGATGCAATTTAGTAAGAAGTAAGATGCCTAAGCATAGAATGGTACAATTGGCTACTAAAATAAGAAGGAAAATTACTTCCATGATTAAAAATTGTTGCTTAAAAATTAATGGGTGTCATACCAAAGTTGATTTGGATATCATTCCTATGGATTCTTATGATGTGTTGATAGGAACAGATTGGCTGGAAAATCATTTTGCAATTTTGGACTATCATAAAAAAATTATTACTTGTCTGGATGAGAGCAAGAATACAGTTCAGATAAATGGCATTCCAAGACCAATTTCCATAAGACAAATTTCAACCATGCAGATGAAGAAATGTAAAAATTTCAGACTATCATCATAGTCTGCAATATTTATTTGAGCAGCCTCACTTGAATGCCAGACAAGCTAGATGGATTGAATTTCTGAGTGAATTCAATTTTTAAATCAAGTACATAAATGGAAAACAGAACCGAGTGGCAGTTGCACTTAGCAGAAGAAGTCAGATAATGCAAATTTCAGCTATCGGCAATTGGAAATCTGATTTAAAAATTAGGTTACAGGAGGCACTAAAAGCAGATGATTTTTATTTGCAATTTGTGGCAGTGTTACAGGCAGGCAACAAGCCTTTAAAATTTTCCAAATATGCATTGACTGAAGATGGAATTCTTCAATTTAATGACAGAATTTATGTACCAGTTGAAAGTGAATCAAAGAAAATTATATCATATGAAATGCATAATGTGCCTAATGCAGGTCATCCTCGGTACCAAAAGACATTGACAACAATTAAGAAAGAATATTACTGGCCATGCATGAATAAAGAAGTGGCTAGATTTATTGCTTAATACTTGGAATGTCAAAGAGTAAAAGCAGAATATAGGCATCATGCTATTCTACTCAATCCATTTCCGGAATGGAAGTGGGATGAGGTAACCATTGATTTCATTACAAAGTTACCTTTAACATTGAAGCAACACGACTCCATTATGGTGGTGGTTGAAAAATTGACAAATTCAGCTCATTTTATTCCGATACAGTCAACATTTAAAGCAGATAAGATCACAGAAATCTATGAGGTAAATTTCCAGGTTGCATGGTATTCCAAAAGAAATAGTTTCTTATCGAGATCCAAAGATCACTTCAAAATTTTGGAAGGGGTTGTTCAGATAATTTGGAACCAAAATCAACCTTAGTATAGCTTATCATCCTTATATGGATGGTTAGACTGAGTGAGTAAATCAAATCATTGAGGACATGCTCAGAATGTATGTAATGGACAAACCAAGTAAATTGAAACACTACGTGTACTTAGTAGAATTTTCCTACAATAACAGTTACTAGGCATCATTGAAGATGAGTCCATTTGAAGCATTATATGGCAGAAAATGTAATGTTCCAGTGAATTAGGACAAGCTAGTGGATAGGGTAATTGTTGGACCGGAAATTCTTCAGGACATGGAACAACAAGTAACCAATATCAAACAGAACTTGAAGGTAGCTCAAGATGGACATAAGAGTTACGCAGATAAAAATAGAAGGCATGGAGAGTTTCAAGTTGGGGAAAAAGTGTTCCTAAAAGTTCGAGGAAGAAAAATTTCATTGCGGTTGGGTAACTGCAAGAAGTTGGCTGCTAGATTTTGTGGACCATTTGAGATCCTAAGCAGAATTGGATCAGGAGCTTATGAGCTAGCTCTACCTTCTATTGTGATGTGCACAATGTTTTTCATGTTTCCTTATTGAAAAAGTATGTTTATGATTCTAACCACATACTTGATTAGTCTGTGGTACAGGTGGAACCCGAAGGGTAAATCCAAGCACAACCAATTCGCATATTAGACAGAAGAGTCAAGATGCTTAGTAATAGGGTCATAGGACAGGTAAAAGTCCAATGGACCCGTTACAGTCCTGAAGAAGCGACTTGGGAAATGTAAGATGTGATGCAGGAAGAATACGCATATTTATTTTGAAATTTTGTAATTATGTAATGTAAATCAATTTTGAAAAAAAATTGTTATATGTTGTGGACAATGAGACACCGAGGAAGGTGTATACTTTAAAGGGAGGGGAATGTAAAACCCCTAGTTTGGAACCCCTAATCTAGTTATGCCAAGATGTACTACAATTTATGAATTCTTGTAAGGCTGAACATATTGTATTTTGTAAATATTAATACTACAAAAAATCCACAACTGGTTATGTTGAGGCAGTATGCTAAAAAGATCGAGGACTTGTGTATTCACTAGAGATGGTAAGGGGGTTATATGTCTTAGGTGGGAGACCATGTTAAATATCTAAGTCCCTAAAGTTTATCCTAGGCCATAGTCTCATTTAAACAACTTTATATTATATTTTTAAAATCATAATTATTATTTAATTATGATTAAGTGGGATTTTGGGTGGTTTATGTTTGTATATATATAAATATAATAATAAAGAAAGAAAAATGGACTAAGAGAGAGATCCCACGTGGTTCCAAGTTGCATGCATGAACTTATGCATGCATGGGAAAAGTAATTCGCAATCATTCTGTGCGAAGGGGGGAAGAGGATTGAACTCTGAGAAAAAATTTCCCATGCCTGGATGTGTCTGAGAGAACAGGGGAGATAATTATTATCGAAGAACGAAAACTGATATGAATCCATGAACCTGTGAGCCAAATTGCTGATAATTTTCTGCTGCAATTATGTCCATTTTGTCTTTGTTCAATCCAGTGAAGTGACAAATGGTGTAAGTAGCTGACTTGGTGGAGTTCTGAGCACAAATGGAAGTTATGTGTTTCGCTATTGTGCAGTCAAAAGGAAATCAAGGAGTTTAAGTGCACTATTTGGCATGGAATTGGATTCAACCCAATTTTCCTGATTGCCAAGTGTTAATTCTGAAAGAGTCTGAGAATTGGAGAGAAGTCTATCTAGTGAATGCACAAGTCTCAGCTCGGTGGTGGTGTTCTATTGAGAGATTAAGGAGCAAAATTACCTACAGTTGGGTGGAGCGTGGAAGCCACACAGCCAGTTTCCCAATTCAAGTGTTCAATAGATAAGTTTAATTCATGAGAATGGTGTTTTTAATTTTCATTATTAATTCATGATAAAAAAATTTCCATGGTTTTTTGTTTAAATTTCTGGATTTATATGAAAAGGAGGAATTCGTGAGTTGCTTGGTTGAATTCATGTACAACGAAATTGGTACAAGTTTAATTCTGCAATTTATTTGCTTTCTGTTTTAAATTTTTGGGTTTAAATCCATGTTTAAAATCTCTTTTTAATTCTGCGATTATGTTTGGAAATTTTATGAATTCCAAACTCTTACTTAAGATGATTTATTGCAATAATGGTTAATTTTTGGGTTCATAATTGAAGTATTTATTCAAATTATGACGAAGAGTACAATGCTTGAAAAATTATATGAAGGGATAAATAAGTAAGAAGTCCATTCATTTTGATGTGCACTTCTAAAGAGTTAAATGAAATGTTTATACAAATCATTTTAGAAAGGTTTAAACTCTTACTGTTCATGTAGTTGGAAGAAAATAATTCCTAAAGGATCGAATGATATGTTTGAAACTAGTACCCAAATAAATTATTTCTACACAGTAAATGTTCATGTCTGATTTTATTTTAATAGGTAAGTTAAAAACAATACCATGTGCTAAACTTGCTTGTAGTGCTTTGCATTAAGTGGTAATTTTGTTTATTTTAAAACCATATGCGGTTTTGTGTGGTAATTTTGTTTATTTTAAAACCGTTGGACATTTTGTTTGCCTTATTTACATCCACCATGTGCTAAAACATTTTTAGTATGCCTTGCAACGATTATAAGTTGAATTTTAAAAAAAAACATGGGCCAATTATGAGTGGTATTTGTTTTTAATTTACAAGTATTGGAATTGTAGGGTTTATATACAAAATTCAATGGATTGAAATAGTAAATAATATGTAATATAATATGTCATTTACCTTAAATGTTTGAAAAAGATTGGAAAATGTTTTCCTAATTAATTTATAGAAACTCTACTCTGCAGTTACTACATAGTTCTACTACACAGTTCTTATTGCGTGGTAAGTTTAACGGAACATGTTAGGACAAATGTTTTTATTTCCTTGTCTTAAATTGAAAATACAATACTTGAGGATTGTATATGTATATAACTTTAATTCCCTTTGTTCCATTGTTTCGGAGTAAACTCGGCAGATCATTCTATGCATTGGAAAGAATGGAAAATGTTTTTCCTATTTTATTTACGGAAACCCCACTTCGTACTTTTTAAGACAACTCTTACCGTGCAGTTCTTACTGGGTAGTAAGTTTAAAAGGAATATGTTCAAATAATATTTTCCATTGTCTTAATAAAATGGAAAAACAAATAACTTGAGGAATGTCTAAGTATGAAACTATATTTACCTTGTTCTATTTATGAAAACATACTAGGTAGTTTCTACGGAAGTTCCTATTATGAAGTTCATATTTGTCACAGTTCACCTCTGTCATAGTTCACCTCCATCACAGTTCATCTCCGTCACAGTTCATCTCCGTCGCAGTTCCTTTCTGTCGCAATTCCCTTGTGTCATAGCTCTTGTGTCACAGTTACCTTGGGTAACAGCTCTTGTGTGACAGTTTTTATGTCACGATTATTATGTTTAAATCAATACTAAATCAAATTGTTTGTTGAAATATGGTTTGGCTTGGTGTAAGGTATGATTGATCTATTATATGGATCTACTATGTTTCTGTTGATATATTAATTGTTATGCATTTGTTATAAGAATTTATATAACCATTATGCATGTAATATTTTATTTTTAAAACCCTAGATGTGTGTGGTTACCACGTGCCAACATGTGATGAACATGCTAGTGGTTAGGTTGTTTCTCGACACGTGGGTGGGAGAGATGACAGAGGGGTTAATGCAGAAGGACTCGGATTTAATGAGAGGCTTAATGGCATTCAAGTATTTGGATTTTCGATCTGGAGACGAGATGGTGTTCAGGACAGAGTTCATTCATTCCTAGGGAATGTCAAGACATATCTCCCGTGTGGATTTGAGGATTTATGTGAAGGAAGGGACGTCGATGGAGCCAAAGCTCTGGTTCGTGGTTTTTTGGTCTCAATATTAGACATTGGTGGTCTGCAGTAGGGAGAGGAAAGACGGTGTTGGAATTATGGCTACACGTCAACGTGGTAAGTCCAAGAGGGAAAGCAACGGATAGGGAGCTTCAGGATGCAGGGTGTCTAGTAAATATGGAAGTGATGGCTATGTATATTCTATTTCATTGTCAGTTCACTTCCTGATTGATGACTGAGAAGCTAGTATTGTGGCTCAGCAATTGGCCTCAGCACCTTCAGCTGGGAAAATAAATCATTATTGGGTTGTCAAAAATATGATGGGTTTGATGATGGAGGATATCCAAGCTAAATGGAGATATTCCAAGGCCACTATTTTAGAGATGAGAGTGAGCATGGAGCAGATGGTGGATGGACTTAACAACCTTGATGACAGTTTTGAATGGGGGCATTCTTTGTTTGACAAGCGTTTTGAAGCTGTCGGTGCACCAGTGCAGGGGTTTTCTAAGGAAAACTTGCTTGGGGGTTTTTCTCAAAGCGCGTCCATGGAGCCACTAGGCCATGCGGGACAAAGAAGTAAGCCTCCAGACGTCAACTCTGGGGGGCATTTGGATGCTCAAATTCCTTCTCAACCTGGCACATTGTCGGAAAAGAAGATTAGGCAACTGGAAATGGATGATTTGGTCTTTCCGTGGAAGAGGGAGCCTCTCCTGGTTAAACTTCTTGATGAAGAATCCCTGGATTCATAAATAAAGGGCTTCCCAATCAACGAAGAATGCAAAGACTCTTCTGGATGTCCACATCCTAGCTAGACGGTGCTCTGGTGCTTCAGATACTTATTGTGTTGTTCATTTTTCTAGTTTTATGTTTTAGATAGTATGCTTTCTAGTATACCTTATAAATCATGGATAGATAGCCATAAATTTATGGTTTCTTACTGCTACTAGGCCTGTTTTCTCTTTGTTGTGAGGGCCTTATTTTTTGAACTTAATGGTCCTGACAGTATCTTTGCATGGTTGGGATGGTGGTTTCACCTTATCCGACCACCTTAAATCATGATGAAAGAATGATTGTAATTTTGTTCTATTGTTTTATATATAATATATAGATACTCTGCATCTTCACAAAAAAAATATTTTATTTTACAAAAAAATTATTAGTATGTTTTTAATTCCTATGTAACGTAGGGTGCCTTGCAACCTGTCTCAGGGATATGGGTCTAGGTATACCTTTGACTATTACTCGGTTTCCTTCTTCATCCAAACAAGTATAAGTTTTATTATGACAATCAACTATGGCATGATGTGAATCCAACTAATCCACGCCAATCAATACATCATATGACCCCAAGGGTATGATGTTTAAGTCTACAAAGGTTTTCAATCCATTCATTTCTAAGGGACACCCTTTTATAGTTTTTTGTGATTTTCCTCTTGGATCGGTGATAGCTAACTATACTAGACTTGTTGTTTCAATTTTACTTGTCTTCAAATGACATTTCTCAACTAGATTAGGTGCAATGTAACTATTGCTAGCTCCATAATCAATCAAAATAGCTATGGTTTTATTAGCAATCTTACCTACTACCTCAATCATTCGGCAATGGTTATTATCTTGTCTCTCATCCAGGGCTGCATAAATCCTCTGAACAATTCCACCAACATATCCAACAGTTGAATCCTCTTTAATGTTGTGAAGGTTATTTCTCTTACGTAGGCATTGACTGACAACGTGAGTTACCTTGCATATCCAACATTCCATAGGTGGTATTTTTCCTGAATGCTCTTCCCTTGGTTGTCCTTGCTGATAAGAATTACTATTTCTAAATTTTGAAGGCTTGAATCCTTTCTTCCTCTACTCTTGCTTGTTCTTCTTCATATCCTTCCGATTCTTTTGATATGGGATCTTGCTCTTATTATGTTCATATAGGTGTCTTTCCTTCATGATTCCTTCCTTAATATTCTTTGGTTTATCATACTGGATTTTATCTCTGTAAGATTCTGATAAACCACTTAGGAACCGTTGAATTTTCACCATCTCATCTTTGATGAAGTCTGCACTTCAAAAGTTCTAGAAACTTTTCTCATTGGCCCCATAGTCATGCTTCCCAACTTAATCTCAAAGAATTCCTCCATATTCTTGCCATAGTAGTGCTTAGAGATATATTCTTTCTGAAAGTACTTCTTAAACTTCCTATAAGAGATTATGTCTTCATCGATGTCCTTCAACTTAACTAGTTGATCCCACCAAATAGATGCTTTACCTTGCAAATGGTATATGGCTACTCTTACCTCCATATTAGGTGTATACTGATGAATCTGGAACAATTTACTAAGTCCTAACAACCATGCTTCAGCATCTTCTCCTTGCTTCACTTCTCCATCAAAGGTTGGGGGCTTGATTCTTCTTAGTTCCCCTACAAGTTCATTTCGAGCAGACCTCCTCTTATTATGTCTCACTGGGGATCTTTTAGGGCTGCTATCTGTATCACTTTATGAATGCCCCTTCTTCTTCTCTATGTGACGAGGTCTTCTTGAAGATGATATAGACCTCATATAATCTCTTCTATGTCTCTTTTCAATTGATATTTGGATGCTCTTCAATGACTTTAGATCATTCATTATTTGCTCCTGAATGTGGATTATCCTTTCATTATCCTTCCTACACTTCCTTACTAAATCCTGCAAACTTAATGGTTCACAGATCCTCTTATGTCTACTTGAATTTCCTCCTTCAACAAAATCCTCTTCAGGACTATATGGTCCTTGTCCTTCTTCGAAATCCATCTACAATCTTTGACTTCTTACTGTTGAACTTGTACTTGTTGAATCTCTAGTCTTCATTGGTTTGATTAAAATTTTCGTTTAGTGGCCACACTGTTCGCTCAATCATTCACTGGGAACTTCAATGTGTTCATTATCATTTATTTGTTAATAGACTGCACATCGGTATAATTCATTATTATTCAAACTACTTTTCCTACTTAGTTATAAAGTAATAAGTCAACTCTTCTTAATCACAATCCACCTAATTGGACAAGGGGAGCTCAAAATCCTTCCAAGATTTCTTCTTACCGGTTGGACATCAAGTCCATAGTCATCCCAGGCTAACAGTTTGTTTAACTAATTCATAGTTTAACATACATTAAGGTGCATGTATCTAATTTTATTCAATGAAAATGCCTATTTATAGAATGACTTGTAGCTCTACAAAAGTCCCAACAATCGCAATGTTGAAACCTTCTCTCCGATACCACTTTGTAGTGTCCTTAGCCTTTAATCAAGGTCAAAGGAACAAGGAGACCCAGGAAAATGGCTAAATTAATATTACACAGTGGAATTAAGTGTTCTAAGGTTAGGCCAACATGCCATATAATCAAGAAATTAAAACTTATAGCCTTATGAAATGCATAAAAAAAACATGATATTTCCCAACGTGCATACTATTAAACATAATAATAATGCAATTTGTAATGCGTACATGAGTAAGGCATGGTAATGAGAATTTATAGCATGAGTATGATCATACAATTAAGTTAGATACTTGATAGTAAATATCGGATTGTAAATATGTAGAGAACATGGGTAGTGAATATTTAGTTGTTATGGTTGCTTGCATAAAAATTATCTTTCAATGAGGATTATTTATCAGTTATGTGATGTGTGTGCTAATAGCATGGTTAAGTAGTAACAATAGCATCAAATACAACCACACTACCCATAGCAAACAGAAACACCAGCTACCAACCACAACCTCCAAAATCAAATCATGTGGTTGTCCCCTACAACCATCTTTCACTAATTATGATTTAGATTGTATAGATGCCTTCCCTCCATCCATCAATCATCAATACAAATCATATCTATACTAATATAATCAGATATACAACATTATAACCATATCTACAACAATAGAACAGATCTACATTCAAAGGTGCTCTCAGTCAGAAGACGGGGTGCATTCCTTTCAGCATCGGAAACGCTGCCGACCAAAACAGTCATAACTTGTATATTTTCCATATTTTCATTTTCAACTATATATGTCATTCATGCCTTGTTATTTACATCTATATATATCTTGATGATTTGACATAAATAAAAGCACAATTTGTTAAATGATTTGACATCATTATTGAGGAATCTAAGAGTTATTATGTTGTTTCCATACCTTTTGTTGTTGTGATGTTATCATTGTTGTAAAATATCATTTTAAAATCTGATTTATGTGGGATAATTTTCCCTAGAATGTTAAAATTTATTTATTGTGTTTGGTATCTTTTCTCCTTGGATTCCAAAGGAGTTTGCATTTTTAGAAAGTGAAATATTGTGCTCATTATATTGTTGCTTTACACTATTCATAACAAGACTAAAGCTTATAATTCACATTGTTAAGATCTAGTAAACCTCTAGTAAAAAAGGTGATATTTTATGGTTTTCATTAAAAGTCATAAAAACCTACTTCCAAAAAAATTATACATTGTATCAAAGGTTGTTTTGGTTGAGATCACTCTCAAGTAAGAGAGAGCTTGTATTTTGATTGGAGACCACCTAAAAAAGTTATTTGGCCTTGTTGATGTTGTTGGGTTTCAAACCCTTATAGGTTACGTCCTTGAAAGGGATTTGTCTACATATATTGTTGATTTTGTGCACTTTAGACTTCAAGATATGTAATGTGACTATCGATCTTATAGACTGTGACAAGTTGGATGGAGCTTCCAATTTTGTTTCATGAAAGCTTAAGCTTCAAATTCTAATGGAGGAGGCCAATATTTGGAAACATGTTTAGAATGAGATTCTAGAGCCTACCAGTATGAAATTGTGGACCACTCATTGGAAAAGAGAAGCCAAAGTGAAGAGAATCATTCTTGATTATGTGAAGGATCACTACATCTCACACATTTCAAATAAGAAGATAGGTGGGTGAATCCATGAAGATGGGTAACACTTTTTGGCCAAAAGTGACGGTGAAAATTCAATATTTTACTGATTTATTAAATTGAAGCCCTCAAAACTCATCTATGCCTTGTGAATTTGGACATGCAATAAAAAAACAAATTTTAGGGAATTATGTTGTCTTTCTAATGATATCTAAAAAAATATTAATATCATTCAATGTGTCAAAATTGAATTTAATGAAATGTTTGTCATTGCAAATTTCAAGAAAGTAAACTTTTTTTTACTGCTTACATAAATTGAAAAACGAAAAATACCCTTACATATATGGCCCATGGTTTTGGTAACCCATGGTATTTGATGTAATGAATTATATTTAAAGGATGGTAAAATGCCTCAAGAAGCCTCATCTTTGGTTATCAATAATTAGCTTAACACATGTTTGTAGTTAGTGATTTGTAGTCCATGGTTTTGGTAACCCATGGTAAATTTGTCCATGGTATTTTGATGTTATGAATTATATTCATTATTTTTTTTTTATGTCCTAAAATTTAAATGTCCATAACCCCATGGAAAATTTTAGGGGCGCTAATCTTATCCCACAGGCTTTATTTAGGGGTTTTCAATTTTTAATGGTCTATTTTTTTAATAAACACCAGTTAGGTATGATTCACCCACATTTTATTTATTTATTTTTAATGAATAAAAGGTTAGCCCCATAAAATATAAAAAGGGGAGGCAAGATAAAACAATTCCACCTCTCTAAAAATTGATTTAAACCTTTGTTCGCCCACTAAAATCACTAGGGAGCTACCATTAGCCCCTGATTTCTAGAAATAGTAGTTTCTAGGGGCTGTTTCGCCTTCTATCGTTAATGGAAATTGAAGTCGGAGTTACATTCATCCCAATTTTATGGGTTGAATCTTGTTTTACAAGTTGCTTAGTGTCCACATGAGAAGGGAAGTTGATATTTACTATCAGGTCTTATAGTGACCCTTTTGCATCTAGGAGAATTCTAAATCCCATCACCTAAGATCCAAATTTTCCCCAAGAAACATGGGGATTGTGAAACTCGTGATTAGTGATGCGGCAATAATATTTTTGTGGGTGTTTGGGGCATCATGCCAGGGGGTTGGTACTTCATTCATAGCCACATATTTGGGTGTGTTGGTGGCTATGAATTTGCTTATAACCAATGACATTTTGTTTCTACTTGTGTTTGTGTTCTCCTTTATGGGATAGACCACGGGTGGAGCAACCTAGAATCCCATTGTCTTTGCTACTTCTTTTGACTTGGGCGTTGTCAGGTATTTTGACATGTTTCTTGTTTGTTTATTGAATTTTATGGTTCTCAAAGGATTTTTGTAGAGTTGGCATTGTGTTTTGTGTTTGGTTAGCCTACTGTTGAGGCATGAATGTTTCTCTTTTAGTAATGGGGAATACATTAAATATGGACTTACAGAGTTGGAAAAATGGATATGTGAAGCATCAAAGAATGTGTGAAATGCTTAACTCTATTTTTTTGGCTGCCACATAGAAAGGTGTACATGATGATATGTTACAATTAATGATATTGTGCATTATTTGACTGAATCTTCCTAAATTGAGTATGCAAGGACATCTTGGGATGAATTAAGACACATAAGGAAAGTTGTTAGTTTCTTGGTAAGATTCTTCCACACTTGTGATTCATTAAAATACCTATATGCATTGGTATTTCTCTCTTAAAACCATCTTTGGTAAAGTGTGTGCATAAATGAGGTATTGGTGGGCCCTTGTAATAGCATGGAGATCTAAATGAGGATCATGGTGTTGGTGTGCTTTCATATTAACATTGATTCTATTTGTTGTGGTGATGAAAATTTTGAATGTTGTTTTCCAAGAATATTCCTAGAGTATGGTGAATTTCTATGTACTTCTATAGTTAGAATGAGGTCCCAAACTAACACCAAAAGAGGGATTGTTATATGATCATTTATTAAGATTTATCTCTTATTTAGTATTTTTTGGATATGTTTCCTATTAATATATGTTGATGTATTTGTAACTTCGGAATGTATTTCACATATGTATATTGTATTCCTATAGAGATGTTATTATTCCTCTATACGGAAGTGGCGTCATTTATATTGTAAGTGTCGTAACTTATACTTGATGGGTTATTAGACCACCTTGATGGGGTCGGCCCTGTATAAGTCATGTGGGTTAAAGGGTTATTAGACCACCCTATTGGGGGTCGGCCCTGTCAGCATTATGTTATGTGGTTAAGTTGAGGCCGACCTAGTAAAGGTTATTAGGCAAGTCAAGTCAAGTATAAATAGAGTGCGGGAGGCACTCTATTTGATCATTCACTTTCTCACTTATACACTCATTGAGAGTGGCGCACTAGTGGAGGAGGAGAAGCTGCTGCTAGGAGACTATCTCTTATGCTTGGGTTTTGTATCATTGCTCTATCTATCTCTGAGGAAGTTATTGGGGTTCTTCACCTTCTTGGTTTTCCCCAAGGAAACTCTGTGTGTCTATTGTCTCATGTGATTGCTTGTTGTGATTGATATGCTTGATATGTTGTACATGTTATTATCTCAGTAAAGATCCTAGAGTATGTTGAATTAATGGTCAAAAATTAACATGGTATCATAGCTAACCCGAGAAGAAGACACTGTGCAGTTGTGGAAGCTAGGGCTTCTTGTTTTTTGGGTTTCTCTCCACAGATCTTGAAAGGAATTAGGGTAGATTGACTCTCCTCATCAAGGCGCATCTTTCTGTCCAATCAGAATTCAATTCTGAGTACTTTCATTTTTGGCCCTAAAACTTAGGGTTTCCACAAAAAGTGGAATTTCTGAAATCTGAGAGCATGGCTGGAAGCTCCTTGGAAAAATCGAATTTTAGAGCTTCAGATTGAACTTTTTGGTTGGGTGAAGCTTCAGGAAATTCAAACCCTAGTTTGGGGTCCTGTCCAGCGAAGCTGGAAATTAGGGCTTCTGCAAAAGTTGAAATTTCTGAAATCTAAGACCATGGCTGGAAGCTCCTTGGAACAATCGAAGTTTAGATCTTTGGATCGAAATTTTTGGTTGGGTGAAGCTCCAGGAAATTCAAACCCTAGTTTGGGGTCCTATCTAGTGAAGCCAGAAATTAGGGCTTCTGCAAAAGTTGGAATTTCTGAAATCTGAGACCATGGCTGGAAGCTCCTTGGAAAAATCGAAGTTTAGAGCTTTGGATCGAACTTTTTGGATGGATGAAGCTCCGGGAAAATCAAACCCTAATTTAGGGTCCTCCCTAGTGAATCCGGAAGTTTGAAAAGCAAATTTGAGGGGTGAAACTTTGCAGCTTTCAAATTCTGAGTATACCAGCTTGATCAGCTCATCAAGGCGCATCTTTATATCCTTTCAAAAGTTTGAAATTCAAAGTTTGAATTTTTAGGGTTTCTCTGACAAACCCTTATCCAGCGCCATATCCAGATTTATGCAAATCAAGTGGTAAGACCTAAATCTTTTCTATTTCATTTAAAGTACTCTTTAAGATGTCTCACCACACCAAGCTTGAGGATAAGCTTGAAGGGGTTGATAACTTCTGAGCATGGAAATATAGGATTGAGCTAATTCTAGAAGAGAGTGAGTTGGACACCTACATAAGTGAAGGGGTCCCTGTCCCAGAGGGAGAAGAGACTAAGGCCTTACACAAGAGGAACTTAGTCAAGGCTAAAAGGATCATTTCTGATTCTATCAAAAACCATCTCATGCCACATGTGTCATCTCTGAAGACACCTAAGGAGATGTTTGATTCCTTGACCAAGCTATTTGAAGGGAAGAATATAAATCGGAAGATGACCTTGAGGAATCAATTGAAGAATATCAAGTTCTAGAATGCGGAGACCATGCAATCTTATTTCTCAAGGGTCTCCCAGATAAAAGAACAACTTGAAGCTGTGGGAGAAGTTATAGAGAATGGAGAAGTGGTAATGACCACTCTTAATGGCCTTCCTAGGTCATGGGATTCCTTCATCCAAGGAGTTTGTGCTAGGAAGAAACTTATCTCTTTCAGTAAGCTATGGGAAGAATGCTCACAGGAAGAAGCTCGGATTGTAGCTCGAGAAGAGAAGATGGGGAATGAAGATCAAGCTCTCACGGCACATACTAAAAAGAGGACACTTTTCCTCAGATTGTCCTAAGAACAAAAGGAACAACAACAACAACTACTACAAGCAATCTGACAGGTATGACTTACAAGTATGTTTTGAAATCTGTTCATGATTAAGTTTATAATATGATTGTCTTCATGTTATTGAGTTTAGTAACAATCTTGTTTAATTTTAGACTTGTCTTATCACCCTAGTAAAAGTATGAATGCATGATAGAAGACATTCATTGATTAGGGTTATGACACTTATGATTGTATTATGATTGTACTAATGCACTGTGGTGTTGTATGAGGAGAATGTTATCCGCTAACATGAAGGTACAAATCAAGTCCTAGATCAAGACAATAGTGACATGAAGACAAAGACTCATCCATAGTCATGGATCACATAGAGGTATGTATAATTTGGTTCTACAATGGTTAACTTATGAGTTATGCAGGTCATTGAAGAGAACAAGAAAAAAATTGCTAGACATAACTAGCAAATATGATGACCAAGTATGTTTTTCCTATATCAAGTTAGAATCCTACCCTATGTAAGGATCTTATACTTTTGTATGATTGATAATGATTACTCATGAAGTTACAAGTTTGAGTAATCTAGGGTTTGTGCATATTATGTCTCTTACCTTGATTGATGATATGACTAACCAGAAGAGTTCTATGGTCAAATATGAATATGCATGAGTAAGAGAAGTCTTCCTTGAAATTTTGAATGTTAATGCTTATTATATGTGTCTGAGATTATTATTACATGTTTAAGATTATTGTGTTTTGATAGTATTAAGATTATACTAATGAATGCATGATTATGTATGAGATCTCAAGGATAACACAATGATGATACTAGTAAGCATGCATAGTGACCGAGGATGGATATAAGTTCAAGGACAGGTAATCCAGGAAACAAAGATCAAGAGGGAGCACACTCTAGTAGTTCCTACAAGGAAACAAAGATTGAGAGGGAGTCCACCCAACAAACAAACAAAGATAAGTATTTGAATTGTCATTT
Source organism: Larix kaempferi (assembly GCA_027924585.1). NCBI lineage: Eukaryota > Viridiplantae > Streptophyta > Pinopsida > Pinales > Pinaceae > Larix > Larix kaempferi. The sequence continues at coordinate 10,301,994 of BSBM01001312.1, read as the reverse complement.
CTTGTATATTTGATTGTTTAAATAATATTGTTCAAATATGTATATACTTATGTTCCTAGAGTTAGGTTGTGTATTATGCATATTATAATAATTGCATTAATGAACAATATACTACTAATATGCATGCATAGGGTAAGTGGCTTATGGCACTGTACAACATTCCATTGCTACTTATCTAGAATGAAACCTCTTTGCTGACATGTTGGGAGTTGTGCACACTCTTAACAATGTTCTAGTAGAGATTGGAAGGCATCTAAAAAGTTACGGGATATGGATAAATGTTGTATTGAAGCATTGGCTAAAATAATTGCATGACTGTATGACATATTTCTTTATATGTAAGAATTTCATGGCAATTTAACTTGTTTTTGTAAGAAAGATCGTATACGAGTACCTACAAAAGAAGGACTACAACATTTGTTCAGCAACAAATCTATCTATTGAAGAATCTGAAGTTCCCAGAATCCGAGATGACGTAATGATGCCATGATCCGTAGATCATGAAGAATGATGCTTGGGATGTGGTCCCAAGACCAGAAGGGAAGTTTGTTGTGACTTCCAAGTGGATTTATAAGCTCAATCATGCTGCAAATGGCAGCATAGAGATATATAAAGCAAGTGATGAAATGGAAGATACACCAGATGAATGTCAAGACAACCTTCTTGAATGGTGTAGTCGAGGATGAAGTGTATGTGGAGCAGCCACTTGGTTTTGAGACCCATGACAGAGAGTCATATGTGTGCGGGTTGAAGAAATCCTTGTATGGCTTGAAGCAAGCTCCTAGGACTTGGTATGGTAGGATAGACAGCTTTCTATCCAGTTTGGGCTTTACCAAGAGTAAAGCGGATTCCAACCTTTACTACAAGGTTGAGGAAGGCAATCCTATGATACTCTTATTGTATTTGGATGACCTGTTTGTAACAAGAGAGGATAGATTGATTGCCAACAGGAAGAGGAAGCTTGCTGCCGAGTTCGAGATGAAGGACTTGGGGATGATGCACTATTTTCTAGGCATGGAGGTGTGGCAGAGTGCAGATGGGATCTTCCTTGGACAAGGGAAGTATGCAGCAGAGATCCTGAAGCGGTTCGGGATGATGGAATGCAAGGCCATGGCCACACCTATGGCATCGAACCTGAAGCTTCTGTGTAATTCTTCATCTAATCCGGTTGATGTCACGGTGTATCGTTAGATGATTGGGTCCTTGATGTACCTGACGAACACGAGACCAGATATTTGCTTTGCGGTGAACACATTGAGCCAGTTCCTTACGGATCCCAGATGTGTTCACCTGGTTGCTGTAAAGCATATTCTGAGGTACCTGAAGGATACAATTGATTATGGGCTCAAGTATGATGCGAATCAAAAGTTAAACCTGGAGGGTTATGTTGATTCGGACTGGGCAGACAGTGCTGTAGATAGGAAGAGCACTTCTGGGTGTTGCTTCAGTATGGGATCGGGAGTGATCTCTTGGTTTAGCAAGAAGCAATCATGCATAGCACTGAGTACAGTCGAAGCGGAGTATGTTGCAGCTTGTTCGACTAGTTGTGAGGCAATGTGGCTTCGGAAGCTACTGTCTGAGTTATTTGATCTCTGATTGGAGGCTACTGGTATATTTTGTGACAACCAGAGTTGTGTCAAGCTGTCTGAGAACCCGTGTTCCATGACAGGTCGAAACACATTGAGATCAGATATCACTATATCAGGGATATGGTGCATAGAGGAGCAGTGAAGCTCCTGTATGTTGCGACGGATGAGCATGTTGCAGATGTGTTGATGAAACCACTAGCCAGAGTGAAGTTTGAGTACTTCAGAGAGAGGTTTGGTGTTCTTTAGATTGAAGATACTTTGAGGAAGAAGTGACGGGACACATTTGCAGAAGCCATTCCAAGCATGGTGAGAGGAGGATCCTTCCCATGGTTGTGGATGTAAGTGTTGTGTGATGAGCATCAGGATGATGCTCCAGTTATTGCTCGGTATGATCAATTGGATCATGTATATGTATATGCATCGGTTGGATGCTTGGTATGATCAGTTGGATCATATATATATATCAGGATGATGCTATGATGATGATCAGGATGATCATATGTGATGATATGTACATTACATAATCAGTTGGATTATGTGTGATGAGTTGCAAAGACACAGATGCACATGAGCCATTCTCTCATGGTGGTAGGTGTGTCTTCCCATGGTGCAGATATAAGGGCTGGGGCAATTCTGACATGGTTGAAGTGTGTCTTCCCATGGTCGTTGATGTAAGAGTTGTGCCATTCGAGCATGGTTGAAGTGTGTCTTCCCATGGCTACGATATAAGTGTTGTGTCATTCGAACATAGTTGAAGTGTGTCTTCCCATGGCGGCGATATAAGTGTTGTGCCATTTGAGCATGGTTGAAGTGTGTCTTCCCATGGCTGCAATATAAGTGTTGTGCCATTTGAGCATGGTTGAAGTGTGTCTTCCCATGGCTATGATATAAGTGTTGTGCCATTCCTGGCATGGTTGAAGTGTGTCTTCCCATGGCTATGGATATGAGTGCGATGCCATTCTAGCATGGTTGAAGGGTGTCTTCCCATGGCGTAGATATAAGTGCTAAGCCTTTCACGGATGGTTGAAGTGTGTCTTCCCATGCCGGTGAATGTAAGTGTTGTGTGATGTGTATCTAGGTTGTGCTTCATGAACGTTGCTATGATCAGTACGATCATGAGTATCAGGATGATACTCTAGGGCCGTGGACAGGTTGTGCAGTGACATGTAAAAGGTCCTGGGAGATCTGATAGGTTGAGCTGTGTGCTCGTAAAATGCCTGGGATGCTCTTTCGAGGTTTTGTTGACTCACGTAATAAGTCCTAAGGATTCCACAGTATGGCCAGTGATGATGAAGATCTACAGGTGGTGGGTCTACATCTAGCATGAAAAAGGGCTGGCTCTATAGAACTTCCTATGATGAGTATATCATAGATTGATTGATATAGCAGCAGACATGACGATGACGATGATCCAGTGACGATGATCCAAAGAAGAAGACTTGTGCTAGTAGATCTATGTCAAGAAATACCTTCCTAGTTAAGAGGGAGTGTTGATGTATTTGTAACTTCGGAATGTATTTCACATATGTATATTGTATTCCTATAGAGATGTTATTATTCCTCTATACGGAAGTGGCATCATTTATATTGTAAGTGTCATAACTTATACTTGATGGATTATTAGACCACCTTGATTGGGTCGGCCCTGTATAAGTCATGTGGGTTAAAGGGTTATTAGACTACCCTATTGGGAGTCGGCCCTGTCAGCATTATGCTATGTGGTTAAGTTGAGGCCGACCTAGTAAAGGTTATTAGGCAAGTCAAGGCAAGTATAAATAGAGTGCGGGAGGCACTCTATTTGATCATTCACTTTCTCACTTATACACTCATTGGAGAGTGGCGCACTAGTGGAGGAGGAGAAGCTACTGCTAGGAGACTATCTCTTATGCTTGGGATTTGTATCATTGCTCTATCTATCTCTGAGGAAGTTATTGGGGTTTTTCACTTTCTTGGTTTTCCCTAAGGAAACTTTGTGTGTCTATTGTCTCATGTGATTGCTTGTTGTGATTGATATGCTTGATATGTTGTACATGTTATTCTCTCAGTAAAGATCCTAGAGTATGTTGAATTAATGCTAAAAGATTAACAATATATACGGTTTATACTTTATCAAAAAAGTCACCAAGACTTCACAAGATTTTATAATTTAGTGAAAGATTCGCCAAGACTTTACAAAGTTTTATAATTTAGTAAAATATTTACCAAGATTTTACAAGATTATATAATTCAACAAGAGATTCGCCAAAAAATTATATATACATAATATAACACTGTTAAAATGACCTTCATATTTTCATATATATCATGGGGATTAGCCCATTTATTATACATAGAAATTTAGGGGGGGGTTCTTAAAATTTTCCTTGCATACCCCCACCCAATATAATTTAATAGAGTAAAGTAGAATAACTATCAACTATTGAATAAAAAAATAACTATTAGCAAAATAATTTTGTTTACTATAACTTATTTTTTATGTTAACAAAAATAAAAATAAATTATTAGAAAAATATTTTTTTTACTATAACTTATATTTTTTTATGCTGGCTAGTTATTAGTTCAATCGAGCTCGTGTTTTGGGCAATTTGCGTTTGCATGTGCGTCTTTCCCAAAAGTGTTACCCATTTTCATGGAAACACCCAAGTAGGAAAATGTTTGATTATTGGTTGAGTTATTTCAAAAGTCTTATGCTTCTTAACAAATGCTCTTGCGAGACCTTCGAGTGAGCAATATAGATACTATGGTGACCTGTTTGAACAAAGATTAGTGAAGTGAAAGCCAAATTAGTCGCCATTAGAATAAAGGTGGAGGACCAGAGGTCCAGAAGTCAGTGTACATTTATATTAAAGGACTTGGTCATTCCTAGATGCCTATTGTTAAGGGTGTTTGTGCTCAAGAGAATATACTGAAATTTCTAAAGCTTTGGGTTGACCATGGCAAGAAAAAATCAGATTGTAATCTTGTTCGAAACAAGAAGAGGGAGTGGATGCTATTAGTCTTGTTGGAAGGACGAAAAAGCGTAACAAAGGATTCAAGAAGAAAGATGGGATAGCAACATAAAAGAAACACTCTAGTACAATGACGTGCTTTTGTTGGAGCAGGATTTTGGACCAGTTTTGGGAACTGTGCCAAGGGAGTGGACCGCTTGACAAGTCGGTTAAGGGACAAGCACGCGCAAAAGGAAGAAGACAAATAGAATCTGTTAGGCACTTGTTGTCCACTTATTACGGTCTAAGCCCCATTTCAAATTGTATAAATATGTAAGGGGTTTTGGGATAGATAGCAGAATGTTTTTAGCATGCTTAGGGAGAGAGTGCGCATATACATAAGTAAGAGATCGGGGTATGTCTGAGGCAAAGATGCGATGTAAGAGCACAGTTCGCCTATTTTGTAAGAGATTATTTTGGTGATAATAAAGAAGTGAGTTGGTTGCAGATATAATGTCTATGTGTTGTGATCTGTTTTACTGCACACATGTGTTATGTTTAATTTATGTTTGGTTGATATGAATATGATATATGGTCTCATGAATATGTTGCATATTATTGCGCGAATGTTATGAATGATTAAGAATAGTTGGAATGAATGCCTCTTATCCCTTCAGCACTATGGAAACTTGGTTCCTGCAATCCCCATAGATGCCTCGGATGAGACTTCATTTGCTTGTAGATGAGTTTAAAGGGTCGGTATCTAAGGGTTTTGTTGGTGAATTAATGTTGAAACCTGGGTCTGTCCACTGCGCGCCAACAACTTTCAATGTCACAAGATAGGACATTACGTCAATGAGTCCATTGAAGCAGGGAAAAGTAATGAAACAAGTTGTAATTGGCATCATAGCAAGGTGTAGAGGAGATTATCTCTCAATTTTAGACTATCTTTTCCATGGCTTTTTATTTATCTTCTAGCATTATGTCTAGTGTTGGATGGCATGTGGATAGTGGATCTTCAAGACACAACATATGACAGATCTTCTTTATTCAACATGATTCAAGAGCTAGAGGAAGGAATGATTGTGGAGCTTGATGGTGTGGCCACTTACCTTGTGAGAGGAGTTGGCTCCATTTCTTTTCAAATGCCTCCATGTGATGTTTTTGTGCTGAGTGATATTCTATTGTTCATTATTTGAGGAAGAACCTTCTCTGAATGTCACGTATGACAGATGTCCAATGGAGTGTTACTTTCAAGGGACATCAGTGCACCATCAACAATTGTAGTCTAGCTAGTATGACTACTTTGGCTAGAGGAGTGAGAGATGGTATCCTTTACAAGTTACTTATTGATCCAATGCCATGAACACAATTCGGTGAAATGTTGGATGAGTCATTCTAGTTTTCAGGAGGCTCAAGAGCATGTAGGAGCATTTATAGCTTCAGCGAAGACAAGTATACCTCCTAGGAAATATGCTAGCCATATTGAATTGGTTTCTTCCATCCTCGAGGCTAGGAGAAGTGTGATACTTAATGGAGAGTGAGGCTATGATTTATCCCAACTGAAGGTTGGAAGAGCCTTTTAGATTTGAGGAGGAACATGCATGGCTAGTTGTCATGGAGATTGGTTCAAAACTTATTGTGATTTTGGTGATTGCCTCCAAGTTTGTCATTGATGGGAGTATTGTAGAGTACATAGATAAAGTTGATGGATTCTCTCAGATAGAGGGAGTTCCCCATTATGTTACTCTTGCTTCAAGATTCTCTTGAGAAGGGAGTTAACCTAGTTCAATTGTTTCAATAGTTGAAGGATTTGGGTGCATGAGATGTCTCGTATTTACATGTTGGTGACCTTGCATGGATTGTTGTCTAGACCACAAGCTTGGCATTCCAAAATAAATGAATTGACTTGTAACTTATGTCTTTGTGGCTTTGATAAATATGATCCACTTGTCTTGATATTGCATGATGGTATGTCTATCTTTACAAGGTGTCCTAGAAAGCTCATAATGAGATGTTCATTTATGTTGGTCCATGACATTGATTTGGAGAATGATGGAGTTAGGCAAGGTTTTGTTGGTCTAAGGTCATGATCATTCATATATTCACATGTTGTCATTACTTTTTGGATCAAAGTGTTGTGATAGCATGGGTGACATGTTCTTTACAAATCATAGTGTTTTGGGACTACAATAGGAACATAGTTGCAGGCACAAATTTTGTGGAGTCACAGGGGAGTCGATGGAGGTCGACGTAGACAATTTCCTCGTAAAGAGAGTGCGTTAATTTTTTATGTTACTCCAAAAGTGTTTACACCATGTTTGGGGGTGTTTCATCGGCGTTAGGGTGCATGGTGTATGTTCACCCCCTGAATGGTTTGAGATGGATTGGTGAAAAGGAGATGGTATGTGACATATTTGCATAGTCGAGTTAGCTTGCTCGATGATTGCTTGACCTCATGTGGTTGTTAGCTTGGTAATCTTCCCTTAAGCATTGGAGTTCTCTTAACAAGTTGGTAGACGCACTTCATTGCGGCCACATGGAGGGTCCACTTGGTTGGAGGATTCCCTACTTGGGAGGAACGTTGTGCATCCTAGAGGAGGGAATCTAACCTTAGATTGCATGGGGTTGTTTGGATTCATATTCGAAGGCTTAGACTTGCCTTGGTGACACTTGGGTTGCAATATTGTTTTGGTATAGAGCATCTAATCCAGTGGAGTACATTGCTTGGGAGGATCGATGGAGTCCATGGAGGCTTGCGACAAAGACATGGACTTACCTTGGGTAATTACATCATCCAAAAGCCCTTATTGTGTAAGACATCATCTTGGAGCATGACACATTTTCTTTGGAGTGTATCGTCTTACTTGTCTTAGCCTACAAGCACTCATTGTAAGTTGCTTGTAGGAGCTTACACCCATGTTGCATTGTTGGCCTCCCTTGCCTTTTATATAAAAAGGAGACTCATTTCATCATATCAATCATTTGTTCATTCTTATTCACTTATGTTTAGAACTGACCTACATAAGTCTTCACTTGTGTTTGATCTTTCTCTTTCTTGAATTGTTATGGTTTGTTGGTTTTCTTTATTAGAGTATCTTGGAGGTAGTGTTCAAGTCTATTCCTTGGAAATTGGATATTAGGGTTTTGTGATAAAACCCTAGGGTACTTTTGTTGGAAAACAAGAAAAAAAGAAAACATGCCTTTGAGGATGGCCTCGGAGTGATTTTTGCATATTGAAGCTCATTGGATGAGCTAGGGTTCTCTTGTTTTTCCTAATTAGGATTTTGGAGTTGGTGGATTTGTATTGCCCTTGAGAAAAGGCTATGATATATATATATATATGTAATCCATCTTTAGCACATTAATGAAGTTTTTAGTTGTCCAAAACTTGTGCATTTTCCAAATTTCACTTTCAACCATATATGTTCTTCATGATTTGGTATTGTGTTGATGATTTGACATAAATAAAATGTCAATTTGTTCAATGACTTGACATCAACATTAAAGAATCTAAGCAATGTTTTATTGTACTATACTTACTATTTTACCCTTGAAAGGCTAATTTTCAAATTGAATTATGTGGGATAAATTGCCCTAGCAAGCTGAAACTTATACAAGCTGTTTGGTATCTCTAATATTGTACTCATTTAGTTGTTGTTTTATATGATATTTCATAACAACCCAAAGTTAAAAATTCTAAATTATTGAGTTGAAAACTCTAAATTGTTGAGTTGAAAATACTCTTCAATCCATTTCTCATTTCTCCATTAATTATGATCATAAATACCATCATAATATATTTTTATTATAAAATAAATGAAAAATAATATTGCAACAATAATAAAACTTCATAAAACACAAATTACTTGATTCATATAACTCATCATCAACCTGGCTACTAACACATATTCAAACATACATATAATTCGAATAATTCATCACAAATCCTCGTAAACATTACTAAATTATATCCCACTAGACTGTAACAAGTACAAAATTGAGTATCTGGCAAATATTTAACTCAAGGGTGATGTGATAAAGGCTTCTGAGACTCGTCAACACACAATTTCCGAAGGCATAAGAAAAAAACCCAAACCAACAAATAACCTTGTGGACAACAGGACAACAGCTACACGACGAACAAGGAAAATGAAAAAATATTAAATTAAATCCATGAAAATCCAAGAGAAAATGAAGGGTATGGTACACTGATCCACCTAAATGACTAGCTCATTTAGATGTGTTAATCCTTGAGTGTTATCTACGTTGTTTACTAAACTCTAATATTTTTTTCACTTTCCTATGTGAAGTAATTAAAAACTTTGTATAAAATTAAACATTATTTATTTTTTCAACTAGAGAATAATATTCAAAATAATCGCAGCTCCTAGCCCTTTTAGCCCCTTTAGCCCTTTTCCACTATGTTCCTGGTAGATTTGAACCTTGATCTTTGCACAAGTCATTTTTTCCACTATGTACTTGATAGATTTGAACATTAATCTTTGGCACAAGTCATTTTTTCCACTATGTTTTTGATGGATTTGAACCTTAATCTTTGCAAAAGTTAATTTTTTTTTCACTATGTTCTTGATAGATATAAAACTATGTTACTAGTGGATTTGAACCTTGATCTTTGCAAAAGTTAATTTTTTTCCACTATGTTCTTGATAGATTTGAACATTGATCTTTGCACAAGTTAATTTTAGATATTAGTAACCAACATGTGGCAATGGATTCATGAATCTTCCTGATAGATTTGAAACTATGTTACTGATGGATTTGAACTTTGATTTTTACAAAAGTTAATTTTTTTCCACTATATTCTTGATAAATTTGAACCTTAATCTTTGCACGAGTTAATTTTAGATATTAGTGATGACATGTGGCAATGGATCCATTAAAATATTACTCAAACTCTTATAAGGAGCTTGTTTCCTACACGCAGTATGAAAATATTTTGTTATCGATGATATCTCCATTAAAATACAGTCTCACTCATCTAGCTAGTCCAATAACATTTAAATTTAGAATCTTCTGGCCTTGCCTTTGTTTTTCATTTGCCATTCAGGGCAATGTGTCATCAACTATTCGTGCAGCAGTGGAGAAAATTGTATACTGCCCTACCCATGTCTCCTCTTACCTGATCTAGTATATAAGCTATATTCACAATCATGATATTTGATATGTGATTTGAGAAAAAATAATGAAAGTTGTTAAAATATTTTTTTTGTCATCTATATAAAATTTGGTAAATTTGTTATTTTGTATTATACAAATTTATTTTTTATTGTAAAAATAGATTCAACACTTTCAAATATATCTGAAACATTCAAATTCTCAATTTCAATTCCAATCAGATTTCCAATAAAAATTACTTAAAAAACAACTTGAAAAGATAAACTTCACTGAAAAGATAGTTTAGTTTAAAATAATTTAGACCCGCTTCGTAAACATCAAAAAGCCTTGCAAACAAAACTCTGCCAATTTCAAAGCTGGAGTATTTCACAGGCCACAGGACGAAATGATAAGAGACTTTTCAACGGGTGAAACTATGATTTTCTACTTACTTACTGTTCAATTTGGAAAGTTTCCATTAAAAAAATTGTATAATTGTCCAGTTACCCAATGATAAATGTCTTCGTACCTTTTAAAGACCTCAAAACCTCTGCTGCCATGAAAGGAATATATCTTCTTTACGGATAAACAGCAACTTGAATGACAAAAATGTCAGGTAAAATAGTTGCCAAGAGAAAATCAATCACATCGAATCTCTGTGCTGAATGCGTTTCAATGCGTGGGCAATGCTTAAGCAAATGGACGCTGTACGTTATTCCAAGTGCACCCAGCATGGGGCCAGATAATTTGCTCCTAATTGCCCAAGCCTAAACCAAAGTCCAATTGGATGACCAACTAAAACAGAGATACGCTAGCTGTTGTACACAGGAAAGACAAATGGGACATATCGTGCCAAAACACGAAGGACGGGTAATCATGGACCACACAAATCAGACATCCAATGAAAAGTAAAAGAAGTGTAGACATGTGAAAAGGTTGTAAGAGATTTCCTGGTTGTATATCAGAGAAATATTATTGAACGCGTTCACCAATGTTTTGGTTGAACGCTTCACCCATTCCTTGAGAGCACGGGCTCAAACATATCTCAGTTACAATCCAGAAATATCCCAGAACATAAGACAGTTACAAACAAAAAATCTCTTACTATGTCCCACTGTGAAAGGTTGCATTCTCGCATATAAAAAAGGTTGCATTCTCGTATCGTATATAAAAAGCTTATTGTTGCTAAAAACTGAAAATTGCATTCAACCTAAATTTTAATTTTCAACCCATAAACAAATATTTGATTTACTAAAATGGAAAACTCGGACCCAAATACAAAAATCTGATTATAAAAAATCTGCATATGTCCATCTTATTAAATCTTTAAACAAATGAAAAAATAAAATCTGCATATGTCCATCTTATTAAATCTTTAAACAAATGAAAAATATATATAGATGAAAATAAATTTTGGATTTAACATTTCACAATAGTCAATCACTCTAGCTAGCTAACCCACTAGGCTAATTATCATTATTAAATAAATTAACATAAATCTATTTAATTTGTTAATCTATGCAATAAATTTCAATATTTCAGATTTCTAAGAAACAAAAGTTGTAACAAACTTCAACCTCCATGCAATAACTTTCAATATTTCAGATTTCTAATAAGAAACAAAAGTTGTCATACAAACTCCTACCTAAAAGCCACAAAAACTCGGGCAAATTTAATCAAAAAATAATATAAATTGCATAATTCATGTACACAAAATATGCCCTTCATAATAAGTCGCTCCATCCAATCCATCCATGAATTTTGCAAAATAGAAAAACACAAAACAAAGCACATTTTACTTAACACGATTCAACTAGCTATTTCAGCAACAAAAGTCGGCCAAATTGAGAAAGAAAACGTTTTTAGTGTCCAACAGAATTGTAAACAGCTTAAAAGCTATGTGATTTAGCTCATCCATCAGGGAGCTCAAGGCTTCGACAAAGTTTTATCATTCTGATTGGCCTCCAGCCTTTTGACTCTTAGTTGAAGGGATTTCAAGTACTGGGAGGCCACATCAAGAACAACAGCAGTATCCATGGAATGCCCTTCGGGAACCATACTTCTTAGCATATCTATAGCTTTTTTCATTTTCTCTTTTTTCAACTTCCTCGAGGAGCTTGGTTGCCCCACTTTAGCAGAACTGTTATTTGAGCTCCCGTTTCCTGTCATGTTGTCAGTACTATTATCACAGAACAGCTCATCCCTATAATCAGAACCCTTGACAGTGTTACAGCATTCGAGTTGAATACCTGATTCCTGACTTGCAACGGGTGGAAAACAAACACCATCTGAAGTACATTTGCCATTCAAAAGAGCCTTCTCTTGGATAGCGGAGGGTATAAAGTCAACCTCCTGCTCTCTGAATTCCATATATTCACATCGCCTCTTCTTAGCTGGAATGAAATTGCTAATATGTGCATCGTCTTGTGAACAGCTCAGCTGGTCGTTTGTTATGGCTTCACTTGGAGTGTGGCCAGTGCTATCATCCTCTTCCTCGTCAGAACCCAATAGGGCTTCAAGATCTCTGGTATCTTCGTGCGATTGACTTTGATAACCTCCGTTGCTTGACCCATTACAGCTCATTTGGCTTCCAGTTTCTTCTTGCCTAGTGCAAGCAGCAAACCCATCGCCAGCAGCCTCTGCACTCGACCCCCTCTTTCGTATTCCTTGCAATGCTGTGAATGCTGGAATCATATGCTCCCTGTATGCCAGCAACCCAGTACACTGGTCAGTTGAGTTAAATACCGAAGGCATTTGTGAAATGCTTTCTTTCTCAGATACCCTATTATGGACATTGATTTTGTCCAATCCTTTTGCAGAGTCGGGCAACAAGTTTGGAAACTCGTACACCAAGGAAGGATGGACAATGACCCTAACTCCGCTTCCAGTCTGATCAAAAATAATGAACCTCCTGGAACATGCTTCAGAATATTGCACTTCAAGTCCATCCAGCAATTGAACTTGCTTCAATTCCTGGGCAATCCCACCATTCCATTCACCACAGTTATGCTTCTCAAGTAAGGAAGCATTATCTCCTGTTATGGCAGTTACAAAATCTGCAGCAAGCCCAGCTGAGTTGGCTGAATGGGCACGGGAATTTCCATCAACCGATTTCAACTGTTCGGGACAACGGGGAGGGGCAGCATATGCAGATGCAGAGACACACTGCTCAGAACGCAGATGAGCTCGCTGCTGAAATGCATTTACTTCAAATGCCCCCAAATGTTGGTCCGACTGCGGCGAAGGTTCTATACCACACAAAATAGGAAAACCACAGCTTTCTTGTACAATCCATGGTAACTTACCCCCAGATCCAGTATTCTCCAATGTCGAGCTCGGCATGTTCGAACAGGATACTTGACTATCCGGGCTCTCCATCTAGCAAATTAGTTTTCAGTCCTCGACACCTCAGATTCAACACTTAAATCCAAACCTGCAAACAAATGGTTCCAGGCTTTAAGAAGGCAATGAAACAACCCGTATTATAATGTCACAGTCCGAAAGGAAGCCGGGTTCCTCAATTGTCTTATCAATGAACGCGTTCCTCCAGCCATCAGACATACCAAACACCAGAATCTGGAGTGACCGCCTTCTTATTATATGTGAAAACCATACTGTCCAAATTCTTGAGAAGAACTAGTATGTTTTGGTCATAACTTCTCCAATATCTAACCAGCCTCACAGCAGAAAGATTTCTAAGTGCCGCAATAACCTACAGACGAGAAGACAAATCTACGTGATCGGCTTCAGAAGCTGCCGGAAATATTCAGCCTGCCATTAAACACAACTCCAAGTTATAAAAAATTCCATGGTAAAAAACCCCGACATAGAACAAGCAAAGAGTCTAAAGCTCAATCTACACCCTTGGTTTTATAGAATAAGCGCAGAGTCTAAAGCTCAATCTCTACCCTTGGTTTTAGAGAATAAGTGCAAAGTCTAAAGCTCATTCTACACCACTGGTTTTATAGATTAAGCGCAGAGTCTAAAGCTCAATCTAAATATCTGGTTTTGTGCGTCTCCCCTCCATGCTTGATCTTGAATGTGGGGGATGTTAAAATATAGGCAACGATTTAAGACAATGTATTTAGATCTGCTTGTGATAATATCGCCATCTAAACTACAGACAATGGGAACTGAAAGTAAAAACTATCAAACAGAACAAGAGGGATCTCGAAGCAAAAGCCATCCGGAACAAACCTGGCAAACTTGCAAAAGTTGGAAGACGACTATAATCCTGACGGTCATTATAATACTTCCTTCGACTCCGCTCTCGTGCTTTAGTGAACGGAATCTGATAAGGCTTGCTGCTTGGCACATCCTTAAACCAAAGAGCTCCAAGATAGACTGCCCCTGGCACAACAGTTCTCAAATGCTTCAAATATTCGTAATCTCGATTCTTCAATCCGACATTAAGCTTCTAGAAGTTGCTTCGGACAGACGGTACTGTATTAAGATGGTCACAACACACGCTAATGAGACTAGTCGAAAATAGATGTATAAATCCTACAAAGCACAATATAATTCCGTAAAAACGTCTAGAGAGAGCTGCAGACCTTATGACAGCAAACAGGATTCCGAGATTTGAGGCGAACGGACAAGGAACTTAAATATCCCTGTTTTGGAGGCCTTCGGATTCTGGAACACAAGATATATGGCAGAAAATTGTGCAAAGATACAAATTTGTGAACGCTTCAAAACTTTAAGGTTTCAGAGTTCGGCTTAAGCATAAAAAACCATAAAATTACGAAAATATACGGGAAATCGCAAAATAGAGAGGCAATATCCAACTTTAGACAGGAATCTAAGAATTTAAGAAGAAATGGAACCTTTTGAAGAAATATATCGCGATATCCTAGGTAGCTTTAACCAAAGAAAAAGGTTTTAAAGAAAAAATCCATGACTAAACCCTTAGCGACAACACAAAGAAAATCCATTAAGAAAACCCGCACCAAATCAAACCCAGCCAAAGTACTTAACGCACTACTGAATAACTCTGAAAAACACAATCAGCCGAACGGACTGCCAATACTTGTTCACAAACGAAGATGTCCACGGCATGCTGTTACAGCTTGTATTTTTCGTTCAATCAGTCTACGAGGGCAACAGAAGAACGATATTATCAAGAAACAACAATAATCCTTCAAGATATCTCCGTTCCGCCACAAAATTAGCAGCTTCTGGAGCTCGACAGACTCTTGGATAGATCCAAAGGCGAAAAGAAAATAGAAGAGCAAAAGGCAAACAAAACCCCGACAGAATAAAAAATACAAGTGAAATACCGCCAATATGCTCCAAATTTGACAGTAAATGGATGTTCTCGGCTCAGATTTGCACTCAGAAGCGGAATACAGCGTCTAAAAGGCCAAAATCGCAGCAATTCCAACAATTCTAAAAGCTTGTTCACCTGGAAACCACAATGCTCGCAGCGTAGTAGAAGAAGACGCCTTCGCTAGACGGCTTTGAAAGCGGTAAAAAGGAGACAAGTGGACGTCGTTAGCCGGTTGACCCGGTATAAGCAATCACTGTCAATTAACTCAACCCTAGGGTTTTTAATTCACTGCATTTCGATCTTAACCCTGGCATTCATTCATTTGGCGCGGTCACTTGCATCGGGCACAGAAAGACGCCGCCGGCGTATATAACGGATCATAGAAACCGAGGAACCAATTAATTTATGGTTTGAATAACTTCTGTCAATGCTCCTGCATGCTTTCCGTCAATTTCGGTGCACGCTGCCTGTCCGATCCGTACAACTTTACGCTCAACGAATTCCTCCCTTCTACTTAGTTTATGTCTCTTCCACGGAATCGAACCCGTGACGAGATCGCGGGCCTTTAACCGCGTGAGCAATATAAAATGCCCAGTTGTTAACCAACAATCTACCAAGCGATTCGTCTCCTCCATTATAAAATTTGCAAATAATTTCATTAAGCAATGTATCTAGATACTCGTCTTTGAATGTGCAGATCCATTCTTGGATGTGCAGGACCACAACATCTATTTGGAATATACACCTTTAAACATTATACTCACCATAAAAATTTCAATAAAATAAATATGCCACGTGACCTTTGATAGGCAAGCCACAAAATGTTTCACTAGACTAAGCTTGAATGCTGTGAAACAAAGTTTTTTTTATGGATATTTGTTTGTTGAGGTCATATAGTATTTTGGAAAGTCTTTTTTATCATGGGATTTCTAATCATATTAGAAGTCAAAATTTTCATCATTTTAAATTTGATTTTTTTAGATATGAGTTGATTTATGATGTTTAAATGTTTCATGAATTTAAATATTTTGATTATGTAATTTTTGTCAAAATTATAATTTTGAATTTGATAAAATTGTTGTTTTTAATATAAAATTAAAATATATTTCTCATCATTTAATTATATAATATTTACAATTATATTTTGATTATTATATTTATAATTATAAAAAAAATTAAAACATTATTACAAATAAAAAAGTATTTTATTACAAAATTAGAATTAAGAAAATCTTAAACAAATTAAAATTCTAAAGGGTTCTTTAGTTAAAATACCAAAGTTATGTGAACTGGACTCCTTCTGCAAAGCTTCTGGCAGCAACTTAAATTTAAGGAAGAGTTTGATTTATAGCTGGAATATAAATCCAAGGGAGATGTCTGAAATTACCTGAATTTTAGAAAATCGAGGGAGTTACTAATTGGGACCACTTTAAATATTTGGGTGTTCCAATCTTCAAAAGCAAGCCAAAAACATTAGACTCAAACCCTCTGATTGAAAATTCAAGAAAAAAATCCTTGTCTGGGGAGCGGTTTGGCTAAATATGGCAGGGAAGTTGGTTTTGATAAAGTCTGTTCTAAATAGTTTTCCTTTGTACCAATGTTCCATTATGTTGGCTCCAGCTAGAATTCTAGCCATTATCAAACGACTGCTATGATCCTTCCTCTGGAAAGGAGGGAAAAACAATGGTGGAAAGAAGTTTGCTCTTATTAGCTGGGAGAAAATTAAATTGCATTGGCTGGAAGGAGGTCTTCACGTCAGAGATCTAAAATATCAAAATTTGGCAATGGGAGCAAAACTACTTTGGAATTTGATTGGACCGAATCCTTCCTGGAGTAGTTAGGTTCTCAGACACAAATACTTCCCCAGTCCAAGATTAAGATGCTTGGACTCTGAACCTTCGTCTAGGCAAGGCTCCCCTATATTCTCCCTTTGTAAGAAAGCCTTGCCCCGTTTCAATGAAGATCTCTTTTGGATCCCTGGAAATGGTAAGCATGTGAGATTATGGCAGGATCCCATCTTGGGGAAGCCTCCCCTCTCCTCTCTTACAGTTCGAAACTTCAAAACCTAGTTAGACAGACATGGCTTAACCACTCTCTGGGATATCTCTGGCTGGGAACCTCCTCCGCCCCACCTTTGGGCCAATTGATCTCTCCCTGAATGCCCTGGAGAGCTCAAGGAAGAAAAGAAACTCCTCCTATCCCATCTAACAGGTTTAGCCCCTTTAGCTAGAGGAGCCAAAGATAAATGTGGTTGGGGATTCAGAGATGGGGAATACACCTCTGCTCAAGGTTATAAACTTTTCTCTGCTTTTCCTAATGTTCCCAAAAACCCTTTGATCTGGAAAAGAATTTGGAATTTAAAAAGCTTACCGAAAATTGACATGTTAGTGCATGCAAGCATATTAACAGGAGATAATCTTGAAAGAAGAGGATTTGCAAGACCATTTTGTTGTCCACTATGTAACGAAAGCAAAGAATCCATTCAACATTTGTTCTTAAACTGTCCCTTTGCCCGAAATGTTTGGAACCTGTTGGTTTGTCCCTGGTTTGGCAACTTAGATCCTCTAGAAAATATTTATCAGGATTTTACCAATTGGGATCGAATGTATCATGGTATTTTGGATCAAAAAGCAGGTCTTAAAACCTGTTGGTTGACACTCCCAAAGATTATCTATTGGCATATCTGGATCGAGCGTAATCAAAGGATATTTAAAGATAAGGCCCACCCTCCAAGTCAAATTGCCACTAAAATCCAAGCTCTTCTTGGAGAAACTCTTAGAGCATCCTCGCTGCCTAAGAATAAGGCTGACCTTTCATCAGAAGAAACCAACTGGTTGCACTCCTTCAACATCTTTTATTTAGACACAGCTACGGCTAGAAGACCGCTGGAAGCGTGGGAGCTAGAATGGATCAAACTCAGCTTGAAAAGTGGATGAAGGAGAGGAAACTCTTCAAGCTCTTCTTCGATAGAGCTTCGAAGGGGAATCCTGGGATGGCAGGAGGGGGTGGGATCATCATTTGCCCGAGGGAAATATCAAGTTAGAATACTATTGGAATATAGGCAATGCAACCAACAACATGGCTGAAGCTTATGGACTCTGGCAAGGTCTTAAGCCACTGGAAGCTATGGGGGTTGACGAAGTTATTGTGTTAGGAGACTCTTGTCTAATAACACAAGCTATGAATGGAACCAGTCAATGCCAAAACTTAAAATTATTCATACTGCTCAACATAATCCAATCCATTTCAAGATATTTTCGATATATTGACTACTTCCATACCCTCTGTGAGCTGAAATCCAAGGCCGATCAAGCAACAAATAAGGTGATTGCTTTAAATATTAACGATCTCTATGCCAACCATCAACACTACCCAACTATCCCTCCCTAAGCAGCGATGAAGAACTAGCGGTTGTTATTCTATAAAGACGAACGATTGAAGGTGTGGAGCTGGAAAGATACTCGATGAACCGTGGATGAGTTAATGAATTTGAAGAATCGAAGATGAACCAAGAACTTGAAGAGCCGGAGATACTTGAAGAAATTGAAGATTGGCGCCTATTTAGCACAATTGTGAATCAAACATAAGATCAAGCTTGATGCTGACCAATGAAGCTCGAAGCTTGTTGCTGAACAATGAATTTTGAAGATAAAGCTTGAAGCTTGACGTTGATTAAGCAGAATTGTGAATCAGTCAGAATTGAGAATCGGGAAATGAAGACCAATGAAGCACTCTGCACAGGGAAATGTGAAGTTTTACTTTGAATTCTAGACCAATGAACCAACAGTAGTTAGTCAACAATTGTTTGTTCAAGGTCGATTCTAAAATTGTTGGTATAGACATATCTAGCAGAACAATAAACCAGGCATTTGTAACCTTTTAGTGGTCTTTCCACTGTCTTTTAAATCAATCTATAACCACTCTTGTCTAAAAAAAAATACCAAAGTTGCGATTAAAAAATGAGATGTTTTGTAGCTTATTTATCATACACTTTGGGTGAATATGTGGATACCTTGTTAACAAAGTAATATCTTTTTAAGAGTGTAGAATCATTATGATGTAGTATCTTAATTTTTAATAAATTTTATGTTAAATAAGAATAGATAAAAGTTTAATAAAGTTTATTATCGGTGGCGAGTTTATATATATTTTTTAATTTTAATAAATAACAAACGTGTTTTTTCTTTAAAAAGTTTAATAAATAAATAATAAAAATTAATTAAATTTATAAATATTTTTTCTTTAAATAACACTAAATTATTTATTTATTTATTTTCATTTACATTAAGCATTAAACATCCACTTTTATTTTATATATCTGAAAATAAATTATTTATTTATTTATTTTCATTTACATTAAGCATTAAACATCCACTTTTATTTTATATATCTGAAATGGATTATTAAAAGCAAACTTGTCTCCCAAGGAATTGTACTTGGGAGGGGAATACCATGTCTTATTTTTACCAACAAACTAAACCCTTTATCATTAAAAAATCCTATTAACCTTTGGTTATTTAGGTAGTTTAAAGAAGCTTCAATTAACTATTAAAATTATCCAATCAATATTAAAGTGAAAAGCCAATGATAATAGAGGTTGGGAATTTGTCAATCACTCATGTTTGGCTCACTCAAGCTCTCATGCACTCTCTCTTTTTGGAGGAGTTAAATATGTCACTTCACTTTATTTTTACCAACAAACTAAACCTTTTATCATTAAAAATTCCTATTAACCTTTGGTTATTTAGGTAGTTTAAAGAAGCTTCAATTAACTATTAATATTATCTAATCAATATTAAAGTGAAAAGCCAATGATAGTAGAGGTTGGGAATTTGTCAATCACTCATGTTGGGCCAACTCAAGCTTTCATGCACTCTCTCTTTTTGGAGGAGTTAAATATGTCACTTCACTTTAGGGGAATTGGACTTTGATGTAGAATATCACCACCCCACTTGATTAACTCGTCAAATATTTTATAATACATTTGATCATTTATAAACAATAATATTAATTAAATTAAAAAGATTTATAAAATATAAATGAAAGTAAGCTTAGAAATCTACCACTATTTTTAGACAGTATTCAAATGATTGTTAACTTAGCTATTGACTATTACAAATGTAATTAAGCATAATAAAATTATAAGTTAATGAACTCAAACTAAAATCCTACCTAAGCTTGGGACTAAAGACCTTACTCATATAAATAAATCTTAGAATTAAAACCTTACCTTAATATATGACCAAAATCTTATAAGCAAGATCTTATAGGAGTAGGTTAATCTTGTAAGAAAGGGACCCCATTTTTAAGCAATAAATGAAGTTGAATCCAAACAAATTTGTAGGGCTAGTCAATGCTTTGCATGATCCAAGTTCCATGTATGGCAAAACTCTGCCTCCAATGGTTTTGTTGCATTCTTATTGATTAGAGCTTCATATTGATCGAAACTTTGACTTGTTGGGTCATTGGATTCCAATAGTTGGAGGGAAGATTGGTACAAGATTAACCTACTCCAAATCTTATATGCTTAAGAATCTCTAAAAAAAAGACTTTATCTCAACTTAGATACTAAGACCTTACTCGAACTTTGAACTCATATAAGGGCATAAGGCCTTTCACAATTAGACCTCCTCATGTGTATATAATAAAAGGTGTAGTCTAAATATTCTACGTTTTCAACCTTTTCCGAGCATATTTTTCGTTTTATTTTGTTCGTATTCCCGTTGGAAATCTTTAAAAAATATTAGAATCACAAATATTAGCTATGGAAATTGCATAATTTGGGTGCCATAGGGGTATTCAAGGGTGATGAATCTATTTATGGATTCAAAAGCACAATTTAAACACGTAAAAATTTGGATTTTACCAAAAAACAAATTACCGAATTCGAACCAAAACTCACCATAAAGTAAAAAACGTAGAATAAATAGATTGCTCCTATAATAAAATAATAATAATAATAATAATCTATTTTAAGGTCACAGCTAAGCCACAAAACAATTTGGTGTATGAGACCCCCTTTGCATAGGGATGTAACTACTAAAGTCTACAGAGGTGTACACACACTACCCCTCCGAATTTGAACATATGACCTTTGAATTTGAATATATATATATATATATATATATATAATGGTGCCAAAATAATATATTACAAATTATGGATAGTTACATACACACTTAGTATTTTGTGGTTTGATATCTCAAATCCCTATAAACTCAAATTTGGGGTTTGATATACATTGTTGACCCATCATTTTGATATTGATATGGTTATCACATTTTAAAATGTATGCACCAACTTTCGACAAAGCAAAATTATCTAGATCATCTTAAAATGAGCCAAAACCCTTAAGGGCAAAGTTCCATAGTCAAAATTCTCATCAATTGGTTTACTTTATATGTCAAACTGAAAAAGATTGATTCCCTTTCCTAATCTAATTTGTTTGATTCATGCCTCCACTTCCTCCTTATAAAAACAATCTCATGAAAAACCTTGTTATACAAAATATAATTATCAATACATAATAATACAAATTTGTCAATAACACCTTTCTTAAAGTGTTTGGTGAAGACATCATTTTTCCACTTTTTGACCCTTCATCTTTAGCTTTCAACACAAAACTACCACATACCCATATCAATATAATACCTACAACCTATCAATTCATTGAGATTTGAACCTTTAACTACCCGTGACCTCAATGTTTTGCACAACCCCCTTTTTCAGGAACACAGGAACCATTTTCCCAATATTTATTTCATCATCTTTTACTTTAAGAACAATCTAGACACACAAAGAGAGCATTAGCATTCCATCAATCTTAATGGCAGAGGGAGCCACACATCACATGCATGCATTTTTTAATTTATCCCCTGCACGCCTGTGGAATAAAGAATCTATACTTTGAATTTTAGAATAAAACAAAGCATTATCTGTTGTATGTCCAGTGTTAGGTATTTGGAAACACGGGGCACACAATCAAAGTATGGTGAACGTGCTCATGAGATGCTCCCCTTTTCCTTAGAGACAAACCATCTAAGAGTTCACTTTCGGATCAGATAGTGTTAAAAGACTTACAAAACACAATCCATATCTGCATGCCCCCCCTTAGTGTCCAAATTCCGCACTAATTATTATTAGAAAAAAGAATCCTGTTTTAATAAATATTATGAGTGGAGGCTACTTCTACTCTTAGGAATAGGGTCAAAAATGTGTATTTAATATAAGGTCATCATGAGAAAGCTAGTGCTCAACTAATGTGAGTGACCATTAGCTTGCCTTCTAGATGGTGTAAGGGCAAAATTCAAATATCATATCACTTTGTATTTTTCTTTACTTTAATTACCCATAGTGACAGCCATATATTTCATTTGAGTGTATTAATTCTTTCTTATCTTCTAGAAAGGTGGATTTTTTTTTTTTTTTTAACTTATCAATGTTTATAAAATATTAGAATCAATCAATTCGATTAGGTATGTAATATTTAAATTATCAAATTTTATAATTATAGTTTTAAAATAAAATGTCAATCATAAAATGTTTGATGATATTTTTATAAAAATATTCAAATTCTAATTATTTTATATAGTTTTTAGAAAATTTTGATGATTCATACATCAAAATACTTTTATCCTATAGAAATTGGGCAAAACATTTTAGAAAAAATAGAGATCTGCGAATCTTTTTTTGGAAAAAAACTTGTAAATTTAGCCTATGGGTGAAATTTAGCCCCTAAAATTTTCTCGATTCCTTCCCCTCGCCTCATCTTAGAACAAGACCTTGGTATGGATAGATTGTTCATAACTCTTATTCTTACAAGTTAACTCAAAGTATGATTTTGTATCCATTCTAGAATTTGTTAAAATGCTCTAGCTTTTTTTTCATTGTAAATTAGTTGATGCTCCTAGGGGCATCATGTAGTGTGTCCTGAAGGGATCGAACTCGGGTGAGGAGGGCCACAGTTGATCGTCCCAACCACCCCATCCACAACCCGTTGACATTACAATGCTCTAGCTCATTATTCAACTTCTCTTGTAGAACTTCATTTATATTTTTGTCACTTTGCCTTCCTTTTTTTGGGTCTTCAATGTCCACCCTTGATTGTTCATCCTTCTTATACAACATTTTGTCTCCCTCCAAATTGTTCTCACGTTGTCTTTCCTACTTTTTGTGCTCATCTTCACATCACACTCTTCATGTGCAATCCTAATCGTGCTCATGTTGACATAATCATACTCTTTGTGTGCTTCTCCCTTAACATTTGTACATTTTCACCTCTATGCCTAAATTATGCAATCTACCTTCATTTACTCATGCTTTTGCTTATGTCGAGCGTAATCATATCATCTATGTTTGTCTCAACACTTACAAACATATAATATTTAGGATGCTCCTACATTAAGGACCAAACAGGACCAAACATAAAAGACATCCAAAGGAGAAAATGGTGTAGTTTAAAGCAATTCCAAATGACAAAAGTAAGTACATCAAAACTTAACTCCAAGAAGGGAAGAATGTTGAGAGAAGAGATATAAAGATATAAGATTGAACTCAACTAAAAGCCTATGGCAAGACATGGGAAAAATGGTATCTCTTAACACTTGAGAAAAAAAAGAGTATTTTTATAACTGTTTATGGTCAACACAAACAATTAATGCAATAGGATAATACAATAACGCAATACATCTCACATACTATGCAAGCTATCAATTAATGCAATGGGATAATACGATAACACAATACATCTCACATGCTATACAAACTATCATCTATCATATGATGAAGAAGTAACCACTTAGTATATCCATTCTTATTAAATCACATGAAACTTTTCTTAATTCCAATTATAATAAACAACATATAGTGCCTAGGCACTCAAGAAATATCCATGTATCTAGAAAGATTCAATTCTTAGTATAAGAATAACAACACCTTTTCTTTATCAACCCACCAAACTCTATTAACATAAATGGACAAGAAAAAAATTCCAAAACAATTTTGCTATGTCATGACTAATAATATATATATAATGAAAAGTGAATGCAAAGAAATGAATACACTCCCATCCTATTCAATTTTCTAGTCAAAGGGGAAAAGCAATAAAAGCATATAAGTGCACCACCATGGGCCTATCCCTTTCATACTAATCTACTTAATTACTCCTGTGCTTTCCAACCAAACAGACAAAACAATAAGTCAAAGTGAAGGAAACTAGCATGATGAGCATTTTCTTTTACTCTTTCACTCCGGTTTCTTTATCATAAAAATGGGCTCATAAAAGTTCACCCACTCTAGAATTGCTTTCCCTTTAAGTCTTTGATGATGTAAAAGTGTAAGTGAATATATGACTCGTCTTTTAAGGTTTTTAACTTTGCTTTATGTAGGAGAAGGATGGAACATACATGACGTCAAATCCACATATGGATATGGCAAGAAATCAAAGTAGATGTCTTAAGCATGATAGTTGTGTGCCTTTTTATTGATATGCTTTTTACTTTTTGAAAAGATAATAATGCCATCCGTTTCTTAATTATTTTTAGTAATTTTTATTTTTATTTATCACATACGTCACACATTTAGTTAATTATTATATTAATAGTTATGTAATAAATAAATAAATAAAAATAATAATTAAAAAATAAAAAATTTAAGTGTAAATTTTATATATAAAGTTTTAAAATAAAAGTAATAAAAAATACACAATGTATATGAAGATAAAACACAACTTATCAAGAGTATCATTGTGTTACCTAGGATTAATCAATTTGAATGAAAAAAGAAATATGAGTTGGGGGATTTAGTATCCCACTTTGTTGAGTCAAGTATATATTATGTTGTTCTATGTATTTAATTATTTATTTCAACTTGAATTTAATAATAAGTATTTAATAATAAGTAAATATATATCATTTTAGATGAATTTGGAATTTATATGACTAATATTATTATTAAAGATAAGTTATAGTGGTGATGAAATCATCTTAGATGTGTTAGAAGAAAGATATTGCATAGAATAATAATGTAAGGGATGGGAAGCATTCTCACACAAGATAAAGGGTGGGCTTATTGCAATAAAGAGGCAAGCATCTAGTCATTAGAAGCAAGTCCTTAACGATTGTGATGTAAGGTTGAATAAGAGTTATGGAATGACTAAGACCTTGAACCAATTTTGTGGGATTGAAACAATCAAACAAGTATTGCAATGAAATGAAACTAAGCTAAGATAACATTCCACAACAATGCATCATAATTACCATGAAAGTGAAGGATAATCTCATTCCTTTCAATATATATCAATCCTTGCCATATTAAATAATGAGTGAATTCACTTGTGTTTTGTCACATCAAGTCCTTGGTGTTGTGTTGATGGAGAAAGCAAGGACAGGAACACCACCCAATTTTGAAAAACCATGGTCATAAAGAATTGTAAGAAGGCAAGTGCACAATGGGAGACCATGTGGTTTATGTTAATGGTTAATATTTATTATATTCATACTAAGAAATACTTCACATCACTACAATAATACTTTTGGAAATATGGATGCATGACACTCCTCTGACGTCCTTTTTTTTTCGTAGATTCCACTTTTGCTTCTTTCTGCATCCATTTTTGTGTCTTTCTTTCATCATTTATTCAATCTATAAATTTCCATGGATATTTCATTAGACTATTTTTCACCACAAATCTTAAATGCTACTAGAAATACCATGAACAAATACTTTATTATGAATTATTTCCTAATTATTAAAATACAATAAGCATAACCCTTAGAATATTGAAATGCATCGAGAATATAAGAGAAGAGCTCCAGTAGTAAAAATAATCACACTCTCCACACAATGAACATAAGATGTACCTTGGGAAATTTGAAGTGGGAAAACTGAATAAGAAAATGAGGATTGTGCATTGCTCTTTTCTTCTTAGATATATAATGCAAGATACAAAAGAAAATGAACTCACTATGGGTCATAATAGGCATGGTGGCCTATGAATCTTTGCTATAGGGTCGTCTTCTTCCTTTTTTCTAATCAAATATCCCAATCCATTTTTTCTCAATTATGGATTAAGAAATAATTAAAATAGGAACACAACTCGTTTCTTCCCGTATGTCTTAGTTTTTAACATGTCTCGATAGCCATCTAGATGTAGGGTTGGGTTTTTTATGTACCCCAACTCTCGATTAGGGTTAAGGTTTTGGATCGTCTAAAATCTTCTTGGAGTCCACATGTGACTAGCTTCACATGTGTGAATAACGAGAGTTGATGTGGCATCCACTAGATATTGTAATATTGGATAAATAAAAAGTTATATTGTTGAAGGCATAACTTTGTTATATAGATTTTGGTTGAGTATTTTTGGACCATTTGAAATATCTCAGTGAGTAAAATAACATTGAGGGGATGCAAACTCGGTTTGCAATGTTTTGACCCCAAAAATAGTCATTAAAATCTCAAAATAGGCTCTACAAGTTTCAAGGCTTTAAATCGTGAAATCAAGTTATACCCCTAAGATGGACTTGGCAAGGCCATGGCTATGGTTTTCTATCCCAAAAAGCACCATAACATATGACAAATTATATAGTGATCCATTTTGGATCATTGATGTCTATGTTGCATCTCATGTGTGTCCCTTTTGTATCATTTGACATCATGTTGCATCTAATTTGCATCCTTTTTGTGTCATTTTCAACATCTTTTTACATCCTTTTAAGTCCTCTTTATGTCTCTTTTTGGCTTTTATTGTGTCCTTTTCCATATGTTTTTGCCTCTTATTGAACACTTTTTGCATCCTTTTGAGTCCTTTTTACATCTCATTTTTGTCCTTTGTGTATACTTTTTCATAGTTTGAGTCCTTTTTACATCTCATTTTTGTCCTTTGTGTATACTTTTTCATACTTTGAGTCCTTTTTTCATCCTTTTGTATCTTGTGTGTAGCATTTCCCCCCCTTCATGTTGTAGAACTCATTCAAACATTTCCAACACATATTTAAAGTCACACTTAGATGGTTTATGGTTGGAAAGTTATGGCTTTGGCAAGTTGACCTAATCACATGTGCACTCTAATGAATGTTAACACTTTTTTTTTGTCACATTACATATGTATGTGGTTAGGTGCATGGTGTGGAGGTTATGAATGGGAGTAGGTGCAGGGGTTGTGTGTTGATTATGTACATGGGTTAGGTGCATCATTTATGTGCATGGATTGGATGTGTGGTTAGGTACATAGGTTAGGTGCATTATTTATACTAGGCATGTCTCGTATATGTGTGGGTGAGTGGGTAAGTGTATAGGTTAGGTGCATCGCTTATGTGTGTTGATTACATTGTATAGGGGTTAGGTTCATGAGTTGAGTTAAGTGTGTGGGTTAGGTGAATGAGTTAGCTGCATAATTTATATGCATGGATTAGATGCATGAATCATATATGTGGTTAGGTGCATTGCTTAGGTATGTTTCTTATGTGCATGAATGTTTAGATAAGTGCATAGGTTATGTGTGCACTTATGTGTTAAGTGTGTTATCTATGTTGTATGGGTGCATTGCTTATCTAAATCACTTATGTATGTGGGTTAGGTGCATGGATTAGTTATGTGGGTTATGTACGTGGATCAGGCGCATAGATAATTGTGCGGGATCTAGGTGCATAGGTAGATGTGTGGGATCTAGGTGCATAGGTATATCTATCGTTTAGATGCATCACTTATGTTAGGTGTGTCACTTATGTGCATGAGTTAGATGCATATGTTAGGTGCATCTCTTATGTGCAAGAATTTGGTGTGTGGGTTATGTGCGTGTGTGTGTAATTAAGTGAATAAGTGTGTGTTCCAAGTGTGTTAATAACATATTGTCTTTCATGAATCTATTAATCCATCCTACTACACTATATCCCTTATCTTAAATGTGCAATCCTCTCTACTCTATGTAATTGTCAATCCCTCAAGGAATGGATCCATGCAACTTGTTCTCATATAGAGCCAACATAGAATGGAATAACCCATTCTTTGAAGTCCTTTTGTGTGTAAATATATAATACTATTTCTATATAGCTCTAGATATTATTCCTCATAGCTACTTGTTTTGATTATTTATTTTATGTTGTTGTACACACACAACTTCAAGATCTTTTCATCATCTCTACGGATCAAAAGTGCGCCTATAGAAGTTAATCTCTATATTTAGGGTCAAACATGCTCTCCCTAGACAAATACCTAGAATTTAGGTATTTGTGCACTCTTCCCAGACAAAATCCCTAGAATTTAGGTATTTGTACGACTTTTACTTGTTAAATCCCTAGAATTTAGGGTCAAATTTTCCCCAATAGTTAGTGCAGGCACATGACAATTTGTCTCCTCCTTCTTTTTGGGGATTACGACACTCTTGCATGATTTTCCCCCCTTTTCTTGGGTTTTGTTCACTTAAGTTAGCAATTAAGGCTTAGTTAACTGACTAATACACCCTAGTTGGTTATTTTAGCTCTGTTAACTACTTAATTGGCTAATTTAGGCTAATTAGACTTCAATTTCACATGCATAACTGAATTAACTACTTCTTGAGGTAGTTCTAGGGCTAGTTAACCCTATCCACTCATGCATGGCCAAGTTTACTCTCCAAGGAGGGTACACTTGTTTAAAATTAGGCACAAAATCACCTCACTTGTGTTCCCCTATCAACTATTGCATGATAATTATTGCTTCCTTAGGAATGCACACATGATCATTTAGGGGTAATTGCTATGGGTTTCACTAACCATTAAGCTTGTGCATGTAATTGAACCTAAGCTTGGTTGCTTATATATGAAGGCATGTATCTGATTGTTCATGTATACTTTCATGTACTCTCTTTGAGCATTCATTGGTTAATAAAGATTACTTGTTTGGATCATTACTTGTATTCTTTCTCTTATATATATTGCTATTGTATTATTGCACCATTTATCTTCTAGATCCATTGGTTCAAAATATCACATGGTACCAAAGCCTTGGTGATTCTGAAGAAGTTGTTTTATAGGTTTGCAGGTGAAGACAAAAATTAAAGCTCATGAGCTTCAATGAATCTTTCTCCCTAGATAATTTTTACTCCATTCAATTAAATTGAATGGAAGGGTAAGATTGTGATTGTATTGTGCTACAAATTTCTTTATAGGATCACAATGGGAACATAGTTGAGCCAAATTCAGCTATGGAAAAGGAAAAAGGGTTCAACCAATGGATGAATCCTTTGGGATGATTTGCCTCTCAATTTATCTTGACCTACTATATCACATTGAATTTGCAAAAAATACCAATGAAATATGGACCAAGTTGGAAGGACTCTTGGGGAAGCGGGATGAGATGAGAGGCCATCAATTAGAGAATGAGCTCATCAGTCTAAGCCCAAGTAAATTTTGATAGAATAAGATATTTCTTCACAAATTTTAAATATGTATTGTTGCAACTTAAGGTATGTCGAGTACACAAGAAGGATGAGAAATAGTACTCTCATTCCTATCCAAATTGGGTTCTGAGTATTCAATATTTGTTTCTACCTATCATGCTACAAAACTAGTACTTGGAGTTACTTAGAAGATGCCTAGTTTGGATGCTCTTGTTGACAGTCTCTCTCACCCATGAACAAGATAATATTGTTCAAATGGAATCCTTGAAGTCATAAAAGGCCCATGTCCTTGCTACAAATCACAGAAACAAGGAGGAACAGAATCCAAGATCTACACAGGAGACTACCTCATCCAAATATTGGAAGACTAAGGACATAATCATATGCACTTATTGCAAAAAAAACAATCATCAAGAACATGAGTGTGTGATTCCAAATTAATAGAAATCCATAATTATTGGCATCATCTATGTTGTGTTTTCTTGTGCAATTTTTCTATGTACCATGTTCTGCAGGTTAGTTTAACCCCGCTTGCACCAGTGTATGAGGAAAGAGAATGATTAGTTGAAACATTTTGTTTTGCAGGGAAATATCACAATTCTCGACTATCACAAGAAGCTAACTGAAAATTTTGAAAATCCTCAAGCTACAAGACATGCACTTTTCGCTATCTTTTCTAAACCGTTATCTTCTTGCATTCTTGACTCAGAAGTTTCAAATCAGACCTCTCCTTCCTTGGAGCCATACACTAGCCTTACCATCTTGGGAGATGCAATGGTTTATATCATCCATTTGGCTAAGGAAAAACCTTCTATAGATCCATATGAAGAAGTTGTTGGCATTGATGAATAAGTTGTTGCAAATCTAGAAACCATACCACTTTGGGCACAACATACTCTTCATGCTACAAGTGATCTAGTTGGAGATCCAATAGATACACAGTGGACCCACTCACATTCTCAAAGTGATCCTCAAATAATCACTGCTATAGATCCCTTTATGCCAATCCATATTTACATGGTCAATACAGGATATCCACATCCCTTTTCAAAAGCTATAGAAAATCGATATTGGGATGCTACTATGAAGGAGGAGCATCATTCTCTAATGAAGAACCAACCTTGGAAACTATATCCACTATCCCTATATAGGAAACTTGCATGGCGCAAGTGGAGATCTCAATCAAATTTGGTAGCAAATGGACATGAGAGTGAACATGGATGAAGATGACTACCTAAGTCCAATCAACACTATCATCTTTTTTTGGGGGGGTTTCCCACTAGGTTTTCCCACTTTTTCCACTTTCAAAGAACATTATTTTTGTACATGGGTTCCTAACATGGTTTCTATTGTCGGGACCCTTTGTTTGTAGATCATACTTACTTAGGTCAGGATTAAGGGGGGTTGTTAGTGTAATACAACTTCACACATCTTTTTAACATCTCTACAGGTCAAAAGCACACCTATAGTAGTTAATATCCTATCTCTAGGGTCAAATATGTTCTCCTTAGACAAATACCTAGAACTTAGGGATTTGTGCACTCTTCCTAGACAAAATCCCTAGAATTTATGGATTTGTGCAACTCTTACTAGTCAAATTCCTAGAATTTAGGGTTGAATGAGCCCCAACAGTCAGTTAGGGTGCATCGGAGCTTTTCTCTTCCTTCTTTTCAAGGATTAAGGCACTCTTGAATGAGTTCCCCCCTTTTCTTAGGTTTTGTGCACTTGAGTTAGCAGTTAAGGCTTAGTTAACTAACTAATACACCCCAGTTGACTATTTTAGCTCAATTAACCACCTAATTGGCCAATTTAGGCTAATTAGATTTCAATTTCAATTTCACATGCATAACTGAGTTAACTACCACATGATGTAGTTTTAGAGCTAGTTAACCCTAACCACTCATGCATGAACAAGTTTACTCTCTAAGGAGGGCACACTTGTCTAATCTTAGGCACAAAATCACCCCACTTTGAGTGTCCTATGCCTAGTTACACCCTATCATATATTGCATAATCATTATTGCTTCCTTAGGAATGTGCACTCAATCATTTTAGGGTAATTACTATGGGTTTCACTAGCCATTATTTTTGCGCATGTAATTAATCCTAAGCTTGGTTTCTTATATATGAAGGCCTTTATCTCATTGATTAGGTATTCATTCATGTACTCTCTTTAAGCATTCATTCGTTAATAAAGATTAATTGTTTAGATCAATACTCATGTTCTTTCTCTTTTATCTATTACTAACAATATTATTGCTCCATTTAGATTCTAGATACATTGGTTCAAAATCTCAAAATTTCCACATGTAAATGGCTTTTTCTTATGTATGAATTTTGATCTTTGAATCCCAATTAAAAGGTAGACTCTTAGGCAACAAAATTATTTTGAAATAAAAAATAAAGGACAAAATGGTGCGAGGAAAAGGTTGTTTGTCGATCATTTATTACAACCTAAAATATGACCAACCCATATCCCACTAACCTCTAAACCCTTACAATCCATTAATTGACTTACCACAAACTCATAAAATCATTTTCGTTTTGCATTTGCTTCGTGTCTGCTTTGCATCCTCTTTACTTCATCCTCTTTTCTTTGTGTCCACTTTGCATCCTCTTTACTTCATCCTTCCATTTGCTAATGGGGCACAAAACAAGGCACTCAAAGGATTCAAATTAGACACAAAAAATGGGGAAAAAAAGTGACGAGTTCAAAAAAAAAACTCCTCTAGGGGTAAAAAAAGGAAGCCTTAAGCTTGCATTGTAGTAGTGTGTGGGAGCAAATACATGATGTAAATATTAAAAACAAAATATAAATACGATCATGTGCAAGGAGGAATAAGAGGAGGGGCTGTGAATTAACAAGCGTCAATATGAAAGAAAAGAGAATAATACATCATGGCCATGTAGCTATAAAATATATTGACCAAATAAAACTTGAGGGTAAGTTGATTATATTTCATGCAAATATGAGTAGTTAAGAGAAATGATTTCATTTGGAAAAGGTTCTAGCTTCTTCCTTTTTTTTTTATCATATCATGTTGTGTTTTCTCTTACATTTGTGGGCCGTCTAATGCATTAAGGTATACACCATGAGAAATTGGTTATTGTACATGGTTGTGATATGGTTTGGGAAGAAAAATGGGTAGAACTAGCTAAAATTACCTACATATGTATAATGAGATACCCCTTGTTGAGTGGACCGTTGGGGAAATTGGTGTTAGACAAGTTGAACAACTTGTTGAGTTGATCTTCCTACGTCCATGGAGGGATGGCAGTGAAGGGTGAATTCTAAGCAAGATGTATAACTTTTGTAGCAACATGTTCCAACACAAAGGTTGGGTAGGTGTTAATTCCAAATCTACTAAGGGCACAACATTTACTTCCTCTCCACATGTGATCAATTCTAAACCTTTTTCTATCCTCTTACGTCTTCATGGGTTAGTTATACAATAGATTTACATGTCACTTGTTTCTCATGGGCATATGGTTGGTCATTCTAGTATAGTGGCAAGCTTCTTGCATTGATATGGTATAATAGGTCGTCCATTTTATAGTCTTTAGTTGGAAATCTTACCCAATTTAGATATCCACGTTGATGCTTCCATGATGAAGTAGTTTTTGTAGTGAGAGATTGTTCCAAATTTCATTAAAAATAATATTTGACCCATTCTTGACATTGGTCCCTTACATTTATTAATTTTAAAATGGAGGTGAAAAAACATTAGGGTGATATTGATGCAAGGAATGTCTCAAGTCAACTTCATAGTTTCATTTATTGAAAGGGCCCAATTTCCACCGTTGAAATGGAAAATCCTCTAGATACAACATGATTGTCATTAGTTCCTTAAGCTTTACTAATTATGACTAGATCCATAGTTGGTTCTTTATGCTTTAAATGAGATGCAGTTAATATGAAAATGTAGAATGCAACTAATTGAGTTCTAGACTTCTAGTCTAACCTATCTAATCTTATCCATCTTTCATAGATAGGAGCATGCATTATGGAACCAATTTCACATAAAACAAAAGGAAGGTACAAAGAGTAGGGAGAATATTCCATTAACTACCACTGGAACCAAACTTATGACACATTTTGAAGGATGCAAATAGCTTATAGATCCTCAAGATAATACTTATTCTGCATCAAATTGAGACATGCAAAGAGTAGGGATATTATTGCACTATCTACCATCTATACAAAACCCAAATCTTGTTATGACGACCGAGGATAACCTACAGGACATCGAGAGTTACATCCAACTATTAGCAATGTATATGATAAGTAAGCATAGAGAAAGTGAGTAAGAGAATAGTCTAGAAGTCAAAACACACATCCCTTCAAGAACCAAGCAAGATTGTGAATGGCAAGAGTAGTTCATAATTATTAACAACGTTGCAAGAGTATATAGAACACGCTAACAATGTCACTCTATTCAACATATGAATACAACTTATAATTTTGAATGAAGGATCTATTTCAAGAGTGCAAAGGTCTCATTTATATAAATTCCTAATGATTCTTGGCATTCTACTCATTTGACTCTTAACCTTCCACCCTTTTGTATTATATTCTTTAATTGTATTTGACCAACATGCCTTAAAAAATTTTGTTTGTTGTTCCCTGGGTTGTACCCCTCACCACCTAGTGGATAGTATGATATTTCTTGCTCCCTTCCTTCGGGTCTTTATGAGGTTTTGCTCCAAGATGAGACAGGTTTGAAGAGAGAGATGTAGGGACTTTGCGAGAGGGGATGCAAGGCCAAGAGGGATATTCAAGATGCACCTTCCTACTCCACTTTAGGCAATCTAGACAATCCTCATGCCAAGGGAGGGAACCCTTGGTTTCTGAGGAATATATCCTAGTCTATCACCTTAGGAAGACATTTATTTTATTAAGTTCTATTGGTTGGATTTATAGTAGGGGTTTGTGGTGCATGAGGTTGGACTCTATTGTTAGAAAATGGTTTATAATGTTGTTTTAAAGGTGAAAGGGCATGACACAATGTAGGAAACAAGAACTATAATCAAAATGATGCTTCTAGGGCGCTTTAATCATAGTTCCATCACTAGAAGAGAGGCGTAGGATGACAAACACATATTGTAGAAGAGAGTTCATCATACATTCTATCTAGAATAAATTTATAACAAACATAAAATCAAATGGGTAAAGATAAG
Organism: Larix kaempferi; assembly: GCA_027924585.1. Classification (NCBI taxonomy): domain Eukaryota; kingdom Viridiplantae; phylum Streptophyta; class Pinopsida; order Pinales; family Pinaceae; genus Larix; species Larix kaempferi. The sequence goes on along the minus strand of BSBM01001312.1, from coordinate 10,267,539 downwards.
CATAGATCCATTTATTCATTCAATGAAATGGAAGACATACAACCATGAAAACAAACCATTATAACACTCATGAGATTTTATTGCTTCATTCTAATGGTAAATCTGCCTCGGTCTTGATTTATTAAAAAAAACCATAATTGTTCTTTAAATAGAATAGAATGACACCAAGAGGGACCCTTTGATCTCTGTCCTGGGTCTAAACAAGTTATACAAATTAGCGAGAAATTTATATTCAAAACGAGAACTCTAGCCATAAAAACTCATATTTTTGCATAAAAACATCAAAAAACAACTCCGAATAAAAAAGCGGTGCTACCGGTAGCACCACTTTTTTTATGGTTAAAAATATAGATATGGACCAAAACAATCCTTATTGGTGTTTACAAAAATCTTAAAATCAAGCCTTGAATTGAAAACGAATGCTACCAGTAGCACATTTTTTCAAAAAATGACATTATTTTATCACTGTATCACAATTTCAAATTGGATTTATTAAAATTGTTAGTAACACTATATAAAAGTAGCATTGAGTGAAACACAAATTATTCAGGAAATTATTTCACCACTCTTTCCATCTAAAATAAAAGAATTTATGTAATAAAACCATATATTGAACCATAAAACGTAGACATTATGATATTTAGACGTAGAAGAGAGGAAACACAATATCACCCCTTTTTTGGGGGAGTAAATTACAATTTTCTGGAAACCATGGATGGTATTGTTGCAATCGAAACCCTAAATTGACCCCCGGATTGGAAAGTGGACCTCCTAGAATCATTGTAATTTTTATTCGAGGTTAAAATTTAAAAAACAATAACTTTAAAGAAACATAATTAAAAAAAAAAGTAAAAATTCGAAAATGCAAAATTTATTAAAAAAAATTCAACCCCCCCCCCAAAAAAAAAACAACCGTACAAGAAAATTTATAAACAAAAACTTTTAAAAAATAAATCAAATAAAAAAATGAAAAGAAAGTTAAAAAAAAATGAAACACAAATTTATAAATAAAAAATAAGAAATACAATTAAAAAAAATTAACATTTAAAAAAGTATAAAAATCCATGATCCAAATTTTTTTAAAACAAATCAGTTAAAAAATAAATAAAAATTAAAACACATTCAAAATCAACAAAAAAATTTAAAAACTTAAAAACAAAATAAAATTAAAAATTAACAAACAAAATTAAAAAAAAAATTATATCAAAATTTTAAATTAAAAAAAATGAAAAAATAAACAAATTTAAAATTTAAAACAAAAATTTATATTAAAAAAAAAAACAAAAAACCTCCCCACTCCCCTCCCCTCCCCTTCCCCCTCCCCTCCCCCCCCCCTCCCCTCCACCTCTCTCTGTCCCCCACTGCCCTTCCCCTCCCTCTCCCCACTGCTGTCCCGCCTCCCCCCCTTCCCTCCACTACCCACCTCCCTCCCCATCCCCCCTCCCTCCCTCCCTGTCCCCCGTCCACCGCCCTCCCCCTCCCCCCTCTACCCTTTTATCCCCCTCTCCTCCCCTCTCCCCTCCCCTCGACTGCTACCCACTTAGCCCCCCAACCGACGGGTGCGATTCTCATAATCGTGCTGTCGCGAAGGGGCGATGCTTATCCGCTCCTTCTGCTGCCCAAGTGCTGCCCCTTTGGGGCGACGTGGTTATGAGAATTGTGCCCTCCGGTAGGGGGGAAAGTGGGCATCGGTCAGGGGGAGGGGAGAGGGGAGGAGAGGGGGAGGGAAGGGAAGAGGGGGGAGGGGGGAGGGCAGTGGGCGGGGGAGGAGAGGGAGGGAGGGGGGGATGGGGAGGGCGATGGAGGGAAGGGGGACGAGGGTGGGGAGAGGGAGGCAGAGGGAGGTGGAGGGCGGTGGGAGGGTCAGGGAGGGGAGGGGAGGGAAGGAGGAGCGAAGGGGAGGGGGAGGGTGAGTGGAGGGGAGTGGGGAGGTTTTTTTTTTCAAATATAAATTTTTGTTTTAAATTTTAAATTGTTTTATTTGTTTATTTTTTACTTTTTTAAAATAAGGGTTTTGAATTTTTGTTTTTTAATTATTTTAAAATTTTAAATCTTGTTTATAAATTTAAATTTGTTAAAAAAAATAATGTATGACCAGGAAGTTTCAAAATCGCAAAAAAGGGGCTCAAAATGAAAAATGGTGCTACCAGTATACACACTTTCTAAAACTGAGGTAAAAACAACTACTAAAATTGACCCCCCCAAAACGAGAACAATGTCGGGTTCTCGTCAAGTTGTATAACTTGTTTCTATTGCTCTTCTTTTTCAGAGAGAAAATTTAGAGAAGATTTACAAAGGAAAGTAGAATAAGACTAAGAAAAGGAGATTGCACTGATGTTGCAGATCCCATTACATTACACTCAAGAAACATTTGGCAGCCTCTTGGTATGAAAATGCCCCCCCTCTTTGTTATGAAGTTGATGCCCTTTTTATAAGTCTTTTCCCTAGTCTCTACATGATTGTTGGCCTATGTTTGAGTTGGCATGAGTGTGGGAGCATCTGGTGTCATTTATACCCTATGATGTTGGGGAGAAAACTAGGGATTCATCATGATCATGTTAAAAATAGGTTTGATGTCCTTGTCTCCATATCATTTTGATTCATTTGTTTTCCACTAGGAGCAACCCAAAGCAACCTAAAGTTGAGGAATCTTACCCATTCTATATCCTGATCCACCCCATGATGTTTTTTGATCCTTGTGATATGATTCAATATTTCTTGGGCTTCCTATTCCTTTCTTTCTTGGGTGGAGGAGGCTGTGAAGTTTTTGGCTTCTCTGGAGGCCAATGGGACCACTACATCTAGCACTCTCCTTTGTTTTCTATTGACCACATAATCATACAGTATGTTGATACATGTCAAGTTGATATATGTTGATTAATTCCCCTTCCTCCTTTCAATATCCTAAGTGACTTGTCCAACTCAAAGTAAGGAGTATAGTTACTATCTTTGATATCTCGAATCAATCTTTTTAGAAGGGATGAGGTGGAAATAGATGGTCGTAGTTGATTTTAAATTTCCATAGGAAAGGGAATAATTTTCTTATTAGGTACATATATCAACCTAGGCAGAGAAATATGGAACATTGAGTTAAATACATCTTTAGGGTGCAACCTCACATTGTCATTCCATGGGTAAGGGAGACCATGGCCGATCATTATGCTCATGTCTATAATGAATAACTGAATGAGACTTTCTAAGTTTGCAGCCCTCTCTTTGGTGATCCAAGTGGCAAGGACTACTAAAATTACTAATACAGGTCTCAATATCCATATATACCAAGGTCCTATCTGTTGGATTTTGTGTAACTTCGGAAGATATTATTCATTGTATTTTATTATACTTTCATTATACTTGTTTGTACCTCCTAAGGGAGATGAAATTTATGTAATCACTTATGTAAACACATGAAAGAATCAATGTAAACCCTAGGGTGCAAAGAAACAAAAGAAAAATATTAAAATTAAATTTATTAATTGCCCCTAGGTGAAGTTGGCCCAGTTAGGGATTTTTCATGTTTGCACTTGTATAAATAAGAGGTAAAGTGCACCTCATTATCTCATTCACTCACTTGACAATTGCGCATCACTTGGGAGAGAGCAGAAATTCGCACAAGTTGGAGAAAGAAGCAGATTTGGGGTTCTAATTGTGGAAGACATTTTCACATTTTCTCTTTTATTATTTGTACTATGATCTCGAGATTATCATCTCTATACGAAGGTTGCTGGGTTTTTCCCAATTGGGTTTCCCAGGATAAATTCTATGTTGTTGTTTTGTGCTTTGTCTTTCTTCTAGTGATCTTGGTTATGCATTTATGTTATTATGCTGTGAATGTATGAAATTTAACATGGTATCAGTGCAGTTCTAGAAGAAGCCATTGTTGGAACCCTGCCGGAATTAGGGTTTCATCTTGTGAAGTCTTCACCCATCATTTTTGAGAAAAAGATCCATAGGAATTTCATTTTTGGCAAGGCTTATCTTTTGGTGAAGATGGAATTCAATTCCGAGAATTTCCAATTTTTGACCTAACTCTATGGCTGTAGTAGAATTAGGGTTTCAATCTTAACTCATTTGTCTCCACAGATTTGGACCAGACCGCCCTCAATTCAACTCTCTTTGGAAAGGCGCATTTATCCGTGGTTTCAGTTTTTCAAATTATCAACTTTCATTTTTGACCTAGGTAGCTCCTGTAGGGTTTCTGAACCAAATATGAAATCAAGATGATTGGTATGAAGGTTGAAGATCGTTTGGAAGGAGCTTCCAACTTTATCTCTTGGAAGTCTAGGGTTCTTCTACTTCTAGAAGAAAATGACCTCTTACTATATGTAAATGAGAAGGTTCCTGAACCAGAAGCCGAAGAGGATAAATCCCGATGGTGGAAGAATGATGCTAAAGCAAGAAGGATACTTGTGGATTCAGTGAGATCACTTGGTCCCACAAATATCAGGAAGAAGAATGCTAGGAAAATGTTCAAGACCATTATGAAGTTGTTTGAACACTCTAGCCTCAATGTATCCATGACTTTGAGAAACCAGCTCTCAAATATGAAGATAACCAAGTCAGAATCCATTGCCTCATACTTTATGAGGATCACAGAACTCAGAGACAAGCTCAACACTAGTGGAGATCCTATTAATGATAAGGAGCTTGTCCTCCACACTCTAAATGATCTTCCACCATCATGGGAGTCCTTTATCCAAAGCATAAGTGGTAGATCCAAACTACCAAAGTTTGACAAGCTTTGGGTAGATTGCTCTCAGGAGGAAACAATGATTGCAACACGTCAAAGACTCCATGGCACTCAACCTGAGGAGAACCAAGCTTTTGCTTCCCATGCCAAGAAAGGTAAGGGAAAAGGGAAGAAGTTCCATAAACACAAGCACCAAGAAAGGAGATCAATTCCCCGCTAAGAACAAAAGAAGAAGAGGGATGTATATCAAGTTCAATGCTATAGGTGCAACAAGTATGGACATTACGCCAGTAGCTGTCGAAGCCAAATCAAAAGGAAGAATGAAGCATCCACTGCTGATGTAGAAGAAGATCATCATCACAAGAAACAAAATAATGAAGATTACATAGACTTTCTGTTCATATCAAATTTATCAGGTTCTATTCCCACCACTAGTGACACTTGGCTCATAGATAGTGGTGCATTTAGACACATGACAGGTTATAAAGAGAATATTTCAGAATTAGTTGAGAAAGATTCACATCTTCGTGTTGTAATTGGAGATGATGCAAATTACACTGTGAATGGATCTAGAGCCACCACCCTTCAACTAAAATCAAATGACACATTACGTCTGAGTGATGTGCTCTATGTACCTGGAATGAAAATAAATCTTGTCTCCATCTCAACCTTGGAGGACAAGGGATATAAAGTAGCTTTCTTAGAAGGGAAAGTCCTCGCTTGGCACAAGAACTCAAGCATGGGCACAACCAAATTTATTGGCATAAAGAGAAGAGAGATTGTATAGACTAAAACACTTCACCAGTCCAATCCCTAATACATGATGCTACAAGTATGGGCGAGTTATGGCACAAAAGGTTAGATGATCTGAACTATTGAGCTCTCCCAGTTTTGAAGAATATTGTAATAGGTTTTCCAGGGCTCTAGGTAGACCATGATGGGACATGTAGAGGATGTGCACTTGGCAAGAATGCCAAGAAATATTTTCCAGATAGAGAGAGTAGATCCAAAGGAATTTTGGATTTGGTACACTCTGACTTGTGCAGGCCAATGACAGTTGTGTCATTGGGTGGATATCATTACTATATCACATTTATTGATGATTACTCACGGAGACTTGGATATACTTTCTCAAGTCAAAAGAATCCGAGGAAGTGCTCAGCAAGTTCAAAGAGTTTAAAGCACAAGTTGAGAATCTGTCAGGAAAGAGGATCAAGATTTTGAGATTCGATAATGGTGGAGAATATACCTCTACAGAATTCAATGATTTATATAAGGAAGCAGGAATTAAGAGGGAGCTCAAAGTTCCCTACAACCCTCAACAAAATGGGGTTGCAGAAAGAAAGAATCATACAATTGTGGAGGCAGCCAAAGCTATGATACATGACCAGAGTCTTCAAATGTTCTTGTGAGCAGAAGCATCTAGAACCGCTGTATATGTACATAATAGATGTCCACATAAGATATTGAAGAATGTGACTCCGGAAGAAGCGTTCACAGGTGTGAAACCAGAAGTGGGCCATCTCCGGATCTTTGGATGTCCAGTCTACATACATGTGCCCAAGGAGAAAAGATCAAAATTAGAACGTATCCCTCCTTGAGAAGGAAATATGACATTGAGATGCTTTCCCTACTTTGCCCAGGTGCCTCTGCAGTCCAGTTACTCAGCCAGATATGGGAGAAATCCCATAGGAATATGAGTAGGACAACCAACAGTTAGCTGGGCTCACCCAGGTACCTTCTGCAATCTAGTTACTCAGCCATATATGGGAGAAATCCCATAGGCAGATGAGTAGGACAGTCAACAGTTGGTCGGGTTCACACAGGTGCCTATGCAGTCCAGTTACTCAGCCAGATATGGGAGAAATCCCATAGGCAAATGAGTAGGACAGTCAACAAATGGTCGTGTGGTTGCATAGGTGCCTCTACAGTCCAAGTACTAAGCCAGATATGGGAGAAATCCCATAGGCAGATGATTCAGATAGTTAGTAGATGGCCATGCCCTTTTGATCGTCTGAGATCTCAACCAGGTATAGGAAGACCCCATCGGCAGATGAGACGGATAGGTAGCAAATTGTATAGAAAATATGGTACAGCTGATAATCTCAGATATCCAAGATTGAGTGATTCTCTTGGATCCAGGATTGAGTGATTCTCCTGGACTCACCGAAGGACTGGTGAAGATAATGCACTGAGACTGTGTGGACAACCTTCAGTATGTATTGAGATGATGGAGATAGCATGGATGTACAAGATGAAACCCATATGATCATGACGTAGATGAAGACCGAAGAATACCTTCCTCGTTGAGAGGGAGTGTTGGATTTTGTGCAACTTCGGAATATATTATTCATTGTATTTTATTGTACTTTCATTGTACTTGTTTGTACCTCCTAAGGGATATGAAATTTATGTAATCACTTATGTAAACACATGAAAGAATCAATGTAAACCTTGGGGTGCAAAGAAAAAAAAGAAAAATATTAAAATTAAATTTATTAATTGCCCCTAGGTGAAGTCGGCCCAGTTAGGGATTTTTCATGTTTGCACTTGTATAAATAAGAGGTAAAGTGCACCTCATTATCTCATTCACTCACTTGAAAATTGCGCATCACTTGGGAGAGAGCAGAAATTCGCACAAGCTGGTGAAGGAAGCAAATTTGGGGTTTCTACTTGTGGAATACATTTTCACATTTTCTCTTTTATTATTTGTACTCTGATCTCGGGATTATCATCTCTATACAAAGGTTGCTGGGTTTTTCCCAATTGGGTTTCCCAGGATAAACTCTGTGTTGTTGTTTTGTGCTTTGTCTTTCTTCTAGTGATCTTGGTTATGCATTTATGTTATTATGCTATGAATGTATGAAATTTAACACTATTAATGTTTCTAAGTAAAGCCATATTTTTTGTGAAGAGTGCATTGATGACTCCCCTTTCCACTTTGGCAATCTTATACTTGTGATGTATATCATTTTCATTATTGTTGAGGTACTTAACAACCTCTTTATACAAAATATCAAATTCTAAATAAAATTGAAGTCAATTCCTTATTGAGGGGAGATCATTAGAAATGTATCCCCAAATAGAATTCTTGATTTCCCTGAGAGTTGTTGTCATTCTTGCTTCATTGAGGGCCTCCTCACGTCTTATTTCCATGTTTCTATCTCTTCTTTGAGCCTACAATCTATTTCTTGTGATCATGTAGTTTTTCTCAGCATCATCTAATTTCCCCCCTTGTTTATTTAGCTTTTCTTTTCATTTTTAAGCTAAATCTTCTACGGAAATACTTTCATTGCATTGTTTCCTGCCTTTGTTTTCCATTCTGAAAGTTCACAAGTTGGTTGTTCAATTCTTTGTTCCAGCTGTGATGTTGAACTAGTGGAGGCAAATGGTTGATTGCTTGAAGATGCTAATGCCCTTTGTTTGTGAGCTTCATTAATCCCATATCTAAGGGAACTTATCAAGGCATTGTATTCATCTAGTTGAGGACTTAACTCTTCTATTATATATTTTCAAGCCTCTACATCAACAATTATGTATTCCATTACTTTGTTATATGTCGGTAGAGGAATTTTCCCTTCTCAAGAAATCTATCTCATCAACTAGTTTATGCTACTCATACCACATTTGTTGTGTGATAGGGAGAGCCTAAGATATCCTAGAGATCTCTAGAGTTTTTATTTTCTCATATTTTTTCTCTTAGAAGAGCAATGACTTCCATTGACTCCTTTTTTCCTTTTCCTGCTGATAGCAAGCTAGTCTACAACCAGTCTTTTTCTAGTTCCAATGCCTTTACTCTGGAGCTTAAAAATTGATATTTGATGGTAATGACATCCAACTGTTTTTTATAACTATCACTAGAGGAAGATGCTTTAATGTACTTACAATACAATATATTTCTAAACCCTTTGGCAATAAAAACATTGTCTTCAGGAAAGATGTATGCTGTGTCAAAAGTAACCATAAGAGCTATCCAATAATGTGGATGCATTTCCTTGTATGTTTTCTACACTAAGTGTTCCAATGTAGTCACAACAAATTGTCTTGTGGCTAGATCATATTTAGGTAGAAACCTTGATTGTGCTTGGGCTTCTATCGTCTCAGTGTCAAGAATGTATTTATGGGTTTCTACCCTTCTGCTTTGTTCCTCCCATAGTATCTCCAATGGGAAACAAATATCCATGGGTTGAATCACATGAGCCCATGAGATCTAGTGCCATGCCTCTTGAGAAGAGCTTGTAGAGGGTGTGCTAGCATCCCCCCAAAAAGCTACAGCAGAAAATTTTTAGACAAATTAAAAGGATAGGGAGAGGGTACTGTATGAGGAGTAGAATCCTCCTCTTGTTGAGCACTACTGGGTTCAATGTTGATGTATATGTAACTTCGGAATGTATTTCATCTATGTATTTCATATATATTTATTGTATCCTTATAAGAGATGTGTTATTCCTCTATAAGGAAGTGTTGTCATGTGGATTGACAAGTGTTGCAAGTGTGTGTACTTGCTGATGCGTTATTAGACCACCATGTGTGGGGTCGGCCCTAAAATATATATTATATTGTGGATGTATCTAGATAGACAAGTCGGCCCCATAAGGTCACTGGGAAAACAGGTTAAGTATAAATAGAGATCAGGAGATCTCTATTTGGATCATTCGGAAAGTTATATCTCTCTCACTCAGAAAGTCATGCACTAGTGAGGAGGATCATTTGCTACTAGGAGACTATCTCAAGTGTATTTTGGTTGTACTTTGGTTGAGCCATTGCTCTCTCTATGTCTGAGGAAGTTGTGGGGTTTTTCACCTTAGGGTTTTCCCCACGGAAACTCTGTGTCTCTTGTCTCTCATGCTTTTGATTCTTGTGGTGCTTGTCATGCTTATTGTGATTGTTATGCATTGATATACTGTATATGTTATTCTCTCAGTAAAGATCCAAGAGTATTGTGAATTAATGCTCAAAATTTAACATGGTATCAGAGCTAACCTAAGAAGAAGACATTTTGCAGTGACAAAAACTTGAGTTTCTTGTTTATTGGGTTTCTCTCCACAGGTTTTGGAAAAGTAGTATAGTAGATTGACTCTACTCATCAAGTAGAATCTATCTGTCCAATCAGAATTCAATTCTGAGCATTTTCAGATTTGGCCCTAAAAATTAGGGTTTCCACAAAAATAGGAATTTCTGAAATCTGAAGACATAGCTAGAAGCCCCTTGCAAAAATCGAAGTTTGGAGATTTGGATCGAGATTTTTGGCTGGGTAGATCTCTGGGAAAGTCAAACCCTAATTCAGGGCTCTCCCAAGTGAACCCGAGAGGACAAAAAGGCAAATCTGAAGGATAAAGCTTTGCTGATCTCAAATTCTGAATACACCAGGTTGATCAGCTCATCAAGGCGCATCTTTCTATCCTTTCAGAAAGTTGAAATTCACATTTTAAATTTTTAGGGTTTTTCCGACAAACCCTAATCCGGGACCAAATCCAGTTTTCAGCATTTCAAGTGGTAAGACCTAAATATTTTCTATTTCCATTTGAAGTACTCTTTAAGATGTCTCACCACACCAAGCTTGAGGATAAGCTTGAAGGGGCTGATAACTTCCGAGCTTGGAAGTATAGGATTGGGATAATCCTGGAAGAGAATGAGTTGGACTCATATATAAAAGAAGACATCCCTATCCCAGAGGATGAAGAGGCTAAGGTATTGTATAAGAAGAACTTGGTCAAGGCAAAGAGAATCATTGCTAATTCTATCAAAGACCATCTCATACCCCATGTGTCTTCTCTAAAGACACCCAAGGCTATGTTTGACTCTTTGACCAAGCTATTTGAAGGAAAGAACATAAATTGGAAGCTGACCATGCAGAATCAATTGAAAGGGGTCAAGGTGTCGAATGGAGAAACCATTCAATCCTATTTCTCCAAGGTCTCTCAGATCAAGGAACAACTTGAAGTTGTAGATGAAATGGTGGAGAATGGTGAAATTGTTATGACTACTTTGAATGGCCTACCTAGGTCATGGGACTCTTTTATCCAGGGGATCTGTGCCAGAAAGAAATTAATCTCCTTCAACAGATTGTGGGAGGAATGTTCTCAAGAAGAAGCAAGGCTTGTGGCAAGAGAAGAGAAGATGGGAAATGAAGATCAAGCTCTCACAACTCACACTAAGAAGGGAAAGTTCAAGAGGGAGCCATCCCATCACAAGAAGAAATCTTCTCACCATTTTCACAAAGACAAGAAAGATCTAAGGTGTTTCACTTGTAATGAGAAGGGTCACTTTGCTTCAGAATGTCCTAAGAACAAAAGGGACAACCACAACAACAACAACTCCAGCAAGAAGAAGAAGGGTAACAAAAGAAGGTACCATGCTCATGCTGCCGAAGATGATGAACCTCCAAAGAAGAAGGCCAGGGCAGAAAGTGATGATAGTAATGATGACTCATCAAGTGAAGAAGAGTATGTTCTAATCTCTTCTCTCACAGGTACTATCTCCCATGGTTGTAAATATTGGTTAATTGACAGTGGGGCTTCCAAAAACATGTCTGGGTTTAAAGAATCCTTTGTAAATCTGTCTGAACATGAATCACCCCATAAAGTGAAACTTGGGGATGATTATCAATATCCCATCAAAGGAAGTGGTGAATCCTCCTACAACCTAGATTTTAGAAAATCTTTGAATATGAAAGAAGTCCTTTATGTACCTGGGATCAAGAAGAACTTACTCTCCATCTCTGCATTGGATGCAAAAGGTATGAGGGTTGCATTTGTGGATGGCCAAGTCCTAATGTGGCCAAAGGGAAAGACCATAGATGATGCAGTGGTGATTGGAGAGCAAGAGGGAGGTTTGTATAAATTGAAAGGACAACCTGAACATGCCATAATGACAAAGATTCATCCATATTCATGGATCACATAGAGGTATGTATAATTTTTTTTTGCAAAAGTTAACTAATGAATTATGCAGGTCATTGAAGAAAACAAGAACACATTGCTAGACATAACTAACAAATATGGTGACCAGGTATGTGTTTCTTATATCATAGGATCTTTTATATAAGTATGCATGACATGATTGATGATGTTTATTCATGAAGTCATAGGTTTGAATAATCATGGGAATATGCATATTACGTGTCTTACCTTATTTAATGTTATGACTAACCAGAAGAGTCATAGGTTTGAGTAATCACAGGTTTAGACATGTTATGACTAACCATAAGAGTCCTATATAAACCTTGAATGCTAATGCTTATTATTTCTGTTTGAAATGTTCATGACTATACATGCTTGAGATTATTGTGTTTTGATAATATTAAGATTATACTAATGAATGTTTGATTATGTATGAGACCTCGAGGATAACACAATGATGATACTAACAAGCATGCATAGGGATCGCGAATGAATATAAGTTCAAGAACAAGTAATCCAGGAAGCAAAGATCAAGAGGGAGTACACTCCAGTGGCTTCTGCAAGGATGCAGATATTCAGAGGGAGTTGACCATCTCTTTACATTCCACAACAGAAAGGTGTAGAAGAAGCTACTTCAGATTAGGACTCCAGTAGCTCCTGCAAGGAAGCAAAGACTCAGAGGGAGTCCACCCAACAAACAAACAAGATAAGTATTTTAATTATCATTTCTTGCATATTTGTTTGTTTAAATAAAATTGTTCAATGATGTATATGCTCATGTTCCTAGACTTAGGATATGTATTGTGCATATTAGAATGATTGCATTAATGAACAGTATACTACTAATATGCATGTGTTGGGTAAGTGGCCTATGGCACTGTACAACATTCCATTGCTACTTATCTAGAATGAAACCTCTTTGCTGACATGTTGAGAGTAGTGCAAACTCTTAACAATGTTCTGGTAGAGACTGGAAGACATCTAGAAAGTTATGGAACATGGATAAATGTTGTATTGAAGCATTGGCTTAAACAATTGCATGACTGTATGACATATTTCTTTATGTGAAATAATTTGTTCTGAAAATTATGAGATGTTTCTAATCATGCAATTTAACTTGTTTTGTAGGAAAGACCGTATACCTTCACCAGAAAAGAAGGATTACAACATTTGTTCAAGCAACAAAATTATCTATTGAAGATATTGAAGTTCCCAGGATATGGAAAGAATGCCATGATCCGTCGATCATGAAGAACGATGTTTGGGATGCGGTCCCAAGAGCTGAAGGGAAGTCTATTGTGACTTCCAAATGGAACTATCAGATCAAGCATTCTGCAGATGGTAGCATAGAGAAATATAAAAGTGATGAAATAGAAGATACACCAGATGGATTTCAAGACAGCTGTCTTGAATGGTGTAGTCATATATGTGTGCAAAACTTGGTAGGATAGACAGCTTTCTGTCTAGTTTGGGCTTAACTGAGAGTAAAGCAGATTCCAACCTTTACTACAAGGTTGAGGAAGGGAATCCTGTGATTCTACTCCTATATGTGGATGACTTATTTGTAACAGGAGATGACAAGATTGATTGCAGATACAAAGAGGAAGCTTGCTGTCGAGTTCGATTTGAAAGATTTGGGAATGATGCATTATTTCCTAGGTATGGAGGTGTGGCAGAGTTCATATGGGATCTTCCTTGGACAAGGGAAGTATACTGTAGATATCCTGAAGAGGTTCGGGATGATGGATTGAAAAGCCATGGTCACACCTATGGCATCGAACTTGAAGCTTCTATGTGATGCTTCATCTGAGCCAGTTGATATTTCTATGTATCGTCAGATGATTGGGTCCTTGATGTACTTGACGAACACGAGACCAGATATTTGCTTTGCTGTGAACACATTGAGTCAATTCCTGACAGATCCGAGGAGTGTTCACCTGGTTGCTGTAAAGCATGTTCTGAGGTACCTGAAGGGTACAGTGGATTATGGGCTCAAGTATGAAGCGAATCAAAAGTTTAACCTGCAGGGTTATGTTGATTCAGATTAAGTAGGCAGTGCTGCAGATAGGAAGAGCACATCTGGGTGCTGCTTCAGCATGGGATCAGGTGTGATCTCTTGGTTTAGCAGGAAGCAGTCATGCGTAGCACTGAGTACAGCTAAGGCAGAGTATGTTGCAGCCTGTTCATCTAGTTGTGAGGCAGTATGGATACGGAAGCTACTGTCTGAGTTATTTGATCTCCCATTGGATGCTACTGGTATATTCTGCGATAACCAGAGTTGTGTGAAGCTGTCTGAGAACCCAGTGTTTCATGACAGGTCGAAACACATAGAGATCAAATATCACTATATCAGGGATATGGTGCAGAGAGGAGCCATGAAGCTCCTGTATGTTGCGACGGACGAGCAGATTGCAGATGTGATGACGAAGCCACTAGCCAGGGTGAAGTTCGAGTACTTCAGGGAGAGGCTTAGTGTTCTTCAGATCGACGACACTTCAAGGAAGAAGTGATGGACACATTTGCTGAAGCCATTCCAAGCATGTTGGAAGGAGGATCCTTCACATGGATGTGGATGTAAGCGTTGGATGATGAGTATCAGGACGATGCTCCAGTTACTGCTCTGTATATGCATCATGTTGGATGCTGGATATGATCAGTTGGATCATTTATATTTGTATGTATGTACGCGTCGTGTTGATGCTGGATATGATCAGTTGGATCATTTATATTTATATGTATGTACGCATCGTGTTGATGCTGGATATGATCAGTTGGATCATTTATGTATGTATGCATCATGTTGGATGCTGGATATGATCAGTTGGATCATTTGTATGTATTTTGTATATGCATCATGTTGGATGCTTGGACCATGTATCTGTATATGTATCAGGTGGATACATTGTATGATCAGGTAGATCATGTATGTTGATATGTATCAGGTATGATCAGGTGGATCATGTATTTGTATTTGTATCAGGTGGATACATTGTATGATTAGGATGATCATGATGATGAGCTTCAGGATGTTGCTCTAGATGATATGTACCAGGATGGTACAGTGATGATGATCAGTATGATCATGGGCATCAGGATGATGCCTCGTGCGATGATGATCCGTTGGATCATGAGTATCAGTTTGATACTTGGAGGTCAGAGATGATATGTGGCAGGTTGTGCAAATAGCATGTAATCAGTCCTGGGAGATCTTGCCGGTCATGCTGCGGCACATAAATGTTCCTGGGGTACTCTTTCCAGTATTGCTATGTAGTATGTAATCAGTCCTCAGATATCCAATAGGTTGAGATGTGTGCTCGTAATCAGTCCTAGGATGAGGTATTACTACGGATACATGTAATCAGTCCTGGAGATCCAAGAGGTTGAGCTGTGTGCTCATAATTAGTCTTGGGATGCTCTTTAAAGATCTTGCTAGTCATGCTGCGGCACATAAATGTTCCTGGGATGCTCTTTAAAGGTTTTGTCTATCCACATGTAATCAGTCCTAGAGATCCGAGAGGTTGAGTTGTGTGCTCATAATAAGTCCTGGGATGCTCTTTAGAGATCTTGTCGATCGTGCTGCGGCACATAAATGTTCCTGGGATTCTATTTAAAGGTATTGTGGAGGAGATGCATGTAATCAGTCCTGGGAGATCTTGCTAGTCGTGCTTATGCACATAAATGTTCCCGGGATACTCTTTCTGGTATTGCATCCGCACATAAAATTCGTCCTGATAGGCCACCTCTATCAGACCGTTTGCACAGATGATGAAGACCTGCAGGTGGTGGGCCTACATCCAGTATGAAAAAGGACTGGCTCTGTAGAACTTCCTATGACGAGTAGAGTCAGAGATTGGTTGAGATAGCAGCAGCAGTGACGATGATGATGACGATGCATCGATGATGATGATCCCGAGAAGAAGACTTGTCTAGCAGATCTGTGTCGAGAAATACCTTCCTAGTTAAGAGGGAGTGTTGATGTATATGTAACTTCGGAATGTATTTCATCTATGTATTTCATATATATTTATTGTATCCTTATAAGAGATGTGTTATTCCTCTATAAGGAAGTGTCGTCATGTGGATTGACAAGTGTTGCAAGTGTATGTACTTGCCGATGCGTTATTAGACCACCATGTGTGGGGTCGGACCTAAAATATATATTATATTGTGGATGTATCTAGATAGACAAGTCAGCCCCATAAGGTCACTGGGCAAACAGCTTAAGTATAAATAGAGATCAGGAGATCTCTATTTGGATCATTCGGAAAGTTATATCTCTCTCACTCAGAAAGTGGCACACTAGTGAGGAGGAGGATCATCTGCTACTAGGAGACTATCTCAAGTGTATTTTGGTTGTACTTTGGTTGAGCCATTGCTCTCTCTATGTTTGAGGAAGTTGTGGGGTTTTTCACCTTAGGGTTTTCCCCACGGAAACTCTGTGTCTCTTATCTCTCATGCTTTTGATTCTTGTGGTGCTTGTCATGCTTATTGTGATTGTTATGCATTGATATACTGTATATGTTATTCTCTTAGTAAAGATCCAAGAGTATTGTGAATTAATGCTCAAAATTTAACATTCAGGGGCTTCTTTCTCTACACTTTTGGACATTGGTGGGGTATCTTGCCCCATTTATTCGAGTGACCCTTGGTTGGGGAAACTCATTTTGTCCTTTTTATGCTCAGGTTCTTCCTTAACCTATTTCTCCTCGACCTTTTCCTTATCAACTTTTCTCATGGAAATGATATGTATCCTATATTCTTAACAGCTCTAGTAGTATCTAACAAATAATTTTCTTTCAATTGAATGGAGGGGACTCTCTCTTCCTCTTCATAAGTACATTTTCCCAAAATATCTTCCCTTTATAGGGGTTGTTGTTCAATGGTAGATTTCTCCCCACTAGTTGTGAGAATGGACATTTCTTGATTCAAACTAGGGGGGAATATTCATGTGCTTGAGGATTTCCTATTATGGTCTACAACAAGGAATGGATCTATTCAACTATTGACCCCCATTGTTGAGAAATACGGGTAGGGGGGAAATATTGAGAGCATGTCATCTTTTTTAGATAGGGGCATACTTGGATCTACTCCCAATCCTAATACCCTTGACCTTCTTTTCAAATTGAGGGTCTTTGTTATTCCTTGGACTTCCCTTCCTAATTATTTGTATTTTGAAAATCCAATAGCCCACATTATGGGAAGGGCCTTGGGATAAAGAAATGAATCTTTTGGCTATGGGGTATTTTTTTCTTTGAAGTGTCTATTGGTCCCTTGCTCGAGCTTCTCTACCAATTCCTTCAAGCGTGTGGTATCCCCTATTGGTTCCCTCATGATTCCTCCATATTCATCATCACCATCATCATGGAGGTCATCATATATATTGAAAAATTATTTATCCTGAGGAATGCTTTGGAGAGGGGCATCTTCTCCTCCTCGATCATCCTCTTCTTTTATGCTTTGGAGATCATCCTCGATCATGCTCTTCTTTTATGCTTATTGAATCCTTCCTAATCTATGTCAATGTACGTGTAGTCAGGGGGATCTCATAAATCCATATATTCATCAGTTACCAAGGCCCTTTTAGGTCTGTAGAAGGTATAATAGGCAAGGACCTCTTGTAGTTTAGGAAGAGGATGTGGGAGGGATGGCCCACCACTTTTAGGGATTATATTCACTTTTTAAGACAACCTCTACTTCCTCATATGTCTCCTTATTTTCCAATTTATAGACCTCAAGCCTAGCCTCATGATATTGGATATTTGACAGCTATATATCCAGATCTGCTATCACTAGTCCAGCTGGTACTAGGTTACAGTATACTTATTGACAACTGGTACTTGTCCTCCCAAGCTAGATAAGTCACAAAGGAGATCCCTGAAACTCAAGGATTCTAGATATTATGATGTAGGGATGTGGTTACATTAGAGAAAACCCATAGGAACCTTACTTAAGTGCATGTTCGAAGAAGAAGCCAAAACCCTTATTAAAGACATGCATCAGAGAATATGTGGACGTTATTTTTATGCCATAGCTACAACACATATGATTCTCAGTTTTGGGTACTACTGACCACTATGTTTCCAGATGTCCATAAATTTGTTAGAGTAGGTGTATCCTATTAGACCTTTGCTAGGAGACATAAGATGCTATCCGTTCCCCTAAAACCAATCTAGGTTGAGTCCCCTTTCCAATAATGAAGTGTATACTTCATTGGAGAAATCCAGCCCCATCTAGTGGACAACATAGGTGGATCTTGATGGAAACATAATATTTTAGCAAATGGATAGAATTTGTCCCTACCAAACATGCTACAGACCTGGTATTCATTAGGTTCATAGAGGAGAACATCCTTCCTAGATTTGGATACCCCAAGAAAATAATATCTAACAATGCCAAAGCCTTAAGCTCAATCAAAATGGCCTTTTTCTGCTAATGGTATAACATCATCCTCAGTCATTGTCCCAACTACTACCCTCAAGCAAATTCCCAAGCAAATTATTCAAATAAAAACCTCAGGAAGATGATAAAGAAGACCCTATAAGATAATAATAAATCATGGGACTCACAGATTAGGTATGCTCTATGGGTAGATATGATTTCCACCAAAATATCTAGAGGGAAAATACATTTTCAGCTGCTGTAGGGCCTTGAAGTGGTCTTACCAATCCATTTAGAACTACTAGCAATGAAGATATTGTAAGACCTAGTGGTGGAGCCTAATAAGATGAAAAGAGGGATAAACCAACTAGTGTAGGTCTAGGAATAAAGGAGTCATGTGTATCAAGGCTTTGAAAAATATCAAAATAAGATGAATACCTTGTTTGGTAAAAAGGACATGTCTAGGTATTTCATTCAGGCATGAATACCTTGGAAAACTTGGGAAGTTTGACAGCCTATAGGTAGTCCCTTTCATCATTAAGGAAAAGTGTGGGTTGTCATCTAATGCTTTCCATCTGTGAAACCTAGAAGTGTAACGCTTGGATTATCCTGTAAATGGCAAGTATCTTAAACCCCTTTTCTCACCTTGATACAACTGATAAAGCACCCCCGTACCATATTTTCCCCCTTTTCATGTACAATGCACCTTCTTTTTCAAATCCCAAGCATATGATATTAGTCATAAGTCCCAAGCATATGATATTAGTCATAAGCTATGTCGAGCAAATTTCCCCTAAGGCTGCAATCGACATTTTGTAAGAAATCCATAAAGACATTTTTTGACTCCGTAACCCAATGGAAAATACCCACTAATTTGCTTCACCTAAGATTCTCCCTAGATTATTGGTCCCTCATAGGGAGGAACCATCCCAGAGAAGGATCCTATGTTGTCCCCTAGAATAAATGGATCACTATTCACCTAGATTGCCCATACTTCCCTCCCCTAATGTGTATGAAAACCAAGATTAATAACATAGTGAGGGAGCAACATATATTCAAGGTTGAAACATTAAGCATTAAGGGTTGACTGCATCCTCAAAGAGAAAGGAGAAAAAAATGGTAGGCATTCACTTGAGCTTGCCTGGTCAAAGAATAACATGTGGAATTTCCCTACAAATAGTTCATATCACCCTGATAGATTGAGTCATTAGATCAAAATCATCCATGCATGGTAACAATCTTGAAGGATAATGAATAAATGATTCTCCATGAATGGTGTGAGATGTCACATGCAACTCTCATCACATGATCTCTGTCGTTCACGCAAAATTACATGTTTGAAAGGTAACGAGGGGTGGTCCCTTGCAAAGGGTGTAATATCTCATGAACAAATTCCATCACATGATATCCCCCATTTGTGCAAAGGTGCCTACTCGAGAGGTAACAAATGTTTCCCCTTGTGAATGATATGAGATTAATCGAGAAAATCTCATCGAGCGATCTCAGTCATTTGTGTACAAAGACGCGGCATAGGGGTAAGAAAGGGGGGTTCCCTACAGATGATTTGAGATATTATGTGCAAGTTCTATTGTATAATATCAACCATTTGTGCAAAGGCGAACTAATCGGGACCTGAGGTAAGTAATACCCCCACCAATGGTTAAGCGTGAATCTAGAAAAGTGGGTTGCCCAATCACATCCATTTGTGCAAGGGGAGGGATAACCACCATTCACTTGTGTGGCCCTTATTCCAATGGTATATATCTCATCCTTGTTCAAGATTAAGGGCCTAGGATCTTTGCTGAGATTTAAAGAAATATGGGAGATTCCTTGGAAGCCATCTTTCCACCTAGAAGTGAATCTCATAGGGGACTTACATGCCAATGGAACAACACAAGGTGTAGGCCCAACCTTGTAATCTCTTGACAACAAATAAGAATTCATCACATGTCCCTCCAACTCAAACAAAATACATTGGAACCACCTTACGACAACCCCTAAATGCCACTTAATGATGGGATATACAACCACAACGAAAATCTTCACCCATTTAATACCATGAATGTTCATTTTCCCACATTATTTCAAACTTAGTCAACTAAGTGAACTTACAAAGTGCCTCTCCTACGAAAGAATGTTCAAAATCAACCAAGCAACCTCAATTGAACGAAGAATCATTTCAAATCCATTCTAACAACATCACCACTACTTCTAGTTGCTTGATTACTAGGTAAGTCTTTCAAAAGCTTGGCCTGGCTGATTTCTTATAAGAAAGATATGAATTTACATGCTTTTCCTCCCCTTGTGTCAATTTTAGTATCCTATCTTTGCATAAGATCTATGCAACCATGCCTAAAGCTTCTAAAGTCACCTCCAGGAGTTCCTCTTCTCGCTCAGCTAGCACCTACTCTGACACCAGTGATATGTCCTCTTCCCAAATCCCCCATTTCATTGATGAATTCAACTGTATTGCCACCTCTCACATGACTAGTTCCTCTTGGAAACAACTAATAGGAGCTTCCTATGGGAGATTAATTTCAAAATAATCACCTAACACTCTTTGGGAATCATGCTTGACTCAACACCTTGTTCCTGACACTTTCCCATTCCCTGAATTTGTGGAGATATGCATCTAGAACGTTCAACCTGCTCCTATATGGTTACAATTATAGATGACCAAAATGTACTAATTCACTTGAATGCCCTATCCCTCATGCAAATGTTGGGCACTTCCCTAGGTAATGTCTCCCTATCACATGAGGCCAAAGCATATAGATAAAAGAATCTGAACCAGGAAAATAGAGACAAAATATTTTTGAGGTTGAAATATATCTAGGGTCAGAATGAGGTTCCCTTCACCCCCTAGAGAATCAAGAGTTTTAACCTTGAGCATAGGATTGTATATCTATGTTTACTTTAACCTCGGGGAGAGTGTTTGCTGAGTAAATTGATGAAGGACTGGTAACTATAGTGAGTACATAGAATACACACAACATTACTGAATTTAGATATGTCGAGGCCATATCCATCAGCATGAGGTCTCAATTAGCCAACATTTCAACCATAGAGGTTTTTAGGTACCCCTTGTAATTAATATATTTGTTCATACTTTAGCAGGGACACCACCTAGCGGCCTTAAATTTACAATGGATTGTAGGAGGACAACCCACTAGGGTTTTTGACTGGATGCCATGAGAAAGTAAGAGAGAACCTATAGTATCTTTCTTAAAATTTGTATCAAAATTTATGTACAACGTTGATTTTATTTTCATGGGGAAGGCACTAGAAATAATGCCAGTTGAGATCGGATCCCACCTTCAACTAGGAGAATTAATCAAGAGGGGAGACTAGCTCCTGGGGGTATATTACCAAGTGATAAAGTTATATGAGACAAAATCAACCCCCTATAGATTCTCTAAGTTGATCTTGACCCCTAGGTTTTTTGTGCTATAATATGTCAAGAAAATGGATGAAGTGGATGAAGTCCAATTGCCGAAAGCTAAGAAGAAAGGTAGGTTATCCTTTCCCATTGTTTTTGTACTCGGGGAAGGAAACAAATGGGTAGGGATCATGCTCACATGACATTGGGTCGATTCCCATATGATACCACTATAACCCTAGGTGCACCCACACAACCTGCTAGCATGGGGCATGGGTAAGTCGAGGTTTGAACTTGTGACATCGCAAGGAGTGCCTTAACAATACACAATATAGCTAGTCGGTCTACACCCGTGCGAGCAGACTATCCTTTCCCATTTCCATGGAGGATATGCCATTAACGACAAAAGGGGTGTAAAAAAGCCCTAAAATTATTAAATCAAATTTATCTTCCACGTATAAATCTTGGAGGTATGATCCACACCCATTGATTGGCATGGAAAAATGAAGGAAGACTCCAAACCCACACGACCAAAAAGTTGGGCATGAGATTAGAAAACTAGCTAATAAAGGCATGTACAAGGAGGTGCATGCCACCTTGGAAGGAGAAGTTGATACCAATAAAGTGCTAAGCTAAGATTTCCCACCTCCTTAGCCTAAGTTACCAGAGGTCCCAAGTTATAACGCTTTCTATAGACCTAAAGGTACCCTGGTAACCAAATAAGACATGGTTATGAAGGCTCCTACAAATCATAGGTATGCTAAAGTGAATCAAGAAGGCTTCAACAAACATAACAGAGAATCCTAGTGGAGAATGAGGATGTAACTAAGGAAGGAAGATGCCCTTGTTACCCCCCAAGTTGCACTTGGATGGAATTCCAATTGATCCGCCAAAATATTGAACATTCGCTTGTTCATTTTCAGAAGTTCAGAAGTCCAGTCGGTCATTATGGCCCAATTTTGTTCACACATGCTCCATACCCCTGAGAGGGAATTGTAATAAAATGACATAGCATGATGAATCTTTGTAACAAGCTTGTCCGACTAAGACTTAGCCATTAGTACATTACTCTAGAGTGTCTTTTTACTTGTTAATTATATCTTGCTTTTTAGCGATTTATAATTTTCGAGTTTTTTCACTCAATCCTCCAAAGATGGAGTAATTGTCCTAGTGGTTAGGCTTTGGGGGGTTATTAAATCCTAGTGTCTGTTGTATATTACCATGCTAGTCATTATCTTAGAGTCTTATGGACATGTGTTAAGTCCCCCTTAAGTTTTTTTAATTTTCCGTAAATAAAAAATTTCCTGCAAAACGAGATATTTTAATTGTAAAAGTTGAGTAAGTTATAAAAGTGGTATTAGGAGGCATAATATGCCATGGGGGTGCTCTTTTTACTTTAAGAGTGAAATTAGTGATTTTTAATCACTTAATTTCATTTTCTCTTGCAAAAGTGAAATAAAAGGCAAAATAAATGGGAAAAACCACATCCCGTAAATCAAGGAAACACGTCCGTGACATGTTTGGAGTTGTCGTCAATCTTCTGTAGTGGTGGCAACTTGATGGGTGGTTGAAGGTGAGTTAAGTATTTCTCTAATTTGTGGTTGGGATCCCCAGTTGAGAGGTGGCACATTTCTTGAGGAGAGGCACACTTGATGAAAGAGGCAGGTGCATTTGTGGAGTAGAGGTGGCACATGATGAATAAGGGAGCGACCAACCTCTTGAGAGGTGGTGCCTACAACCTCCAGTTAACTCATAATCTCTCCAAGTTTACTCTTCTCTAACTCAACTGTTCTCAACCACTTGGAAATTCAACCTCATTGGGAAAATTTCCCCTCTTGGGATATAAAAGCAGGCACAACCTCCTTCTTTGGGATGGTTGGAATGTGGAACCTCTGCTTAAGCTCCAAGCTATTTTGTAATACTGTTTATTGAATAGAAAGACTTTGGAGGTCCGTGGTGTGTAGCTTCATTGTGTGTGGATGCATTGTCATGGTATGAGGTAACTGTGTAGCTATTTCACTTTGCTTCTTGTGGTTATCTATCTAGCCATTGGAAAATTGCTATCAATTCATAGGATGAATGATTTGAGTTCATTCATTTATTTATTTTTCTATGATTAGAGATTTAGGATTTGCATGTTATATTCGGTTGTATTGCATGTTATTTTAACCTCTTGTGTAGGAAGTACCAGATTTTATGCCCTCGTGGTAAGTCTTGTTAGTTGTGCAGCTTTCCTATTTTGAAGAGGTGGTTGAGCTAGGCTTCTTCCTCCATTATTTCAGCATTCTCAAGAGGAAATAGTCCCTCCACTTCCCACTAGTAGACTCCATAGATCCGAATATTTCATGCTCAAGATTTTTCTATCTCTCCCTCCATTATATTTTCAATCTTCCATTATATTTTCAATCTTCTTTGGTTACTATATTGTGTGCTTAAACTAAGTAGTTTCCTTTTCAAGAATACCAAAATATATTTGATTTTAAGTATGCATGATTTGTGAAAAGACTAGATCTAGATTCTCTAAAAAGTTTCATTTCCGCGAGTAGATCTAGCGTCTTAATTCGTACTTGTAGCTCATTTACAATTCTATCTTTCAATACTTAAGATTAGAATTTTTTTTTATCTCTTAATCAAATTATTTGGAATCTTTAGTTCCTTTTCCATGGATTTTTTTAATCTTTTCTTGAACATGTAGGAGGATGCTCTGGCGAATTTTTGAAGATCTACGCCATCCCCCCCCACCCTCTCCTTTCTACCTTTCTTAAAAGGAAACTTTCTTCCTTCAAATTGTAAGTTTGTTGGTCCTATTTTGTAAAGGACCACACACACTTCAAAGCTTGTAAATCCATAATAAAATAAGTGGGATACCCATTTCCCAGTCTCCATTCCCCTTGGGGTGATCCACGTCATTTTCGTGGTTTGCATTTTTTTACATTTTTTCGCTTTTATTTGACTAACACATTCATTAAAATTAAACTTTTGTTGGTATCGGACCACAAACCCCTTAGAAATATCAATTTCTTAGTTTATATTAGCTTAGTATTTTCATTTCAGATATGTTTTGCTTAAAGAGTAATGAACTTGGACTTGAGTCCCCCACTATGATCTTATGACCATTGCAGGCTTGACTAATCTTGGTTAACAATAAAAAAGGGATACTTACTGGCTAGTTAATTAGGGAAATTCATTCAATTGTTATTGTTGAAGTTTAGAGCTTGTAGTGAGCTTGGCAAGAAGTCAGGGGGATACTCATTGAGATTCGTTCTCTCCCCGTTGGACATATGACATTGATCTATACACTCACTTTTAGGATAACCTTTTAGTGGGAAAAACCAAGAATAAACCCACTTTAAGAAACTCATCTCAATAAATCTAAAACTGTCAAGAGCATTTGCAAAACTTTCCTCTCAACAATTATCTTTTTATCTTTTAGCACTGGTCCATTTGTTGATTCAGTCATTTGCTTGAAGCTTTCTTTCAATTTGATATTCTTCTAGATTAGAACTACTTTTGTTACTCTTGCTTTAATAAACTCCTAGATTTCATTTTTTGCTATAACTTACTTAGCCTTAGCTTATTTTTATTAGGGACCACCCCCCTTGGCTTCGCTAGGAGTTGGACTAGATAGAGGAGTCGAGTGTTGAGTGACAATGACTCGACTCGAGGCTTACCCCCAAGGATGCACCTACTGTCTTGAATATTTATACCATGTTACCCGAGTTGTGTATCAGGCGACATTATTCTTTGGCGCCGTTGGCAGGGATAAATATTTCTATTCCTGAAATACAACTTTTGGTTTTCCTTTTTGTCTTTACTTTATTTGATGAATCCTTTAGAGTAGATCTTTAATTTTTTCATTTGGCGACTCCACTAACCTTTTTTCATTTTTCTAACAAAGGAAAGAAAAAAAGAAAATTTTGTGAGGGATTGTTATTGCATATTTTTTCTCACACGGCGACTCCATTGAAGGGATAAAACTCTATTTTTCACAATTTTTTGAAGTTTTGTTGTGTGTAGAGATGAGTACATGCGACACATTGAAAATATTTTCTTGATATAATCACCAGAATGGTTTGGTATGAGGTATGAATATAGTACATTATTATGGAGCCCCAAGATGAGGATTTGGGTTGCATAGAAGGATTTTCCCATCTGATTGACTTTAGAGTCATCCCCAAATACCCAAATGAAGATTTTGATTCATATATATATGACTTCACTCCTGCATATCATGGGTATAGGGATCTATTTCATGTTCACATTACATCCTTCATCAAAGTTGTGACATATTTCAATATATTTCATGAAGATGATTTGATCAAGATATTTCAGTGTACTCTCGAGGATTATGCTCTAGACTAGGTCACAGACCTTGGCTTTAGAGAAATCCATTCGATGGAATATTTCTTCAAGAAATTTCTCCATAAGTGGTATATTTAAGAAAACAATTCTAAGATTGAGGAAGTGATTAAATATTTCCTTACCTACATTCCTAAAAGAAATAGTGCACATCTTGATTCAAAAGAAGAAAGCAAGAATGAAAAGAGCATTAAGGATATTGTGGAATAGAAAGAAGCCATTACATAAGATCATGAATAAATTCATGATGAGGTTTGTGATGTGCATATTGACACTCCTTGTTCTCCTCATGGTGATGAAGGTTTGGTAAGTGTATTCCCTTGTAATATTTTTGAAGCCAAGACTTCTAAGGATGATAATCGTGAACATGAAGAGGATATGTATAGCCAAGGGTATGATGCTATTAATGAGGACTCCCCCATATTTGACAAAGATTTGGATGATGATTATTGGACACAAATGGAAAATCCCATTTTTGATATATCCAGAGAAGGGAGTGTTGATTTTGAGACATTTGGACATCTTGATATGGAGGAGGCACATTCAAACTATTCATGTGATCGTTTTCATACACAGACAAGTACTCATGATGCAGACTTGGGGCATTAGTAGACTGAAAAAGCATATTTTATGCAAGCCATGGAGGGTTAGTCTTAGCCTTCATATTCACATGAGGAAGTTTCTTATGATTTGGAGCATCCTGGGGCTTGTTTTATCACATAAAATTTTCATCCAAGAAGCATGGTCCTTTTAGATGAGTGGGATGGGTTTGTTGGCATGCCTCATGATACAAACACGTTTATAAGTCCTATCCAAAGTTGGATAGGGGAAGCTTATGGGGACACTTATTATTCTTGGAAGAAGTTTGATGATATTTTGCATAATTATGATCTCATGTTCAACCCTTTCCATCCCAAATATTCCAACAGGTTTTCATCCGGTAATAAATTTATCCTTGTTTTGGCTAGTAACCAACACAAGGGAAAAACTTTAACATTGGTAAAATGCTAAGGTGGTTGCATTCGGTTTATGATTTTACATAAAGTTTTGTTTCATATCATGCTTAGAGTAGGATCAATAAGCTCCTTTGAATGAGCATTTACTTTTAGCATTTCTTTTCAGTACTTAGAAATAATAGTTTTGATTGTTAGTTAGTTTAATTTTGTTTCCTTTCAAATATTGCAACTAGTATTTCATTGTCGATGGCTCTTATAAGAACACGTGCTACCAAAATTTTTCCTGTCAAGATTTGAATGTTTTTACAGGTAACATATTACAGATTATGGAGTTCTCACATGCTCTCATTTCCTAAAGATCAAGCACACATACCTAAGTAGGATCCAGATGTTACCCCCCAACTTGCACTTGCATGGACTTGTCGTTGAGCCGCCAAAATACTAAGAATTCACTTGTTCATTTTCATAAGTTCAGAATTCCATTCAACCATTATGGCCATGTTTCCTTCATGCATGTTCCATACCCCCACGAGGGAATTGTAATAAAATGATGTAGCATGATGACTCTTTGTAACAAGCTTGGCCTACTAATACTTAGTCATTAGTACATTACTCTAGAGTGTTTTTTTACTAGTTAATTATATCTTGCTTTTTAGTGATTTATAATTTTCAAGTTTTTTCACTCAATCCTCCAAAGCCGGAGTAATTGTCCTAGTGGTTAGGCCTTAGGGGGTTATTAAAACCTAGTTTTGATGTATATTATAACCATGCTATTCATTATCATAGAGGATTATGGACATGTGTTAAGTCCCCCTTAGTTTTTTTTAATTTCCCGTAAATAAAAAATTTCCCACAAAAACGAGATATTTTAATTGTAAAAGTTGAGTAAGTTATAAAAGTGGTACTAGGAGGCACAATATGACGTGGGAGTGCTTGTTTGATCACTCAGAGCACCGACTTTACCCATGTACCCACTTTGAGAGTGAAATTAGTGATTTTTAATCACTTAATTTCATTTTCTCTCAAAAAAGTGAATAAAAGGAAAAATAAATGGGAAAACCAACACCCCATAAATCAGGGAAACATGTTTGGACTTGTTGTCAATATTTTGTGGTGGTGGCGACTTGATGAGCAGTTGAAGGTGAGTTAACTCTTGCTCCAATTTGTGGTTGGGATCCCCAGTTGAGAGGTAGCGCATTTCTTGAGGAGGGCGCACTCGATGAGAGAGGGGGGTGCATTTGTGGAGTAGAGGTGGCACATGATGAAGAGGGTAGTGACCAACCTCTTCAAAGGTAGCTCCTACCACCTCTAGTTAAATCACAATCACTCTGAGTTCACTCTTCTCTAACTCGACTCTTCTCTACCACTTGGAAATTCGCCTTCTTGGGCTATAAAAGCAGGCACAACCTCCTTCATTGGGATGGTTGGAGTGTGGATCCTCTGCTTAAGCTCTGAGCTATTTTGTAATACTATTTTACTGAATATAAATACTTTGGAGGTCCATGGTGTGTATCTTCTTTGGGTGTGGATGTATTGTCATGGTATGAGGTAATTGTGTAGCTGTTTCACTTTGCTTCTTGTGGTTATCTATCTGGCCTTTGAAAAATTGTTATCAATTCATAGGATGAATGATTTGGGTTCATTTAATTTATTTATTTTTCTATGCTTAGAGATTTAGTATTTCCATGTTATATTCGGTTGTATTACATGGTATTCTAACCTCTTGTGTAGGAAGTACCCGATTTGATGCTCTTGTTGCAAGTCTTGCTAGTTGTGCATGTTTCCTAGTCTGAAGAGGTGGTTGAGCTCAACTGCTTCCTCCATTTTTTCAACATTCTCAAGAGGACATAGTCACTCCACTTCCTACCAGTAGACTCCACAGATCCAAATATTTCATTCTTGGGATTTTTCTATCCCTCCCTCCTTCACTATATTTTCAATCTTCTTTGGTTACTATATTGCATGCTTAAACTAAGTAGTTTCCTTTTCAAGAATATCAAAAGCTATTTTATTTTAAGTATGCATGCTTTGTGAAAAGACTAGATCTAGATTCTCTAAAAAGTTTCATTTCCGCGAGTAGATCTAGCTTCCTAATATGTACTTGTAGCTCATTTAAAATTATATCTATCAGTACTTAAGATTATGAAAAAAAATTAGCTCTTAATCAACGTTTGTTTTGTAAGCTAGTACCCACGGAGTTTCAAACCAGTGACCTAACAAAAGGAGTGCCTTAACAGTACACCCATTAACTGTCTATTCTACCTGCAGTGGGTAGCTATTAATTGAATTATTTGGCATCTTTAGTTCCTTTTCCATGGCCTTTTTTTGTCTTTTGTTGAACGGGTAGGAGGAATCTCTAGCGAATTTTTGACGATCTAGGCCATCCGAAAGGGTTCCCCAACCAAGGTTCGGGGGAAGAAATATGAAAAGAGACCCAAAATGGGTCCAAAGGAACAAAGCAATAGATTCTTGAATTTAGCAATGCTCAACAAGAAGAAGATTTTGTTCCTGGGGATATACCCTTTCCCTCTCGTTTCAAATTATCTAACCTTTTTTTGCTACATCTTTTGAAGATGCTACTAGCACACCTACTACCAACTCATCACAAGAAGTAGAGCACCAAGTCCCATGGGAAAATGTAATTCAACCAATGCATACCTATGATCTCTTAGAAATACTCAAAGAAGAACAAAGAAGCCATGAAAGAGTTACAAAAATATATCTCGGGAACTAAAACAATGGATGCTCAAGCACATACCAACCTATTTCCCAGGTATAATCCAACCACTAGGTATTTTATCGTGATTACTCTAGAACCCTTGGTTTAGAATATCTACAAGGAAATGCAACCCCAATACTACATGGACATTCAATAACCTTCCTCATTGTAGTCATCCCACTTGAGGATGATGTTTCTATGGCCCAAGGGTCTAGCAACATTGTCTACAATAAATACTTGAAGACGAATTCCTCCAATGATAATTACAGGAAGCAACTAGAAGCAATCAACATAAATAATTAGTTTTTAAATTCCAAGATCAAAGAACTAGAGGTTGAGAAAGATAGATTACGGGACAACCTCTTATCAATAGGAAGGGGTAAATGGGTAAAGATGAATCACTAGATGTCATCGCCCTGCTTCACTAGATGTCATCGCCCTGCTTAAAGATAAAAATGACATGATAAAATCCCTACAGATATCAAAGATGGATTGTGCTATCACAGTTACACAACAAATGCTATATGAACAATAGAAACTGGCCAATGAGGAAGATTTTATGAGAAGAGAAATTCTTCTCTTTCAACACAAAATCAAGTTTTGGAAGATAGAATTGCTGAATTTGAGGCTAAGAAGGATACAACAAAAGATGTAACTCTTAAACTAGAAGAAGCCAACACCCTTATAATCTCTCTCAAGCATCAAATCACTTAGGCCCAAAAGGGAAGACTCTATCATATTCAAGTATCCAAACCTCTCCATCCACATAGACAGTATCTGTTGACGCAGTGTCTTTCGACAGGGGTTCACTTCGTACTGTCGCCAACAAACTATCGACCTAAAATCCCTTATACACCGGCCTAGAAAGGTGTAACCCTTCCCAGCAACACTTGTGGAGCAAGTGCAATCTCACCTGAGATGGATAAGGGGGCTGCTGGAACCAAGTTTCCGCAATTGTGTAGAGGATATGCACATATTACCTTCGCACTAACCAGAGATTATAACATTCACAACATACTATTAACTTATCATTCGCAGATTTCAGTAATCATTCGGAATAACACATTCAACGTACTTATTCAAATAATTTCTATAACATATTCGCATCATCCAATGTAACCATTCACATAACATAGTTCTCATTCATCATTGCATAATATTAAAGACAAAGATTACACCATAACCGAACATCTCCATTCATTCACCAAACCTGCGGAATAAACCTTGCAGAAACTGTCAATACATCATATCGCGGATACAAACTGAACCCAAAAGATAGCATAATCATCCAAAACTTCGATGCCCTTAGGCTTACAATCCTACTCTATTTATATGCTTTTAGCTTATTACAAAATGGTCCACATGACCGACTCAACTAATCTAACAATTCTTATGCTTCCGCGAATTCCATGAAGGGTCCTTCCACAGAATGACCCTTTCGCACCTGTCGGCTTCCGCACTTCCTGCAGATCTATCCCATGCCAACATGCCCCCAACACAAACTTGTGGCTCGTCCTGAGCCACATTAGCTGGACACTGCTGGTCTGTACCCATGCTTCACTGTGTTCTATTTCCGAAGCTGTTCTTGTAGTCTGGAGCTTGTTGTTGTGTACTTCTCATCTTCATTCATCTATCTCTGGTTCGCTATCATGTACTTCTTGAACTCATCCTCTAGTCTTTGGAAACCTTCATCGTCTACCTCTTTGGAGTCTGTTGGTTCGCTCCATGTTTGTTCCAGATTGGAGAGAAAGTCATCGATGTCACCAAGGTGGGAAATAGGCTGACTGCTCCGGTACATCTGTTTCACACCTTGTAGTGCTTCCTATCGGGGCCAGGGGGCTGCCGCCCCTGTCATTCTGGTGGTCACCAGGACCACGAAGCTTCGAACTACTACCACATACCTAGACATCTCGAATGAAACTTCACCTCTGTGACACCCGAGTGCCCACACCTCTTCTTGCTCAAGGCACTCATGCTCACTCGTTGTTCGGGCCCGCAACGCACCTGGTGTGCTACCGCACGAAATGAAATGGATCATTTCCACAGCCTCCTTGGAATTCCTAGCTTATCTAATTACCTGACCTACTTGCAGCATGTATTTCTATCGTCTGGTGAATTTCACTTAGCTCTGCTTAGCCTCCGGTGTCTGTATTTATGCATTTCGTCTTTGAGGACGCCTGCTTCAGAAATCATTCGCAAATCCGTTCACTTGATGTGCTGATTCTGTCATCATTTGTTTCCTGCGTGTGGAGACTGGACTTCTTGTGTGCGTGATTGGTGACCATACTGCCCTTCATTGCAAAACCGTGCGAACTGTTACCCGTGGTGTCATCGACCATGCTGCCACTGTGTGTTTCCATGTGCCAAACGTGTCTGGTCCTGCGATCATACCTACCAAAAAGACTGATCATCTGAAAAAGTCCCATCTACTGACAGCCGGGAATGATTACTGACTTGACAGGTTCATGACCCAGCAGCCAGTGCAACCCGAACTACGATACAAAAACTCTTGCATGCACACTCTCTTCCTGTTGGTGCGTCATCCTGCCACCTAGCATCCTACTATATATATATATATATATATATTTTTTTTTTTTTCAGTCCTCATCCGCTCTGTGTCGGATCATGGTGATAGGGCTTCAACCTAGTCCCATTGAGTAATTTAGGTAACAGTACTCCATCCAGACTTTGTAGCTGTACTGCACCTCCATTGGCGACAAAAGTGATAACGTATGGTCCCAACCAGTGCATTTGCAACTTACCAGGGTGTTTCACAAACTTACTATCATACAACAGAACTGTATCCCCATTCTGAAAGTGCTTCGTCTTGATATGGCGGTTGTGCCACGCCTTCTGGCGGTCCTTTTCCACCTTCTGATGGAACCCTGCGATGAATCGATCTTCATCAAGCTGTATTAGTTGTGTCAATCATTCCTCCAGCACACCATCATCGCTCATTCTTGTTGCTGCTGCGATGCGCAAGCTCGGTACTATATATTCCATTGGCATAACCGCTTCTAGGATTTTCTGACATTCCTCGGTCCATTCAAACTTAGCATCCTTCTTTAGTAACTTCTCCATGGGTGCTGTGATGGCTACATATCCTCGAATGAATTTCCTGTAGTAACCTGTGTGTCCCAGTGTCACTCGTAGTTGTTTGGCCATCGTTGGTGGTGGGAGGTCGACAATGATGGAAATCTTCGCCTGATCTACCAACATTCCTTCTCTGCAGACAATGTGTCCTAATAGTATGCTGAACGGAGCACAAAAGAAACACTTCTTGAGGTTCAGGGAAATTTGGTACTGTCGACAGCGTTCTAGCATGAGTCTTAAGTTCGCAACATGATCCTTGACTAACCCATATACCGTCCAATCATCCATGTAGACAACGAGAAATTTGTGAATATAATCTTTGAATGCCGCTACCACTATTCTGGAAAAGATTGCAGGAGCATTTTTTAATCCAAATGGCATAACCATGTACTGAAAGCATCCCCACTCTATGACGAATGTAGTCTTGTGTCGATCTTCTTTCGCAATCTTGATCTGGTGATATCCCGAAAATCCATCTGTAAAAGAATATATCTCCTGACCTCCTACTCCCTCAAGCACTTCATCTGTAAATGGGGTCGAGAACGAATCATGTAGGTAGGAATCATTAAGTTTCCTTAGGTCGATGCATATTTGTACTTCGCCGGTTTTCTTGTCTTGGACAACCATTAGACTGATCCATTCTGATTCATCCACTGGTTCTATGATGCCTACCTTCAGCATTCTTTCGATTTCAGCTTGCACGCGTTTCTTGTATCTCGGGTTCAATCGATACGGTCGTTTCTTAACCAGCTTCGCATTGGATTTCAGGGGGATCTTCATTTCCCCTAACTCTCCAGAAATTCCCTTCATCTATGAGAATTTCGTTGGAAACAAATCCTGAAACTCATGCAGTAAGTCAGTCATCTTCGCAATGGTTGACTCGTCCCAGTAGTCACCTATGTTTGCGAACTTGGGGTTTTCCTCTGACCTAATGTTCACCTTCGTGATCTTTAATGGTTGCTGAAATTTGTTCGATGGTACATCTGGTGCCACAACACTGCGACTACCCTCTGATTCTGGTACGTACATAGTCCTGGGGTCATCATCATCTTCGGGCTCTCCAGTGACGTTGTAACACTCCCTCAACATTTCTGGTGTCGCAATCCATTGGAGTGCCATTGGTTGTCCAGTCGGTACCGCTTCAAATATCTTTCCGTGGATTACCTCTAGCGCGGTGTGGATTATGGAATTCTCGTCTGAGAACGAGAACGATTGGCTAAAGCCAATGGTGAGCTGCTCCCAAGAAGTCATCCCACGTCGTAGTTTTGCTGCGACATACCAGCTCCACGGTACCTCATCCAACATGTGTACAAATGCATGTACCCACTCCTATCGTACTCTCGATCCCCATTTATGTTGACAGGCATTCAGGTGCGCCTTTGGGTCTCCTTCTCTGCCGTATCGCATCTGGTCGTCCTACGTAGCTTCGCCGAACTGAACCTACATGAGGCGTCAACATAGTGGCCAAGATGTGATTTTTGATTTATGCACTGCCCACCATCACGTAGGAGTAGCCTTCAGGGCTTCCTCTAGGGCCAGTAGACGTTGTGGTTCTGTCACTTTTTCCTCAAATTCTGTGAGAAACGTGCCCAAGTTGGGAAATCTCTCATGGGTAGGTGACGCATACTCCTCTATGGCTACCCTTCGCAGGGACTGTGTTATCCGTGCGCATCTTCGAAAGGACACTTCATGCAACCGGTTCTGCTAATTCTCCAGGGCCTCGTCTGAGTCTGAGGATGATGAACTGGTGCTGCTCCATCCTAATTCTCCATCCGTAGTGGGATTAACATAATCTTCAGAAATGTTATACAAGCTGTCCCACCCTTCCGTAAACTCATCTCTGGTAGGCTCCGTATAGTGCAACCCTTCCGCAGGATCGAGTGGTGCGATAACCCTCATTTCCTGATTCTCGAACGACATTATCCTTTTCTTAAATTTGATAATTGCTTGGCTCTCCATGGCCCAGTCTATCCCCATCAGTACCGGATAGGGACTGGTGTTATCCACAATCTCAAAGACATCGAAATCCGCATACAATCTGAGTCCTTCAATTTCAACTGGGAGTTGACATACCCAACCGAGCGGGGTGACCTTGCTCTGGTTCGCCAGTCGCAGTTGTACTGGTGACCAGGTCATTCACGGATTTCCCATTATTTCCCATGTCTGTTTAGTCAGGATATTCACGTCTGAACCCAAATCCAGAATGATGGAGTCGACATAAAATTCGTCAATCTGTGCCAACATCTGCATTTCCCTGTCTGTCTTCTTTTTATGTATGTGATTAACTCTCTGTTCCAGTCGTGCACCTCCCTGTCGTTGTAGTAGACCAGCTATCTCTTCCAGTATGTCTGGGTCTTTTGCCAAATCCAGGAAACTCCCCAAGAAGGATTTTAAAGTGTTTTCCTTCTTTTGCAATTTCATCAGGTCGAATGTCAGTGGCATATCATAGATTTCTTCCTCTAGAGGTAGCTGCCGCCTATTCCTCATTGCCTCCCGTGCCTTCAAAAAGACATCTCTTTCTGCTTCTGCATTGAAGATGACCTGCTTCCGTTGTGTTTTTGTTGGTCTAACATTGGTGTGTGACGTATCGCCACCTGTCACCGCTCCTCCTTTGGTCACTATTCCAACCGTCGCATGGTTACTCCTGGCTTCTGTCGAAATCATCTGCACGACAAGTGGTGCATTCGAATTATTTTGGTTTTGGTTCTAAGGTGGATGCTTCATTTGCCATTTTGCAATAAGCTGAGGGCAGTTTTCTATACTATGATTTTCAACACTGCAGTATGTACACTGCGGCGCTGGATTGGGGCAATATCTTTGGTAGTGCCCCTACTGTCTGCAATTATAACAGATGATTGGATCTCTTCCTCATCTAGTAGCTCCTCCATATCCCATACCAACACCTCGGCCTCCGCGGAATCCTCCCCCGAAACCTCCGCGTGGTGGTCCATATTGTTGATATTGCGGCTGCCTGTATTGTGGTTGCTGATACTGTTGTTTCCCATACTATGGCTGGCCATACGGCGGGGGTGGATATTGCGGGTTCCCATACTGCGGCTGCCAGTATTTCCCCTGGTCATATTGCTGTGGTTGGTTAAAATACAACTGACTATACTACGATTGCTGCTGCACCACCGACGACTCTTCTCCCTTCATAAAATACGTGTCAGTTGTTTGATCTTGTAGTAGGTTGTAGGCCCTGTAGTCCTTCTCATCATGGCCAACCGATCGACAAAACTTGCAGTATAAGTTCATTGGATTTGATACCATCTTTTGTAGATATACACATTCCTCCGGTCGATGCCCTCTGGTCTGATAGACAGTACACCATGGCATGCCTCCTTGACGAAGGGGGTTTGGTGCCCCCGACTGCAAATACTCACAAAATTCTGGGTAATTGTCCTTATGGTGCCCCTCATTTCTACATTTGGTGCACCATACATCTCTGCGGGTTTCCTTGCCCTTCTTGATATCCTCCAGTTGCAATGTTAAATTGGCCAACTGTGCCTGAACTCTGTCCATCCCCATTCCTGCTTCTTCGATTGGTGAAGCCTCTAGCTTCATCGCGATCTCTACTGCTTCTGCCTGTGTTGTGACTTTTTGTTGCATTAGCGGCCCTCGGATATGCGATACTAGTCCTGCGATGAACCATTCTTTATGTTGCACCTCATTTATCGAAAAGTTCACTTTCGCTATCAACATCTTGTATCGCTGATCGAATTACCACACCGACTCATTTCGGGAATTGCTTAATCTCCTTAAGCTCAGTGACGTATTGCGACTCAGATTTTGGTTTTTTAAATTCGTCAATCATCGCCGTTCTGACCTGCGCCAATGTTTTAGTTGTTGTCCCCACTGGAACCTTTACAAATTTCATGTACCGGTCTAAAGCCCGACCCCTAAGGGTCGTCGCTAGCTGCCCCATTTTTATGGCATCGTCATGGACCTGCTTCATGGTGATGTCCAGACTACTTCGCATATAAACCAATACTGTTCGGGATCCTCTGTCCCCTTCCCCTGGAAGGTAGGCATATTTGCCTCGTCTGCCATCCTAACACTGCTACTATTGTTTTTTACTGAAGCGCTGCTCTTGCCGCTGCACATAAAACAACTTTGCGAATAATTTGGATTTCTTCCTATAACATTTGGAGTAGTGTGCTGGGTTGAAGGTACGTGGTAACTTACGATCTGACCTCCTTCTGTCTCTGGGGT
The DNA here is from genome assembly GCA_027924585.1 of Larix kaempferi. Classification (NCBI taxonomy): domain Eukaryota; kingdom Viridiplantae; phylum Streptophyta; class Pinopsida; order Pinales; family Pinaceae; genus Larix; species Larix kaempferi. The sequence continues at coordinate 10,230,851 of BSBM01001312.1, read as the reverse complement.
AGCCTGGTCGACGTTTCCTTCATAATAAGGTCACTTCCTCCCTTGTGGTCCTGTCTTGCAGTTCTCTGTTCTGGTCCTCTCAGGAGACTCTTTCTCATTCCTCCTCTTCTTCTTAGGATGCCGGAATATTGCTCCACTCCTCAAGGTACCACACTCTTCGTCAGCTTCCCTTTGAAAATAGTCATCGCTCATGTCCATCTACCACATATTTCCATCAGACTTGCATTTACGCGATACCTTCACCCTCGCGTACCGATTCTTCTACTCGTCAGAAGACATCCTCAATATCCCTTTTCGCAGACAAACATTTTAATCCACAGTTTTAATGATGACAAAAATCTTCCTCTTGGCCTTCTGAAGAAGTTCCTTTCAGCATCACTGTACGACTTGATGGTATCTACTATGAACTCAATTACGTATCCTTCGAGGATACTGTCTACCCAAAAATCAATATCTCATGATACTTTGTTGTCGACTTGCTTCAGCTGTCGCATAACTGTTCTTTAATTGCAGAAATTAAATTCTTTCACATAGCAATAATCACACATATATCTTGAAAATAAAATAAACAACAATAGCATAAACACGATACACATATAATTACTCTTTCAAATCAGTTTTTCATTAATAATTCAAAGATTAGAAGGAAACCTTCACAAGTGTCACCCAAAATGAACAGATCTGCACACTTACTGAGGAAAATCTGCCTACCAGAATATGAGAAAACAACCTGTTGTATGCTTCCTCTTATACAGCTTGTCCATATGATTGTCTGGACCTATTCTACATGAATGTATGGATCCACACAGTTGTGCGGATTTGTCTGTATGGAATCGGTGCGACTATAAGGCATCTGATGTATGGACCTGCTCACTACTTTCTAGCTATTGTGTGACTTTGGCTCTTCTCCGGCATACTCCACATATGGATAAAATCACCTCCTACAAAACTTGTCTTTGAGTGAAATGAATGTTTATTAACCCCCTACCTTGAGTGTCCTTAATACCTTATACTTGACTAGAAACCTTAATCTCACAATAAGATATATAGATATATAGTTGAAATTAACTTAAAGCATTAATGTATAAAAATGCACTTTATTAAACTCAATAGCTAAATATAAGATTTTCACTTTATTACTAAAGTGAATTACAAAATATAATAGATTTGACTCAAACTACTTTTTACATGTTTGACATTAAACCTATGCAGAAGTTCCTATCCGAGATACAATTTTCAACACCAATCTCAACCCTAGATCCATTAGCCATAATTAGTTAATTTCAAAAAAAAGGCCCATTAGATACTTCTCCTTTCCACACCATAATATATGTTTTTGTTATAAATTATCCAAATCATATATGACAAGAGGAATTGTATTCGCCCATTTTTATGCCATGAGTACAAATTTTGCCACTGCAATGTCTCATGTTGACTGGGGTGGGTCATTTCTGCCATCTCTATGTTTGAAATTCATTTTAGTTGTTCTTCTTCATTTATATCAAGATTTGCGAAGGGATTCATGAAGCTGATAGATTAAAAAAGCGCATTATCTGGTTGGAAAAGTTATGAAAAGGCTCATAATAATGCAACAACATTGGCTGGTTCTAACTCTGTTCCATGCTATGGTGTTCCCCATATGTCTTGCTTTAGAGGTTTGCGACAAGGTGTACACTTACCAGTACATTCACACATAGTTTATATTATGCATATCCATGCACTGAAGGCCTTCTATTTTCGATGTTTATATTCTAAACTGTAAACACCTCCTACACTTTGTAGACTATTTATATACTTGTATCGGTATATCTTATGTTGATCAATGGGTTACTTTGACATATTGTCTAGGGTATTTTTATTCAGTTGGATTTTGGCATCCATGCCCTTATCTACAAATTATGCCAATGCAACATGTGCAGATCTAGGATGAAACTTGGTGTATGTAGTGGGTATCTCTGGGTTTTTTTAATGTGGTTGTCATGGGTTATTTTGTTGTACATTGATCTTGCTTTAAATCATATAAATATATTTAGTTCCCCAATCAACTCATTCACCTTTATACTGATAGATATTAACAAGTGTGATTCAAATTTGATTTTTGGAAACCAAATCAATTCCTCGAGAGTCACAATGCTTTTACTCATGACAACACATTCATCTCAATCTCATTGATGTCTATAGAACTGGCATGGGCTGGGTATTGTTTCCTTTTTGGGGTTGATTTAGTTTGTGGTGCATTAAGATTCATTTACTGAGGCGGCTGAGCTTATCATGTCTTCCTTTTACCTTTGGAAACCTAAAATGAAATTGGTTCTCTCCATGAAGTCGATAGTTACCTATCCGACATAGTCCCATCTCCATGGGCTAATATATCAAGTGACATGATAATGCCTCAATCCATTTCTTCTGAAGTTGTCTAACTATGTTTCCATTCTCCTTTTCTACGGATATATTTTATTGCATCTCTTGCAATTTCTGTTCTTATTTTTGTCATTGCATACCTTGCATTGGATTTATGCAATTTTGACTACTTGAGTTATAGAAGGTCGGTCCAACTATTTGTGGTGCACTCTACTGTGCTATAATTCTTAAGTAGCAGATTAATATGTTCAATTTAGTTGAAACTAGAGATTGTTTTTGAAACAATATCAGATAGTCTTCCCTATTTCTTGTTAGGAGATGGACTTGGTGTGAAATTCCATAGGGGTAGATCACTGAGTTGAACAAACCTCACAATTTTTCACTGTTATTACTGAGAAGAATTAGACAAAGACATGGATCAATTCACTCATAAAATTGAAACACAAATGAAAAACTGTTGTTGATACATTAATCAGCTGTAAGCTGGAAATCAAAAAGTGTTACAATAGAATGAATTTGATACTCCTGGAAGGATTTGAACTCACCTCAAGTATAGGCTTAGTTTGCATTGGAACCATCTCCCGATAAGGCTCAGTGGCCACCGATGATGAATAATCAGTTAACTGAGGTAGAACTGAGCATAACTGAATCACGTGGGCACCAAAATAGGGGAGGAGACTCCAAGGGGGTGAAATACTGACTTGTAGTGGTCAAAATAGGTGCTCCTACACTTAGTAGCAGTGAAACTAGGTGTAACAGTCAGTTAACTAGGAAATCAAGGGGACAAGGTGCCCTAAATCATGGAACTGACTGTGCTAACTCCTAAAATCATGCATGTGGGCGAATTTGGACTTCAATGATGTAAACAAGGCACTATGAGCGGATAGGAGGGTTAATGATGGCAAAAAAAAAGCTCCATGGGGCCCAAAGTAGGGACTAGGTGATAGGAGACTCAACTACCAATGCATAGATGCATGGAGTGCTGCATAGAATGCATGGACGCATGCAAATCATGCAAGACCAAAATAAGATGGTGAGGATATTCCAACACCCCCCCTTAAGCCGGACTATGAGGAAAAATAAATGAAAATTAGGGCCCTGGTTACTGAGACCAAAGGTCATCCCGTACAACAATATAAAAAAGTGAGGAAAGAAGGAAAACCCAGTGGGAAAAAACCACCCCCTCAAGATAGACTGAAACAGACCAAAAATTGCTGCTCAAGACTCAAGTAGGTGTGATGCTTGATTCAATGTCTGGAAGTATATTCCTCTTGGGAAGAAGTGGATCATGCTCCAAAAATATGTTCTTGTATTCTCCTTCAGTGAATGCAAGCGAATCTGGAGGATTTCTGAACTTGCTCTTCAGACCAAACATGGTGAGAACAAATCCTAAAATATGAAGATCACCCTGGAACCTGTAATTCGAACCAATTGAGGTAGGATCGGTTCCAATAAGATCTAATTGCTCTTGAAAATTGAACTTCTAATCAGTGGAACTTAAATTAGCTCCAAGAATTGATAAATGTTTTCTTGTGATATCCTTTGAATCAACAGGGGTGAGATCAAAACCAAAATCACCAAAATGTGCCTGAGACTTGAACCTAAGAAAATGGTAGTGTCCTCCATCTTCAGCGAAACTTTGAGAACATGTGCCAATGATCAAATAGAAGTTCATAGGAAGCATGTGATCAAGGAGGGAAAATGAATCACCTCCAAAACATTCAATAGATCATCATTCTTCACACCAACAGACTCATGGGAAATAGATAATTCGAAACTCTCTTCAACTTCTAGAGTAGTAATTGACATATCTTTCTCAGAATTTGAAATAGAAGACATTGAGAACATGAGTGAGGAATGGATAATCTCTACAAAAGGATCATGTTCATTAGTTGTATCACTTTCATCTGCATCAACTACATGGGAAGGGGACAATTCGAATTTGTCTTCAAATTCTAGAGCAACAGAGGAAGAAATGTCTTCAACATGAATTTTCTGTGTTGAATCTGCAACTTCTTCTTCATCTTGAAAAAATTCATCATGAGAGATGATTGAGGCCGAGACATAATTAGAGAGAACACTTAAGGAGGTATCACTAGGCTTGTTCTCCAAATAATTTTCACCAATCTCTTCATTCTGCTTTCCAAATGCTTTGTCCAGTTGGGCCCATAGATCACTTGGATATTCAGCAGTTTCCATGAGGTAGCGCATACTAGGAGACATAACAATACACATTGCTCCAAAGGATCTGTCACATTCATTTAGCAAATCATTCTCTCCTTCATAGGAATCAAAATATCTCATAACACCAATACACATATCAAAAATACCTCGTATCTTTAGATATGCTATCATCTTTGGTTTCCACTCATCATAGTTGAATGGAAAGAGAGGAGGAATTGCTTTCAGATTCATGGAAGCTGTTGTAGAATACCTGCAAAAAAAATGGAAAAATATTTGGAGGATTGTTATTGAATCTATTGAACACTGCTTTAGGAAAGTAGGCACTTTTATCCAGATCCTTCACACATGGCTAGACCTCAAAGGATTTCTCCAATGAATTCAATGCAATGGCACTAGGATTTGCTGTGGAAATCCAGAGGATTCCAGTGCTCTACTGAAAGCAACTGCTTAATCTACTGCTGGAACTGTTGCTACTGCTTCAATCAAAATCTCTCACGAGCTCTGATACCATTTGAAATTCCATAGGGGTAGATCACCGAGCTGAACAAATCTCACAATTTCACACTGTTATTACTGAGAAGAAATAGACAAAGACATGGATCAATTCACTCATAAAACAGAAACACACATGAAAAACTGCTATTGATACATTAATTAGCTGTAAGCTGGAAATCAAAAAGTGTTACAATAGAATGAATTCGATACTCCTGGAAGGATTCGAATTCACCTCAAGTATAGGCTTAGTTTGCATTGGAAAATAAGGCTCAATGGTCATCGATGATGAATAATTAGTCAACTGAGGTAGAACTAAGGATAAATGAATCATGTGGGCACCAAAATAGGGGAGGAGACTCCAAGGGGGCGAAATACTGACTTGTAGTGGTCAAAATAGGTGCTCCTACACTCAGTAGCAGTGAAACTAGGTGTAACAGTCAGTTAACTAGGCAATCAAGGGGACAAGGTGCCCTAAATCATGGAACTGACTATGCTAACTCCTAAAATCATGCATGAGGGAGAATTTGGAATTCAATGATGTAACCAAGGTGCTCTGAGTGGACAGGAGGGCTAATGATAGCCAAAAACAAGCTCCAGGGGGCCCAAAGTAAGGACTAGGTGATAGGAGACTCAACTGCCAATGCATGGATGCATGGAGTGCTGCATGGAATGCATGGATGCATGAAAAATGCATGCAAAACATGCAAGACCAAAATAAGACGATGAGAATATTCCAACACTTGGTGTTTAAAATAATATAGAGAAGATATATATATATTGTATAGCTACTAAAATTGGTGGATCTCCTAGAGTGTTTGAGGCTTTGGAAACCCTTTGCTACTTATAATCTATTGTTAGCATTTAGTATATAATCCATATAATCTAAACACATGATATTGAAGATATGATAACCATTGAAGAATATCAGTTAGCCATTGGGATTTACCCAATTTTCTATATCAAAGAACACCATTTACTTTATATTTCCACAAAACATGAAAGTAGTTTCATGTCGTTGTTTTTTCCTGGGTGGTAGGTACTATACATTTTTTAAATTTGAGGCTTGAGCCATTAGCTTTTTGAAGTTCTATTGTTTTTATGACCATGTCATATGTTCAAACTAGTTGAATTTGTCATGCTAGTGTGTTCATAGTAGACCATAGGTGACCTTGTAACTCTTTAGGTGAACAATATTGGTCCTTCAAACAATCCTCAAGAAACATATAACTATTATAATATACCTTTTTGTTATTCGAGATACAACCCTGCACACATGTCAGGTGGACTTGCCCGATAGGGATAATTTTAAGGACCCATACTTATTTAAAAGTATATAAACCTTGGCGAATCTTACCAATTCTTAAAATGTCAACTATAAAATATTTGGCAATATTTTTCTAAAATTATTTCAATTTCTAAGGATTTTATATAGTTTATATAATAATTTGGCGATTTTTAAAGTGAAAAAAGTTTACTCCATCAAAATTGGGCGAAATGGGGCTTCAAAAAATGCAAATTGGCGAATCTTTTTTTGGAAAAAAACATGGAAAAATAGCTCATGGGCTAAATTTCACCTCTGAAATTATCCTTGGCCGACTTGGTGAGGTTCAAGATGAAAATGAGCTCACTAATAGTCACATTGCTATTAAATTTAGAAGTAAGATGAACTTTTTGAGATATTCCTTCTTGTTGATATTTTCATATTTTGGATTTTGATAAGTTTTCATATGAAAGGAAAATAATGTGTAATAGATAGGTCTCACTTTGAATTTTGTAGTATGAGTTTAACTTGCTACAATCTTTAAGGTCAATGACAAGGCCATGTTGCTTATACAATGACATAATTGTGATTGTTGAACATTTAATGCTTTCAATTATCTAATGTGGAGTGCAACGAGGGATACATATATGTGTGTGTTTTCAGTAACGCCATTGAAACATTACACCTTCTCATTGTTAAAAAAAACACTTTTATCAAAACACACACACATACATATATGTTTTCAATAACATCATTGAATCGTTGCACCTTCTCAGTGTTAAGCTCAATATTAAAAAAACAATTTTATCAACATTTCCTGCCAAAATATCAAATTGATTATATATATATGTTTTCAATAACATCTTTGAACCATTGCACCTTCTCATTGTTTAGCTTAATGTTAAAAAAATCTTTTATCAGCATTTCCTGCCAAAGGATGGTTAGAAGTGGCAAAAATGGACCTCACTTTTGATATAGATTTAACTTCATTAGGTAATGGGCTAGTACAAATGTAAAAGTGATGCATTAACGGTGGTGGTGCAACCACCGAATCTATACACAAACACCATGCCAAGAACCACATACATATATTGTTAAATGACGTGTTACAACCTTAGCATACCAAAATAAATGTGGTGAACTCTTAAAAAATGAGTGCAAATTCATAATATGAAAGTTTTCATAAACAATAATGAGTGCAAGTTCATAGCATGAAAGTTTTCATAGACATAAATTGTTAGTTAACTAATGCTAACTAGGAGATATCATTAATGCATCTCGAAATTAAGACTTCCTTCATCTTTGTAACAAATTTATTGATTAGTAAATAACAAATCCATTGGTAAATGAAGGTTGCCTCAATATGGGGTTTTTAACAAAAGTTTTATGGTTGAGGTAAAGTTTTAATACATCCTCCAAAGAAAATTTGGGAAAAATTTGGATAAATTATTAATATAGCTTTCAATTGGCATGAGAGCAGATGGAATAAACGACATTTTGTTTCCTATAGTCCCCTTGAAAGGTAGGGAGTAATAATGAAATTTATTTTTAAGTCAATTTTCATTTAAATTAGAAATGCATTGGGAAAAATTTGGATAAATTATTAATATAGCTTTCAATTGGCATGAGAGCAAATGGAATAAACGACATGTTGTTTCCTATAGTCCCCTTGAAAGGCAGGGAATAATAATGAAATTTATTTTTAAGTCAATTTTCATTTAAATTAGAAATGCATTAGATTTTTGCACAATATGAAGATCACCTCAAAGTGATATAAGAAAGTCAAATATCACTCTTCTACATAGGAGTTACCCAAATTTTTTATATGGAAGTCAAATATCACTCTTCTATATTAAGGAAAAATGATTATGACCAAATCCACATTAAAAAAAAATCAACATAGTCCAAGTATAGTGGGAAAAATAGAGGACATGTGGGAGATAAAGAGAGGTGCTACACAGAGAGTATGAGCACACACCAAATTGCCATGTTTTTATGTCTTTCATTAGTCGTGAGGGGTATTTATACATTCATGAATTCATTTAATCCATTGCTATACATGATATATCGAGGGCTCTAATGCATCTCATAGGATGATGCTTATGTACTTATCATCTACAACTATCTTATCAATTCATATATCTCAACCGGATTTTTTTTCTAGACATTGCATGTGCTTATTACCTCTTCTCATAGGTCATATTTCTAGGTTACTCAATTCATGGGTTCACGTATGAAAACAAATGCGATTTAGATTCTCCTACACTCTCCCTTAATGAATACTTGTTGTTTTCACCTTTGGTCTTCTTCATCTTTGAATTGGCTTTAGCCTCTGTATTCATTTGGCATCTTCTATTTTCATCTACTTGGGCGTATTCGTTGGTCATCAATGACCTTCAATATCATTTTAGTGTGCCACTCACTTGTGCTTGCTTGTTGCAACATCTTTAGATGGTACAATATTCATCTATGGTCTTTCTTTCTGTTATCACCTAAAATTCGCACGCATGCAACATTTTAGTGATTATTACAAGAATACATCATCAACATATAACATGCAACTCATAAGACTTATTCGTCGGGAAAATCAACATGTAAAACAAAGCACAGAATAAAAAAATGTCAAACTTTGGTTGGCTCGCGCGAGTTTCTTTTAGAAGACCCACACCCATGCGAGTTTATATCAGAAAACCTGCACCCATATGGTTTTTGTTTAGAAAACCCGCACCCATGCGACTTTGTTCACAAAACCTGCACCCATGCGAGTTTTGTTAAAAAAACCTGTACGGACCACATGTAAAATCTCTTGAAACCGACACGAGCATACTAGCATGCAGACCATTAACTTCCATGGTGCATTCAAAGACTTGCAACCACTTTTTGGCTCCAAGGAATTTGAATTGGCCTTCTTCACATGCTTGGGCATTCAATAGCCCCATAGTTGTACCTTGAATCCACTTCATGAGAGAGAGCATTCACATGAAGTAGTTTTTTGTGGACCTCCATTTTGCCTATAAAAGGAAGCCATGATCATGCATTTCATAAGGATAAATTAAGAGCAAAGTTTTGCTGCAAGAATCTATTTGAGAGAGTCATCTTTCATCCTGATCTTGACCATCATTTGCCATTCAAGCTCACTTAACTTCTTCTTCAAGAAGAAATCATGTTCCCTTCATCATTCCAAGTTAGTTAGTAAGCAATTTGAGAGAGACCAAAGGACCCTACCAAAGGGAGTGTTGGCTACCATTTGCAAGAAAAATTATCCTTGGTGATACCATTGTATTTAAGCTTTTTCATTAGAGCTCAAATCTTTGTTGTGTTTTATGTCATTTATGCAAGTTTTATTTACCAAGTAGTAATTATATGTGTTTTATTTATTTAATAGCTTCATTATTGTTTACTGGAATTACTAACCATCCACTTAACCTATTGACTTGCCTATAACCTGCAGAGCAAGGAAGAATTTCCCACATTTGGGCCATTTTTCTCACAACAGGATTGGTGACTCCGCTTTGTGTTGGTTTTTAATTTTTTGAGTCTTTAGGTTGTCCTTTTGTTTATTAATTGATTTGAGGCTCTTGAAGGATCATTACCTTGTTGTTTATACCCTTGAGCAGTGAATTTTGCAAGCCGAAGTCAAAGTTTCCTCATTTTCCAAGCCACGTGGATCCATTGTCTATTCTGCACGAAATTGTCCGGATTTTTCTTTGACAGTCACATTGCAATTTGACTCTTCCTTGTTCACACCCACATGGGTATTGTAACCTCTTATCCACACTATTAGGCGAGATAAGAGTGAAAATTCTCGCACTAATTACATGACTGGTTAACTCACAAGCCTCACTGTAGTGCGGATGAGAGTAAAAAAACCGGTGCGGTTGCTAGAAATTTATGTTTTTAAGCTTGCTTTGGTTCACAATTGTAGTCCACATGGATATTTACATTGCTTAAGAATTAAAATCAACCACAATTTTCTTTTTACTTCCTTAGGCGTTCAAATCACTTAGTTTAAATAGGGGCAAAGTCATATACTGCAACTTTATTTTTCCTACAAAATTGAACTTGGAGGTCCCCAACAACTTTCTAGCTTACACTAGAGTAGACTATCACAATATTTATTACTTCACAAGTTATAAGAAATTATTAGTCTAGGCATATGAGTTAACACACAATAGTTTATACTCTAGCTGCTTGCATATTTCTTTCATGTTTAAAGCAATTTAGATAAAATCCAGTCTTTACACAAACAAGGGACCTAAAAACTCTTGCAATCCTATATGCTCTTTGACTTGCTCGGGCCATAAAGTAGTCTTGGCAAATCAGAAAATACCGCAAGAGAGAAATACCTCCCTTTTCACTTTGTTTGTGTTTAGTTTCATTTTGCAAAACATTTACACTTTAAAAATAAATCATTTAAGGAGTAATGAACCACATATGTTCATGTTTCCTTCATTTCCTTTTAAAGTGATTTGCAAAATATTTGTTACCTCAAGCATTGTCACTGTCACACATGTGTTTGTTCACATCTAATGCACACTAAATGACCTAAATAATTTTATCTTTGGAGCATGCTCTTCATCTTGTGCCCATAAAGCTATCTTGATGAATTAGAAACATTGAGAGGCTTGAAATACCTCCCTTGTCATACCTAAACGAAATCAAACCCTTCAAAAATAAACCCATGGCTTGAACCAATATAAATTCCTCAACCAAGAAGTCACAAAACAATTTATAATTTTAGATAGGATTGTAGGGCTAGGCATCCAAACAGTGCCCCTCAATCTTTTTCATATGAAACACTAGTGGTTGTTGACTTTTAGGATACTTTTAAATCCTGCTAGCAAGTGTGATCAAACCTAGATAAGAAAGCATGGTGCCCAAGGACACTAAATCCAAGGTCGAGTTGTTTTGGTTCGCCACATTGAGCTACTCAACTCTTTGTGGAGGTGACACTTGATCGTTCGATGTTGAACCTCTTATCCACACTTGACACATGTATTTTAGTAGTCAAAAGCTAGGATTTTCACTAGGTGGCATTTGTGGGATCCATTTGCACCTAAATCAAATTTGGTTGTTTATTGGAAATGTTGTTGGTCCTTCTAGAACATAGTCCCAATACCCCTCATTACAATTGATTCATTAATACCTTCACTAGCCGTTGTCGGTGGGTTCACAATCATCCGACAAGAGAGCTATTGGAAAGCCCAATTACCACTTTGAGAAGAAGGATTATAAGTAAGATAGGATCACATTATTGTTTCCCTAAATTACAAAAAACCACGTATAATCAAGAACATATAATTCAAAAATCTGCATTTATGCTCCTTTGATAGACACTCTTGCACCCTTTTTTTGCATCTATTCTCTATGACCATTACATTGTTTCATCTATCAATTTTTATTTAGTTCCTATTTGCACATTCTATCCTCACATTTATTATCATAACATACCTATCGCATTCCTGGCATTCTTTGAGGCTTCAAATCCTCCCTCCCATCAGAGGAGGAGTTCTCACTACACCTCCCCCTGTTTTTGACATGGGATGCCACGACTTAGCTTGAACACACATGCAATAGTGATTGGATCTTTTGTGCTTGGACATACCTTTCTCAACATTCCCCTTCATGTACCGATTTAGAGTCCTCCTGCGTCAAGTGGAGGAACCCCCCAACCCTACACAATGGCAGGGCCTCCTCAAACAAGTTTACTATTTGTGGCTAGTTTAAGTCTTCTTGATATATATAAGCTTATCAATGACCCTATCTGGAATGACCTAAAAATGGCCTCACATGTTGATTAATTTACCATCAAAAATTCCAAATTATTGAAGGAAAGCAGGGGGGCAACCTAGCTAATCATGTGATATCATTTTACCTATGTTTCTTGTCCAACAACATAGTCAAAGGCACCATATGTCTTAGACTCTTTCAGAGGACCCTCACATGAATGATAACTAAATAGTATGTCAACTTTCCAGTAGGCATGCATGCCACATTTGATTCCATCACCACTATGTTCTTAACCTATTTTCAACTCCCAAATCACCATGACCTTGGATTGGATATTCTTTCATAATTTTGATAGAACACATCTACACATATCACCAACCTCATTCATGAATGGCACTGGTGGAGCACACTATGTTAAATCAAAATTCAACTCGAATTATTATTAGATTGGTTCCTTAGGTATCTTCTACCCATTATTGTCAAAGATGTCGCAAACACCATGCCACAAATTGAAGATGAAGCCATTCTCAAAGATCGATGTATTGATTTAATAGATTCCTAGTTAGGGTATCTATACACAATCATATCCAATTGCCCTCATCATCGTTCGTAGGATCAAACCACTCCAGACACATCACACACGATCGATGGGATCGTTAGGGTCATTTCCCATCAAGGGAACCCCTGTACCTCATATGGGTCCCTTACACCCAACTTACCATAGTGGATACCTCCTGCATCTATGGCTATCGACATCCCCCAAATCAGACATAATCTGCCACTTAGACCAATGACATGTGTACCATATACTCAGACTTTTCCAAACATGGGGGCACAACCAACTACAATGTATCCCAACCTTATGGTGCCTCTGGAACCTACATCGATTTCATATGGGATACCTAGTCCTTATGGAGCCATGCCCCCACAAAACCCATACTTTCCATTTCCTGACCCCTTGGTTCTCACCCTATGGCCAATGCATGGTTAAGTTTTGTTCAACCTTCCCCTATTCTACAATTTCAACAGTTTGAACAATTGAATTCAAAAAACCCCCCTAATATATTAAATCAAGGGGAGAAGAAAAGAAAAAAACAAATAGTAGAATCAGAATTCAGGGAAAGCGGGAAACCCCCCTAACCAACCAAATTATAACGTTGGTAACCAAAACTAAAACACTAGTATTACCAACCCACTAGTGAAAGAAAAGAACAAGAATTTACAGACTAACTTTGCTTTCACCATGTGCAGAGAGTATGATCATTACACTCAACATCTTTTGTTAATTCCAAAGTGTCAATTAATGTTGGAGGCCAAGAAACAAACTGACACAAACCCTTCCCAAGGAAATGATGTCACCCCCCATCAAGATGTGTTACAACACCCATTTTCCAATTAAGGGGTAGTTTCTCAACAAGGCACTTGACCCCAAAGAAAAACCTCCCCTAGTGGGAGACATTTCCTATCAAAATTACTACATGAATGTTGCATATATTCATATTCATACTTGCAATCGAGCCTATGACATGCTAGAAAACCTACCCACCCAGTGGGAAGATGCTCTGGCTTCCACCAACAGATCTTTGCAAATTCCATGTCTTAATAGTGACCTTATCCCCAGGATACCAAATCAACCTCTATGACCTACCTCTCACTATCATCATATGCGAGTAGCACACAATTACAACATAGTTGACAATTTGGCTCAATTACCTGTCACTATTTCCATGCTAGAGGTTCACTAGTCTTTCCCTTCTCAAAAGAAGGCCCTACTAACAACATTAGGTGCCATCGATCCTTTGGAATTGCATATTATGATATTTGACCTCGACAATGGTGAATATCATCTGCCATCATTAGTTGCTTTCCAAAAAACTGCCAAAATGAAAAACATTATAATTCATTGATGCGTCATTGATGCATCCACATACGTTATGTCTACAAATGTTTGTAAATGACTAGTATCTGTGGATCTCGCCCTGTCTTCTATCACCCTTTGAGCCTATGATGGTTGTCCTTCACAACCATAATGCCTCTACTAGAATTTCCCTATTGAACTAGGGGGCATGATGGTTCTTCTTGATGTTGAAGTCATTGATTCACAATTAGACTACAACATTCTCTTGAACAACTATCCATCATGAATCAAATCTCCTTTGTGGATCTCACTTCAAACTATGCATTTATTGAATGTGGATCAATGGACATGCATGTGGTCTATTGTCGTTCAAATATATGCTTCATCATTTATGGTATGCACTTAATCTCCTTATCATCCAACATTTTGCATCTTTTTTATGGATCAATGGTTCCTAACCTTGATGAGTAATCCATGATTTGCACTCGTAGTGCCCTCGAAAATTTTCTTGTTGGTACTCTACAAGCTCCAACCTTCTCTAGTTGGACAGCTCTTCCTTTGCTGGCAACACAACTTCACCATCATATTTGAAACTCCAATTCAACTGCACTTTTCTTCATAGGTGACCAATGCAACAAATACACTTGACCTATGGGATTTTTTAATCAAGGGATCACCATTTCTAACAATGGATTTTCCTCAAACTATTAGCAAATATTTGGGCAAATTAGGAAAATATGAAAATCTCTCATTTATTCTACAATATTTCTTTATGCAAATCTCTTTTATCAAATCAATCTTGCTTCTCTCCTTCCTCTGTTGGTTGCTTCAACACTAAATTCTTTGGCTTAAGTGATGGCCAATCTCAGAGACGTGAGCTACAACTACTCACAACAAGTCATTATTCCACTTAAGTGGGCATTAATCATGTTGATTTCTTCAACAATTCTGATTCACGGATGCAACAAACACACAAGCTCATAGAAATAAAAAATACAACTCAATACACACAGATCTGTTGATTTACACCAACAAAGTAGGGTATAATTTTGCTAATACCAATAAAACAAAATGCTAAAATAGGGATTGCAAAGACAATATCACAAACGTATTGCTTAGAAATTTTATTCTCATCTCCTATAGGAGGATCTACACAAACAAAATTAAATTTGTCCTACTCTCTCTAACATACTCCTACTCCTATGTAGGATTACATCCTCAAAGCTATTGGAAATTGTAATTACTCTTGCTTAACAAATTAGTTATAGGAAGTAGTTAGGTAGTTACTTATAGTATCTTCCATTCATTGAACCTCGACATTTCAAGAAAGGGATACCCACATGTATTTATCTGTGTTATTTGTGAAGCAATCCGATGATGGAGTTTATTGTTCTATTGTAATAGCAAGGGATTCTTTTGGTTTCTTTTGTCTTTGTGAGTAAATGTTGTAGCATTTCTCTACCTCCAACCTTCATATTGGTGTCAGAGCAAGGTTTTTGGAAATATGTTTTTGATGGAGATTCGTTGAAGAGAATGTGAGCTAAAGCAATCCCATATGTGTGAAAGGAAGAATCACATGTAGAAGATAAATATGTGTGTAAACATAACATAGATTTTTGCATACCCATAGAGAGAGTGCTGCACATAACGTGAGATTTTAGAGGTCAAGTCATCAAAGGGAGAGTGTGCACTTTGAAGATTTGTGTAAGCAACTTGGTTGAGGCCATGCATGGGTAGTTCAAATTTCCCGGATAAACAAAATCAATGTGTAATCTACTGTGAAGATAAATCCCTCATGAGGAAAGAAACCCATGGATTGAAGTAGACCAACCTACATGAGGAGAAAGTCTACATGAGAAGGAAAGAACCCTATGAATCATAGAGACAACCCATGTGATGAGAAAATCACTATGAAGAGGGTATTTTTCATCAAATACAAGTAGAGCAGACGAAAGTAGCCAAGCCACATGATTGAATCTGTTGGAGGGAGTTTTTCATGAAGGTAATCCAAGTCTACTTCCTTGAATGTGAGATGGGGGATTTAGATGCTATTGGTTTATTTAAATCACGTCTATGCCAATATAGTTCAGTTTAATTTTTCTTTTAAAACAAAAGTCATATTGACTGGATCGATTATTCCCATTCTTCCTCAGTTGAGGTCTTTCATAGATTGCTAGAAGTGAAATATTTCTTTGCAAAGATATTTATGGAGTAAAAGTTATGTTTTTACAAAAAAGGTTTTTTTTTGTTGCATCGAGAGTAGCGAGGTGCTCTACAACCTAGTATGGGGGAGATGTTGGAGTGCATAACATTGTGTAACGTTATGTAACATGCCATTCCCATAAAAAAGAAATAAAATTGCAAAAGATGTTGGCTTAAAAAAAAAAAAAATTATAATTTTTTCATTTTAAACCTAGATATATCAAGCACCTCAAATATCTTGATGTGTAAATTTTTTCTTCATGTGTAAAAAAATTAAGATAACAACATTTACACCCTAAGAAATGGGATCCCTCTCGGTGCTTGATAGATCCGAGTTTAAGATGGATCTATGCTGGTGATTAGTTAAATCATGGCTTTGGTCCATTACCACATTAAAATAGCGGGGAGTGCTTTTTAATGATGTCATGTAGTAATGGTTTATGCCAATAAATATTTATTTTAATAAAGTGTTGAGAAAAATGTGGCTTATTGGACATGAATAGTTATCTTGCTATTCCCCACATGACATCTTTCAAGTGAAGTACATAATTGGTTAGTAGTCGAGGATGAATGAATAAGTGAGAAATGCCTCATTCAATGAACATTGAGAGATGATGAGACCTTTGGTTGCAGCGAAAACCCAAAGTAAATGCTACTGGAAGAAAATAAAGTCACATGCCATTTCTTCTTACTAGTTTGTCATTTTCCAGAGTTGTGCTCTATGCCAAAGAGGCTTTGGTCCCATGCTAAGGAAAAAGAAGTGCATGCCTCATAAGTCAACAATGAAGATACTTATAGGATGAGTATGTCAGGTAGAAATGATGTGCAACAAGTATTAAATAAAGGTATATTTTTGTTTTTTGTGCTTGTACACGATTTCATAATGTTTTCCTAACCACATGGCTTTGGGAATTTGTATGGAAGGAGATGCTAATGGTGAAATATTAAAGAGGCTTAGGTCTTTTTTAAAAAAAAATGTCATGTTAGTATAAGGGATATTTATTTAGAAAAGTATTTCAAATGCTAGTTGTACTTGAGTTGAAATATTGTAATTGAGCATATGTGTTGTAAGGGGTGCATGATTAGTTGTACCCGACATCCATAGTTTTTTGGTACAAATTGTAAAGCCCTGTCATAGGAAAGTTGTATTTCTTTCTATTTTAGCACATAAGTGCATGCTAAGTGTATCCCTCTTGCAAAGAGGACATGGTATAAAGTTGTGGAATTAACCACTAGATAGGTATAGGGGTGGTTAGGTAAAAGTATGTTGGGACCAGGTAATGACTAAAGGGGAGTTTAATTGGACCATGTATATATTCTTTTGGAAAAGACTGTAATCTTATTATTATAGCATTGTGTTGTAGAGAAGTTTTAGCACTCAACGGTAGTGACAAAATTATTGAATAATAGCTTAACACAAGTATTTTGTATTCATGAAATAGAAGCAGGGAGAGCAATATCTAATTCACGATAAAGAAGAAGAGGACAAGATATTAT
The DNA here is from genome assembly GCA_027924585.1 of Larix kaempferi. Taxonomy (NCBI): domain Eukaryota; kingdom Viridiplantae; phylum Streptophyta; class Pinopsida; order Pinales; family Pinaceae; genus Larix; species Larix kaempferi. The sequence goes on along the minus strand of BSBM01001312.1, from coordinate 10,213,263 downwards.
GGAAAAAGTTGAAGATTTATTATCAAGTGAATATGGGTAATCATAAGGTATGTGAGTCTTGTAATGGAAATGAATTTGATGAGGAAATGCTATATGTTGAAGAAATGCTAAAATTAAGGAAGGAAATGAAGTTGATTGATGATTTGTTGATTTGTAGAGATAACCTACTTGGAATTGTAAACCAAGTGGATGATGGTTTAATTGGTAGCAGTTGACAATGAGAGTGGATAGCCATCGTAAAGTTGAGGTCCATGTGGATGATGGACACGGAGAATACATGAGGACTTTCTTATCAATGGTGAAGCAAGATGAATAAATTGTCTTAGTTGCAGTAGAATCCAGTCACCGTTGATGAATAGAAGGAAACTATGAAAGTTGCATGTGCAATAACACAAATTGCATGCATGAACAAAGATAACATGAAAAATAATCTTATTTGATGTAACTATTTACTTGTTTGTATATGTGCATAAGATGATAGGATCAACCTCATAAGGATGACGATGAATGAGCATTTTGAATAAGTGCCATAACAACTGAATAGTAAAATCAATAAAGATAATGATGGTGTTGGAAATGTGATGAAGAAAACTAAACCTAGAGAGAAGATGAAGAAACCAACATATACTTGGTACAAGGCATGTCATTATTGGAAGAGAAGGAAAAACAAGGTAAAATATTGAAGGTTTTGTAAGCCTATTTGAGACCGAGACCAACAGGAAATTGTGTTAGAAAGTATGTTATCTTGTAATCACATAGAGGCATTTTGAATTGAATTGATGTAGTTTGTTACTAGTAGAAATATTAGCAAACATAATTAATGGGGGTGTTGGAAATTGTAACTGCTCTTGCTTAACAAATTAGTTATAGGAAGTAGTTAGGTGGTTAGTTCTAGTATATTCCATTCATTGAACTAAACATTTTAAGAAAGGGAGACCCACATGTATTTATATGTGTTATTTGTGAAGCAATTGGATGATGGAGTTTATTGTGCTGTTGTAACATGGAGGGATGCTTTTGGTTTCTTTTGTCTTTGTGAGTAAATGTTGTAGCATTTCTCTGCCTCCAACCTTCAAAAATTTATAATTCAAGCCTTATGCTAAGAGAGTCAGGATTTCCCTAGATCTAATACCATAATGGAAAAAATGGAGGACATATAGGAGAGAGAGAGAGGTGCTACACAAAGAGAATGAATGCACACTAAATTTCTATGTTTCCGTCTTTCGACATTAGTCTTGGAGGTATTTATAAATTCATGAATTGATTTCATCCATTGATCTACATGATACATGATAGAGTGAGTGCTCTAAATACACCTCGTGGGATGTCTATGCCCTTATCATGTACAACTACCTTATATTCTTATCAATCATAATAGCTTAACCATATTTTATTTTGGACATTGCATGTGCTTATTACCTCTTCTCGTAGGTCATATTTCTAGGTTACTCACTCAACAAGTCATGGGTTCACTTATTTCAAGAAGAGGGAGTTAGATTCTCCTACAAGGCACTCTGAAAATTTCATTACGTTTTCTCTCTCATGCAGATTGCATAGCTTCATTGGTGGATTCCTTGAGTGGAAATATATATTTTTTCAAGCTAGTGTCATCTATTGGCATCATTTATTCTATGTTTCTAATATGTGATAGGTATCCACCCCTTTTCAATCTTGTCGATGTGTTTGCTGCCTTGTTGTACCTAGAGTTTTCGAAGGAGTCTTAGCAATATATGGCATGCAAGAGGAAGCTTCCCTCAAAATGAGGGTAGGAGAATGCAACCATCAAAGCGTCTAATGCATTTTTTATGTTTTTGTTTCAATATATTTGTGAATTTTTAGCGAATTGAAAATTTCTAACACTAATTATTTGTGAATCGTACCGAGTTTGAATTCGTATTCGAATTCAAACTTAGTAACTATGCTTTGAATATAAATGATATATATTTTTAATGTTTAATGTGCTTTTTTGTTTTGGATTCTTTGTTGTTCTCATGTGAAAGTCTTGGCAGGATCAAATTCTTGTTTAAATATTGGCATTTTGTTATTCATTAAGTGATCTCTTCTAGGAGCATGGAATATTTAAAACAAGACGATGCCTTGCATATGCTTGCCGGTTGCAAGGTCGACATCAATTTGGGAAGCACAGGTAGCCTTCTCATGCATCTCAAACTAATAACAAACTGACATCTTGATTAATAGTTTTGTCTTGTAAATGGTGAGGTCGAATACCGCTACTCCAAGAATTGCTTTACAACTCAAATTCCAAGTGACATGTCTCGATTAACAATTATGTCTTGTAAATGGTGAGGTCGTATACCTCTACTCCAAGAATTGCCTTACAATTCAAATTCCAACCTCCACAGTTAAACTTTATTCTTTAAAATGGTTAATTTCTTTAAAAAAAAACTTCACACCTAAATGTTGCTCTAGGGCACAATAAAATTTCTTCACAAACTTCAGATTTAAATGTTGTTTTCTCTAGGCCAAACATTATGTTGTATTTCGAGGCCAAACTCTTCTAGGAGCATGGAATATTTAAAACAAGACTTCTTTACACATTGTTCATGGAAGATTCAATTCATGGATATGTTTGGAAAACTCCATGATATTCATTAAGGTCTCATTGTCATCCATTGATTGGGATTAACCATTTTTTTCATGTAATCTGATTCAAATCAAAGAGGCATCTTCTTTTAAGATTTTTTCTTCTTCTTTTTGCTGACTCTTAAACTTCCAAAGTATAGAAGACATCAAAGAAGAAAGAATATAGATTTTTCCTTGTCTCCATTGTTTTCTAGACTTTCGAATTACATGAATAATTTTTCCAAGGTTTGATGCAATCCTCAAGATAAACCAACGAAAATTTTATTTAGTGTGATGCAATTTCATTATGTGGTAGGAACTGTATGTGCTAATTCCATACGTTGTGGTAATTTGGAACAAGTTCAAGGTTTTGGAATTGCAAGCTTAATTGTTTTCCTTTCAAGAATCCAGTATGCAAAGGATGAAGGAACAAATTACTAGTATATTGTATAACATCTCTTATATATTGTTGGACATGCAGGTGGTAAGGAACATCACTGTATAGTCTAAGTATAGCCGGAGAAAATGGTGTAATGTTTTTGGTTTAAAAAAATGCAACCTGCAAAATTGCTATCCACGAGTATGTCATGAATCCTGCAAAGAAACAAGAATTGCTTGACAATGTCAAGGTAGATGTGGTTAAACACAACTTTGATTTTTTAGTCTATCTTGGATAGTTTCACTTTCAACCTCAAAATGGAAGTGTGGTATTCCTATAAGTAAAAAAGTTGAAGAGACTTTCTCTCATCTTATATAATATTCATTGTTATTGGTTATCCCATCTTTTAGTTTATATAATATTATGTTTCAATTATTGTTTCATTTTAATTTGATTATTGTATTATGATTTATTATGTGAACTTTGATTCAATACATCTAGATAGAAATACATAAAAATTATAAATACTTAAAATGAATTTGGTACTTAGTACTACAAATTGAGTATATTTATGACTTAATGTGTTTTTGGTGAAATTCAATGATGACATTGTTAGTGTTGGTGTTTTCCAATGCAACCATCCTATGTGAGTTGTAAGCTTACGTAGGCATTCTTAATTGCCCAATTGTTCATGGGCCTCTTCCATTGCTATAAATGGAATACTTTCTCATGCAACTGAATCATCCATATCAATAGGGTTCTTTTGTTGTTTTATTCATGTCAAGGCTCATTCATGATACAAGTTGATCCCAGATTTCTAAAGGGAATGAGAGAGGGCATTTCTTGCCCTACTATTTTGTGAGTGAATGTGTCCATTTGCTCCCCTGCCTAGTATTAGCATTGGAGACATTGATATTTCTTGATCTGGATAACTTTGCATAGTGTCCTTCTTTTTTCGTATTTGTGGCCTTATTTTGTGACAACCACTAGTGATTTCCCATCAAGGACATAGTGTGGTCTGTATTGTCAGATTGGGATCCATTTGATCTAGATCTCTTCATCCTCACCAGATTTTGAATATGAGTGATTTGGTGAAATATCGTGGCCCTATTCCTGGATTTCTACATGAGAGAACACTAGGGTCAATCATGGCACTTTTAAGCTTGTCTATCACTAGATTTCTACATTGTCATGGGATTCGATCTGTTTTTTTTAGATGCAAACGTGTTGGTTTTATTTACTTCAGCTATAGTGTTGGAGTTTGGATTATGGAAATGAACAATAAGAAAGGTTGAAAAGAATCCCACCTACGAGTAGTTTCTAAGGGTTGCAGCTGACACCATTCCAATTATAGACATAATTGGAAACATCCCAGTTTTCCAAGGCTTGAGAAGGATCATACTTGACGCAGATTTTGAATGCTTGCAGTGACTCTATTCGACATCGAGGGCTTCTATGAGAAAAATAATGTGAATATTTGAGGGGTATCCAGAGATCACGGATCCTCCAACATACTACATTTTCCCCGTTTTGTCCCCTCCATTGTTGAGGTAGGCATCTTGGAGGTTTTCAATGAGGGGACATCAGCATGTATGCTTGAGCACTAGATAGAAATCCACCTGGCCATGGCTTGAAATGGTGTATCAAAGCACCTTGAAAAATCTAGAGTCACTAGTGGAAGCGAGCAGTAGGATCCATAAGAGCTAGACATATATCCACATCAATTACTTGCTTCTAGAAGTCCATGGTTCCCTCTCTTCATGTTTGTGCCCGCTATTCCATACAATCACTAGCAAGGCAACAAATGTGACAACGACTACTGTAGATGTAATGTCCCTAGTTTTGACCCTTGACATATAATATGTAAATGAGGTAATATTGTTGATGATTGTAAGGAACATGGTGAGGAGCTCAAGGCCAAGGCTCTACCATGGATATCCCAAATAAATATGGTTAGTGAACCGTGCGATGGTCAAACATAATAAAATTGCAAATGTGATGTACACGTGCATGATAATAATAAAGAAATACATAGTTGAATGTGCAAGGAAACAAGAGCACGGGGCATGATTCTCCTAAGGTTAGGAAGGGACGTATTAATCCATGAATCCAGTATATGGAATCCAAGTGTCTAAGAGAGGATTGATGAGCCATGAATTGTCAAGATTGACTCATACACCCTAATCATTTAATACTTCCAAGAGGGAGGTAGTTGAGGCCATTATTATCTTGGGGAAAGGAAGACATGGGTCTGAGTTTTTCTTGTTTTAGTCTCCCTGTACAATTGGGGATGGGGAATGCTTATTGGGTAAGAAATCAATCGAACTAAAGTCATCCTTAATTATTTGTCAGTTGTAGGCTGGCACAGTATGTTAGTCTGTTAGTCTATCAGTTGCTTAGAGCAGACAATTTACTCAGTTAAGTAAATCGATCTCTCATGTCTATGTATCAATCTATCGACCTCACCTTATCTGAAGGAGGAAGATTCGACCATTTCCTAAGAGGAAGTCTATCTTGATTAGTGACAAAGTGGAGAGTGTAGAGTCATTCTAAGTTCTATTTCATGGTCATGAATGAAAGTCAAAAAGGAATTTTGAGAGCACAACTGTTATGTGTTCCTTTACTATTATGAGCACCGGAGTGTTATCGAAGTTGCACAGTTGTTAACTTATGCCTATGCGCCTTGAATTTATGTTGAATTACCATGATTGAAAGACCATTACTAATATGTTCTGAGCATGTCTAATAGAGTGGTAAGTTAGAATGGGATTCCTCTGTAGTGCTCCTAGTCATCATAAGCGAACCCTGAACTTTTGAATCTTCCTAGTATCAGTCGCACACTTGAAATCCATGGTTTTTTGTTGTGTTGTTAGCCTAAGAATAGTCTCCTGTTAGTCCTGTTATAACCTGAGTGGGATGCTGGATAGAAAATGGAGTGAATCCATTGAAATCATTTGGCTATGTGTAGCCAATATTTGTAATCCCTAGGAAGATAGATCCTGTTTATAGATGATCTGAGATTTCAGTGGTCTTTCTATGCACACACTGAATAACACTTGGGGGAAGGGGATGCCCGAGGTACTGTTGAGCAGTGAAGGGGTACCTTCTTGGTGTTGTGTGGGGAAGATAATGTCGACCCCTATCTAGCCGAGTCTGCTCGAGGTGTCTGTGATTTTGGACGTAAACCAAATATGATTGTTTGTCCCTTACTTGATTTTTCCTGTAACCCTGATATGTGGACATAGTGGTATTGAGTACCAAGTGGATTGGAATCCAAGAATGGTGTGGATCACAAAAATGGTTGATGAGACTAGTGGAGGTTGCATCCTCTTGGAAAATGACCGGTTTGGGTGGTCTTTCTATGCACACATTGAATAACACCTAGAGGAAGGTGATGCCTGAGGGACTATTGAGTAGTGAAGGGGTACCTTCTTGGTGTTGTGTGGGGTGAGTATTTTGAACCCCAAGCTGGCTGAGTCGGATTGAGCTGTCTACAACTCTGAGGAGATTTTTCTAGCTCAACATTTCCCTCCATTACCTTGTGTCTCGTTAACCCAACAAAGGCTAGCTTTGCTTGAGATCGAGTTGGTGTGATGGAGGAAAACCTGTTAACATAGTTGTGCGTTAGGTTGCCTATGTACATGTGCCTATTTGACTATGAGTGAGGTTCAATTAGTTCCCCTTTCCTTAAGGAAATCATGCCTAGCATAGGGGTGGCCTCTTAGCAGAAAGAGTATATGCTAAATAGAGTGCCTATAGTTGGGTGGAACATTGCTCTTGCATAGTCAGTTGCTTGGAGAAGCTACATTCAAGATACGTGTTATTTAATGTCTCAATTGTGTTATCTCATTTCCATTGTATGAATGTTGATCAAAATTAATTTATAATGATCGTGAATATGAGATGCTTAGTTAGAAGTAATCACGATTCTTGATATCTAAGTGTTGAATATGTGATATTACACTTCATGAAATGCTTACATATAGATGAAGGTTTGTATATGAAGTCCTGTTATGCATGTAGCACTAAATCTATGGGAAGTTAGTGACTTGTCACTACAAGCTAAGTTTCCATGCAGTGGTTATCCTGCGTGGTGGTAGATGTGCAATGGTTAAAGGAATTTGTGTAGTGGATCATGCGGTGGTCTGGCTTCGTGTGCACATTCTATCTACGCAATAAAATATTGATAATCACATGAGTGCATAAGGTTAAATTAGTGTGCGCATTATTATTTATGGGATAAAGTATGTTGCACGTAGTGCATCGCTTAGTGAATTAAGGTTATGTTGTGTAAACATAGTAAATAAACTCAACATTAGACATAGAATTGCCTTAGTATTAGATGTAAGAAAGAAAGAAAAAGATCCTCTGTGGTCATGGTAGGCCACTGAGGTAGCTAGGGATGTGACAGAGTGGTATCAGAGCAGTGGTTTCATCACTAGGCCTATGAGTACAAAAGAATTAGAGCAAATTTGATGTCTAAGATGGGCCTCCTAAGGAAAATAATAAAATAATAGTTATAAATTTTGAAGGAAAAGAGACAAAAACTACTTTTTTTCTTCTTCGTATTTTCAACTTATCTCTCTGTGGTTTTACTCAAATTTCAAGTGGGAGCACTTGTTGGATGCATAATTCAATTATGTATCTAATGAGTACCCACATTGCATACTTTTGAAATTGAATTTTGTATCCAATGAGTGCTCCCGCTTGAAATTTGAGTAAAACCACAGGGAGATAAATTGAATATACAAATTACAAAAGTAGTTTTTTATGACAAATATGCCAAGCCAACCATTATGGTTGAATAATTTTCTTGAAATTATAGCTCGAATTCCAATGCATCAATGGGTCATTTTCTTATAAGGCCCATTCTAGACCCCAAATTTTCTCTGATGCGAACCCATCTCGGTAATATTAAAGTGATTATTAAATTTTATTAATGTGTTAGCTAATAAACTTTCCTTTCTTTACAATGCTAACAACAACAATAGCAAGAAATTTATAACAAAGGAAAGAAGGAAATAGGCAGAAGAATCTCAAAATTATCTAGTTGAATGATCATCATGGATGATGTGCAAGATCCCTATGAACATGAAGAAGACATTATGGGAGAAGCTGTGCAAGGTGTTAATGCAAAAACATAATACAATGGAAGGAGGGCACAAATCACACCTCCGGACATGGTTGAGACTATGAGAAGTTTCAATGAAAGGATGTATAACATGGAGGAATAGTAGCATCAGGTCAATGCTTCCATATTGCAAAGCTTGATAGACCTTCAGTAGAAAGCTAATTTGGGATCAAATCATAATAATGGAAGTAATGATGGAAAGAGTGCGAGCAGTCTCTCAAGAGGAAGATCCCGATGCCAAGAAAGAGGTGTGTGTAGGAGGATAATGAGCATGTCTCCATCAGATACCTTGAGTAGCAGATTGAACATATAAGGGACTCGACAGACAATTTAGAGGGTTCAACCCGAATTTCTAAGAGAAGGAAACATCATAGAGAGAGTTCTTTTGGAGAATTCTGGAAGGTAAGGCCGCCTGCATTCGACAAAGAAGGTAAGACATGACAGGAGGTTGAAGCATGGCTTATTGGAATGAAGAAGTACTTCAGGAGCCGTGAATACTTAGGAAATGAGAAGGCTAGCATTTTCATCTTTAATCTGAATGGAAAAGCTTCAATTTGGTAAGAGAAACTCCGAAAATTGAAGGGCCTCAAAGAAAGGAAGATCGAATGGAAGAAGTTTAAAAAGTGTTTCAAACAGAAATATATTTCTAACATATACTATGACAATAAGAGCAAGTAGTTCCATGAGCTAAATCTAGGATATATGACAATGGAGGAACATGCGAATCAATCCCTACAGATACTCCAGTATGTGGATTATATAGTAAATGAGAAGGTAAAGGTTTAGAGATTCTTAAGTGGATTTTCGCATAATTATAGTGACTGAATTGAATTCGTGGATCCCAATACCTTGGATGATTCTATCTGGAAGGTTATGCATCTCTATGAACAAAACAAGGGAAAATTTAAGGAACATCAAGCAGGAAGAGGAAATCCCAAGGGAAAGTTCGATCCAAGGAATAAAGAGTTTAGACTTGTACCCTATAGTAATTAGCCAAGGAATGTTTGACATGAACATCCAACGTGAGGCATATTCAAGCACATTATGCCAGTAGAAGGAAGACCTAGAGAACCAGTGCAATGTTGGATATGAGAGAATCATAAGCTGTATGATTTCCCCCACATGAAGGAACAACCCCAAAGGATACATAAAAGTGAAGGAGTTTTTATGGTGGAGGACATGGCCAGATAAAATCCTAAAATTTATGCAGCTTTGGATGATCATCAAGCATACCACCAAGCAACAATAATTGTATTTGGAGGTAAGATTGTCATGCATTCTATTTCTAGTTTAAGAGACCCATGATCCAATCATAGTTATATTCATCCTAAGATTGTTGAAGTTTGCACACTTAAGAAAAATAAGCATTGTAAGTCGTGGTTAGTTCAGTTAGCCACAGGGACAAAGAGGAAGGTAAGTGAAGTGGTAGAAGGATGTCCAATAACATTGGATGGTCTACCCAATGAAACAAACCTGAATATCCTACCTCTATGATCATATGATGTTCTTATTGGCATGGATTGGATAGACAAGCACCATGCCAAGATTGACATAATAAGTTTCTTAAATGTTTTGATGATGAAGGAATACCTTAGTTAGTAAAAGGTGTGTTGAAAAAGGTTTCGATAAGGCAAGTTACAGTGCTGCAATTGGGGAGGTACTTCAAGAAGAACTGTTAAGTATATGCAGTTCATGTATCAAGATCAATAGAAGATAGAGGTCCAATGTTAGAGGATTTCCCAACACTGCAGGACTATAAGGATGTATTCCCAAAAGAGGTGCCGAGACTGCCACCTAAAAGAGATATGGATTTTACAATTAATCTAGTGCCAGGCACAACCCAAGTGTCTAAATCCTCTTAAAGAATGAGCACTCCAGAGCTGGTAGAGTTGAAAATGCAAGTCTAAGAGCTGATGGATAAGAATTACATTAAATCGAGCATGTCTTTGTGGGGTTTTCCAGTGTTGTTCGTTAAGAATAAAGATGGAACATTGAGACTGGTGTATTGACTATAGCTAGCTCAATAAGATCACAGTCAAGAACATGTATCCATTACCCATGATATATGATCTCTTTGATCATATCAAGGGGGATAGAATATTCTCCAAGATTGACTTAAGGTCAAGGTACCATAAATTCAAGATCGGGGAGGAATATATCCACAAGACAAATTTCAGAACGTGGTATGGCCACTATGAGTTCATAGTTGTATAATTTAGCCTCACCAATGCGCCAACTACTTTCATGTGCCTCATGAACAATGTGTTTAGCTAGTATTTGGATAAGTTTGTCTTGGTATTCCTATATGAAATCCTCATCTATTCCAAGAATGAGGAAGAGCACATAGATCATCTAAGAATGGTACTGCAGTTGCTTAGGGCACATAACTTGTATGCCAAGCTAAGCAAATGCAAATTTTATTGAAGGAAGATTCAGTATTTGGGTCAATATGTCATTTCAACAAATGGACTTTCAGTATACCCCGAGAAGATTAGACTATTGTGAATTGGTCTATGCCCAAGAATGTGACATATGTTCAATCTTTTATGGGTTTAAAATGATATTGTAGGAGATTCATCAAAGAATTCTCTAAGGTGGAACATCCTATCATGCCACTATAGAGAAATAATGTAAAGTTTTCATGGTATGAAAAATGTGAGGAAAGTTTCCAACGCATGAAAGAATTACTCACCAATGCCCCTATTCTTAAGATCGCAGATCCAGATAGAGGTTTTGTGGTATGCAAAGATGCTTGCATTGAAGGGACTGGGGGAGTGCTTAACCATGAAGAAAATGTGATATGTTATGAGTCCGTAAAGTTAAAGGATCATTAGTAAAATAATGCGATGCATGATTTGGAGCGAGTAGCCATAGTGCACACATTGAAGATGTGGAGACACTACCTGCTTGGACGAAAACTTGAGTTGCGAACTGATCATATGAGCTTGAAGTATTTGTTTGATCAACCGAATTTGAATGCTTGACAGGCTAGGTGGTTGGAGTTTCTAAGTTAATTCGATCTTGAGATCAAGCATGTTAAAGGTAATGAAAGCAAAGTTGTTGACACGCTAAATAGAAAGTTTCATGTTGCAACCATGAGCTTGTGCAATGATGACCTCAGAGAATGAGTTAGAAAAGTCTCAGTTGAATATGAGAAGTATGCGCAAGTGAGTGTATGACTTAGACAAGATGAAACATATAAGAAGTATGAGGGATATTGGTTGGAAGAAGATGAAATTCTTCTAGTTTGAGGAAAATTGTGCATTCAAGACAGTGCAGAATTGAAGAAGCTAGTAATGGATGATATTCATCATATGCCTTACTCAGGTCACCCAGGTTACCATAAGACTGTTATAGTATCCATAAAGCATTATTTTTGGACATTGATGAAGAAGGACATCATGTACTGCATAGCTAGATGTCAAAAGTGCCAACAAGTGAAAGTTGAGCACCAACACCCATAAGGATTATTGTGGTAGCTAGTACCCATCGTTGAGTGGAAGTGGGAAGAAATATCTATGGATTTTATTATAAAACTACTGATGACAACGAAGAAACATGAATTGATCATGGTGGTGGTGGACAAGTTGATGAAAGCATAACATTTCATTCCATTCAAGTCAATGCATAAGATTGCTAACATTGCATAGTTTTTTGTTGAAGAATGTAACTTCAGAAGATATTCTTATTGTATTTTTATTGTACTTCATTCGAGGAATATTCATATTGTATTTGATCATGTAAAAATACTAAAATAAATCAAGTAAAATAGACAGGTCGGACCAGTGGGTAAATTGACCCAAACAATGGGCAGTCTGCCCCAAACAATGAGCAGTCTACCCCAAACAATGGGAAAAACTGCCCCAAACAATGAGCAGTCTACCCCAAACAATGGGAAAAACTGCCCCAGTTAAGCCAACCCAGTTAGGAAAGGATAGGTCGGCCCAGTTAGGTAAAAAGGTCATGTTATAACTAGTATAAATAAGGTTGGTGCCTAGCTCATTTGGTACATCAATCACTCAAGCTAGTTCACATTAGTAGAGAGAGAAAGACAAGTTCGCTTGGGAGAAAGAGTAGCTGCATTGAAGACATCTTATCCTTGGGTTTCTTTGTTATCGGGTTATTGTACGATATTGACATTGTACTTGCTGATGAATCTATACTAAAGAAGTTTGCTGGGTTTTCTGCCCCAAGATGGTTTCCCGGGATAAATTGTTGTGTACTCTTGTTTATGCTATGCTTGTCTATCTTTTAGTGATCCTATTGTATATGGTTATTGTGATATAATGCAAATTTTTTGAATATCTAACATAACCATCTCTATATTATTAAAATTCTAACATGGTATCAGAGCTAGTCTGAAAGAACACTTTGTGCAACAAAAACTACTCGAAGTGAAAACTAGGGTTTCTTGTTTCTAAGGGTTTTCACCATAGATTAGATTGAAAAGGAGGACAAAGCAACTCACCCTAGGAGGGCACATTTTTCTGTGGAGGAAGTTTCCAGATCCGAGAATTTTAATTTTTGACCCTGTTACTACTACTTGGGAGAAACTAGGGCCCATCAAATTTTTCATACTTTTGTCCACAGATTTGGATGAAGGAGGGGTTTTCTCAACTTTCCTTAGGGAGGCACATATTTCCCTCAACTCATATTTGCAATATTCCAAAGTTGGAAAATTAGGGTTTCTCTAACAAACCCTAGGTCAACCGGGTAGCATATTTTAGAAGGCATTGAAGCAAGCACTTGGTTGGAGCATCTTGATTTGTAAATACTATTATCTTTATTTCCATTTGAGTTTCTCATTTCATCAAGATGAAAAAAAGTTCCAAGCTTGAGGATAAGCTTGAAGGAGCTAATAGCTTATGAGCTTGGAAGTATAGAGTACTGCTCATTCTAGAAAATAATGATTTGGACAACTATGTTAAGGAGGAAGTTGTAGAGCCAGAGGGATATGAATAAAAGGATAAACACAAGAAGAATTTGATTAAGGCCAAGAGGATCATTGCTGACTCCATCAAGGATCACTTGATCCCCCATATCTCATAATTGCAGACTCCCAAGGAGATGTTTGATGCATTGAAGAGACTATATGAAGGAAAAAACATTAATAAGAAGATGACCTTGAGAACTCAACTCAAGGGTGTGAATATGCATAACTAAAAAAGTATCCAATCCTATTTCACAAGGGTTTCCCAAATAAAACAACAATTAGAAGCTATTGGAGACCATGTTGAAGACGCATAATTGGTGATGACTACATTGAATGGTCTCCCAAGATCATGGGAATCATTCACCGAAGGGATTTGTTCTAGAAGGAAGCTCACCAAATTCAGTAGGCTATGGGTAGATTGTACTCAAGAGGAAGCCATAATTGAAGCTAGATAAGATAAGATGGGTGATGATGATAGTCAATCCCTAGCATCTCATGCAAATGAGAGCAAGAAAGAAGATCACTCTCACAAGAATCCTAGAAGATTCCAAAAGAATCTTAGACCTCATAAGGACTATTCAAATTACAAATGTTACACTTGTGATGAAAAATGACACCTTGGAAGAGATTGATTCAAGATTAAAGGAGACAATGAGAAAGGAATTAAGAAGAGGCATCATGCTCATGCTGCAGAAGATGATGAACCACTTAAGAAGAGAGAAAGGGAAGATTCCTCAAGTGATGAAGAATATGTCCTAATTTCAGCTCTCACAAGTACTGTTACTCATGGTTGCAATGATTGGCTTGTTGATAATTGTGTTTCAAAGCACATGACAAGTTTCAAGAACTCTCTCACCAACTTGGCAGAAAAGGAGTCACCTCACAAGGTGAAACTTGGATATGACTACCAATATCCCATAAATGGGTAGGAGAAGCATCCTACAATATAGAATCAGGAAAGGCCATGTTGATGCCTCGGATATCGTAGCATCAATCAGAAAGGGATTCTCCCCGAGAGATGATCCCAATTAGACTATATCCCGTTTGGTGTAGGGAATCCGTCCGGTTAGCGGTTCCGGCAACCGTGGTTTTGGAGTTTAATTCCGATTCTACCGGTTCTGGCCCGATCCACCTTTCTTTTGGATTTTATGTTTTTAATGATATGCAAGTGCCTAGTTTATACTTGATCTAGATGCAAATAAAACAGATCTAAGTCTAGAAACTGAATTAAATCTACCTATCCTTGCAGAGAACACGTTTAAAGGATGAGCAATGAGCTATAACAGATAACATAAAGAACGAACAGATAGCTGTCAATTCTTACAGGTAAAGCTACAGCCATATAAAAGGATCTTAGGAGATAACTTCTAGTTTAATGTAAAACGCATCTATTGCTCATGAAACAGAGAAAGAAGCAAAAATATCTAATCTAAATGGAAAGAATGAATAAACAGATCTAAATGTAAACAAATTGAAATTAAATTTAAAGATCCCTGCAAGGAGCAAATTAAAGGCATGAACAATGAGCTATATGAATTATCTTGAAGAAAGAACAGTTATCCATTTAATCTAAAAGAGAACTCTACATCAATGGTAAAGATATCAGCAGTTAGCTCCTGATTTAATATGAAATGCATTCATTGTTCACAAAATAGAGAAAATCGTATGCACAGGAAGGAGCAAAAAATCATTAACACAAAGAAATAGTTCAGATAGTAAGAATGATCTCACATTACAGTACGAAAGTCATTAGAATAGTCCAACATACATCCGTCCAACATTCCCATGCAAAACGTTCATCTCCCAGGATTTTATTAGAAAATTCGATTTTACAGAACCGATACAAGGTAGCTCGTAAAGGTTTTCAAATTTCCTTCCCCTGCCCCAAAGTCCTTTTCTATTCTTCCTAGCTCCTATTTATAATTACAAAATCGCCCTTTGGGCTGCCACCTAGCCTCTTCCACCTGTCACTTACAGGAATTTCTTCTATAACAGACCAAAAAATGACTACTTCTTTTACAAAATATTTAACAAAAGAGAGTGGACAGCTGTCCCTTAGCTCACGCTGTATACATTTGAGAATTTAACAAAATACACATAGCAGAAATAATGTTCTAATATCGTGCTGTCATTCTTGTGTGTGAGCTTCAGCTGGGAGAGGATCGCCCAAGTCACTTGATGTTGTTGCTTCTACTTGGGAAGAAGGGATTGAGCTGGCTAGATTTTCTGCCACTGCTGGGGAAGAGGGAATCGAGCCCACTGCTATTGCTGGAATGGCTGTTGGGAGAGAAGATTCTGGATCTGCTGATGATCCTGCTACTGCTGCAGCTTTCTTTTCCTCTTCCGCTATGTAGTTATACCACACACCTGTGTCCCTTATGACTATGTTTGCTGCAGCAGGAAACAAGATTTTCTGAGAAGTTACATTCTTCTCGATCTCCGCTCCAATGCTTTGAACTTCTACTACTGCAGCTTGATGCACTTCCTTCAGCAGATGGTTGTGGAGGGATGACAATCCAATATAATGTTGGAGCTCATCAATAGCCAGAACATCAATCCTCTTCACATACTCCGTTTGAACGCCTAGCTCTTCCTTTAGCTGAGACAAACGTTGCTCCTTTTCCGGAAAGTCCTCCAGGGTCTGAGGGAAACTCAATGTGCATTTGTCATGCATCCCTTGGAGCCTTTGGTACAGACTGTTAATTTTATCTGTTGTTCTTTGCACACTGGTTATCAGCTTACTGGCACAGTTCCTGCCAAACTCCAAAAGGGCTATGTCCTCATTAAAACCGTCCACAGATTTAAATGGGAGGTGCGTGGGGAAACCCCCTTTTCCTTCTCTCCATGCCATCTGACTGATGATATTTTCCTTGACACGGGTATTCTTTGCTTTGAGCCTATGGGATTCTGCATTAATTTCTTTTAACCTGACCACCATGGCCTTGAGCTTGCAAACCTCATCAGTGATTAGCTCCTGAGTTTCATGCATTTGCTTCAGGATGCTGCAGGACAGCTCATGGAAGGGAGATATGTCCTTCGTTTTGCTCTCGGCTTGCTCTAACTGCTCAGCTAATGTCCGCTTGTCTGCTTCTAGCTGGGATGCTTTATCTTCTGCTCTATTCTTCTCTGCCTCCACAATCATCATTTGGAGTGTCAGTTGGTCCTTTTCCTCTTCCAGCTGATTATACTTACCTGATAGCTCTTTATGCTCGGCATACAGGAAATTATACTTGTTTACTACTAGATCCCTTTGGGCCTGCTCATTAGCCACAGTTTGTTGTAGCGAACGAGCTCTCTTCTTTGTCAATACATTTTCTTTGACTATAACGCCCACATTGTCCAGTGATGCCTTTGCTGTTTCCACAGCTGCGGATGCCATGGCAAGGGGATCTTGATCTGTGTTCTGCATTATGGTGACCTCTCGGTGTGTAACGATGTCTTCATGGAAGGGAATTTTGATCCTCTCTTCCGATTTGAGGACCATAAATTTCCTTTTCTTGTCATAGACAAACTCATTCCACCTGGACACCGTATGTTTTCCCGATGGAGTGTACGGGACAATAGGGCGGTTCATGATGTCTATGTCTTCTTCAGCAGGTGGGGTCCGGACTTCTTGAGCTGGATCTACTCCCGCCTTTTGGGTACCAGATCCACCTGCTTGAGATGCGTCTATTTCCATGTCTTGGACACCGGATCCACTTGCTTGGGCATCTTCCCTTGCTTTCAGCTCTTCTTTCGCCTTCCTTTCTGCCTCGGCTTGCTCAGCTTCAGCCTCTTCTTCCACCTTCCTTTCTGCCTCGGCTTGCTCAGCTTCAACCTCTTTCTGCTTCTGGGCTTCCTCATCCTCTTTCTGCAGGCTTTCTCTTTCAGCTTCCTGTTGCATTCTTGCCACTTCAGCTTCCTACTGCAATCTTGCCACTTCAGCTTCCAGCTGCCACCTGGCTTCCTCCGCTTCCCGCTGCAGTCTGGCTTCCTCAGCTTCCTGGAGTAACCTTGATTCTTCTCTTAATCTGAGCTCTTCCTGAGCTTGGGCATCCTCAGCTTCTTTCTCCTTCTGCTGGCTGGTCTTCTGGACCTTGGTTGAGCTAGAGCTTGCTCCAGTGCCTTGGCGACAGACCCGTAGCTCAGCCATGTTGCTGATGCCTCTGAATGCCTCTTCCTCGGCATCAGGATAGTGAGAGTACTCGAAGTGAGCATAAATCTCCTTACAGTGCTCAACAACTTTTCCCTTCCTATCATTCCTGTCGAAGATTACCTCACTGAAGTGGAAGGCTTTCAACTCTTGAACAAATTCATCGGCCGAGGCAACCCCCAAGAACTTGTAAGCACCTATGCAGAAAGGTAGAGGGGGAAAGGAAGCCTTATGCTGTTTGTGGAGCATTGCTCCAATTCCATCCAGGAAGATTTGTCTTACTGCCTCCTTGAGGACCACATAATCCGTGGCATATTGCGGCAAAATGTATGGGGGGTTAGTCCCTCCAAACATTCTGAGGTAGGTGCCTTGCTCTGAAAAGTAAAAATCCCCGTAATCCTCAAGGACTTCCATAGCATTCTCTGACAGGAAGTTGGGCTCCTCCTTGAATAAATTCTCATATAAGGGCATGATGAACCCCTCACAGATGAGTTTGTAGTTAGGTTTGTAATTCTGGGCCCACATCATCCTAAAAGCGGTATAAACTGGGGTGGTGGCCTTATCCCATGTACAGCCCAATTTGGGGAATTCCACCTTGGTCAACACACAATCAATCAGATATGAGGACATGAAAAATTATGCCTTCTTCAAGGCTAGTCCTTCTCTTGCCGCTACTATCATTGAGGCCAAACTATCTGATAAGAGAGTGGCCCAGTCAAATACAGTTCCTTTAAACGCCACAAAGTGAATAATAGGGACCCATTGAATCTTATACACGGTGCCATCGGGCATGCCGAAGATTCTGCACAGCATCAGGGCGATCAATCTGAAAGGAGATCTCAGATTCTGTACGTCATATTCATCATTTCCCTTCTTTCTCAAATGTTTGCCTGCCATTAGTAGCTTCTTGTCCATCTCGACGTTGTTCATCTGGCTCAGCCATTCATCAGTCAGAGATTGTTGGACGCGGGGAAATTTGTAGGCTGCCGCAAGATATGCGAGTTGAAATGAGGCAATGGCCACTTTCCCGCTGTCATTTATCACTCTTCCTTCAGCATCGGCATGTTGGAGTATCCATCCAATCACTTCAGCACAGGGGAATAGTTCAGGGCTGGTAGCAGCTCTGGTTATGCCTGAGGCTTTGATATTTAGATAAATTGGCCCCTCTTCTAATAACATGTCCGGGACATCTTGGTCTCGGATCATCCTGTAAATGTCACCCCATCTGGTTTCTGGAGGAACACCAGTGGTGCACCTAGTATCCTGGAGTGAGGTCTCAGTTTTAAGTGGCGCAGGCTTCTTTTCTGTCATCTTAGCCTTCTTCTTATCGGCTTTCGGAATCTTGACTTATCCCTGATAGCAGCTATATACAAGTCATCATGAACTTGAGCAACATACTGTGAGATTTTAACAGAGAGCATCATTGTTTTAATATGTGAATGAGATAAAAAGCAATGTGAAGCTGTATGTTTAGGAAGCAAAATACACCATTTCAACATGAAATACAAATTAAAACATTTGAATCTTTTAAAGGGATGAATTTGGAATGCTCCCGAGAGGATAGGTATGTCGCGGAACAATCCGCTCTCGGGCTGGCCCTAGGAGAAATGGTGATCTTCATTTCAATAGGAACATAATTATAAATTTTAGCCATCCTAATTCTTTAAAGGGGCAGGTTTGGAATGCTCCTGTGAGGATAAGCGTGTTGCGGAAGCAACCTGCTTTCGGTTTAGCTCTAGGGAAGAGGGTAACTTTCGTCATGGTGCTTTTAAAAGGCTAGTGGCGGGGAAGCCTGGGGTGAAATAACCCTGTGACGAAGTAGGGAGCCACTTTCATATTTACGACCCGGCGAGCGCTTCGAACGCCATTGTCACTTACGGCACTTGCCGGGGTGCTCTATGGGAGGTTTGAACAGGGGCGATGGCGCCTGTCTTAGGATTTAAATTGGGTAGAGGTAACGCCGGGACTGAGAAAAAAAAACCTGGGGGGCTACGTCTTCAGCTTTCAGACGGGGACATGAAAAGTCCATGGGGCTTCGGCAGTTTTATGAAATAACGAGGTACGCGGCCCGGGGAGGAAATTGGAACAAGTCTAACCGTCCAAACTAACTATCTCTACCCACTATGCAAACGTTTTATCCTGCCTCTGTTTTTATATGACGAGAAGAACGCAATTCAAACTGTACTTGATAGGCAAAATAGCCTGTGACGGGCATTTTGCCCGTCAAAATCCAACCAATGTCCATAATTTTCAAACAAAGGACAACCCAATAGCAATTTGAAGCGGTGAAGGGACAAATTTCAAGGTTAAAATCCTACCTGGCACCGTGAGGATAGCTGAACGAGGTGGCCGCGAACGCGGATAAGCGAGATGAGCTGGAACGATTTGCGCGGCGTTCCACGTCGTGTGCCAATCGAAAAATAACGATATGTTGGCTCGTACCCCCCCCGTTTATTTGAATAAACCAGGCACGTGTGGGGTTTCAATTCGGTGGGTGGCGCATTAAATATGCGGCTTAAATACATCGCACACCGCGGTCACGTCAAAAAATTTCGATCTACGTGCGACCGCCATTCGCGGGACCAACTTGCGAATCGCATCCGCCGTTGCGGAAGGATACAATGAAAGTTTTCACCGTTTCGGGGCGCGTCGTGGAAGGAAAACTCAAAGCGTTCCACAAAAGAAACCCGCGTCGCGGACGAATAATGCCTAGACTTTCGCCGTTTCGGGAGTTACTCGCCAATGGTTTCCGCAAAAGGTTCCCGTGTCGCGAAAGGGAAAGCCGAGGCGTTCCGCAAAGATTTTAAGTCTTTCGGAAGGATAGCGCGGAAGCTTCCGCTGTTTCAGGAGTCACTCGCCAATAGCTTCCGCAAATCAAAAATTTTCTAACTCTCGCGGGGTTTCGGGAGGATATGGCGAATGCTTCCCGTTGTTTCCGAAGGGTAACTTAAAAGTTTCCGTGGTTGCGGGCGGCTTCTTTGAATCATTTCGGAAACGCCTAAGCGTTTCGGCATTTCGGCAAGTTAGTGCGAACTTTTTCGCGGTTTCGGGAGAAAAAGACGAACGGTTTCCGCAAAAGGACGTGAATGTTTTAATTCCTTCGGCAGACCTTTTCGGATGCTACCGCGAAGGCCTCCGAAATTGCGGAGATCTTTCGCCAATGGCTTCCGCCGTTTTAGAACGAAAACGTTGAAGGCTTCCGCAACATTTTCTCGGTGAGCTTCGGAACGAAAACTCGAAGGTTTCCGCAGTTGCGGAAGGATTTGACGGATGTCTTCCGCAAGTTTCGGGTGGAGAAGCTCGAAGGATTCCGCAATTTCAAAGAAAAATTCTAAGTCTCTTGCCAAAGTTTCGGGGAGATTTGACGAATGGCACTCACCATTTCGAACGGAAAAAACGAATGCCTCCGCGACTGCGGAATGTTTCGACGAATAGCTCCGCCGTTTCGGAAAGAAATACCAAACGGCTCCCGCAGCTTTCCAACGAAAATTGCTAAGTCTCTTTCGGGAGGGTTATGTAAAAGACTTCCGCCGTTGCGGGAGAGAAGACTGAAAGGCTCCGAAGAACTTCCTTCTTACGTCCCGCAACACGCTCAAAATTTTCTAATTCATTTTTCGAGAAGCTTATGCATTTGGCTTCCGCAACTGCGGGGAGATAGCCCGAGAGACTCCAAAATGTCGGGAAAAATTTCTAAGTTCTTTTTCGGTTCCTTGGGGGAAAAATTGGAAAGGTTTATGGCAAGATGTTCTGTTGGAAAGCAAAAGATAAAAGCTGGGAATGGCCCCTTGAGGCAGCCTTTCTAGAATTTTAAAAGGAGGGGCCCCAATTATGTACTAAATAAATGGGGGGGGTTGTTGCTGCAACAACAATGGCGAGTCGCTGGTGAACATAGATCTCTGAAAAATCCTCTTCATGGTCCGAAACCTCATCAAAGACATCTATCTTAGGTGCACTACTTAGCTGAGCATTTTAAATTCATGCGAGGGGAAGAAGGCACTTTACCTGCTAGCCATTGGGGAAAAGGGGAGCTTTGACCAAGACATCTTCACTACTCTCAAAGGGCCAACATATGAGATTCATTTAGTAGGGTCATCCTTCAGATGGTTACTACTGCCGGACTCCACAGGATTTGCAACACTCTCTCATGGACATTATTGCTCTTGTTCCTCATTCCCATGCTGCTTGCATCCTTTTGGATGTTTGTACTTCGGACAGCTTAGCTGTTTGAGCCTTCCAGAGATATTTTCTTTGGACATGGTCTTTGATTTAGGCTCCTCAATCCATAATGTCCTTCTGTGTGAGTTAGAAATTTTATTGATTTGGTCAAGCCTCACGGACGGAGAGGAGCCCATTTTGAGATGATCCTTTTGGACAACCTTCTTGATTTTACATGTCTTTTGCTTATGTCTCAGCCATGCTTTAATTGAGGCGAGAATCTCTGGAAAACAGACTCTTGGGTACTAGCCATTTTGGCTGTTAGATTTGCAGCATGGAGTCACTTCAATACCCTATGCCCTCGAGGTGTGCTACTTTCCATGTGTCCAACTTTCATAAATTTCTTGAGATGCCTTTAAAGTGTGAGAGTGGGTGGAGCCTAGAGATAGTAATGAAGATGGTCATGGGCCTATGCTATTTTAAACAGGATTAGTGTGACTAGCAGGGTAGGCTTCCTTCCTTCTGAACATTTCAGCGAGAGCACAACAGACAGAATTCATTCGAGCATAGTTCCAGACTCATGGGTTGCGAGATTTCTTTGAGAGAGCTATCTTCGACGGGGAACTTAACTAAAAGGGCTTTCAGAAAACAAAAAAAATGTAGCAAAGGTTCAGATGACAATGAAAGAAACAAAATGGCCGAAAATAAAGCAACTAAAGGCTAAAGCAACAATAAAAGAAAACTTTATTTATGTACAGGAAGTCTCGAAGAGACTATGCGAAGTATTGTTTCAGAGCGAGGCCATTGAGAGGAAGGGTTACTTCCTCTCCCTCAAGATTTGTCAATTTATAAGTGGATGGGCCTAATTTTGCTAAAATCTGGTATGGACCTACCCATAGATGTTGGAATTTCGTATGCATTCCTTTGCCTTCGTGATTATGGTCCCATTTCAGGACTAAGTCCCCAACTTCGAAGCTTCCCTTGCCAGACTTCCTCTTATCGAACCATCTGTTAAATATGTCTTGATGTTGATGAAATCGGTCTTTAGCCTTTTGTCGGGCTTCTTCAAGTTGAAGCAGGGTATTGATCCTAGATTGTAAGGCTTGGCTACCAGAACCCCGGGAGGCTTGAGATAACTGCAAGGATGGTAGTAAGATGTTTGGGGGAAGAATGGCTTCCTTGCCATATACAATAGTGAAAGGGGAGACGCCTAAAGTGTTCTTTGGGGTTACCCTATCTGCCCATAAGGCGTTTGGGAGAGCCACATGCCAACTTCTCTGGTTTTCTATCACAGTTTTCTTAAGGATTCGAATCAGATTCTTGTTTGAGGATTCAGCTAATCCGTTCTCCTGAGGATAATAATTGGCTGAATAATGCAACTTAATTCCCCATTCATAAACAAATTCATTTATCTTGCAAGATGAAAAATAAGTAGCATTATAAAAAATGAGGGAAATTGGAACCCCAAACCTGGTTACGATGTTCTCCTTTAAGAAGCTGATGACCGCGTCTTCGTTGATTTTGCGCAAAGGGATGGCCTCCATCCACCTAGTGAAGTAGTTAGTAGCCGTTAGGATGTACCGATGTTGCAACGACGAATTTGGGTTTATTTCTCCGATAACATCTATACCCCATTGCTCAAAAGGCTCAGAGATGATGATCGGCTGCAATGGTCCTACTGCTTTAGGTAACTTCCCAGCACTTCTCTAGCATACATCACAGTTTCGTGCATACGTGTGGGCATATCGGAACAGAGTGGGCCAATAATAACCAGCTCTCAGTATCTTGTGTGCTGTCGTCTCTCCTGAATAATGTCCGCCTGCGGGGCCATCATGCAATTCTTTGACAACTTTGTTTGCATCTTCCTTTTCCAAACATCTAAGGAGAACTCCATCATAATTCTTCCTGAAAAGAATCCCATCAATGATTTGATAAGGTGCTGATTTCAAGCGGAGTGCCCTTCTTTGCTTAGAGTTCCAGTGTTCAGGTAGATATCCCTGCTGCAAATAGTGCACCAGATCCCTATACCATGACTGGGGAGCTGTGAAGATATGACACACTTCAACCGAATTTAACTCAGCTTCATTCTTCCAATGTTGTTCTTCATCAGTTGAGTTTCCCGCAAGTAATTTGCACAGACCTTGCCCTTTGATGATTGTAGCTGGTTTAAATTCCAAATCATACTCCTGCAGAGCTGTGACCCAGTTCCCTCTCCTTTCTCCCAATTCCTTTTGAACGAAAAGGGATCTAACAGCTGGATGGGGAACTATGACTTTAGTTCTGTTCTTCAGAATGTATGGCCTAAACTGCTTGACTTCTTTGAAGACCGCATCCGCATGCTTGTTAACTACGGGGTAATTCAGCTCAGCCCCCTGCAGACCAGTGCTCATAAACGAAATTGGGTATTCGTCCCCCAACTCCACCTTTTGCATGAGTACAGCTGCGAGGGAGTCATCTGAAGCAAAAGTATACAAGATGAAATATTTATCAAAATCTGGGCTACTCAAGGAAGGAGCCTTAGCTATGGCTGCCTTGATATCTCTAAATGCGTCCTTCTCCAAATCCGTCCACTTGAATTGCATGCTTTGTTTAACCATCTGTTGCAATGGCTTAACAATTTGCGTGAAATACGGAACAAATCTGCGGACAAAGTTGATGGTGCCCATAAAAGATTGCATAGATTTATTGTTGTAAGGCATTGGAATCTTATTAATGGCTTGGACTCTTTCTTGATCAATTGACACTCCCCCTTTGGAGATGATATGACCTAAGAGCTGACCTTCGGGAACAACAAATACGCTCTTCTTGGGATTCAAGGAAATACCATATTTCCGGCAGCGATCAAAAATATGCTTTAGATGCACGACATGATCTTCCCTTCTCTTCGAAAAGACTGTCACATCATCCAGGTATACAACCACGCATTGCCCACCCAATCCTCGGAAGGCAATATCCATCGCCCTTTGGAATGTAGCTCCTGCATTTATCAGACCAAATGGCATTCTCCTGTAGGCGAAAGTTCCCCACTTAGTTGTGAAAGTAGTCTTGAGGCGATCTTCTTCGGCTACTAACACTTGATTGTAGCCAGAGAAACCATCGAGGAGAGAAAACAATTCGGATCCTGACACCATTTGTAGGATTTGTTCCATTGAAGGTACGGGGTAGTTGTCTTTATCCAAAGCTTTGTTTAAATTTCTGAAATCTACACATAGCCTTATCTCTCCCGACTTCTTCCTTACGGGAACCAAGTTTGCAACCCACTCAGAATGCCGAACTTTGAAAATTATCTTAGCGTCTAGGAGCTTCTTTAATTCCTTTTGGATCAACGGTTCTAGAGTGGGATGCATTCTTCTTAACTGCTGCTGAAATGGTTTGATGCCCGCTTTCATTGGTATAACATGTTGAATAATGCGGACGTCATACGTTTTTAGATATTCATAGGTCCATGCAAAAACATCCTTGTATTGTTTAAACAATTTAATGAACCTGTCTCTTTCTCCTGGTGAACAACATTTGCCAAGGTTGACAAATCTTGGTTCTGCCTCGGTACCCAAATTAACCAACTCATGTTGCATCGAGCTGTTAGTTTTGGTATTGGTTGGCCTTTTGAACTTATTTTGAATATCGAACGGCATTTTGAGGGACCTTACCCCCTTGGGCATGAAATTTCCTTTCTCCTCATCTTTCTTCATCAAATCAGCATCGTGTTCTTCCTCATCTATTGCAGCTCCTTGAAAGCTATCTTTGTTTGTTAGGAAGCTGATAATTTGTTCATCATCATCGAAGACTCTGAAGTTCGTGATGTTATCGGGAATGGAAGGCCTGGAAATCAATTCAATTGAGCATTTATTATTTGATGGCACCAATCTAGAAGCAGATGTTGCTAACAAATCAGCAGCAGAATTTTGCAATCTAGCAATGGATTTTATATTGAAAGCGTCAAAATGCATAATTAAATCCCATACCTCAGCCTGATAACCCTTCAAATGAGGTGAGAGACAATGAATGGTGTCCCTTACCTGTCTTACAACTATCTCGGAGTCACCAAAGACCTTCAGGTACTTAACATTTAAGCCAATGGCCTTCTTTAATCCATGCACCAAAGCTTCATATTCAGCGGTGTTATTAGTACAATCGAATTCTAATCTACAAGACAAAAAATACTTGTTTCTTTTTGGATCCATTAGAACACAACCGGCTCCGGATCCTTCCAGAGTTTTAGAACCATCAAAGTATAATGTCCAAAAAGTATCTTTAGATTCAACTAAGTTAGTTCTTTGTGATCTATGTCAGTAACTAAATTGACTATGTTACAATCAACATCATCAGTCCGAGAGAAATGAAGGAGATCGGACTGTCTATCTGATTCATGGCTAATGGCTTCAGATTGATAATTACCCGGATCCATCTCTAAGAAGTAATTCCCCAGAATCGAGGATGAGAAGGCTACAGCCTCATTCTTTTCTTCTAATTGAGTTACGTTTTGCTTCATATGAGGTTCCCTAAGAACTTTAATCTGATTCTGCCTGTTCTGATAAGGCAGCCATAGATGAGACCAATCAGTAGCAAAGTAGCCACTTAGCTTGGTAGACCAATCCCTACTTAAAATCATCCCATAGGCTTCAGGAATATCGACCACCATTATGTCAATGAATTGACAGACTCTAGGGTCAGCTGACAGTCTAATTAGAACATCTTTCATCTCCCCAATAACCTTGACAGCAGTCCTATCTAATTGGATAATTTGAGCTGGGGATGGCACAGGCTGCCCGTTAATTTTCTTACAAATTGACAGTGGCATAACGTTTGAGGATGCTCCAGAATCTACCAAACAGTTGTGAACATTATGGTTGAAAATTTCAAAAGTCAAAAGGAATGGCAAAGTTTGAGATTGAGACTTCCCACCGATGCTAGCTTCATTAATTTCGGGACTGTTTTGAGAGTCCGCTAATGGAGTGCTAGTCTAAGGTTGTAGAACATGCAGCAGTTTGTCTCGTTGATGGGGCAAGCTACACATGTCAAATATTGACACATTCGCTTTGAATTTCTTGATGTCTTCGATAATATCGTATCCTATGTCAGATTCGTTTCCAATTCGAGCTTGCTGATCTGTTTTGCTCGTTGTGACCTTAGGTGGCTGAACTATCGTGTCAGCGTTTAGCTGTTTGGTCACTGTTTGGCTAACTTTGGGTTGTTGTGGGATAACTGTTATATGCCTCCTAGGCGGTTCTTTTGAGACTTTAGGCTTATGAGGAGTTGTGCTTGGCATGGGATCGGCAATAGGATCTTTGCTATGAGTAGCAACATTTACGGTGGAGGGAGAACTATCTATGGGATCCTCTTTTGCTAATTCAGTCATGGGTACCCAATCCCATAGCACCATAGTAGTGTCCGGGGTTGGTTCCTCTAACTCAGGGTTCGATTCCTCTGGAGAATCATCTTGGTCTGGGATCTGTGAATCTAGCATTTGGTTCATGACCAAGCTCATGGAATTAATCCATTGCGGGAAGCTCTTTTCCGAATGCGGTTCTTGGTGAAAAGTGCAGAAATTTTCCATCCCAATCTCATTCAAGTTTAAAACAGTGGCAGTGTTCATTGGTGGATGAGTTTCCTCACCGTCTTCCCTTCTTTTATAAAATGGCTTGAAATGTTTCCTAGATGTGCTAGTAGCCTTGTCTTTCTCGAGATCTACAATTTTGTTAGATAATTTCTGCATCATCTTGACTACATTTTCCATGTCTGTAGATGGCTCTTCTTTCCCTCTAGTGAGCAGCAAAGGTTTTTTTCTAGCTGTTGGTTTTGGTTCTACATCTAAGGCATGTTTAGCAATGCTATCAACCTCTTCCTCTACCTTTCTAGCTTCCTCAAAGTTCTCTATCAGGGTAGTTTTCTTGGATCGTTTTACGAACATTGCTATTGGTCCTTCAAGAGCTGTTGTGTAGTATTCAATCAGAGACTCCTCTGCTGGTTTATTAGCTTCGCTGAAATTATTTAACAGCGTTGTGAATCTTTGATTGAAATCTTGAACCTTTTCTTTCTTTTCCATTCTCATGGATAAGAGTTCTTTCATAAGTGTTGCCACAGTCTTTTGGTTTCCGTATTTCTTTAGAAAACATTTCTCAAATTCATCCCAACTAGAGATTGAGTTGGGTTGTAGGCTAAAGTACCATGATGATACTTTTGGCTCGAATGTATATGGAAACAACCTGCAGAGTACGTCTTCATGTTGTACGTTCAAAAGGTTCAGAGCTAAGTAAAAACTCTTGAGGTGATCTTCCGCCGAAATGGCTTTCCCTGGATCATACTTAGGCAAGACCTTTTCTGGGTTTTTAGGAAGATTATGGAATGGTCCAGCTAGGTTCAGCGCTCCCCTTGCTCTCCAAGCAGGTACAACCATGTTTGGATGTGGAGACCCTGGTGGAGAATTGTAAGGTGAATTCCGAGGAGTACTCTTTGGAGTAATTGGTTCTTCAAGGTTTTCTTGGTCTGAAATTTTTTCTGAGTTTTCAAGATCTGCCTTGTTAAGAGTGTCTGAAATTTCTTCCAAAGTCAGATTCACAAGTGTTTCAAAACTTTGAACAAGAATCGAATCTCGGGTATATTGTGGCTCTTTTCTAGGGGTAGTTTTCTTAGGGAGGAAATTGACAGCGTTTAAACCACCTAACTGCCTAACGTAGGATCTTGTATGTCTTCTTAAATCCTCTATTTCTGTAAAAGGGATAGCGTATAAGGCTTCTTGAGGCTCAGGATCAGAAATGAGGTATTCTTGATTTAATAATTCAAGATCTAGGCTGTTCGAAATTCTTTCTTTAAGCGGGTTTTTTGTGTCATCTATGACAGTGGAAGATTTTCCTCTATTAGCCATGCACTTTCAGGCCCTCCTTCTAGCGCAAAAAACTATTGATGCCTCAGATATCGTAGCATCAATCAGAAAGGGATTCTCCCCGAGAGATGATCCCAATTAGACTATCTCCCGTTTGGTGTAGGGAATCCGTCCGGTTAGCGGTTCCGACAACCGTGGTTTTGGAGTTTAATTCCGATTCTACCGGTTATGGCCCGATCCACCTTTCTTTTGGATTTTATGTTTTTAATGAGATGCAAGTGCCTAGTTTATACTTGATCTAGATGCAACTAAAATAGATCTAAGTCTAGAAATTGAAGTAAATCTACCTATCCTTGCAGAGAACACATTTAAAGGATGAGCAATGAGCTATAACAAATAACATAAAGAAAGAACAGATAGCTGTCAATTCTTACAGGTAAAGCTACAGCCAGATAAAAGGATCTTAAAAGATAGCTTCTAGTTTAATGTAAAACGCATTTATTGCTCATGAAACAAAGAAAGAAGCAAAAATATCTAATCTAAATGGAAAGAACGAATAAACAGATCTAAATGTAAACAAACTGAAATTAAATTTAAAGATCCCTGCAAGGAGCAAATTAAAGGCATGAACAATGATCTATATGAATTATCTTGAAGAAAGAAAAGTTAGCCATTTAATCTAAAAGAGAACTCTGCAGCAATGGTAAAGATATCAGCAGCTAGCTCCTGATTTAATATGAAATGCATTCATTGTTCACAAAATAGAGAAAATCGTATGCAAGAGAAGGAGCAAAAAATCATTAACACAAAGAAATAGTTCAGATAGTAAGAATGATCTCACATTACAGTACGGAAGTCATTAGAATAGTCCAACATACATCTGTCCAACATTCCCATGCAAAACGTTCATCTCCCAGGCTTTTATTAGAAAATTCGATTTTACAGAACTGATACAAGGTAGCTCGTAAAGGTTTTCAAATTTCCTTCCCCTGCCCCAAAGTCCTTTTCTATTCTTCCTAGCTCCTATTTATAATTACAAAATCGCCCTTTGGGCTGCCACCTAGCCTCTTCCACCTGTCACTTACAGGAATTTCTTCTATAAAAGACCAAAAAATGACTACTTCTTTTACAAAATATTTAACAAAAGAGAGTGGACAGCTGTCCCTTAGCTCACGCTATATACTTTTGAGAATTTAACAAAATACACATAGCAGAAATAATGTTCTAATATCGTAATGTCATTCTTGTGTGTGAGCTTCAGCTGGGAGAGGATCGCCCAAGTCACTTGATGCTGCTGCTTCTACTTGGGAAGAAGGGATTGAGCTGGCTAGACTTTCTGCCACTGCTGGGGAAGAGGGAATCGAGCCCACTGCTATTGCTGGAATGGCTGCTGGGAGAGAAGATTCTGGATCTACTGATGCTCCTGCTACTGCTGTAGCTTTCTTTTCCTCTTCCGCTATGTAGTTATACCACACACCTATGTCCCTTATGACTGTGTTTGCTGCAGCAGGAAACAAGATTTTCTGAGAAGTTACATTATTCCCGAGCTCTGCTCCAATGCTTTGAACTTCTACTACTGCAGCTTGATGCACTTCCTTCAGCAGATGGTTGTGGAGGGATGACAATCCAATATAATGTTGGAGGTCATCAATAGCCAGAACATCAATCCTCTTCACATACTCCATTTGAACGCCTAGCTCTTCCTTTAGCTGAGACAAACGTTGCTCCTTTTTCGAAAAGTCCTCCAGGGTCTGAGGGAAACTCAATGTGCATTTGTCATGCATCCCTTGGAGCCTTTGGTACAGACTGTTAATTTTATCTGTTGTTCTTTGCACACTGGTTATCATCTTACTGGCACAGTTCCTGCCAAACTCCAAAAGGGCTATGTCCTCATTAAAATCGTCCACAGATTTAAATGGGAGGTGCGTGGGGAAACCCCCTTTTCCTTCTCTCCATGCCATCTGACTGATGATATTTTCCTTGACACGGGTATTCTTTGCTTTGAGCCTATGGGCTTCCGCATTAATTTATTTTAACCTGACCACCATGGCCTTGAGCTTGCAAACCTCATCAGTGATTAGCTCCTGAGTTTCATGCATTTGCTTCAGGATGCTGCAGGACAGCTCATGGAAGGGAGATATGTCCATCGTTCTACTCTCGGCTTGCTCTAACTGCTCATCTAATGTCCGCTTGTCTGCTTCTAGCTGGGATGCTTTATCTTCCGCTCTATTCTTCTCTGCCTCCACAATCATCATTTGGAGTGTCAGTTGGTCCTTTTCCTCTTCCAGCTGGTTATACTTACCTGATAGCTCTTTATGCTCGGCATACAGGCAATTATACTTGTTTACTACCAGATCCCTTTGGACTTGCTCATTAGCCACAGTTTGTTGTAGCGAACGAGCTCTCTTCTTTGTCAATACATTTTCTCTGACTATAACGCCCACATTGTCCAGTGATGCCTTTGCTGTTTCCACAGCTGCGGATGCCATGGAAAAGGGATCTTGATCTGTGTTCTGCATTATGGTGACCTCTCGGTGGGTAACGATGTCTTCATGGAAGGGACTTTTGATCCTCTCTTCCGATTTGAGGACCATAGCTTTCCTTTTCTTGTCATAGACAAACTCATTCCACCTGGACACCGTATGTTTTCCCGATGGAGTGTACAGGACAATAGGGAGGTTCAAGATGTCTATGTCTTCTTCAGCAGGTGGGGTCCGGACTTCCTGAGCTGGATCTACTCCCGCCTTTTGGGTACCAGAGCCACCTGCTTGAGATGCGTCTATTTCCATGTCTTGGACACCGGATCCACTTGCTTGGGCATCTTCCCCTGCTTTCAGCTCTTCTTCCGCCTCCCTTTCTGCCTCGGCTTGCTCAGCTTCAGCCTCTTCTTCCGCCTTCCTTTCTGCCTCGTCTTGCTCAGCTTCAGCCTCTTTCTGCTTCTGGGCTTCCTCAGCCTCTTTCTGCAGGCTTTCTCTTTCAACTTCCTGTTGCATTCTTGCCACTTCAGCTTCCTGCTGCAATCTTGCCACTTCAGCTTCCAGCTGCCACCTGGCTTCCTCCGCTTCCCGCTGCAGTCTGGCTTCCTCAGCTTCTTGGAGTAACCTTGCTTCTTCTCTTAATCTGAGCTCTTCCTGAGCTTGGGCATCCTCAGCTTCTTTCTCCTTCTGCTGGCTGGTCTTCTGGACCTTGGTTGAGCTAGAGCTTGCTCCAGTTCCTTGGCGACAGACCCGTAGCTCAGCCATGTTGCTGATGCCTCTGAATGTCTCTTCCTCGGCATCAGGATAGTGAGAGTACTCGAAGTGAGCATAAATCTCCTTACAGTGCTCAACAACTTTTCCCTTCCTGTCATTCCTGTGGAAGATTACCTCACCGAAGTGGAAGGATTTCAGCTCTTGAACAAATTCATCGGCCGAGGCAACCCCCGAGAACTTCTAAGCACCTATGCAGAAAGGTAGAGGGGGAAAGGAAGCCTTATGCTGTTTGTGGAGCATTGCTCCAATTCCATCCAGGAAGATTTGTCTTACTGCCTCCTTGAGGACCACATAATCCGTGGCATATTGCGGAAAAATGTATGGGGGCTTAGTCCCTCCAAACATTCTGAGGTAGGTGCCTTGCTCTGAAAAGTAAAAATCCCCGTAATCCTCAAGGACTTCCATAGCATTCTCTGACAGGAAGTTGGGCTCCTCCTTGAATAAATTCTCATATAAGGGCATGATGAACCCCTCACAGATGAGTTTGTAGTTAGGTTTGTAATTCTGGGCCCACATCATCCTAAAAGCGGTATAAACTGGGGTGGTGGCCTTATCCCATGTACATCCCAATTTAGGGAATTCCACCTTGGTCAACACACAATCAATCAGATATGAGGACATGAAAAATTATGCCTTCTTCAAGGCTAGTCCTTCTCTTGCCGCTACTATCATTGAGGCCAAACTATCTGATAAGAGAGTGGTCCAGTCAAATACAGTTCCTTTAAATGCCACAAAGTGAATAATAGGGACCCACTGAATCTTATACACGGTGCCATCGGGCATGCCGAAGATTCTGCACAGCATCAGGGCGATCAATCTGAAAGGAGATCTCAGATTCTGTACGTCATATTCATCATTTCCCTTCTTTCTCAAATGTTTGCCTGCCATTAGTAGCTTCTTGGCCATCTCGACGTTGTTCATCTAGCTCAGCCATTCATCAGTTAGAGATTGTTGGACGCGGAGAAATTTGTAGTCTGCCGCAAGATATGCGGGTTGAAATGAGGCAATGGCCACTTTCTCGCTGTCATTTATCACTCTTCCTTCAGCATCGGCATGTTGGAGTATCCATCCGATCACTTCAGCACAGGGGAATAGTTCAGGGCGGGTAGCAGCTCTGGTTATGCCTGAGGCTTTGATATTTAGATAAATTGGCCCCTCTTCTAATAACATGTCCGAGACATCTTGGTCTCGGATCATCCTGTAAATGTCACCCCATCTGGTTTCTGGAGGAACACCAGTGGTGCACCTAGTATCCTAGAGTGAGGTCTCAGTTTTAAGTGGTGCAGGCTTCTTTTCTGTCATCTTAGCCTTTTTCTTACCGGCTTTCGGCATCTTGACTTATCCCTGATAGCACCCATATACAAGTCATAATGAACTTGAGCAACATACTGTGAGATTTTAACAGAGAGCATCATTGTTTTAATATGTGAATGAGATAAAAAGCAATGTGAAGCTGTATGTTTAGGAAGCAAAATACACCATTTCAACATGAAATACAAATTAAAACATTTGAATCTTTTAAAGGGATGAATTTGGAATGCTCCCGAGAGGATAGGTATGTCGCGGAACAATCCGCTCTCGGGCTGGCCCTAGGAGAAATGGTGATCTTCGTTTCAACAAGAACATAATTATAAATTTTAGCCATCCTAATTCTTTAAAGGGGCAGGTTTGGAATGCTCCTATGAGGATAAGCGTGTTGCGGAAGCAACCTACTTTCGGTTTAGCTCTGGGGAAGAGGGTAACTTTCGTCATGGTGCTTTTAAAAGGCTAGTGGCGGGGAAGCCTAGGGTGAAATAACCCTGTGACGAAATAGGGAGCCACTTTCATATTTACGACCCGACGAGGGCTTCGAACGCCATTGTCACTTACGGCACTTGTCGGGGTGCTCTATGGGAGGTTTGAACAGGGGCGATGGCGCCTGTCTTAGGATTTAAATTGGGTAGAGGTCACGCCGGGACTGAGAAAAAAAAAACCCGGGGGGCTACGTCTTCAGCTTTCGGTCGGTGACATGAAAAGTACATGGGGCTTCGGCAGTTTTATGAAATAACGAGGTACGCGGCCCGGGGAGGAAATTGGAACAAGTCTAACCGTCAAAACTAACTATCTCTACCCATTATGCAAACGTTTTATCCTGCCTCTATTTTTATATGACGAGAAGAACGCAATTCAAACTGTACTTGACGGGCAAAATAGCCTGTGACGGGCATTTTGCCCGTCATAATCCAACCAATGTCCATCATTTTCAAACAAAGGACAACCCAATAGCAATTTGAAGCGGTGAAGGGACAAATTTCAAGGTTAAAATCCTACCTGGCACCGTGAGGATAGCTGAACGAGGTGGCCGCGAACGCAGATGAGCGAGATGAGCTGGAGAGATTTGCGCGGCGTTCCACGTCGTTTGCCAATCAAAAAATAACGATATGTTGGCTCGTACCCCCCCTGTTTATTTAAATAAACCAGGGACGTGTGGGGTTTCAATTCGGTGGGTGGAGCATTAAATATGCGGCTTAAATACATCGCACGCCGCGGTCACGTCAAAAAATTTTGATCTGCGTGCAACCGCCATTCGCGGGACCAACTTGCGAATCGCATTCGCCGTTGCGGTAGGATACAGTGAAAGTTTTCGCCATTTCAGGGTGCGTCGCGGAAGGAAAACTCAAAGCGTTCCGCAAAAGAAACCTGCGTCGTGGATGAATAACGCCAAGGCTTCCGCCGTTTCGGGAGTTACTCGCCAATGGTTTCCGCAAAAGGTTCTCGCGTCGCGAAAGGGAAAGCCGAGGCATTCCGCAAAGATTTTAAGTCTTTCGGAAGGATAGCGCGGAAGCTTTCGCTGTTTCAGGAGTCACTCGCCAATAGCTTCCGCAAATCAAAAATTTTCTAACTCTCGCGGGGTTTCGGGAGGATATGGCGAATGCTTCCCGTTGTTTCGGAAGGGTAACTTGAAAGTTTCCGTGGTTGCGGGCGGCTTCTTTGAATTGTTCCGGAAAGGCCTAAGCGTTTCGGCATTTCGGCAAGTTAGTGCGAACTTTTTCGCGGTTTCGGGAGAAAAAGATGAACGGTTTCCGCAAAAGGACGTGAATGTTTTAATTCCTTCAGCAGACCTTTTCGGGATGCTACCGCGAAGGCCTCCGAAATTGCGGAGAGCTTTCGCCAATGGCTTCCGCCGTTTCGCAACGAAAACGTTGAAGGATTCCGCAACATTTTCTCGGTGAGCTTCGGAACGAAAACTCGAAGGTTTCCGCAGTTGCGGAAGGATTTGACGGATGTCTTCCGCAAGTTTCGGGTGGAGAAGCTCGAAGGATTCCGCAATTTCAAAGAAAAATTCTAAGTCTCTTGCCAAAGTTTCGGGGAGATTTGACGAATGGCACTCACCGTTTCGAACGGAAAAAATGAATGCCTCCGCTACTGCGGAATGTTTCGACGAATAGCTCCGCCGTTTCGGAAAGAAATACCCAATGGCTCCCGCAGCTTTCCAACGAAAATTGCTAAGTCTCTTTCGGGAGGGTTATGTAAAAGACTTCCGCCGTTGCGGGAGAGAAGACTGAAAGGCTCCGAAGAACTTCTTTCTTACGTCCCGCAACACGCTCAAAATTTTCTAAGTCATTTTTCGGGAAGCTTATGCGTTTGGCTTCCGCAACTGCGGGGAGATAGCCCGAGAGACTCCAAAATGTCGGGAAAAATTTCTAAGTTCTTTTTCGGTTCCTTGGGGGAAAAATTGGAAAGGTTTATGGCATGATGTTCTGTTGGAAAGCAAAAGATAAAAGCTGGGAATGGCCCCTTGAGGCAGCCTTTCTAGAATTTTAAAAGGAGGGGCCCCAATTATGTACTAAATAAATGGGGGGGGGTTGTTGCTGCAACAACAGGCCATCAAGATGAAAGATGTTCTCTATGTTCCAGGATTGAAGAAGAATCTACTTTCCATATCATCCTTATATGCAAAAGGATTCCAAGTTGCATTTGTTGGTGGCCAAGTACTCATGTGGCATAAAGGTAAAAATCTTGATGATGTAGTAGTAATTGGAGAGCAAGAGGGAGGATTTTACAAGTTAAAAGGCCAACCAGATCAAGCATTGGTTCATGACACTATGGAACCAAGTGAACTATGGCACATAAGGCTTGTATATATATACAGTACAAGGATTTACTGATTGTAAGCAAAAATGGTGACTGGTCTTCCTGAGATCCATACAAAACATGATGGTGTATGTAAAGAATGTGAAGAATACATTTCTAAGCAAAATGATATATTAAATACAGTACATGAGGACCAAGGATGAAAACTTCAGAAAGTTCCAGACTAGACAAAGAAGAAGATCAAGGTCTTTAGAATCAGATGTTGGAGCAGAGTACGCTTCCAGAAACTCCAATGACTTTTGCAAGGAGGAAGAAATTAAGAGGGAGCCTACAAAACACATGAAAGATAAGTATTTACTGTCATTTGAATTCTTGAGTATTTTTGAAGGATATTGCTCATACCAGTTACATGTAGATCTGTGATACAATTTTCTTTTATGCACTTATATATGACTAAGATTGACTAGCAGTAGGCTCAGGTAGGGCATGTTATGTGTAAGTGGCCTATAGTGCTGCACAACATCCCATGAGCCCTTGATGGATCTAGTCTAGGATGAAAACTCTTTGCTAACATGTTGAGAGCAGTGAACGCTCTTAATAGTATGTTCTGGTAGAGATTAAAGGCATCTAGATAGTTACCGTGTGTATATGGGATATGGATGAGTGTTTTGTTGAAGCATTGGCTAAGATGCATTGGTTACATGAATATGTGCATTATGCATAAGAAGTTGTCATTACATGGAATGTTACTAATCATATGACTAAATTTGATTTGTAGGAAAAATCTTGTGCTATGACCTACAAGAGAAGGATGATAAGACTTGTTACAAAGAATAAGTGATGAATGCTCAGCAGTGACCTTCAAGCAAATTTACAAAATCAAGCATACATGGAAAGGTTCATGGTTTCTCTTAGAAAGAGGGAGTTGATTATGATGATACTTTGTTGCTCCTGTGGCTAGATAAACTTCGATTAGATCTATACTTGCGATAGCTACAATGATGAAGTGGAAGGAACACTAGATGGACATAATACTGCCTTCCTGAATGACATAGTAGAGGGGGAAGTGTATGTGGAGCAACCACTAGGATTTGAGACACATGATAGGTAGACACATGTGTGCAAATTGAAGAAGGATTTGTACGGTTTGAAACAGGAACCCAGGACGTGGTACACCAGGATTGATGGATTTATGACAAGCTTGGGCTTTACCAAGTGTTAGCGCTAGAAGTTGTCTCTTGACTGCTAAGGATACAATCCTAGCACATCTTGGACATGAAATGATTTGATTGAGTTTGTAGGATCAAGTTTGGGTGGTAAGAGATTACTAAAGTCACACATAGTTTGGAATAACCAAAACACTAGTCGTAATGGATTAGAAACACATCATTGTTTCAATGATTTTGATCCGTAAATTAAACATGTCTGTCTATATAAACATAGTGCATATGTTATCATATAAACAACCAACAGTTTACTTATACATTCACATAAGATCCCAACTCAAACATCGTTAAGACTTGGAATATCTTCTAAAAACTTAACAATTTACTTTCAGGAAATACACATTCAAAGCTTGAAAGTCATTAGATTTGAAACATAACTCACTAATGCAGCGCATGCGCAATTATGCTTTCAGATTAAGTAATAGAAACCAAATTATAAGAGGGAGAGATTAATTCACAGTAAAAAATCCTTGAGCATGCGTATGTCACTGTATTCCTTGATGATGAAATATTATAGAGTATATCTTATCCTCTAGTCACCCTCTCGAACCTTCTTCCCTTCCAATTTCTTCAATTTATAGCATATTACAACATTCCAACTGTTATCGTCTTTTTTGCAACTAAAAACTAAAACTAAGAAAGAAAAGTCGAAGTAATGGTAAGAAATCTAGAAATTGATGAGGTAAATCAAAAACCTCAAATCTAGAATTGATATGAACGTGAATCTAGAAATTCACGTTCACCTGGATATGAAAACAATTACCCTTGGATCCAAACGTTGCCCTGCTAGAGTATTGGAGAATTTGTCGAATATATTGAATACCACAGGAACCCACAAACTATATCCACCTAGAAATTCCTTATCATGCTTAGTCTTGACTATAATAGTCAATGGCTCTGAGTTCATACTCTGGCACTATAGGCACTTCTAATAGCCGCAAAGAAGTAGAGACAAACAATTTGAAAGATGCCGCAAGAACTTACTTGATCCTTTGTCGACAACAATAACTAACACATACCTTTAGTTTTCAACAATTGTTTATATCAAATTGCCATATTTTTCCTCTTTGTCCCATTTTGATTCTTCATCATATTGAATACCGATGACATATCCATCATTTTTTGTTAGAATGATTAGCTAATTTCATCTCGAATTACTAATAGCATAATTAAAATGCCTGATGTAAAAGCTAACAAAGATTGCGAGGATTGGTGAAGGGATGACAGAGTTATGAAAATAGCGAGAGGAGCGACCAGGAGCTTAATTTTTTTTAAAGAAGTGAATTTGAGTACTAACACCAAGAGTAAATCAGATTCCAACTTTTACTTCAAGGTTGAGGATGGAAAACCAATGATACTAATTTTGTATGTAGATGACCCATTCCTGACAGGTGACGAAAAGCTCATTGCAGAAAGAAAGAGGAAACTTTCTGCAGAATTCAAGATGAAAGACCTGGGTATGATACACTACTTATTAGATCTTGAGGTGCGGCAGAATCCAAAAGATATTTTCCTTAGCCAAGGAAAATATGTAGTAAATATCTTGAAGAGATTTGAGATGACGGATTGCAAGGCCATGGCCACACTAGTGGCATCGAATTTGAAGTTCCTGTGTGATACTTCTTCAGAGATAGTGGATGCCACTGCATATAGACAGATGATTGGTTCGTTGATGTACTTAACGAACACGATGCCGGATATATGCCTTACATGGTAGAGCCAATATGTGTTCACTTGATTGTGGAAAATCATGTGTTGAGGTACTTGAGGGGTATGATTGATTATGGGCTCATATATGCGACATATCAAAAGATTAATCTGCAGGGTTATGTTGATGCAGATTGGGCCGATAGTGACACATACATGAAGAGAACTTTAGGATGCTGCTTCTCAGTTTGGGATTAGGTGTGATATCCTGGTTCAGTAGGATGCAGATGAGTGTGGCACTCAGTACAGCTGAATCAGAGTACATGGCCACTTGTTCAACTAGCTTCAAAGCAGTGTGGCTTCAAAAGTTACTTGCATGATTGTTTGATCTCGATTTAGAGGCAACTTGCATTTCTGCGACAACCAGAGTTGTGTGAAGTTGTCCGACAACCCAGTGTTTCATGACAAGTCGAAGCACATCGAGATTAGGTACCACTATATCAGGGATATTGTGTAGAGAGGAGCGGTGAGGCTCCAATATGTGGCGACGGATGAGCATATAGGAGATGTGTTGAACAAGCCTCTGTTGAGAGTGAATTTTGAGTACTTCAGGGACAAGCTTGGAGTTGTACAGATCGATGATCCTCGAAAGAGGAGGGGATGAATGACATAGCATGTGTGAGACACATGTAGTCACGTATTGGTGTAATTTGTGCTCCTGGGCTAGTCTCCACTTGAGGTGATGTGGTAGTGTGTGGTCACTTCGGTGATGTAATGTGGGATCCCGGACTACACTCACGAGGATGAACTAGGTAGTCACATTGGTGACATAATTGAGTCTCCTGAATGATGGTGCTATGTTGGGCATACACGAAATGTGAGAAGACGTAGGTGGTCACCAGACGTAATTCGTTGTCTTGGGATGTTCTCCGCATGATGTGACGTGATAGCGGGTAGTCACTTTGGTGACGTAATTTGTGATCTTAGGCTATACTCACGAGGTTCGTGTTGCCAAGATGTGCGAAGATATAGGTGGTCACTAAGTGACGTAATTCATGGTCTTGGGCTAGTCTCCACATGATGAGATATGATGTGCTAGCGGGTAGTCACCTCGGTGACGTAATTTGGGCTCCTAGGATACACTCACGAGATGATATGGACATGTAGTGTGGTAACACAGGTGGTTGCTTTGGCAATGTAATGAGGGATCCTGGGCTGGACCCACTTGATGGCTTGCTCGTACAAAACTTCTAGTGATGTGTAGATTTGAGATATGTCAAAAGTCAATGGTCAGAGTACAAAGTTGTAGCAGCAGTGATGATGATGGCACCAGAAGAATACCTTCCTTGTTAAGAGGGAGTGTTGAAGAATGTAACTTCAAAATAGATTCTTATTGTATTTTTATTGTACTTCCCTCGAGGAATATTCATATTGTATTTGATCATGTAAAAAGCCTAAAATAAATAAAGTAAAATAGACAAGTCGACCCAGTGGGTAAACTACCCCAAACAATGGGAATTCTGCCCCAAACAATGGGCAAAAATACCCCACTCAAGTCGGCCTAGTTAGGAAGGACAGGTCGTCCCAATTAGGTAAAAGGGTCATGCTATAACTAGTATAAATAAGAGTGGCACCTATCTCATTTGGTACATCACTCACTCAAGCTATTTCACATTAAACAAGCTATACAACTTGACGAGAACTTTATACTCAAAACAAGAACTCTAGCCATAAAAACTCACATTTTTGTATAAAAAACACCAAAAAAAACCCCGAATAAAAAAGTGGTGCTATCGGTAGAACCAATTTTTTTGTGGTTAAAAATATAGACATGGACCAAAACAATCGTTATTGTTGTTTACAAAAACCTTAAAATCAAGCCTTGAATTGAAAACTAACGCTACCTGTAGCACACGTTTTCAGAAAATGGCATTATTATATCATTGTATTGGCATAATTTAAAATTGTATTTATTAATTCTCTTAGTAACACTATATAAAAATAGCATCGAGTTAAACACAAATTATTCAATAAATTATATCACCTCTCTTTCTATATAAAATAAACAATTTTATGATATGATTCATAATAAAACCTATATTAAATCATAAAAGGTAGAAGTTATGATATTTGGGCGCACAGGGGAAGAAACACATTAGATTATAAAACGAAAAAATACAAAGAACAAGAACTCTAGCCATAAAAATTCATATTTTTGCATAAAAAACACTAAAAAACAACCCCAAAATGAGCCATGGACAGTATCATTGCAATCAAAACCCTAAATCGATCCCCGGATTGAAAATTGGACAGCCTGGAATTAAATAAAAATTTCAAAAAAGTGAAAATAAAAAAATGTAAAAGTTATTAAAAAAAAACAAATTAAAAATAATTTCAAAAATTATTTACAACTTAAAAAAAAAGGTAAAAAATTAAAATTAAAATGAAACAAAAATTTCAAAAAAAAAAAAAAAAAACAAATTTAACAAAAAAAATAAAAACACTTTGAACAAATTTTACCAAAAAATTAAAAAAAAATCAATTTAAAAAAATTTGGAAAATATCTCGAAATGGACAAAATTATTTAAAAGAATTTAAAGAAAATTTAACAAAAAAATGAATGACAAAGCTAAAAATACAATTTTTAAAATTTTAAAACCAAACTTAAAAAAAATTAAAAATATATAAAAAGTTTCGATTTAAAAAAATATTAAAAAAACAAAAAAAATAAAAATAAAATGTTTTAACTTAAAAAAACAAAACCTAACCTAACCTTCCCTACCCACCCCTCGTCCCCCCTTCCTCCCTCCCCCCCCTCCGCTCCTAACCCCTTCGC
Organism: Larix kaempferi; assembly: GCA_027924585.1. Classification (NCBI taxonomy): domain Eukaryota; kingdom Viridiplantae; phylum Streptophyta; class Pinopsida; order Pinales; family Pinaceae; genus Larix; species Larix kaempferi. The sequence goes on along the minus strand of BSBM01001312.1, from coordinate 10,172,093 downwards.
GGCCTCCCCTTCGCCCCCACGTCCACTTCCCTCCGCCCAAGGGGGGAAGAGGGGGGAGGGGAGGGGCAGAGGGAGGTGGATGTGGGGGGGAGGGGAGACGGAGGATGTGGGGGGGAGGGGAGGCAGTGGAGTGAGGAAGGGAGGACGAGGGGGGGGTGGGGGGTAGGGGAGGTTAGGTTAGGTTTTGTTTTTTTTAAATTAAAACATTTTTTTTAATTTTAATTTTTTTGTTTGGTTTGTAATTTGAAAAAAAATGTATTTCAGTTTTTTTTAATTCAAAATTTTAATTCGTTATAATTTTTTAAATTTTTTTATAAATGTTATTTTTTTAAAAAAATTGGATTTTAAATTTTGCTATAAATTTTTATTTTTTTAAAAATTTTGTTATCTTTTTAAAATTTTGCTTTAAATTTTTTTTTTTTATAAGTTTTATTTTGTTTTTGGGTGTTTTTATTTATTTATTTTTTAATCTTTAAAATCTTGAATTACAAAATCAAAATAGTTGGAAATACATTAAAATGGTTAAAAATGTCTTTATTTTGTAATTGATTTTACAAATTTGCCCATATAAATTACTTATTTAAGATAAAACTTCAAAGAAAAAACTTCAAAAATATATATGTTATTCATTCTATCTAGCTTCTAAAATTTTAAAAAAATTTGAAAATGTATATATTTTTTCATTATAACTAGCTACTAAATGTATATTTTTTTGTAAAAGTCGAAAAAACGCATTTGTAAATAATAATTATTATTTTTTTACCAAGAAGTTTCAAAATCGCAAAAACATGGATCAAAATGAAAAATCGTGCTACCAGTAAACACACTTTCTGAAATGAAAGTAAAAACAACTACTAAAATTGACCCCCCAAAAAACGAGAACAATGACGGGTTCTCGTCAAGTTGTATAACTTGTTATTATTAGAGAGAGAAAGACAAGTTCGCTTGTAAGAAAGAGTAGCTGCATTGAAGACATCTTATTCTTGGGTTTATTTGTTATCGGGTTATTGTACGAGATTGAGATTGTACTTGTTGACGAATCTATATTGAAGAAGTTCACTGGTTTTTCTGTCCCAAGAGGGTTTCCCAGGATAAATTGTTGTGTACTCTTGTTTATGCTATGCTTGCCTATCTTTCAGTGATCCTATTGTTTATGGTTATTGTGATATAATGCAAATTGTTTGAAGATATAACATAACCATCTCTATAGTATTAAAATTCTAACAATTTTCATGAAGGAAATTTCAAGTTGCATGGATTTCCTAAGGCAATAATCTCAAACATGGATACAAAATTCACATCGAATTTCTGGAAATGACTATTTAAGGAGTTGGGAACTTAGCTCAATTTCAGCAAAGCATACCATTCTCAAACATATGGTCGGATAGAGAGAGTAAATCAAGTGCTGGAAGATATGTTAAGGATGTATGTGATGGATAATTCCTCCATGTGGGAAGATTACATACATATGGTTGTATTTGATTACAACAATGGTCAACAGGAATCATTGGGAATGAGTCCATTTGAAGCCATGTGTGGTAGAAAATGCAGGACTCTAGTAAGTTGGGAAAACCCAGTAGATAGAGTGGTGCTTGGACCAAAAATGCTTAGGGAAATGGAGTAAGAAATAGTTAAAATCAAGAAGAATTTGAAAGCAACACATGATAGGTATACTATCTATGCGAATATGAAATGAGTGCATAGAGAATTTAGGGTAAGAGGCCATGTTTATTTGAGATTTAATCCAAGGAAGAGCTCTCTAAAGCTTGAAAGTTGTGCCAAGTTGGCACCAAGATATTGTGGGTCTTTTGAAGTCTTTGATAGAATATCACCAGTTGCATAGGATTGCATTGCTTGCACATATGAAAGCTCATAATGTTTTCCATGTCTCATTGCTTAAAACGTATATAAATGATCCTAATCACATTATTGATTGGAATGTGATTCAGGTGGAACCCAAGGGAGAGTTCCAAGTGGATCCTATGCACATCATAGACAGGAGGGAGACTATGCTTTGTAGTTGAGACATCGGCCAGGTAAAGGTGTAGTGTAGTCACTTTGGCCTAGATGAGGCTACATGGGAGATGGAGGATTCTGTGAGGCAGGAATCATCCCATTTTTGTTTAATTTTGAAGAGTACCGGGGACAATGCTATTTCAAGGGGAAGGGTACTGTAATGTACCTAGTTTTGACCCTTGGCATATGATATGTAAATGATGTAATATCATTAATGATTGTAAGGAACATGATGAGGATCTCAAATCCAAGGCCCTACCATGGATATCCTGATTATATATGCATGCATTAGCAGTAAATATGGTTAGTGAACCATGCATCGGTCAAGTGGAGGAGCATTGCAATGTGATGTACATGTGCATGATAATAATATAAAAATCCACAACTCATTGTACAAGGAAACAAGAGCACGGGGCATGATTCCCCTAAGGTTAGGAAGGGACATACTAATCCATGAAGCCAATAGATGGAATCCAAGTGTCCAAGAGAGAATTGATGAGCCATCAATTGTAAATATTGACTCATGTGGCCCAATCATTTAATACTTCCAAGAGGGAGGTAGTTGAGTCAATTATTATCTTGGGGAAAGGAAGGCATGTGTCTGAGTTTTTCTTGTGTCAGTTTCCCTGTAGAACTGTGGACAGGGATTACTTATTAGGTAATAAATTAGTCGAATTGAAGTCATACTTAATTATCTGTTAGTTGTGGGCTGGCGTAGTCTATTAGTTATTTGGTGAAACCAATTTACTTGGTCAGGTAACTTGACCTCTCATGTCTGTGTATCAATCTATAAATCAATCTATCGACCTCAACTTGTATGAAGGAGGAAGAGACAACCATTTCCTGAGAGGAAGTCTATCCTAATTAGTGATAGAGTGGAGAGTGGAAAGTGGTTCTGAGTTTTGGTTCATGTTCATGATTGAAAGTTGAAGAGGAGATCTGAGAGTGCAATTGCTATGTGCTCATTTACTGTTTTGAGCATCATAGTGGTTTCAAAGTTTTCTAGTTTTTAACTTATGCTTATGCACCTTGAATTCGTGTTGAATTCCCATGATTGCAATATTGTTCCTAAGACGGTATGATTATGCCTAACATAGTTGTAAGTTATTATGGGATTCCTCTGTAGCATGTCTAGTCGTCATAAGTGCACCATGAACTGTTGAATCTTCCTAGTATTAATCATGCACCTAAATTCTCAAGTTCCTTGTTGCTGATGTCAGCCTGAGTATAGTTGCAGGTTAGTCCCATTATAATCTGAGTGGGTTGTTGGAAAATGACTGGGGTGAATCTCTTGAAATCATTTAGTTATGCGCAATCAAGATTTGTAAGCCTTGGTAAGACATAACGTGTTGGTAGATGATCCAGGGTTTGTGTGGTATTTCTACGCACACACTGAATAACACCTAGAGGAAGGGGATGCATGAGGGATTGTTAAGCGGTGAAGGGGTACCTTCTTGGTGTTGTATGGGGCGTTTAATGTGGAACCCAAGCTAGTCGAGTCTACACGAGGTGTTTGTGATTATGGAGGTAAAGCAAATCTGTCTGTTTGTCCCTTACTTGATTTTGACTATAACCTTGAGATTTGGATATAGTGATATTGAGTACCAAGTGGATTGGAATCCAAGAATGGTATGGAGCGCATAATTGGATGATGGCATTGGTAGAGATTGTGTCCTACTGGCAGATGACTAGATTTGGGTGGTCTTTCTATGCACACATTGAATAACACTTGGAGGAAGGTGACACTTGAGGGGTTTTTGAGTAGTGAAGGGGTACCTTCTTGGTGTTGTGTGGTGTAGGTATTGTGGACCCTAAGTTGGCTAAGTCAGATTGAGCTACCCACAACTTTGAGGAGAGTTTTCTAGTTCGACATTTCCCTCCATTACCTTTGTATCCCATTAACTTAACAGAGGTTGGCTTGGATTGAGATTGAGTCGGTGTGATGGTGGACAACTTGTTGACCCAGTTGTGCATTGGCTTGGTTGTGGTTGTGTGCCTATTTGATTGTGAGTGAGCTTCAGATAGTTCCCCTTTTCTTAAGGAAATCATGCCCAGCGCGGGGGTGGCCTCTTAGTAGAAAGAGTATATGCTAGATAGTGTGCCTACAGTTGGGTGGAACATTGCTCTTGCTCAATCAACCACTTGGAGAAGATACATTCGAGATAATTTTTATTTATTGTCTCAATTGTGTTATCTCATTTCCATTGTATGAATGTTGATCATAATTGATGAAGATGCATGCTGAAAATAGTGATTGTGAAAATGAGATGCTTAGTTAGAAGTAATCATGATTCTTGATATTTAAGTGTTGAATATTTGATATTGCACTTCATAAAATGTTGTATATATAAGAAGGTTTGTATATGATGTCCTGTTATGCATATAGTGCTAACTCTACAGGAATTCAGTGACTTTTTATTGCAAGCTAAGTTGCCACATGGTGGTTATCCTATGTGGTGGTAGACACCCAATGGTTAAAGGTAGTTGCGTAGTGGATCACGCAGTAGTCTGGCTTCATGTGTGTAGTATATCTACGTGATAAAGTATTGATAAGCGCAAGAGTGTGCCATGTTAAATTAGTGTGCGCAGTATTGCTTATGGAATAAAGTATGATGAATGCAGTGCATCACTTAGTGAATTAAGATTATGTGGTGTAGACTACTGCGTAGTAAATAAACTCAACATTATATATAGAATTGTCTTGGTATCAAATGTAATAAAGAAAGAAAAAGATCCCATGTGGTCATGTTAGGCACTAAGTCCGCTAGTGACCTGACAACAAAGGAAATCATAGGGCATTCATTTTTCTGTATGCGGCTCAAAGAATTGATGTTAAAGGATTCAACAAGGGTTACCTAACTAGGACAAAGGCCACTAATTTTTTTATCTACACGATTAAGGATAAGTGGCCGTGTACTACCAGTGGGCCCCTCCCATGGTGTCGTGGTTTCATTTTTCCCATGGTGTCTGGGGTTTCATCCTTCCCATGGTGGAAGTCCATAATTATTTGCAGATCATGGTAGTTCGGTGTTTTCCTCCATGACCATCTTGACTTCTTGTTAGATTCTTGTATCATGAAGGAAAACTATAGGTTGGTGTTTGGTTACTCATCCGTTCTCATTGCGACAACCTTTTTATTTTTGGGACATGGTCGGATCATGGGTTGGGTGGTTTGTGTTTCAATTGTGAGACAAATGATATGTTACCTGATCACCTTAATTTGCTCGTTGGAGGATTTTGACATAGTTTTTTTTTTCAATTTATTGTAAAGATGTTATTGGCCATGTTTTTGCCATACCTTTTTCACATAAGTGTCTATTTTCCATATCGTTTGAGGTGTCGCAAAGATGATTCTTCTCTATTTTAATGAGTGGTTGCACACCACCTTGATTTGTCTTTGATATAGTTTTTTTTCTCACGAGCTCAATGAATATATATTGATACCTCTATTGTAAATGGGTACCTAACATGGCCTTGTTTGTCGAGACCCATATCAATGACGGTTGTCCATGATGGTTATTTATGGTATCTCTCATTCTGCACCTTCGAGTAGTGGATTCTATGCCACTCGTGCATATAGTTCTTGAGTGTTACCATGCATTTGCATCCGTAGATTGTACTGCATTGTTTTGTGGCCCTTTGAGATCACCACTTTGGAGTGTTTCTTGCCTAGGTTGTTTGGCATCTTTGACACCTTTAGCTTGTACCTCCATACTTTTGGCATCATTTGTGACGTTGATTGCCATCATCTTATCCACCTAGTTCAACATTGTGGGGGGTGGTATGCAATGCTTCCTCAGGTGATTTTTTATTCACTACTTTTTATTGAGATAAAAAATGGTGAATAAACGCTGAGTTGCTCAAGAACCCCTCCTTGACGATCTTATGAAGTAGGGTTGAGAAGTGTTTGACAGAGAATTATTCCCTCATTTCATGTATTCTACTTACAACCTTTTAATGTCTTTTTCTTTTCATACACATCTTCTTCCATTAATACTTCCTCTATATTGATTTCTTATAGGTATTGCTTTGCTTGTGCTAAGTATTGATACAAATTTTCTAGTTGAAATAACCATTAACTAATGTAATATCATTCACTACCACTTTTCTTGGGTTTGCAATTCTTTCCAAAAGGCTTCCATTATATTCACACAAATACACACAACAAAAAAACTCTTACTAATAGTGATATATGATATGATAGGTTAGCCAAATATATATATGTGTACAGATTTGAGATGTTTGATATAAAATCTATTATATACACAAATAAAAAAATCTTGAAATTTAAATTTAAATAAAAATATGGTAAATATAATAATATATATAAAAGTGAGTGGGTCTAACACGCTATTAACGTGTGTTTTTCTGTCATGGGTATCCAAAAGAAGAGGGTATGTACATGTTTTCTATAGTTGCGTAGAGGAGATCCCTTGTCCCACACACAAATAGGCCACAAACAAGCAGGACAGCAGGGATCTTCAAACAGGACAGCAGAGATTTTTATGCAAACAACTACCGTATAGTTTTTTTAGCTGGCATTGGGCTGTGTGCTGGTTTCCCATGTGCTCTATAACTCTCTTAAAAGCTTCGGTTATTCATGGGTCTCTTTAGCACCTTCGTCTCTGATCATTTTAAAAGGAAATAAACGATTGACGGCTGAGATTTATATGTTCAATAATGTTGTTCTCAGTTCAATAATGCTTTTTTCTTCTTTATAACATTTTATGGGAAGTTTGTAATTCGTATACTAAACCCGCCGTCTATTTGCACGTTTGATAGAGATAGGAGGCGTGTAATAGCAATTTGCAGATAGTTGAATCAATGCTGTGAATTGTACTTTGCATATGATATTAGGAAGATCAAACGTTTGGTGGAATGATCATGCTATATTTTTATTTTTATGAGGAGGAGAGTACAGTGGTGGTGGGATTGAGAGGGCGACTATTTCATGCGCGGGCTGCTTTTTTAGTAAAGGTGGTGGATTCCATTAGTTGCTTTTCACGCACAAGTTTTATGATTCTTGCTGTCGCTATTGTTCTGTAGTGTATATTATGCGCATGCACTTCAGATTTTTTGTTCGTAGACCCTCTGCATGCAATGAATCTCGCCATGAGAAGGATTCAAGGAGCAAGAGGCCGCTCAGGCGATCGTGCTTCTTTTTTATGATCCTGCAATGAGAACAATCTCCCGTTCATTTCACGCATGCAATGAATCTCGCCATGAGAAGGATTCAAGGAGCAAGAGGCCGCTCAGGCGATCGTGCTTCTTTTTTATGATCCTGCAATGAGAACAATCTCCCGTTCATTTCACGCTGCCTGTCAGGGAAAAATGGTTAGTGGTTGATGAAAGAAAAGTTCTGGCTTTTGACTTGAGGTTGAAGTTGACCATTCATGGATGGGCAAATGTTTCAAACAGCTCATCTGCTGCTATGGTGTTCCGTCTCTGTCATGGAAACCAATCCCTGCAACGCCAAAAAAGCTTTGTTTACATCATACCTAATTGGTGATTGGTAATGTACAGCTATCGATTCTCTCATAGTACAATTTCACTTTCCAAGATTTTAGTGGCAAGAGTTTACCTTTCTTCTGTGCAACCCATGTCTAGGGTGTTCATGGTAGCCTAGACATGGTGTTTACATCATACCTAATTGGTGATTGGTAATGTACAGCTATCGATTCTCTCATAGTACAATTTCACTTTCCAAGATTTTAGTGGCAAGAGTTTACCTTTCTTCTCTGCAACCCATGTCTAGGGTGTTCATGGTAGCCCCAATTTTGCCTCAATTGTGGATGGGTTGGATGTTTGGTGGCAGTAACATGTTCATCCATGTATAGGGTGTTCATGGTAGCCCCTGTTTTGCCTCAATTGTGGATGGGTTGGATGTTTGGTGGCAGTAATATGTTCATCCATGTCTAGGGTGTTCATGGTAGCCCTGTTTTGCTTCAATTGTCGATGGGTTGGATGTTTGGTGGTAGTAACATGTTCATCCATTTACTCCATGGATGTTTGCAGCTTGGTATTTACCAGCAAAAGGAAGATGCCACATTTTGATTTTCATGATCTATTTGATGATATGCTGTCATTGTTGTTGCACCCAGATGAGCTAGGTGCTCTACAATCCAATATGGAGGAGATGTTGTAACGTTCGTTCCTAACAAAATAATTAAAACAATTTATGTCTGCTCATAAAATAAAAAATTATGGAAAGTATTTAAAAAAAATCAATGTTCCCTCATAAAATAAAATATTATGAAAAGTAATTAAAAAAATCGATGTTGTCTATAAAATAAAAACTTAAAACTTAAACTTGTATCTATCAATCAAGAGATATCAAATTTCTTGAGTTTAAATTAAAAAGAAATTACACCTCAAGAAAATAGATCCCTCTCGGTGCTTGATAGATCTAGATTTATGATGGATCTATGCTGGTTGTTATGGGAAATGAAAACGTTGGTAATATGTTCCTTGGCCATGCTAAATGAGGTAGAGGACAAAAACAAGACAATATGGGGAATCTAAGGGATTGTCTAGTTATACATTACTTTAAATAAATAGTTTAAGGTTATTGAAAATGTTGTTATGATATGTAAATGATTTTCTAGTTATGTACTATTTTAAATAAATGATTAGAGTTTTTGGAGATGTTGTTATCAACAAAAAGATGTTTTTGTTATACTTATCAATTGTTTGCAAACAATTGTGGGAAGAGTTGAGATACTTGTTGAAGAATTCTAGTTATATATGACTTTAAATAAATGGTTTAGAGTTATTGGAGACATTGTTATAAACTACAAGATATTTTTGTCACACGTATTAATTGTTAATTGTTTGGAGGAATTATGAGAAGAGTTAGAAATACTTGTTGAAAAAGTCATTATAGATGTTGTTATCAAGAAGGAATATGATTCCTAATACTTGTTACTAGGAATTTTGGAAGTAGTTGAAATATTTAGGAAGATATCATGGAGAATCCAAAGTGCCACCTAAATTACAATCTAAATTATTATTAAAATAATTCATTTTCTATTTTTTTTTCAATTTTCTTTATTTAAGTGGTAAAATGGTTATTTACAACCATAAAACTGTTTACTATTAACGCAAAGTCATGATTGTTTGTCAGGAATACAAAACAATAAAAATATAAGTTTTTTTATGATTTGCATAATAGATTTAAAGTATTTGTATAATGATTTTATTAACGCAAAGTCATGATTGTTTGTCGGAATACAAAACAATAAAAATATAAGTTTTTTTATGATTTGCATAATAGATTTAAAGTATTTGTATAATGATTTGATGATGGTATAAGAGCATAAAATGTAGGAAATTTGATATCATGGAGAATCCAAAGTGCCACCTAAATTACAATCCAAATTATTATTAAAATAATTCATTTTCTATTTTTTTTCAATTTTCTTTATTTAAGTGGTAAAATGGTTATTTACAACCATAAAACTGTTTACTATTAACGCAAAGTCATGATTGTTTGCCAGGAATACAAAACAATAAAAATATAAGTTTTCTTATGATTTGCATAATAGATATAAAGTATTTGTATATTGATTTGATGATGGTATAAGAGCATAAAATGTAGGAAATTTGAATCAGTTTTCCTCACATATCGCTTTTATTAATGAAAGGTTTTATAAATAAAAACATTGTTTAAGTGTTATATATAGATATTTTTGAATTAATATTAAATATTTTCTAAGATATAATGTATATATTTTTATTTATGAGAAGTATTTAGGATTAACTCGGTATATTTGTTTAAACTAATGTATATATTTCTATTTATGGGAAGTATTTAGGATTAATTGGGTATATTTGTTTAAATAAATGGTAGAGATGTAAGGGACAACTTGTAATTATGCATGGTTATTTTTTTTTTAAAACATATTTTATATTTTTTTCAAATTAGTAAATTTAACATAATGTTAAAATTACAAGGACATGTGTACCTCAAAAACTTATAGGCTAAAATTGTTAATTTTTTTAGCATGTAGAGCTCGATTTGTTGTAGTTCACCATATTATTTTTTTAGAATGGTAGAGGAAATTAAAGTTATTGTAGGAACAATAACTACTTGTATTTTGCAATTTATGATATAAGTCAACAAAAACAAATTATTATTTTTAATGAAATAATAACGGTTCTTTTTAAAAATGATATATTTGGAATCTACAAAATTAGATCATACATTTGGAATCTATAGAATTAAATTTATTAGCTCCTACAATTTCATATAACAAGAAGTTATAATTAAATCGATTAGACTTTGTTTATGCATCCAGAACCTATTTTGAGACTAAAATCAAAGGAACCACATAGATTAACATGTAAAGTTTCAATGTTCACAAAATTCTAACATGATATTATAAATCTCTAGTGCATTTTGTATATTCAAATATCTCTAGTGTGTTTTGAGTCTCTAGCATGTTTTACATTTTCAAATATCTATAGCATGTTTTGAATGTTTAGCATATTTTGAATCTCTAATGAAATTTATACAACCTTAAATATATTCAACATAATTATGCTTATCCCTACGAATTCATTACATGGAAATTAGACATAGTTATGACATAAAACACTCTCTTTATTCCTTTATTGAAGCACATCCCTTCTTCCCTAGGTAAATGAAATGAAGTCACTATCCTTGTTATATGCGAAATAGTCATTATCTAGGCTTTGTGTAGTTGTGTCATAACTTTTACATAACCATGAGTCATAAGAGCATGGGTTAATACTCATGTCCCTAGTTTACGGTTCCAAACATGGCGCTCAATAGATCTGACTTTATAGTGTTTACTACCCCAACTTGGGCCAATATAGCTCTTGGTGACCAAATATTAAACATATGGAAGGCCTAATTCTAGAAACATATAAAAGGCCAATGAATGTTAAGATCAATAGTTTGGTGATAATGTATGCCTTTTTCTACTTAACAACATCTTTCTACATCAACCACTTCCTTACTACCACCAATGGTCGAGGTTGTGTCCATAGTATAGACATAGAACAAGGATTATTTCTATAGGGTTTATGTGGTGATCAAGCTTTTGCACATGGTTAATGATCTCTGAAAATAATTTGAAATGCCTAGCCTAGTTCTTTTCCTTAAAACATGGTTTGTGCCTTGAAAAACTTTGCTTGTGGAAAAAAACTCCAAATGCTGATAAATTTGTACTCCTAGAACAATGATTCCTTATTTAAGGCATGTGTAACTACAAGGAAAACAACAATTAACAAAGGTTGATTCGTAATCACTTCTCCTTTATTCTCATTTAGTGGAGGTTTCTAGTAGAGTGAACAATTGGAGGTTTTACTATGTAATAGATCTTAATGAGGGGGCCGGAGGATCCATTAGAGTAATAGTAGAGGCCATTCAATGTAAAGTGGTATAGGTCCACTACATTGTTATTATTAAATAAGGCCCGCTATGTTAGTAAATAAATGTGAGGGGACCTCATTAAAGAATGCACCATTACATTTATTTACTAACATAGTGAGCCTTATTTAATAATAAGAATATAGTGGACATAATCCACTTTACATTGAAGATCCCCCACTATTACTCTAGAGTAGGCTCTTCGAGCCCCCCATTATATCCCTATGGAGGGTCATAACATTTAAACATGGATATTTTTTGTCGATGCACCTAAACAACTATGGTGCAATGATGTGCTTTAATGTAAAAAGCATTAGTTCTCCATGGCTATAAGCACGCCAAAGCAACAACATGTGAAAAATACATTGGTGCTCCACTTTGGTCAATGCACAATAATGCTTCATGCTATTATAGATGCACTGGTGCTTCTATACTAATGTGCACCATAGTGTTAACAATGGAAAAAATATATTAGTGCTCCATTGGTTTTGGTGCATGATGCTCTATATTGGTTTTAGAGCATTGGTTCTCCATGACTCATGTGGACTAGAGTGCCATTAGCTCAAAAAGACATTGATGCTCCACTTCCACATTGCAAATTGATGCTCATCTTTGGTACATGTGCATCTGTGCTCTAAAAAGGTGGGGGAACGAAGTTGCTCCTATTTAGGTATGGGTCCACTAGTTCTCCTATTTAGTTATGGGTGCACTTTTTCTCCATTAGAGGAAATTTGAGGTCTAAAATGAGCCTTATAAGAAAACGAGCCATCATATAAGAAAATGAGCCAACCATAATTTCTTGATGAGTTGGAATTCAAGAACCAATAGAATTTCAATCAAACGAGTCAACCATAATGGTTGACTTGAGATATTTGTCATAAAAAAATTACTTTTTTGTTTATATTTTCAACATATCTCCCTATGTTTTTACTCAAATTTTGAGCGGGAGTACTCGTTGGATGCATAATTTAATTCCACATCCAATGAGTACCCACACTGCATACTTTTAATAGACCCCGCTGCCCCAAAAACAAGAAATACCTGAAAAACATCATGACGTTTTCAGGTATTTCTTGTTTTTGGGGTAGCACGGTCCGTCAAAAGCATGCAGTGTGGGTACTCGTTATATTCCGCATCCAACGAGTGCTCCCGCTCGAAATTTGAGTAAAAACACAGGGAGATATTTTGAAAATACGAACAAAAATGTAGTTTTTTTCTTTCTTCCTCCAAAATTAATAAATATTATTTTATTATTTTATTATTTTCCTTAGGAGGCCCATTTTAGACCTCAAATTTTCTCTAATTCCTGAATCCTAATTAACCAAAGCATTGAACAATTATTTGTATTTCTTTAACTTATTAAAAGAGAAGGGAAAACCTAAAGATGACTCTTAAAAAGAGGAAAAGGAGAGGGTTTGTTTCATTTATTCATTTCACATGAGAGAATATGAGGAGGAGGTGGTTCTATAAGAAAATGCAATAAAATAGCCATTAATATAGGGGAAAACAAAAAATATTGCAACCAAGGTACCCTTTTTTCACTCTTCATTATTTCATTTCTTCCTATCATTGATTTTATTTCTATTATTTTCCATTTCTCACTATTGTTCCTAATTTCTAGTTGGTTTTATTGGTTATAGTGTTTTGTCATTGTTTTGTAGGTTAATGGTGGAATTATTTTAGGTTTTTGCATAAATGAATATAGCTAGCAAATGATGGGCAAGTTTGACACAGAAAATGGTACATTTTTTTGCAGCATTAGTGCCTATGCATAAGGGATTTCACCTCCCTTTATTTGTGATCTCACAAGGTTTCTCTACATAGAATATTTTTTTCTCTAGTGATCTTGGAACATCGGTGCTCCTTATAGGTATGGGTGCAGTGATGCTCTTATAAGGTGTGGGAACATTGGTGCTCATCTTTAGGTATGGATGCAACAATGATTATATAAGGCATGAGCACATTGTTGCTCATATTTAGGTATGGATGCACCGGTGCACCTAATACACTGAAGTATCAAACTATAATTTGTATTTCTTTTAAATGCTTAAAGAGATGGGAAAAACCTAAAGACCCCTCTTAAAAGAGGAAAAAATAAGGGTTTGTTTATTTTCTTGATTTCACATGAAGAAGAACAAGAGGTGGTTCTGCAAGAGAATGAAATATAAATAGTGGTTAATGCAAAGAAAGACAAATAATATTGTAGCCACGTAACTATTGTTCCTAATTTCTTTTCTAGTTTTGCTATTTTTTTGTTGGTTTAAAGATTTTGCCTCTATTTAGTAGGCCCATAGTGTATTTTTTTTAGTATTTTACATCAACATATATGGCTAGCAAATGGGGGGCGACTTCAACCTGAAAGGGGTGCATTTTTGTGCAGCATGGGTGCATATCCATAGGGTTTTTCACCTCCCTTTATTTGTAGGTTTATGAGGTTTCTTTGAGTGACAGAGTGTTTTCCCTAGTGATGTTGAAGCATCAATGCTTCTCTAGTATGATAGACTAAAACTTCTCTTTTGTATGGAAGCAAAGTGATCCTCTTAGGTATGGGCATACTGGTGATCCTCTTTGGTACATTAGAAACATTGCTTCTCCTAATACACCATAGAACTAAATAATAATTTGATTTTTTTTTAAATGATTAAAAGCATCAAGAAAAACCACAATAGTACTCTTAAGAGCAAGAAAAAGTGAGGGTTGGTTTAATTTCTACATTTCACATGAGGTAAGAGGAAGACGAGGCACTCTTATAAGAGGATGAAACCCTTTTTCTCCCTATGGTTTATTTCTTTTGACCCCACTATTTCATTATTTAAGTTATTTTCAACCTCTCAATATCGTTCCTTATTTATTAGCATGTTTTGCTAGTTTTTTTAAAATGGTTGGAGGGTTTTTCCTTTAACTTGTAGGTTAATGGTGGATTTGTGTTAGGTTTTCACATCAACAAATATGGCTAGAAAATGAGGGACAAGCTCGACTAAGGAAGGGTCACATTCTTTTGTAGAATGGGTGTATGTCCAAAAGGGTTTTCACCTCCTTTTGTTTACATGTTCATGAGTTCGTTTGAATTATGAGGTGTTTTTCCAATTGTTCTTGGAGTACTAGTGCTCTATTTTATCTTATAGCGGTGGAACTAGTAGTGTTCTTTGGTACGAGAGCATCAAATTTCCACTTTGAGCATATAACCTATAGTCTATGGGTGGTCTTGAATAGTTTTCATCCAACATTTTCATGTAACAATTGAGTGGTTTTATAAGTACAAGAGATCCATTCATTAAGTGGGTTGAGAATGGGTGGTTTCACTATCATTACTATATTGTAAAGATTAACATTTCCATATCATTTTCATAATATTATTCACCTTTTTATTTTTATTGTCTCGTTTCATATGCTTATAGCTATAATTTTTTATTTCAAATAATCAAAATTATAATTTTGTTTAATGTTATGCAAGTATTTAAAAAAACTCATTGTAAATCAAACATTCTTTGATACAAATGGGTAAGAATTAGTACTTGGAATATTTAAAATAATTTCTTTGCTATCACTACATTTTAACCATGTATTTAGTGAATTAAATACAAATATATTAAGTAGTCATACAAATTATTAAATATGAAACAAAGTTGTAAAAATGACTTAAAATATTAATACACTACTACATTTTGACCCAAAATCCGACGGCGCGTGGATTTATCTTTATAAACTTACCAAAAAACACAAGTGTACAATTTTTTTTTTGGGATGTGGCAACACGCATCGGCTATGCGACGGCGCGTTTAGTAAACGTCGGTTAAGCGACGTCTCTTTTAGTACACGTCGGTTAATCGATGGTTAAGAGAGCACGTTTAATAGGTCAGATATATGAAATATGTATAGCCGTCGCATAACCGACGTGTACTAAAAGAGACGCCGTTTAACTCCACGCGTCCTAAATGAGCCGTTGCATATTCGACGCTTGTGGCCATTATTTGCAAACATTCATATAAATAGAGATGTAGGCCTAGGTTCATAATCTCACACACTCACTCTCGCACAAATCTCTTGGACAAGAAATGCGAAATTCCTAAGGAGTATTAGGGTTTGGTTTTTGGCCTTGTGCTTTTGTGGGGATCTTCCCACTTGGTCTTGCTCTTTGGTGACTTCTCTCTTGAAGTATCTCTTGGTTAATTTCTTGGTTTAGGGTTTGGTTTTTGGCCTTGTGCCTTTGTGAGGATCTTCCCACTTGGTCTTGGAATTTGGTCTTGCTCTTTTTTTGACTTCTCTCTTGAAGTATCTCTTGGTTAATTTCTTGGTTTAGGGTTTGGTTTTTGGCCTTGTGCCTTTGTGGGGATCTTCCCACTTGGTCTCGGATTTTGGTCTTGCTCTTTTGTGACTTCTCTCTTGAAGTATCTCTTGGTTAATTTCTAATTGGTTTATCATTGGTAAATCTTTGTTGGAGAAAGTTTGTCCTCTTGTGTTAGGGTTTACCCTCACTAGTTAGGGTTTTCTCTTGTGGATTTGGCTTTGACTCTTGTGGAAAAGAAGATTCATCATATACTTGGTTTTGTTTTGAGTTAGGGTTTACCCTCACTTAGGGTTTGCTCTTGTGGATTTGGCTTTGACTCTTGTGGAAAAGAAGATTCATCATATACTTGGTCTTGTCTTGAGTACTTAGGGTTTACTCATGTGGATTTGGTTTTAACCATTGTGGAAAAGAGGACTCATCATATACTTGGTCTTGTCTTGAGTTAGGGTTTACTCATGTGGATTTGGTTTTAACCATTGTGGAAAAGAAGACTCATTATATACTTGGTCTTGTATTGAGTTAGGGTTGAATCATATATTGTGGATTTGGTTCTAACCCTTGTGGAAAAGAAGACTCATCATATACTTGGGTTTGCTCGTACTTTGTTCTTAGGGTTTGAGTAATAAAATGCCACGTAATAATAATGTTACAGGTCATCAAGATCATCTTGAACAAAATCGAGAATTGCTTGCTAGGTTGTGGGATGGAGTGGAAAGAAGGGGTGATGGAAAATGTTATTGTCCTTGCAATCGATGTAGGGGCTTTAATAAGAGAAGGTTACTGATCTCAACAGCTAAAAAACATTGTAGGGAACATGGACATGTTGAGGGGGGGGGCATGAATATCATCCATTGGTAAGTCATAATTCATTATATATCATGTGGTCTGTTTGTGCCATAAATTGTTTCCAAGCCACAAAGAAACAAGCCAACACAATCTTAAAACTACAATAAAGTAAAAGTAGGTTTTAGGCTAAGTTGCCAGGGTACTTGGGTACTGGAACGGGTACAGGTACGCCAATTTTTGAAATAGGGTACTTGGGTACATCGGGGTACTGTAGACACACACACACACACACACACACACACACACACACACACACATATATATAGATATACTTTTATAATTTTATAATTAATAATTATATTAATATATTTATAATTAAATATAAATATAATTAATAAAACTGAAAATTAAGCTAAATTAAAATTAATAATTATTAATACGAAAAAATTTAAAATTGAAAAACTTTAAAATTATTGCAGGAACATTTTCTTTTATGATAATCTGTCTGTAGCCATATCAAGGAACTTGACCACTAGTTGTTGTTTACCTTTTGATTTATACCCATCCATGTTTGATTCCATTCAAATGCTTTTTTCATTTTTGTTAGTGCGCTCCATTTTATGAAATCTGTAAAAGCCTACTTGTCCTTTTGAAATGTCTCATGCAGACGTGTTTTAACTATTAGTATGAGGTTGCAAAAGGTCATCATGCTAAAAACCTTAGGTTGATTTTCCGAAACATTAAACTCGCCTTGATTTGTAGTTGGCAATGTGGCATCCTTGATAATTGGATTTTTAAGGACCCTAATTTGTTTTACCATTTTGTCAAAAAGCCAAGTTAATCCTATTTTCTGTTGCTAGGTTTGACAAACTGGAAAGCAAGTTGACTGTCTTATTATAATTAGCATTTATGCTAATCCTACCAAAGCTACAAACAGGCCTTGAATAAAAGCTGCAGTTTATCTTGCTTGGTTGGTTAACTGTGGTTGGAAAGCATGCTGATTTGACCAAGCTAAAGTCATAAAAAAACTTGCTATTCTGAAACCTTAAGTGAAATTGGCCATTCCAACCTAGAACTCGATCTCCTTTTCATGTGGGGTAGGATTCCTGAAATTGTCAATGTTACTCCATGAGTGGATTTCATAACTGACAAGCTGTGTTGACCTTGGAACTTTATTCTCGGGGGAAATTGTTAAAGTGATTAGATTACAGCATGACTAAATATATGACAACGAGATGGCAGTTTGTCAAATATTGCTATCCTGGAAACAATACTAAGCCTGGTGTACTGATTAGACATAGCATAACCTTGGAAAAAGTGTGATGTGATGATACTTGTAAACATATTAGTTATTATACTAAAAGACAGCTAAATGAATGAGGTAAAAGCACTCTAATAGGTAGTTCTCATGCATGTTCTCTAATTACAGCCATGCAAACAACAGAAATTATGAGACAGAGCCGTTGTAGTAGTTGTTTTTCTGAGTCATGTCCATTCATTAACACCATGTATATTGGGCCAGCCTTTGACATGAGCAACCTTAATCTTTAGTTTGGCAAGCATGCTAATGGGTGTATAACTTTTAAGTTGTATAATCTAAAGTTTTAAATTTACAGTATTACATTACTGTATAGTGTTTGAAGTTCATTCATAAAAGACAAGCACTAACAGCATACAAACCATAAACCAACAATGAATTTATCAATTATGTAACTAAACAAGTTAAAAATGAAGCCAAAACACAGACTGAAGGGTAAAAAGGATCATATATATTTCATAATTCTGTTCAACAAATACACATGAGAGTTACAGTACTTAGGCGCTCATAAACAAGTCACAGACCTCCTTAAGCCAGCCAAAAATCGAACTCTGTTTCTGTCTTTCTTCTCACTCTAAATACTATTTTTTACAAAATTCGTTAGGGTCTAAACCCTAACTGCTTTCAACCAAATCCTCAATGGGTTAAAGTGAAATAAAGTCTTTCCTCTAGAACATAACTAAAAAACTAACTAATTAAATCATCTATTAAAAGCTCCATAAGTAACTGATTAATTGCCAACTCAAAGGTCTTTGGTAGCTTTGACTAGTAAGGCTATTCCATCCGAGATTTGAGCCTTTTTTCTAGCTCTCTTCTGCTCAGCTTCTGTCTATGCTAACTTCCTTGTAAGCTTTTCATTATTCTGCTGCAAGTCTTTGACATTCTGCTTCAATTCTGCATAATGCAAATCTGTGCTTCTCTTTCTCTTCAAGGCTTCTTTAGACACTGTTATTAGCTCTTGATAATTTTCATTCACTTCCTGTAAGTCTTCTCTTAGCCTTCTATTTGCTAAGACTAGGGCATCATTAGCCTCTTGCTTGCATGCCATTTGATGCCTATATTGTTTGATGGTTCTTTGCAGGTTCTCCATGTCCGAGTCAAAAACCTTCCCTGTTATGGTATTTTGCATCTCACTGGGCAGCCAAGGGACATTCAGTCTTCTGAAAATATCCTCATCTTCCTGTAACAGCTCTGAAGATACACCATGAAAAATAGGGTTTTCCTGACTTGTTGTTTCAATGGGTGTAGTTTCATCTATCAAGTTCTGATTTTCAGAATAAGAAACCTCAATTTCCTTCTTTTGTTGTTCCTTTGTTATTTCATCTTTTAATTCCAGAAACACAGCAGATAATTTTGTTTGAGTGAGACTGGAATCTTCTGCTGACTTCAATGACCTTTTTTCTTTTGTATGCTCAGAAACTGGACTGTTTACAATTGCTTCCTTCTTGATCTTGAGTTCTTCATCTGAAGATTCATCATCAAGTACATTTATCTCTTCTGTCTTCATTATAGGGTTTAGCAACTTTTTCATATTCAGCCTTAACTTGTTTTTAGATCTGGTTTTTGGTCTCCATTCTGAAACAAGTTCTTTTACCATCTTCAAAGTTTTTCCTTGATGCTTAATTGTGGCTAGCTCTATACCTTCGATTTTGGTTTTCTTTTTCTTTGGCTTCTTTGTTTTATCTTCTTGACTGTAATTTTCTATGTATTCCATCCCAGCTTCAGTTTTGAGAGTGAATTCATCCTCTTCTAGTAAATATCCCTCATCCTCAGATAGGACAGTGATGGTGCTTCTTCGTTGAACCTTAATGTCCTCTTTTTCTAGAGCACCCTTTTCTGTGACAACAATTTTCTCTTCACTGAGAGTTTCTGCTGGCGCCATGTGTTTCTCAGGCTGATCTTCTTGTTGTGGAAACAATGAATATTTACCTTTACTGTCAGCTACAACCCTTTGAGGTTCATTGTTACCCTTCAAAGGTTCTGGTTCTTCTTCAAATTTAATCTCTCTTTTGTCTTCAGACTTGCTCTCCTGACCTAGTTTTCTGATTAGAGATTGACCTTTGTCTACACGCTTTTTAGCTTGCTGCTCTTTTTGCTTGGTCTGAAAACCAGACCAAAACAAGAAATGCTCCCATGTCTTCCCTTCTCGTTGTAGAATTGTACTGATAATAAGCTTAATCAGACCATGATGGAAGATGGATTGTGTAGTATGATCATGATGCCCCTTAATCCTGCTTGACATATCTTGCAGACTTTTGAATAAGAAGAAAGGAAGGTTCATTTTGGATTCACCAATCAGATGCTATAGAAATATAAAATGGTATTTGAAAACATAAGCACATCTTCCTTCACAAGTGATATAGCTTTGTAGAATTTTAATGGGCTGCACCCATTCATCCCTGAACTCCTTGATTAACACCCCTTTGTGCCAGTCTGGAGTAATACCAGGTAAAAGGTACCTTTGATCATCAAAAGTGAAAGGCAGTTTTTTGAACCACATTTCACCTTCATTCTTGACTCTTGTAGCTTCAGCAACTAAATCCACAGTCAGTTTAAAATTTAAAGTATCAAATACTATCATGTCCTCCTTATAGCTTTGGGAAAATTTATAAGAAACCTCAGTGTTATAGCCATTGATTTTCCTGAAGAAATCCAACCAACCAGCATTTTGAAAAAGCTTTGCACAATCTGGAAATTTGTCAATCCAATTTAGCTCAGTGGGTTCGATTCTATTTGTTTTTCCACTTTTACCCATCTGCTTTCAACTACTGAAACCTATGTACTTTTGGAGTTCTATTGATGAGCTAACAGGTTGCTTTCAGATTTTGAAGAAGTAGTGGCTTAATGTATCGCTAAATTTCAAATTTCCACTTGTCACAGCGTCTCAAAGAACTCTTAAACTGAACTATTTTTGACAGGAGCTTTGTTTAGAACCTATATTCATGTTTTCCCTAATGAATTTTAAGAAAACAAGCTTTTCTGAGAAAAAACCCCAATTTAGCAGCCGCTATTGGTTTAATGCGGAATACCCTATTCTCGCTTTACTGTGGATGTTTAAATCAATTTTTTAGGTACCTGGTTGTTCAATTCCTCTGTGCAAGTGTCTTCAGGTCTTTAATTCGCTACGAGCTGGCAGAACGAGCAAGCCCTAATTTCTCTGTAACTGCAACTTCTGGCTTTCAGGCACTTGTCCTCTCTCCACCTATTTTCCAGCTTCGTGATGTATCTGTGAAATAACTCCTTTCACATCAAATTCGTCTAACACCTCCTCCTGTCATGATATGCACTGTTCCAGCTAATAATCTCCACGATCTCTTCCACGATCCAGCAACACCTGTTTTCATAATTACTACTAGAGCAACACGTATCAACAGCCTTCATTCATGTGATTAGTCACTTAGCAATGAAACCATGTGAAAATTTAGCTTAAAAAATAATGATTTCGGCTGGCGCGATATTCTTGTAGCGCCACTGTATTAACTTTTTATGATTGCGCTACAAGAATAATCTGCATTCAAATTTTGGCCCAATTTCAACTATTTTTCCAGTTTAAATGATAAACCACACTCTTTGAGTATGTTTGTGACATCCTTACTTAATATAAATCCTATTTTTCCCTTCAAATCCTAAAAGAAAATAATAAGAAATCTAAAAGCAAGCAAAAAATTAAAAATTTCATTTGAAAATCAAAAAATTCCTAAAGGAAGCAAAATGAGAAAAATTTAGCAAACGAGCAAAATTAAAATCAAAATCACAATCAAAATATAAAATCGAATGAAACAAGTTCATGACTTAACACGGTCTTTATATTGAGAGTTTTTGTAATTGTATATTGTATCATTTTTATTTTTGTATATTGTATCACGCTGGTGTTAAGGTACGCATGTGATTATATGTGATCCGTCGGATCTCAACTTTAGTGCATATACTCCAAAACTATGTCACACCTTTCAATCAAAACCACTTTGATCTTATAATGTACTCCAAAAAATAAGGATGTATTTGTTGTCGTTAATATCATGCTCTTCAAATATTTATATTAACCATTTTTTTTAAATTTGTTGTAACAGCTTGATAGGTGAATATTTTTTACCGGCATCAAATAAATTACCTCGCACATATCGAGATTTAACTTCCATCATGAAATATGTTGGAATGGAGTATCAAGCAATTGATGCATGTCCTAATGATCATATTTTATATTATAATCAGTATGAGCTTGCAACAGAATGCCCTATATGTCATAGCAGTAGATACCGAACAGATCAAGTAACCAAAAAGGTGTCTCGTAAGGTTCTTCGTTATATTCCCATTATTCCATGCTTGCAACGACTGTTTAGGTGCAAAAACATAGCACAATTTATGGATTACCACGCACGGAATAGAAGTGGAGATGATATTCTGCGAATGCCTGCAGATGGTTCTGCATTTAAAGACATGGAGGAAAAATGGCCACACTTTAAAGAAGAACCTCGTAATGCTAGACTTTCTTTGGCAGCGGATGGTGTCAATCCACATGCAGAGATGAGATCTACTAACTCGGTCTGGCCTGTTTTTTTTATCAACAATAACATTCCTCCATGGATGTCAATAAAGAGGGAGCATATAATGTTGGCAATGATTGTTCCAGGTATAATTTGTACTTTAGAACAATGTTTTTTCAATGCATTAGTATTTAATTTGTCATGAAGATCAATATTGTTGCATATTCATGTCATATATATTTTTCATTTACTTATATGTATTGTATTTGTTGTTTTCTTTTAGGTAAGTTCCAAGTTAAAGATATGAATGTATATATCGAGCCTGTTGTTGATGAACTACTTAAGCTATGGAATGGTGTCACTATGTATGATGTCTCTAGACCAGTAGGGCAAAGGGAATTTCAATTCCATGCAATGCTTGCCTGGACAATTCACGATGCTCCAGGGCTAACACATTTTTGTGGTCTTCAAACAAAGGGAAAATTTGCATGTCCAGTTTGTGGTCCCAAGATGAAATCTTGTCATTCAAAGAGTTTGTGTAAGGTAGTGTTTGATGAGTATAGGCACTTCCTCTCTAAGAATCATAGGTATCGAACTACCGAAAAACATCTTTTTAATGGGAAAGAGGAGACCGCATTAAAACCACAGAGAATGACACCTCACATATGGAAGTTGCAATATAATAGAAACCGTCAAGGTATGATTCATTTTTTCTATCTTATATATTCGTATTGATCATCTCTTATATGTTTTTAATGTTTTATTTTGGATTGTATTAAATTTTTTTACTGTAATATACTACATTTTAATCTCTTTAACTTATATATTGATTACTAATGGTCTGCATGAACATCATGAAGGTGTAAATGGGCTTCCACGAGGAATGAAAAGTTATCCGAAACAATTTAGTAGGCTGCCTTACTATGAGCACTTACTAGTTGTTCATTTGTTTGATACAATGCATATCGGAAAGAATGTAACTGAAACACTATGGCGAATATTAGACGGGAGGAGTGACAAAGAAAAAATTGTCAAAATTTGCAGTGACATTCATGAATCCAATCATGCAATGAAAGATATCATTGAACATTTAAACAACAATGGAGACCAAATTAATATAAGGTCACTTCCATGGTTATTGACTGAGCAACAAAGCAATGCAGTAAAAGAAGTGATACAAAAAATGAAATTTCCCACAGGATTTTGTTTGAACATAAAGAATATCTTAACAAGGAAAGGTGATTTTGGCGGGGTAAAAATGCATGATTGGCATATCTTCATTAAGGTAATTATATTTTTGGTATATATATTGGTATATTACAATACTGCATGTTTTTTGTTTACTTCTTTTCTTAATTTTGAAAAATATATTGATGAGACGTGTTCATTGTTACAGTATGTTCTACCTGTATCTCTCCCAGACAACTTTGACATTAATGTCAAACAGGTCATATATGATCTTGGAAAATACATGAGGTAATTAGAAACAATATTTTTCATGCATCATCATGTAATTTGTTTAATTCGTTGCATAACTTATATGAATTGACATTTGTTTTAGTCAATCATGTAGATTTGATGTACTACAATC
This sequence comes from Larix kaempferi, assembly GCA_027924585.1. Taxonomy (NCBI): domain Eukaryota; kingdom Viridiplantae; phylum Streptophyta; class Pinopsida; order Pinales; family Pinaceae; genus Larix; species Larix kaempferi. The sequence goes on along the minus strand of BSBM01001312.1, from coordinate 10,148,216 downwards.
TTAAATTTTCGTCGTTAAATGATATCATTATTTTCTTGCTTTACATGTAGATGGTTGTCATCGAAAGAAATCCACAAAGAAGATATAAAGTATTGGAAGAGAGAAATTCCTCGTTTAATGTGTCAAATGCAGAGATTTCTACCTTCGACATTTTTCAATGCACAAGAACACTACCTCATACACCAAGTTGAGGAGATTGAATTGTGTGGACCTATACATGCAAGGTCCATGTGGATGGTTGAGAGGCACTTGAAATTTATGAAGGATTTAGTTAGACAAAGAGCACGTCCAGAGGGTTCTATGATGGAGGGATATATGGTATTTCAGGCCATGGTGTATATTGTTGAATATCTTCCAGGGTTGGGGTCTATTAAGACCGAATTAGATCGATGCATTGGTGATCCAAATTCCACTAAGAAATTAGAAGGAGAGTACCTGATGGGGAAAGGTAAATCGAGGAAGGTCAAAGGTAATTATTAAATGGTGTTATAGATTAATAATGTTAATACATTTTAATAGTATCGTACATAATTATTTCATTTTTAATATTCATTAATGATATGCATCATTAATATTTATAATGTTACACTGCGTTAAGTAATTATAAATTTTTGAGTTGATTTATGTAATTTTATTTTCATGCAGTTGGTCGCGAGTGGGATGCACTACATTTGTACGTCGCAAACAATCTTGATTGGATGAAGGTATGGATTGAACGATGTAATCAATCTGGTCGAGGACTATCATGGGAAGGTGTGGCTTCATTGGTTAAAGAAGCACATCGCAATGGAGATGTCAATCTAACAGAAAGGGAAATCGATTTAGCATATGGTTTAAAAGATAAACAGGTAAGCATGATATTATAAATATATAAGCCATAATATTTTCAATTACGTCGATATTCATGTTCATCTTGATTAATTTCATTTTATTTGCATACTTTAAGAACATAAAATACTTACTAGTTCATTATCAATTGCAGGTAAAACACCACAAGGCTATGTGGTGCAACGGTCGTAAATATCGCATTAAAAAGTTGGATGACACAAGGAAAACATGTGATTCTGGGATAAGTGCAGTCTTTGAGGTCACTAATGTTTCATCTAGAAGCGACAGACGTCCAGAATTGTCAGAAAATCGATATTATGGATATTTGGAAGATATCATTGATTGTGACTTTAAATCATTCAAAATAATTCTTTTTGTTGTGAAATGGTACAGGCTACGATTGAATCGATTTGATCCCGATAGAACTGTTATTGAACATGCTAATGGATTTACCATGGTCAATACAAGGTCGCTTGAGTCATGAACGTCAGAGCCCTATGTTCTTCCAAGTCAATGTGAACAGGTATTTTACTCAGAAGTTCCTGGTAGATAGGGTTGGTCGTTTGTTATTAGACATGATCCAAGAGGAAGGCCGGTAAAGTATAATATTGTAGAGGAAGCTGAAGAGGGTGTTGAAGAAGAAGGTGATCATGTAGAGGATCAACATGAGTTGGATGTTGATGATCATAATGTTACGTAGGAAGATGTTGAAGAGTTAGTTGAAGAAGATGATGTTAGAGATAATGTTCATGATGAAGATGATATTGACGATCGTGATCAATTTATTGAAACTAATTACAGCGACGACGATGATGATATAGCTGCCTCTAATCCTTATAATGTTGAATCTGGATCAGATGATACAGATGCAGACTTGGATGGAGAAGATGATCATGAAGTGCATTGAACATCATTCCAAGTGATGTGAGGGGGGGGGGGCAGATGAGCTTCCACCTTCACGTGGTTGTCCCTGTTGAGTAGAGAATATTAAGATATTCTTGAAACAAAGAGGAGCTCGTTAAGGTATTTTACTCAAAAGTTCCTGGTAGACAGGGTTGGTCGTTTGATATTAGACATGATCTAAGAGCTGGAAGGCAGGTAAAGTATAATATTGTAGAGTAATGCTTTTACTAGTTTGGCTAGATACTCAAACAACATTGCTACCTAGGCCAAGCATAGATAAAATATGAGGTGGTCTATTTAAGATGGATATAGGGTTGTCCTAGCCCTGGCTTTTACTTATAAGATAATTAATGACTCAACTTTCAAACAGCTAAGGAGCTAATTATATTTCCTAATTTTTAATATAAAGTGTTATTCTATATCCTTTGCATACTCTATTTAGTTTTAGTTATTCTATATCCTTTAGTTATCTAGTTATAAAGTACTAGTTAATGATTAAAGGAAAGGGCGTTAATGAGTAGTTGTTGTCATGTTGTATGGGTTCCTCTTTTGGTGTTTATCTCGGGATGTTAGGAGCTAGGGTGTGTAAATATAGAATATGTATCATGCGGATAAGACTTAGTGGGAGGATAGGTCACGGGTTCGACTAGTCCGCCTTATTCATTTTGGCATAACAAATGTTGTTTTTAAATTATGGTTACAACCATATGCTACCCGCAAAAAATCTACTCTTTTACATATTTTAAAACATAAAAGTTTTTAAACCCACACCAACAGTAGCAGAGCTATAGGGTTTAAACAGTCCCGTGCGAATAGTAGCAGAGCTATAGGTTTTAAACCCACGCAGCATTCGTTCCTTTTCCTCCCTTGTTTACGCATAAGCAGTACCATATGCGATGCAATATGTTGAGCTTTAATAGGTAGAATAGAGGTGGCTAGAGCTTGGGTAGGGGTTTAAGAAGCAAAGTAGGTAGCAGGAGCAGTCCACTGTTTCGATTTGGAGCAGTCCGCCATTTCGTCGATTTGGAGCAGTCAGCCATTTTGATTTGGAGAAGATTCAGTCCGCCATTTCGATTTGAAGCTCAGTTCGCCATTTTGATTTGAAGCTCAGTCGATTCAGCCATTTCGATTTGAATCTCAGTCCATTCAGCCATCTTGATTTGGAGCTACCATTCCATTCCAAATGTCTTCAGTAAGTGACATTCTCATCCATAGCTTCATTTGCCTGATATGCACACTGTGTGGGACATTACATCTATAAATGTTCATTCTGTAGTCGGTCCAAGTCCTCCAACTAGAAACTTGGCTTATTGATGCAGGCACCACCTGCAATACCTAAGCAGACCCTTGATTCCCAAATTTTCTGTAGTGGAATCTTCACTTAATACAGTCCTTTACCATTCTTCTCTTAGTTTTTCTTAGTTTCCAATTAACTCTGTGACAGAACTAAAAATAGATATCTGTCACTATACTTGGCAATTCTATCAAAATTCAGCAAGACTTCTCTATTAGCGAATTAAACACTTTACCTTTTGCTTAGCCCTCAACGGAATTTCCAGTAGTGGTTAGTTCCACTGCAATATTGTGTTGGTGTGAGAATGAAGAAATTTAGGATTCGAGGCAGCCATATGACAATGTTCAGAATGCTATTTCTTCTAGCAGCGCCTGTAATCGTGCAGTCAACTTGGAACGAGAGTGAGACGGGCTGCTGCCTGCCGTGCTGCTCAATGTATTGTCCTTCTTTATGCCCTACAGTAGAGGAAGAGGAGGAGAGCTTATATCGAATTAATGATGATGAAGAGGAAGAAGGACTGGTTCTGCCCAAAGGCCCTAAGAAAAATAACTTATCTGGATTACTTGTCTTTTCTCACATGGTATCATAGCACATGAGAAAAATAACTTATTTTTTATATGGCTCTTCTTGGCATTGGTGTTGCGAGCTGATTCACCTGAGTTGATCATGGTGAGAGCTGTCGAGTGGAGGAATTATGGAATATTTCTTGAATGTTCCCTTCCAGTTGTTTTTAGTCTTTGGCTATCATTTCGCAGCTATACTGTTCTAAGTTATTGCACTAATGAGGTGCATTTTACAGTTCGTAGCTATACTATTCGCAGCTATACTATTCTAAGTTAAACACCACATGACCATTCGTCATGACCTAAGCCCCAACGGAAAATCACTTATCGTACCAATTGTACCTTCTTTTCATTTTCCGCTTCCACCTAATGCACGACACGTATCTCTCAGCGGAAAACTCCACTTTGCCTCGAGCTTTGAACCGTCACTTTCCGCTGTGATCGTGATCGTTGATTTCTGACTTCACAACTCCGCTCTCATCCTGATCGTTAATCTCGTATGTGATCAGAACCATCCATTACTTAGCTCATCAATCTCCGCTCTGTTCTCGATCGTTGATCCCCAAATGTTATACATATCAGCGCCACTTATAGACTGTACATGTGAGCGAGGGCTTCTGCACTGTGACAATTATGATGACTCACAAACCATTACAATATTCCATGGAATCGATGTTTCCCTTAACGAATCAGATGTATACTCGAAGTAGAAGGCTAATCAAATCCCACACGGCTAAACAGAATGTTAACATATATATAGACTGTATTTTACCCTAGGATATACACTGTAACGTTTCCAATAATTCACACTTCATTTCACTATTCCTTAAACTCGATGCTTTCAGATGAAATTTGTTGAATCATATGTATCCAACCAATGATAACAGAAATATCACAACATATACAGATGAGATGAATCATATATACTGAGATTTTACACAGTAGAGAGGAAATTTAATGATTCTCCATCATTTTATTACATTTCACTATATGTAATCAATCACACTCTACACCCTGCTCTCTCTTCTCGAGCTCTGTGAGCTAACCTTCATCTAGGCTAAGCTACCCATTCAAAATACTAAAGACTGCATTTATTTACAATGGATTTCTGTTTCTAGATCCTATGATTAAGGAACAGAGTCCTTAATAACCTCAACTGACCCCTACGAGTCATCATTGACTCATTGACAATTAACAAACCCTGTCTTATCTTTTACAAGTGGAAAGGATCTAGAATCCTTGACCATTATTCAAATTTTTCACAAAAATAACAATTTACACAAATGTGAGACCCTAGGTCTCTTTGAATTCTCTTGACCTTGATGAAGTCATGGGTGACTTATTTTTCATGAGCCTATGCTCCTGCATCACTTATGTCACCCTATACTGATGCCATCACATCCTTCCAAAATGATCTCTAAGGACTTTGTGACTAGTGCAGCAAAGTTGTGTTATAAATCATGAGATAGAGGATCTGTGATTAATTCAATAAATACCCTATCCCAATAAGATAAACACAAGATAGATGTATCGCATACCATATGTTTGTGCCAGAAATTGTTTCCAAGGCCAGAGAAACAAGCCAACACAATCTCAAACAAAATTCAATAAAGAAAACAAAGTTTAAAGGTTTCTGTAATGTGTTTTTGGTTGTGAACTTTGGGAACACACAGGGAATGCATTCATGAGCTAAATAACTACTGAATCATAAACAAAAGAAGATAGAGATGCATAATATATCTAACAAGATCCAATATAAACAATATTGAAAACAAAAAACAATTGGTAGAAGAGGATGTCACACTTAGAGAATCTGTGGAGAGAAAAAAGCATAAAAAAAAGTATTGATTACATAATAAGTACACTATTACATTATTTTTTTATGCATTGTCCTCGGATATTATTTTTGATATTATGGAGTAATGTCTTCAACTATTTTTTTTTCCTATGTATGAATGAATGAATGAGTTAATTAATGAATGCTATAAACTAATTAATGATCGAATGCACGTAATTCCTTTAAGACAAGAAACTCACGATGTTCGCACAAAAGATCATTTATTTCCAAGCACGTGCATTGGGTATGGGGAATTGAGAGTGATGTAAGGGGGGGGAGGGGCCATATGAGCTTCCACCTTCACGTGGTTGGCCCTGTTTAGTAGAGAATATTAAACTATTCTCGAAACAGAGAGGAGCTCAATAAGGTAAAATGCATGCATTATTACAATGTTTCTTTCTTATGACCAGATACGTTGTTTCTTTCTTCTAGCTAACTATAGACATGCATTTTCTTTAAACTGCAGAGTGAGAATCTTGATGGGCTGGAGCTTTCTGGTTTGGAAGATCTTCAAAGTCTCAGGATGAGGATCGTTGGAATCCATTCTGTGCATCAATACCTCAACATCTTTTGCAAACTCTACATCCGGCTCCAAATCCACAAATATGAAGAGGTACCCATCCTTCAATTTAATTTAGGTTTTCTATTGATTTTTCAATGTGAAGTAGAAAAGAAGGGTTCAGTAAATCATTCCCAAGAAATAGATGAAATCCATTGGATGAACAACAGGCCTGTAGCAGAGGTATTGAGGTTTTATATAGTCTTAGTGTGTTGCAACTAACGAAGTTCCTAAGGTAAATTTCATGGTAGTTCTCACATTGATAATATGGAATTGGTTTGCTAATATGATTAGTTGGTTGTCATTAGACGTTCATAAGGTGGAGCTTGCAAATCTAAATAATGGTGATTTGTCATTCTTTAAACCATTTCATCTGTCCCAGGGTATAGAAGACCCTAGAATATCCTGTTAACTAGCACAAGGTCATGTTGTCAACAAACCCAGTGAGGACTTGTGATGATCGAGAAATACAATACGGTAAGTCTTGTATTTTTGTCCTATTTTTAAATTAATAATTTAATATATGTGGTGGCTTTGATTGAAATTGCCCATAACACTGAATTATGCATAGCTGAGACCTGCTTTTGAATATTCTGTCATATGTAGTTATGTATGTAAGGGCTTGGTATGAATGGATGACATGTGTACTATATGTGTAGTATGCTTCCTCTTGCAATTGCTATGCGTGTAGAACTCTGTTGTTCCTGACCTCTGCTGTTGATATTCTCCTAGTTATAGCTGTAACAAAAGTGTATTTTCAAGGTATTTGAGGGAAGTTCCAATAGCTTCTCATGTTTGCAATTGGGATTATACCATTTGGACATCCAATTGGAATGGGATCAAAGTAAGAAATTCTTATTCTTCATGTTTGTTTGAACATCATTCTTCATTTGTCCCACAAAGTTTAAAGGGATTGAAATGAGATGCCCCCCCCTTCCTCTTCTCAAATTCATGGGTGCTGTTATCACTCCGTAATTTCTTGAGGCTGTGTTCAAGAAACCCAAAGGTAACCTACAACCAATCTTTAGGATGACTGTCTGACTCAGCCAACCAGAGAGGGCTCTCTCTTTGTCACTGTATGATAAATGTATCAAGGAATAGGAGAAACAAGGCCAGATTCTCAAGGTAACAAGTGTTTTCAATGGTGATCAAGGTGTTGGGAAAGTTCAAGAGTAAAGAACATTGGGCAATGGAGTCAAGGATTGAGGCTTAAATGAAATGAAAGAGTAAATCAGGTCACAGAGGTTTAAGGCCTTTTGCATGCATTTGGCACAAATCAAATAACTTTAAAGGTGATAGCAGAAGGTAGATAAGTGATTGTTTATTTTCAGGAGCATGTGACTATGAATTCCTTAAATAAACAGGAAAGACTTATGAAAGACAGGGAAAAGTAAATTATAATAGAGCACCAGAACACCAACGATGAATTCTATTACAATTTATCTTTCAATGGTATTTACTGTAAATACCGTGGAGCATGGAAACATGAATTCCAAAGATTTAAATTAACAGTAAAGAAGAGGAAATAACACAGATGAATGAATTTCACATAGAAGACATTCTGCAACAAAACTTGGAAGGAATCTTAAACATGAGAAAACCTGTATGTCTGTTCTTTCATTGAAGTTCACAAAATCCCAGATACACGAGTCTTTTCTTCTTTACAATATGAATTTCTTCGACCAAAGACCAACCCTCTCCCTATCGAAGTAGGGTCTATTTGTAGTTAATCTATTCAAAGGAGAGATGCAAAAAACTAGGAAACAGTTACATACGTGGGGATCATGTCCCAACAAAATAGCTTAAATCCTATCTTCTAAAACAGATGGCATAGTGACCATTTATTACATAACCAACTCTACAAAAATAAATGACAACTGTATGAATATTTATGAGGTCAATAATCCTTTTAGGATCAACAATATCCTATTCATTTCCAGGATGGAAAGAGATATCATTGATGTTTTCTGATAATTTTATCCTTCAAAGGCGCATACTGTCTGAACAGGCTCGCTTGATTTCAGGCTTGCTTGATTAACTTGTCATCTTCCTCTGAATATTTCCAAAACAACTGTAAATAAAGTATCTGTGTGACTATTTCTTACTGTAGTAACTGCAGACAACAATCTAGCATCATGGACTCCCTAAAACTTCTTCTGCAGGATCTAAACTTTATAGTTCTTACCAACAGTATCAAATATATGACAACCTTGACTTACTTATGCTTCACAGACATCTAACTGGCACTTCCTGGACCTGAACTTGGTATAAGAACTCGTGCTCCCACCCTGAATACTTCATTCCAAGCATCATCCTTTGGAACAGAAGCATCAGATAATTCTTCCATCAGCACATCAAGCTCTATTAAAAGACCTTCTATAAAGACAGGCAATTTAGATTTAACCTCCCTGAAAAGTAATGGAAGTTCGAAGTCCTGCCTCATTTTGCTTACTACCACCATGCCTTTAAGTCCTTTTACCATATCATTAAATTTGCTATGGTTTGATCTGGCTTTAATAAACATTTCTTTATATTCAGGCCATGCTATTGGCATATTCTCATCATCCCAAAAGGATGGTAAACCATAACCAATCAATGGTAAAAAGGCTTGCTTGAACTCCTGCACTTGCTTTTTAATCTGGGACATCTTTCCTCTGACTGAATTCAATAGAGTATATTTCTGCAACACCCTCCTGGCATCTACTAATAGAATAGTTCTGTTACTCACCTTTACAACCTGTAACTTAGAAGCAGGAGCTTTACTGAGGAAAATAATTGCGTTTTGAGCTACCTCTTGAGTTCTGTTAATTAACTTTTCCTCAGCTAATTTACATTTGTTGGATGCCACTCCCAATGCCTTCTCATGCTCCTCCACAATGATCAATTGAGGCCATAAAGCATTGATATCTGCTATCAATTCATCCCAAAGCAAATGCTTTGCACCTTCCAGTGGCAGAACTCCCTTGGTTTTCTCTTTCAACTTATAAATCTTATCTTTCAGTTTATCATTTTCTTCTTTGAGCTTGATGATTTCCTGCTCTCTAGGATCCTGAGCTTTAATCTCTTCAATCTGTAGTTTAAGTTCAGAAATTGTGTCTCGTAAGTCTGAAACCTTCTCCTTGAAATTCTCAATTTCAGCTTCATGTACAGACATATCTGCAATGTCATGTATGATCTGGTCAATTGGTGACAGAGGACTAGTTCCCCTGTTTGATTTCAATTGTTCAATTTCTTGAAGCAATTGCCCTTTCTCTTTCTCCAATGCCTCTTTCTGCTCCTGAAGGACTAGAATTTTGGCATTATCTTCCACAGCCTTTGCATTCAAACCAGCTATCTCTTCATGCAACTTAACCAAATTAGGTGAAGGTGTAGTATCAACATTAACATTTACCCCTTTAGCCCTCCTTATAACTGTCTTAACAGTTTTGACTTTGACTGTTGGCTGGGTTTCTGCCCCTTGTGCAAGTGGCAACTCTTTATATGAAGCCAGCTCAGTTTGTAAATAAGCCACCTGTGTAGACCATGCTTTGTTTGCAGCTTTCTCCTGCTTCAGGTGAGCTTCCAATTTTTTAATTTTCTGCACTGCATTCTTATGTGCCAAGGTCTCCCTAGTCAAGTCAACATAAAGGACTTCACTGGCTTGTTTGTGGAACCAAATCTTGTCAGGAGTTGGTAATTGATCCATTTCTAAACGAATCTCAGAAGCATTTTCATCGCCAGTGATGGCAAAACTTAAAGATCCAGTTGCTGAATCCCTCACTGTCATCAATGTTGTCTTCATATCAGATTTTTCTTTGAGTTGATTCAATTTTTTTTGCTCTTGCATCACAGACTGATTTCTCTGATCAATGTAATGTTTGAGGAGACTCTGCTTGTTTTGAAATTGACCTTCAGCAGCTGCAGCATAGCTATATTTCTTGTATTGTAGGACCAGTACAGGGGGTAGTTTACTGCTTTCTTTAGGTGTTGCAGTATTATTTCCAACTCTGGTCTGTGATACTTCTTCTTGAATAATAGTAGGGGTGATAACTAGCTCCCTTATCAACTCAACATCAATGATCTCTGTAACCATGGCAGTTTTCTTCTTTTTAGATGTCTCAGGTTCCTTTGTATCCATCTCTGTGGCCTCTGGTTCTGACCTTTTCTTGGTAGATATCTGCTCCACTTTTCCCTGTGCAGTATTTGACTGTGAAAAATCTATATGATCTCTAGCCTCTACAATCTCCTTTAAAGGCTCATTGATCCAGATCTGATCATATATAAGAGAATTGGCCTCTCCCATCCAAGTTTCAGCCTGACTGTGCTGAAATATACCTCTGCCATACTCCTATCTCCTTTGTGAAATAACATGTTTAGGGTCATATTTTACAGGTGGTACTTGAGGGAAATCAAGCTGCTTCAGAACTTCTTCAATAATGGGCAATGCTGCTTCCTTCTTTAAAATGAAATTTCCCACAGTCATAGGATATTTTATCCATGAACTCCTTTTCAATGATGGGGCAGTGAAATGTTCTTTATCTGCAGAGATCCTTTTCCTCATTACCTCTAAAGAAAATACACTGGTAGTTAAAAATATAGGCAACACATATGGTGATCCAGTGAATCCAAAGACTCTGACAAGGGAGAAGTTTTTTGCCAGGAACCAATCTCCAATCAAATCAGGGTTTAGGATTTCTTTCAAGTCATTTGAAATTCTGCTGATCTCTGGATTAAACACTCTGGACAGATTAAGTACGATCAAATCCATGAATTTGGCATAAGAACAAGCATGGTAAAATGGTGAAGAAGGAGGCCATTTCTTGAAGGTTTCTGAGTCTGTAATGGCTAGTGCTCCTAACTTAGCATGAATTATCAAAGCATATAAGTATGCCTGATACCTGAAATGATAGATTTTGGAGAAATTGGACAACTGAAAACACATTTCTTTGGCAAAATATTCATCAAACCTAAGGGGTGTTGTTCCATGTCTATCTAGGTATAGGGAAATTCCTAACATTGCTTCAGTTACCTCTGAACTAGTGTCTGACCCTAAAATTTGACTTAATAGGGTTACAACAGCAACAATAACTGGTAAACAAATTTTAGATGAAAAAGGAACAGATAGGTTCTCCACTGGTTTCAACAAAACCTTCTGATACATTCGTTCTTTATCCTCACTAGAAACTTTCTTGTAAATCTGGGATATTTCAGCTTCATTAAAAGAGATAGAAGTTGAAATGAAATCAGTAGAATATTTCAGGGTTTCCCTAAGGGTTTGAGGGTCTACTTTGCAGATAATTTGGTCACCCTGGTAATTCATAATTACTCCCTCTGAGGTTGAAAAATGTTCAGCACATAAGGATACAAATTCCAGGTAACTAGGTAAAGGATACAATGTAGAAGGGATCAAAGTACTGTACAATCTGGTATGGAACTCGGAATTGTCAAGGGAAGCAGTACTGAGGTCATTGTGACTAGTAATGATATCAATGGGTTTTGAAATTGGGTCATATACATCCCAGAAACGGTCAGAAATTAGGTCTTCGGAGGAATCTAAGGTTTTTACAGTGGTAAACATGGTGAAAGCAGGTAATTCAACAGAGGAATACTCAAAAATTATGTACCTGATGGTAAGGGCTGACTGTAGTTACTCACAGTTGAAATGTTGATAGTATATCTGGTATCTGTAGCAGCCGAACCAATCGAACCTTGATCTCCGAGTAGAAATGGCGGAAACAGTCTTTCAGCGGTTTTTGATGGTAACATGTACGGTGGAGCCTCCTTAGTTAGTGCCCTGATAGATTGGGCTAAGTACTATTGTTGGACCCCGCATGCATATCAGAGAGCTATAGCACTTGGCACTCCTTTGTCCGTTGGATCCTGTGAAACCTAGCCCCTGCAGACAGATTACTTAAAAAATTAATACCCTAGACCTGCGAGTTATCATGTTAATCTAGACCGCAGCGAAAAATAGGATATCGTACATTTCTGTACGGGTATCCATTTTCCGCTTCCACTCAGCGATAGCCACGTAGCACCCATCACATCTTAGTGAAAAACGAACTTTCTTTAACCTTCATGATAGATGTATTATCCGCTCCGCTATTTTTTTTTAAAAAACGTTTACATCCTGTCGGTTAACCGATACCTAGAACATTGTCGGTTAACCGACACCTAGAACATCTACAGCATGTCGGTTAACCGACACCTAGAATATCTACAGACTGTCGGTTAACCAACCCCTAGAACATCTAGCGACTGTCGGTTAACCGACACCTATAAAATCCAAACACTGACGGTTAACCGACACCTAGAACATCTACGGACTGTCGGTTAACCGACACCTATAACATCTACAGGCCATCGGTTAACCGACGCCTTGGAGCATTTGATCGACGGCAAGAAGCCGTCGGTTTGTTTTTTTAAATTGTTCTAGGTGTCGCTTGATTTGCATCGGTTAACCGACACCGCTCCTAGGCGTCGGTTAACCGACACCGCTCCTAGGCGTCGGTTAACCGACGGGATGATTAACCGTCGCTGAAACGACGGCTTGGAGCATTGTCGGATAACCGACGATAATCCAGCGACGCCTAAAAAAAATCATAGTGTCGTACATGCGACAGGGAAATGTCGAAAATCCGACAATACAGCCGTCGGATTTTGGGTCAAAATGTTGTAGTGATAAATGATTAAGCATAAATGGTTGTTGATAATAAACTAATAATTGATTTATTATTTGATATCAATAATGCTATGTTTTAGCATTGGATCACCAATGATCCTCTTTGATCCTAGAGAGATTCGACATCAATGCTTCACTTTGGTGTGGTTGCACTAGTGATCATAATATGTATGAGGACATTAGTGCCCCTAAAAGTTATGGGTGCATGATACTCCTCATAGGTGTATGGGAGCTCCACTTTGGTCTTGGAGCACCGATTCTCAAATGACCTTGGGCATTGATGCTCCTATGTCCTTGAAGCATTAATGTTTTCTAATAAATACCGATGAATATTAAATAGTTGTACACCAATACAACTTACTATTTTAAGTGCGCCATATTTTTTTAGCTATAGTGAACATCAATAATCCCTCTGCTATCATTGGTGAAGTTGTTTGTAGAAGTTTTTTTAGAATTTTGCAGAATCATGTAACATTAAAAACCTTCTCTAATTGTCATTTTCCTTATAGTGTAGTATTTGTTAGAATGGAGCACATGAACCATTAACCCCATAGGAAAATGTTATATTATAAATCATGTGCAACAATACTCAAAATGGTCACAATATATCACATATAGGCTTAAAGTTCCATGTGCATTGTCTATGTATTGATGCAAGGCATCATAAAAGCCCCCTTCACAGGGCACTCCTTTTAAAAAACTATTTTGAAAAAAACCATTTTTTCCCATAACTTTTATCCCTACCATCCTATTTGATATCCCTATGTATTGTAGTAAATTTCTTAATGAGGTATACAACTTTTATTTTATACATGTTTTCTAATTCTCAATATTTTCGTACATGTTTTTGAAAATATGGAAAATATAGTAGTTTAACACAAATGTTCATCTTTTATGTATTTTTCATATAACTTTTCACTATGACCTCTAAATGAGTGGTCCTTGTGCCATGTAAAATATCTAAGTGAGGGATTTAAATTTCATGTTATACACGTTTTCTAGTTACCAACGTATTTGCACTAGTTTTCAAAATAATAAAAATTTTGGTTTCTAACTTTGGAAACCTATACAAATTTGTGAGTAATTAGAAAAACATGTACAATAGAAAATTTCTATCCCTCATAAATATAATTTTAATAGTACGAAGAGAATTCAATTCTCTTAGTTGGAGTGAAAAGTCGTGCAAAAATTATGTGTTTCTTTGGAAAATTGTATCCAATCTATGTAGAATCAGAAAATACTCACAAAAAGAGTTGTAGAGATTCGAAAGAAATTTCTAATGGTTCAGAAAGTGCCTGATTATGAGCTTAGATTAAACTATGATAAAATTACTAAAATTAGTGTTGAAAATGAGTTCCTTATGAAGGTGGTCTAATGTTATGATTGTGCAAGGATCATGAGTTCTATAGGAAATTGGTAGGCATTTGAAATTTTCTTTTGACCTTAAATGATGTCCTAAACGTATTTAAAATCTTAGTATATTCACCATATCCTATTTGTATGCCAACGATGAAATATGTAGGGCATATGTGATGGCTTGAGGCCCCATGCAAGGATGATGAACCCTACAAAATAATGCTATAAACTAATACCCTATATTTTTCAACTAGACCATGGCTTAGTCTTTGTGAACTATTCTTGGCATTCTAAACCTCTAAATGGCGACCATATCCCACTCCAAGGATAAATATTCTTTATACATGGAACATTTCATGGCTTGGGTCCATGCATATGAAAAATGAGACCTAAGGGAATACTATGGTCACTGCATATCACTCATATGTCAAAGATTCCATATATGGGATATTATGTGATTGTTAAGGATCCATGCATGGTTGATGTGTTTAAAAGTCAAAATTTGTGGCATAAGGTTGAAGGTTTGGCACTGGACTATGATGTGGGACCTGTGAACCATCCTTAGCGTGTTAAACCTATAAATGGTGACCATGACTCATTCTAAGTCTAATGATTCCCTATTTAGTGCATGTGTGATGGATGAGAGACCTGAACATGGCCAACGTCACCAAAAAGACAATAATATGGATTGATACACTAGATTTTTGGCCTTGGACCATGCCATAGGCCCTAAATTCTTGACATGCCAATGTTTGAAATTGTGACTGCATCTCACTCATAGGATAAAAATTCCTTACATAGTTGTTGTATTGTGATCAAATTTTTTTTGTATGACACATGACCACTATAGAAATTGTTAGTTGTTAGACCTTAGATTTTGACCTTAAACCATGGCTTAGCCAATAAGAACCATTCTTAGTGTTATAAATCTCTAAATGTATGCCATGTATAATATACAACCCAAATATTCCTTACACCCTTTATTCGTATAAACAAATTCCATGAATTAAGACCTTAGAATATGGTGTTATGCCATGTCTTGGTCCTTTAAAACCATCCATGGTGTGCTAAGCATTGAAATGGACACACTATCTTTCTTATAGGCCCAATATTGCTAATTCAATGATTGTGTGGTGCCCTTGGTTCCCATGAATCAAGTATTATCCCCATAGATGAATGCTATGGTCTAAGACCCTATATTTTTTCCTTATCCCTTGTCGTTTATACTTGGACCATGTCATAAGCCTCAAGAACCATGGATTTCACTTAAACCATGAATCGTGATCTCATATTCATTATAGTATTCCCTTTTATGCAATGTAGATAAATTGATATATGGTATAACATTTTGTAGGGTTGTGTCATGATTAATGAATTATGTGATTATGCAATACATCTATAGACTAAAAAAACTCTACAAAATATTGGAGGCATGCTGGCCAAGTAAAGTAGTTTTGATATTGTTAAAGTTACAACACCATGAGTCATTCTCCAAGTCAATCTTGTGCTCCAAGATTGAGCCTGGTGTGTCGAGGTAGTTCCTTATAGGAGCCTGAGTTGGGCTCAAGAAACTTGGAGAAGAATCTTGAGTTGGACTCAAGAATGACTAAGCCTTATGTGTAAAGGTTAAAGACTCATGTGTTGAGGTAACTGCTTTGCATGTCAAAGTGATGGTGCTGTACAGTCTTGTTTGTCAAGATAGATCCTCATGTGTCGAGGTGGTGCCTCATGTGTTGAGGTAATGATTTGATTGTCGAAACATGAATGATGTGTGACGTACTACTAACCATGGTCTTAGAGATGGATAAGCTATTAAGTCTCCTCTAGACACTGGCCAACTCTAGAGTGAATTGCTTTAGCATATGACCACTTGGAACGAGAGTAGAACAAGATGATCACATCATTGGAAAAATATCCTTAGTAGATTTGATATGATAAATAATTAGGTTGGCACAAGTGGACCATGCATATAATACAAGAGATAAATATAGGATGAGTTAAGATAAGAGAGAACTCAAATTTGGTGATCCATGTGCTAAAAGAGTTAGCTATGTGTTAACAAGAAAGACTTCAGTTATCAAGTGTGATAAAATATTTAACTAAAGTGTTAACAAAGAATATTTAGTTAACTAAGTGTTATGCATGACAAAAAATGAGTTAAAATAAAAGACGTCACTTGAGTTACAACACTTGCATGTCGACACTTGAGTTAAACTAAAAGACAACACTTGATTCACGCCACTTTCATGTCGACACTTGAGTAAACTAAAAGACAGCACTTGAGTTGCGACACTTGAGTTGCAACACTTGAGTTATGACACCTGAGTTACAACAATTGAGTTACGACACTTGAGTTAGCCACCTAACTAAGTGATCTAGCATCCAGTTGAATGGAGAGTTCATCTTGAAGTTAGAGGAAAAAGATAAAAGCCAAAGCATGAGAAGTATGGTACACTTTCCATTATGCATGATTGATGAAACCAATGCCAGAGCGAATTCTCTCTTGAAGGCAATTTGCAACTTTTGTGCATGTGACCAAATCAACGAATTGGTTTAGTGCAGAATATTATTCTAAGTTCTCTTATTTCATTTATCTCTCTTGATTTGTAATTGCACCAGGGGTTCTTGGTATCTCTCTCTGATATTGAACCAAGGGTTCTTGATGTAATCTTCTCATTGTAAAGGAAACATTCTCTACTATCTATCAATATAATAAGGAATATTTTTCTGGGGTTTTTTCCCTCAAGTTATAGAGGGTTTCCCTAGGGTAGATTTATGTGTCAACTGTGGATGTTTATTCTTTTGATTATTAATTTTTTTCAAGTACTATTGTAATTCCACAATTAAGAGTAAAAATCAATATGGTATCAGATCCTAGGGCATAAAAGAGCTAAGTTCACCAGTCAAGCTTGAGCCTACATTGATCCTAGGTGGTTTAAGTTGAGCACAATACTTGAAGAATAATGGATTCAATCTCAGTAAGATCGAAAGACAGAATTGAAGGAACTTCAAACTTGAATACTTGGAAGGCCAGGATTCTGAATATCCTGGAAGATCATGATCTGGATGGGTACGTATCCAATGTTGTTGAAGAGCCTACTACTAATCCTGGGTGAACTACTTTCAAGAAGAATCAAGCCAAAGCAAAGAGAATCATTTATGATTCCGTGAAAGACAATTTGATGCCAATGATTACTCCATTGAATACTGCAAAGGAATGCTTCGAAACTTTGTCCAATATTTATGAGAAGAAGGATCCCATTTAGAAGAGAGCATTGAAGAACAAAATTCATAATCTAAAGATGGAGAAGGACAAAGTTGTTGCTTCCTTCTTCACAAATATCTCTCAAGTAAGCTTGATCAAATCTTGAGTATTGGTGCAACTGTTGTTGTTGATGATCTCATACAGACTACTGTCGATGGTCTTCCATCTTCATGGGAGACATTCTTGGCCACTGTAAATAGTCGAGAAGTGCAACCAAACTTTGAAAGACCGTGGCATGATTTCCTACAAGAAGAAGGGATAATTCAAAGCAAAAATGCTTCCTCCAAAGAAGAGAACCTTTCTCTTATGGCACATATGAAGAGAGGAAAGAAATCCTTTTCTCAGAATAAGTTTCCTCATCAAAAGGAAAAAAACACAACATGAAATTTTATAAGTCTAAAGTTAAATGCTTCAACTGCAACAATAAGAGTCACTTTGCAAGAGACTATCGTGCAAAGCTAAGAGGAAAGTTCAAGGGTATGTTTCATGCTTCTATTGCTACATGATATGAACCTACAAGAAATAAATCTTCTAATGATCAGGATACAAGGAAGGGGTACTATATTGTTTCAACCCTATCTGGATCCATTACCACTAGTGTTGAGACATGGTTGGAGGATAGTGGTGCATCCAAACACATGACTGGATATAGGAGCACAATCAAATATCTAAAGGAAAATAAGTTCTCCTGTCAGGTGGAGCTTGGAGATAATACCACCTATTCGATCCAAGGAGTTGGATCCACTTCTTTTCAGTTGGATTTAGGAAATGCATTGCATGTTGATGAAATTTTGTGTAATGTCCCCACCCTTGGACCCAATGAAAGGATGGGAACCTGATGCTATTCTATGGGAGTTTTGATAAAAAACTCAGCCAATTCATTAGATTTTAAAGCAAAGAAATACATATGTGTAGATGTAAATCAATTTAACATGCACAACGGAATGAAAACCTCATCCACACACATATTACATGAATGTTATTCAATTTAACACAGTCAACAAATTAACACATTTGTAGAAGTAAATACACAATAAAATACTCATCTTGATGTAATGCGGTCCCAACAACTAGCTATGTCGCTGCAACGTTCCTCCCAACCGTAGGTCTCTGCCCAGCCTGTATTATTTCAGCACTCAGAGACCGCCCCCAAGCTGGGCATGATATCTACAAGGAAAAGGGGACTCTCAAGCCCAGTTCAGCCCAAATCAATGGTTACCCAACTCAAACCCCAGCATTTCTTAACACACAACAACTCAAAACTGAGCATGGATACACATAACAGCAAAAACAAAATCGCTGGGCATGAAGAGAAACGTTTTTACAGTGGGATGCACAAAACGGGGTTTCCCTGAGCTTCAGAAAAATGTGGGCAACTAAAAACAAGATGGTAGATGGGGATTCAACCCTGGGGAAGCAAATCCAATTTCAGAAAAATGTTCATGGAAGTTCTAGGGCAAAAACGACCTCCATAACAGTCCCAAAACGTGACCCTCCTCTCCCAGCTACTGTGCTAACCAAAAATGAGTTCTCAGCCATGGAAAAAGAAGGAAAACACAGAAAATCAGTGGGGAAAAACGCCCAGTAGCTCCCAACTCGTGAGAGAGACAAACTCATGGGTGAATAATGGCTTAGGGTCAATTTCGTGGCTCTCCTCTTGCCCAAGAAGCCAAGCACGATATTCTAGGAATGATGGCTTGGCCATACTCGAATTTGGACAGCCATACCTCTCCAATCCCCAAGGCATTAACTGCCTCAACCAACTCTTGAATGATTGGGTACAAAGGTCAACATGGGTAGTTGAGGGTTGATTGGGTTCTCCCATTGACACTTGGCTTAGCTTGATTGGCTCAAGGGTTTGAATATTTCCCACCCAATTCCTTGTAAAAATCATGCCCTCATCTCTTGTTGCATTGCATAGCTAGTTGTGGGCATTTATATTAAGATGCATATTTACAATTCCCATGGTTCACTAGCACATGGGTAGCATAATTTCAAATACTTGCCTCTTCTAGATCGAGCATTCACTAGCGGGGCCTTGGCCTTGAGCTCCATGTTAGGAATCATACAAAAATATGCATACATTATTTACATTATAGCCCAAAATATTACAAGGGTCAAAATGGGGGACATTACATTCCCCTCCCCTTGGAGTAACACCGTCCTCGGTGTTCCAATACCTATGAATACATACCCGCTATATACATGTCCAAACTTCACAAAATGTGGCAGGTCTGTCCTGCATTTCACCCTTTTCTTGGGTTTTCAGGACCAAGTCCTTTGGTCTTCACAAAATGTTCCTGCTAGCCGGGACCTTCTAGCTCTGCATGAGGGCATTGTTCCAAAACAATCCCTTCCCTTTCTTTACGTCCCTATTGATGTATAAGTCTGGAAACTTTATGGTGGATACCCTCTTGATGCTCCATTGTTGGACAGTCATGGAGGCAATGATTTTCTCCACATCCCCAACATTTCATTGGTTGCTTTACCTTTTCCTGCTCAAATTCCTTTGAGTCTTCCCACTTAGAACGTTTCTTAATCAACCGATTAGATGAATGCTTCTTCATGGATCCACTTTCCTTTCCTTTACTGATTGCTCCCAGAATGCTTTTTACCTCTTTTTGCAAGCGAATAGAGTCCTGCAAAACCTTGTGGTTCATCTCATTCTGTTACCTCTGTAGCTTGAGCATCTCTCCAAGATTTTCTTGGGTCTTGGCAATTGTTTGAAGAAGACTTTCAGCCAACTCTAATAGCCCTCGGTTTGCTGCCATGGTCAATGGAAACAACTGACCACACTTTGCTTACTAGTAACATTTTCTTGTGCCAGCTGCAACCAATTGTTTCACCTCCTTACCTGTGAAATTCATCATGGAAATCCTTTGTTAGGACAAGCATAACATAAACATTAAAATTAGTCAATTATTTTCCCAATTGACATGGAATGTCCACGCTTTATTCATGGGACTTCCACACTTTTCATGCTTTCCCAACATACACATGAACTCATTCATGTTCATCCTTTCACAAGAAATTTACTATTTTAGCATTCACAATTCATTTCAAGCAATTAAACACAATCTATTTTCATCCATGACATGCACTCAACAATATTTTGTTTTATAATGCATCAATCGAAAGGAAAGAGAAGAGTAGGAGTTTCTCCCTCTTAGTCTTGTTCTATTATGGAGCTACACCATCGCTGTGGTTTCATGCTCCTTAGTCTCTTTCACTTCAATGTGAATGCTTTGACTTTCCTTTCTTGGCTATGACACTTAGTGTCTAAGGTCTGTCTAAGGATTTTCAACTAGGAACCCTCATCCATAGTTGCCTACAGAACCTTTGGCTGCTATGATCCACTCATGTCCACTAGCACCATCTTTCATTACTGCCCATACTGAGCTCTTTAGGATAGTCACATGTCCACACGCATCCTTATGATGCCTTCATAGTCCTTGCTTCTAGCAGTACCTATACTCAAACATTGAATCAATTCACATGTTTAGTTTATTTTCATAAGGTTTATCTCTAAACAAGAGTTTAAGAAATCATAATTAAATCATATACACACGTATATTCATAAGCAAGAAGCTGCAAGGTAACCGAATACTTATCTGTATTGGATGTCTTCACTTTATTCCATGGGATCCTTCTTTGCTTTACGAGCCTTGGATTTCCTGTGGATACAATTATGAATGATGGGCCAGCACGTAGGCTACTCCACAATCATTCGAGTAGGCCATGCCAAGCCAATACGCCGACTGGGTTTATCAATTATTTCCTTTAGCAATATGCTAGGTTAGTGCCCCGACTGGTTTTATCAATTGTTTAAGGGGTGTTGGGCCAGCGTACACGATGTTTTACCATATCAAGTAGTTAATGCCCAACTAGTCACTCTCTGGACTTATCAAGAACTTTATAGCGTTCAACCAGCTACTCCCTGTATTTCTCAATAATTTATATCGCCCACTCATTTACTTTATGGATTTACCATCAATTTATAGTCTTTCAAGGTCTTGCCTTCCTGCAATGACCAAGGTTTCCAACAAAGAACAATAGTGTATTAACTTAGCTGTTAGAAGACTTATACCTGAAATCTTCATTATTTCAAACAAGACATAAATGAAAATGAAGACTTATCTGTATTGTGCGTTTCCCCTCTGGTCCACAGGGTCCTGCTTTGCTTTGTAAGCCTTGGAATCGCCTATGGACTTGGATATAGTTAATGCTTAACCAGTACAACTCCCCATCGGCTGGATTTACCAAGCATTTGGTGGTGCCCAACCAGTCCCATACCTGGTTGGCCCTCTCCAGTGCCGAGCCAGCACATTCGTCTGGGTCATTGACCAATGGAAGGAAACTGTGCCACCTGACCATTATAGGTCAAGGCTCTACTATGGAGCCATAGGCATCTTAGGGTTTTTAGTCAATCTTTGGCGCTCGCCCTCCTACTGCTAACCCAATAGAGATCTTATGCCTTCACCAATGTCACCACACCTTCTTGCACCATAACCCTTCACACACACATCAACTCTTCATTCATACAAGGACGCCACTCCTTCTATTGTGCAAATCGGTGGTTCCTTTTTGGAACTTTATAGGTGACCTTCTTGACTGCAGGTTAACATGGCCCCACTCACATAAGGATGGTACCCCTTTTTACTACACAACTTCCAGGGTTTGTCCATCCCTTCCAATATTATTTAGTGTGAGCATAGAAAGGTTGCCAATTCCTATACAGTCCTTCTGCGTACCCTTCTTCACTTTGCCTCTTAATGTGTATTACCAATTGGCATCTATGTAGGCTGCCAACACAAAAAGGATAAGAAGGCTTATTAGTATTGCTTCTCAAAATCGCAACCACATTCCATAACATTCACTATCAAGTATTGAAACACCAATAATGCGTCCATTCCCTTAGGGTGTAGTCAATACCGACAACCCTATCATGACTCGGCACCAGAAAAGGTGTGCACCCCCTTTACAATGTGAGCCATGTAGGCCCTAGTCATACTCAAGCAGTCTGAAATGATATATATAAATAAAGTAGAGCATGCTCTGCATATTAACCCTAATAATTTAGACATGCATGTTCTAGTCTAGGGTCACAGAATACTCATTCATTTTGCAGATGTATCTCACATGCCTTCTTGGCATAGCTTTACCATCTCACTCTCATGGTTTACCGACATGCAGTTTGGTTGAGACATTATCAATGGCATTTCACCCAAAACCCATTTCCAAAGCATGGGGTCCTTCCCCATCTAGTTTGGCTTTTGCAGGCCATCACTCCTGGTCTTCCTACAATGTGTCTTCCTGGCACATTTATCAAATAGCCAAACGGTTAGTAGCATTTAACAATATAATTCAAATCTGATTTCTCTAATTAGTCAATGGCATTAATAATTAAATTCAGGTATGAATTTGCAATTCTGTCCTCTACAGAAATTGATTTGCTTAGCCATGAGTCTATTCTCATATCGTTAGGCTCTTGCTCACGGTAGATTCCAATCTTCATCATGGACTTACCCATATTTTCCATGCCCCAAACAATCTACCTGAAATCTGAAACTTCAATCAGCCAAACATGTTGTGCATATCTATGCATTTAATCCTTTCATTGCTACAACAGTCACTGAAGTGATCTCAGAATTATAACACTCAATAATTCAAACACCTTCAGCTGTTAACATTTGAGATGCAATGATATATGTACCTTCAGCTGTTAACATTTGAGATGCAATGATATATATATATATATATATATATATATATATATATATATATCGTTATCATAAATAAAATTGCAAGACATGGGTACACTATCCGTGCAATTTAAATAAACTTTAAATACTCATTACTTCACATTCCATGCAATCTCTGTCCTTCCACAGAGCACTCGGGTAGCCCATCATCATGTCTACCTTCTTCATGCAATCTTTCTCCTGCATTGATAGAAACTCATGAAATAATCTCAGTATTAACAATGGTTCACCATTCCATCTATTATCTAAATGCATTGAAGCCTATACATATCACAACCGTGCATTATCGCAATGCATCTCAACATGTGCACTTACACATATGCATGCTCATTCACAACATTCACATAATATTTTAATGTGCATTCACTTAATGCAGAATCTCTCAATACAATTTTGCATCAACCCACAGATACTATGCATTCCAGGATATTAGGGCCTAACCATGCCTATTTCATATGGCATATACTACCACAACATGACTATAGGTCTTTACTTTCTTTGGTTATTTAAACTTATAATCGAACATACACAATGGCATGTTATAATTCCATATGAATGCATTGAGGTTTCTAAGCAATTATAGGGTGTAAGGATCCTTTCCCTCACTTACCCACACCTCATCATGCTCGGTAGATTAACATTCACATTCAGGCACTCAGTACCACATGCCAACCAATCAACATAATTTAAGCATAGTTGAAGGGGTCTTACCAAATACTCATTCCACATTCATGCAGTTAAGCACAAATCACCGTTACCTGCATGGATGTCATTAACATCGTTTGATGTTACCTGATCAGTTGGCCTCTTACCAAGGCTTCACAGTTTTTTTTCCAACCTCACGATCATAGATTTGTTGCACCATCCTTTCCTCATAAGGTTGTTGGTCATATGCAACAACATCATCCACATCCTTAGTCATGCTTCAGTTGTCTCTGGTCCTATAATCAATGAAAACACGACTAATTATTAACAACCACCATAATCATCTTAAGTGGCTCATTGCATATGCAAGACCTCACTATTTTACCAATATACAATATCATATACATGCATGAATATTTTCACAGGCACTGTGTAACGTTTCTTAATAGGCCATCTAGTGCATATTCATTTCATCTATCTAATGTATTGCATTTTCAATCATGCTTCTATGGCCTAATTCCCACAACCATTATCAACAACATTAATTGTCATCAACCACGGGCAATACCATTAATGGGCTATTGCATGTGTAACTTCATTACCTTTTTACCCATATGAAACATCATGCTCATGCATAAACACGTTTATATGCACTATGTAATATCTAATAATGTGCCAACTAGTGCACGTTTACTTCGTCTATATGATCCTTTGCATTTTCAGCATTTCTACGCCATAGTTTTTTATGCATATAAAACTTGTAAAATACAAAATCAATAGTAAGAGAGGAGTTAAGGAATTATCCCTTTCCAATCATGACATGGAATCCCTCCTCCACGCCATAGCTGATCCCTTTCTTGGTTTCCCTACCAAGCATGCAAGGAATCATTAGCTGCCATTTCTCACCAAGTAGCAATTTAATACAAATGTAAAACATTCTTAGTTGCTACTTTTCAAGCATGAAATTCCTATGCTATAACATAAATAGTTAAGGTGAGAAGTTTCCCTCTTATCAACATTGCCTTGCTGCTCCAATTGCTCTTCCGCAATGCATATCACAGCCAATTACTTTTAATAAGGCTTCCACAAACCTTCCATGCAATTCCTGTTTCTCATCCCAAGAATGCATTTCACACTCTCAACGACTGTTTCTGGGGGATGGCGGGGGTCAAGGGGGCTTGCCCCCTTGTGGCTTCCACCACTGCAGGGCGGGTCGAGGGCAGCGCCCTCATTTTTTTTTTGGTAAATCCTTCGATTTTGTGCAATCTGGCGCACACGTTCCATGGCATTTTTCAACTTTCGATGCTTGAAAAATCTCTCTGAAAAATAGCTGAAATCCTCTATTTCGGTGGGCTTCGCCATTCTCTCCCGACCCATTGCGGACCAACTCACTGAGTTTTGCCGGTCCTCCAACCTATTGTGGACGAACTCACCGAGTTTCTTCCTGTGCTGCGGAAGAACTTACCGAGTTTCTTCCGGTGTTGCGGAAGAACTTACCGAGTTTCTTCCGGTGTTGCAGCGGAAACTCGCCAATCTCTTCCGCCGTAAACACTTAGGAAATTTTGAAAATTTTCAAGCCAACTCATCAAATCCTTCTGCCATTGTGGACGAACTCATCCATCTCTTCTGCCATTGCAGACGAAAACTCTTAACTTTTCCGCCGTTTCGGCCCAAAACCTTTATCTTTCCGTCGTTGCGGCAAAAACTTACGAGTTCTTTCTGCCGTTGCGGAACAACTCGCTAAGTTCTTCCACTGGAATTTTCCTTCCTTCTTCGGTGAATTAATGATTTTCTACTGTGTTGCAGAACAACTTTGCCGAGTCCTTCCGCCGTCGCGGACGAACTGAGTTTCTCCGCCGGCTCAGTTTTTGGCAGAAAAAATCATAGACATTTATAAATTTTTTTGATGAATTTTGAAAATTTGAAGCTTTTCTTAATAGTCTATGCTGGGCAGGAATCATACTTACCTCTGGAAGCTGTGATAGGTAGCCCATGAAGGCCCAATGCTGCAACTAGCAGCTGTGATACCAAAATGTAACGTCCCCACCCTTGGACCCAATGCAAGGAAGGGAACCTGATGCCATTCTATGGGGATTTTCATAGACTCAGCCACATTCATTAGATTCACAGGCATAAAAGAGATGTGTGTAGATGTAAATCAAACAAATATGCACAGCGAAAATAAACTCATCCACACACATGTTTTCATATGCACTCAATATATCAATAACAGTCATTAATTTAAACACTGCAGAGGTAAAACCCATAGATAGAAAACACTTATCTTTGTTGTGCAATTGACCCAAACAACTAGCTATGTCGCTGCAACATTCCTCCCAACCGTAGGTCTCTGCCCAGCCTGTATTATTTTAGCACTCAGAGACCACCCCCGAGCTGGGCATGATATCTATAAGGAAAAGGGAACTCTCAATCCCAGTTCAGCCCAAAGCAATGGTTACCCAACTCAAACCCCATCATTTCTTAACACACAACAACTCAAAACTGAGCATGGATACACATAATAGCAAAAACACAATTGTCGGGTATGAAGAGAAACATTTTTACAGTGGGATGCACAAAATGGGGTTTCCCTGAGCTTCAGAAAAACGTGGGCAACTAAAAACAAGCTGGTAGATGGGGATTCAACCCTGGGGAAGCAAATCTGATTTCAGAAAAAACGTTCATGGAAGTTCTAGGGCAAAAACGACCTCCATAACAGTCCCAAAACGTGACCCTCCTCTCCCAGCTACTGTGCTAACCAAAAATGAGTTCCCAACCATGGAAAAAGAAGGAAAACACAGAAAATCAGTGGGGAAAAACGCCCAGCAGCTCCCAACTCGTGAGAGAGACAAAATCATGGGTGAATAATGGCTTAGGGTCAATTTTGTGGCTCTCCTCTTTCCCAAGAATCCAAGCACGATATTCTAGGAAGGATGGCTTTCCCATATTCGAATTTGGATAGCCATACCTCTCTAATCCCCAAGGCATTAACTGCCTCACCAACTCTTGAATGATTGGGTACAAAGGTCAACATGGGTAGTTGAGGGTTGATTGGGTTCTCCCATTGACACTTGGCTTAGCTTGATTGGCTCAAGGGTTTGAATATTTCCCTCCCAATTCCTTATAAAAATCATGCCCTCATCTCTTGTTGCATTGCATAGCTAGTTGTGGGCATTTATATTAAGATGCATATTTACAATTCCCATGGTTCACTAGCACATGGGTAGCATAATTTCAAATACCCGCCTCTTCTAGATCGAGCGTTCACTAGCGGGGCCTTGGCCCTGAGCTCCATGCTAGGAATCATACAAAAATATGCATACATTATTTACATTATAGCCCAAAATATTACAAGGGTCAAAATGGGGGACATTACATTTTGTTTGTTTCCAGCTTGAAGAAGAACCTCTTGTTTGTTTTAGTTCTAGAAGATAAATGATTCAGAGTAATATTTATGGACAATAAAATGCTCTTGTGGCCTAAGAATACAGACTTGAAATATACATCTGTAATTGGAGTTAGAGAGGGAGGTCTCTACAAAGTTCCTGAAAATATCATTCAAGCCATGATCCATGGCACAATTAGTCCTTGTGAACTGTGGCAGAGGAGGCTTGGTCATCTTCATTTCAAAGTGCTACTTGGCTTGCAAAATATGGTAAAAGGAATGCTTGTGTTTCAATATGAACATGATGGTATTTGTAGAGTTGTGCTCTTGGTAAGAACACCAAGAAGAGATTTCTAGGTAGTACCAAAAGATCCAAAGGGATCCTGGAATTAATACATGCTAATCTATGTGGTCCTATCTCAACACCATTCTTGAGTGGTTATTTTTACTATGTGCTTTTCATAGATGACTTCTCTCGCAAGTATTGGATCTATTTTCTGAAGGCAAAGAGTGAAACTTTCAACAAGTTTCAATAGTTTAAAGCACTGGTTGAGAATTAGACTAGAAAGCACATTCGTGATTTGATATCTGATAATGGAAGAGATTTCGAGCCTCATGAATTTAATGACTTCTATTAAGAGGGAGGGATAAGAAGACAGCTGACTGTACCTTACGACCCCCAACAAAACGAGGTTCCTGAAAGAAAGAACAAAACAATCCGCGAGGCTACAAAATCTATGATGTGTGATCAGGATCTTCCCACTTCCTTATGGGAAGAAGCCTCCGACATTGCTATTTATATACATAACAAATATCCTCAAGGTATCATGGGAGAAAAGACTCCTGAAGAAGTTTTCACTGGTGAAAAACTATATGTTGGACACTTGAATATTTTTGGTTGTCATATCTACATTCATGTGCCAAAAGAGATGAGGAAAAATGTGGAGCCATTAGAAAAGAAAGGCACATTTGTTGGATATAGTGAATCCTCCAAATCTTATAGAATCTATGTTCCAGGTCAAAGGAACATTGAAGTCAGCAGAGATGTAACATTTCACGAAGAGGCCGCCTTTAAGCGCTCTAAAGAATTTAGTGTGATTTAGATATGAAAGAGCATGAGACTCCTGTTGTCACATGCAAATTTTCATTCTTAAGGAGTTGGTGGTTGGTAAAAAATGGAAGCTTATGGGTGGGTTGATTGAATTATATAACAAGTGACATGACCTTATATTAAAAGAAAGGGGCCATCAGAGGCGACGGTAAATTTTTGGTTTAAAGTTGGAATAAGAACATGCAATCAAGGGCTATGATTGTCAAGCATTTGAAAGATGTTGATCAAGGTGGGTCCCATGTGAAGAAAGTTAGTGACAAGACATTTTATAAAGGTGTTTCAATCAACATACATGATCATCCCCAAAGTGTAATCGACTACCCACGTGTATTTTGCATCAATAAATTTGCATGACATTTAAAAGAGGAAAGCGGAGCGGAATGTTTACCGCCTAAGCACGTGGCACCCCGATATTATTTTGCATGAGGAGGGAAAGAAAAACTTCCCTTTCATTGCTCCGAAACCACTCTAGGTCATTTAAAAGGGAATTCAACATTTTAAAAGTTATTTTATCATTTCAAATTCAAACAACCGCTGCCAGCACTCCGCCGATATACCAGTGAAATAACCAACTATGGGAGTTGAGCTTCTCCACTCCAACTTAATTTCCCAGCATTTTACCACCAGGTAACCATAAGAGACAAAATTTTTCCTTATATTTTCTAAATGGAGCAAGTTCATAGATCTTTGGTTTTGTGTAAACATCTAGATGAAAAGGAAAATATTCTAGTTGATAGGGAAAAGGATGTTCATGATACAATTATGTATGAGGGAACTGTTTCTCATTGCAAAGAGAAGTTAAGACAACTGGAGTCTAAAGGATTAGGTATTTTAAGTGTCTTAGGGTCAACTCTCAACCAATTTTGTTTAGAAAAAACCCCCCACTTTCCAGAGTTTGTAATTTGGTGTTCGATAAATTACTCCAAGTTATAAAGGGTTATAGTGAATACCACTGCGTCAGAAATTTTATGTGTGTTGAACCCTCAAACAGTTAGAGAATCTTTAAGTCTGCCCGAGTCCATTTCTCAAATTTTTGAGTCATTTGTAGAAGAGAATATGATTAAGGTTTATAGATATTGTTCTCCTGAAGTCATAAATGAGTTCCTATCTAAAATTATTAAACCTGAAAAATCAATTGATGGTCTAATTTTTCCTTTTGATATTGGTTTCTTTTAGGAATAAATTCAGTCACTTTTGTCTTTATTGAGTCAGGTTTTGGGTATTGATAGTGACAAGTCTATTTCTGAATTCATGTTAGCATGTCTTTTAAAAGCTTATGAGTTAGAGTCTGGTCTGATTTTTTGTCTTAAATTTGATGAGTTCCTAACTGAGGCAATCCACACCCAGTTAGAGAACTTCCACAATTTGAGGTACGTTAGGTACCATACATATCTACTAAACATGGTTATATTTTCAAATGTAAATGGGTTCAAGTTTTTGGATTTGAATACTACTATAGATCCTTCCAAACATATTACCATGTTCCATTCCATAAACAATGTTATGTCAGAGGTCTACAAGATCATTTTTTATATTGAGTTTCCTAGCATTACAGGTGACATGAAGGAAATGATGCAGTTTGCTCCAAATGACAAAACATGTGATTGGTTTCTCTACAAGGATCATACAGTACTAAGAGTTTATGGATTTGCAGGGAACCCCTACAAACTACCATCTTTCTTAACTTCAAGGTTTTTTTCTTTAGAGTTTATAAGATAGAGATTACATTATGATAATGAGAATTTTGTGGATTCCAAAAAGCTTTCAATGCTTAAATTTTCTTTTAAAGTTGGTCCATTTTTCATAAAGAGTAGGGATGCTCTCCCAATTGTAGAAATATTATTATTGCAAGAGATAGAGTTCCAAGTTGCTGAGAAAATTAATTATGATCCACATCATATAATCTATTAGAAAAGACAAGATAATGGACGCAGAGCTTTTGAACATCAGATAGTGGAAGGGTTAGATAAATTGGCTAATTCAATGAATGTAGAAGAACATCACAAAGAAATAGAAAAGGAAGGGATGGATCAAGCCAGCTCTAAGATTCAAGCAATTCAAGTAAGTCAAACTCCCATGAAGACATATTTTCCAAATAAAAGAGAAACTTTAGAAATAACAGATATGGATGTAGATGAAGAAATTTCAAGCAAAAGAAGAAAAACATGATTCTTTACAAGAGATTTTTGATCTAGGAGAAAACAGTTATGGGAAGGAAATTTCCTTGCATTCTATAGTCAATATTCAACAACTTTTGTTCCCACATATAAGAGGCACATAAAAAAGAATTCCATATAAATCAAGAGATGATTTTATATCCTAGTATGCAGAAAAAAGAAAGCAATCCTTAGAAGAAAATCAACAACATTTTCCACAAGTTAGAAACTAGAAAATGAAAAGATATCCTTTGTATTGGAAAGAGACAGTGAAAGGAACATGTGTTAAAGATCACACTAGTGTTAGATGAGAAGATGTCTGAAATGGATGTTGATTTGAGCCAAATACACGTTAAATATATCAAAGTTGCAGACAGTAATAGACAAGATTGGAGGGAAATTGAAACAAGAAAAGGATGAAAATAAGGCTAATCATACTCAAATAAAAAATCTCCAGACATATATTTTTGTTTTGGGAATAGGAACGGATAATGAAAAAGCTACAAAGAACCTCTTGAATGAGAAAGAAGAAACCATACAAATATTGAAAAAGAAGTTGAAAATTCTAGCTGATAAACATGTACAATCTTCAAAATTGACATCTTTGGAAGAAGAAAAGGAACGGGTCAGTCAAGAGCTAATGGGCTGCAAAGGTAGAATGTTGAGATTAAAAAATGAAAAGCAAGAATTGGAAAGGGAAAAATAACAATTGTTGAAAGAAATAGAAACCTTAAAGTAAAATCAAACCAATAAAGAAAATGTACAAGAAATATCAACTGAGAGGCCAGTAGGTGAAATGTCTTCAAATGAGTTGACTAAGGCCATGTCCCAAATCAGCCTAAAAGATGAAGAAATCAAAGAATTAAAAACAAAAAATAAAAAATTAAAGGAAGAGATGGCACATAAAAGTGAAGAAAGTAGTAAATCTAAGGAGGAGCAGAACAAATTGGAAGAGAAAAATAAGCAGCTTGCAGCACAGGTAAGAGGCAGACTACCTTTACAAGGGGACAAACACCTTATTTGGGACACTATATCAGCAAAAATCACCAATTTTAGGCCTTATTTGGACTATATGAATGACAAAGAATCTATAGCCCTTTCAACTTTGCAAAGGTGCAAGTTAATGAATGGAACCATGGATAAATGACCCCTAGAGACAACTCAAAATGCTGTAAATTTTTTGAATACATTAACTTAGGTTGAAATGAAGACAATGGGGATTAAAGATAGAACTGCCACAATCATATGGGCCAGAAAAATGATTGGAAAACACCATCATATTGGGAATGTGCA
This sequence comes from Larix kaempferi, assembly GCA_027924585.1. Classification (NCBI taxonomy): domain Eukaryota; kingdom Viridiplantae; phylum Streptophyta; class Pinopsida; order Pinales; family Pinaceae; genus Larix; species Larix kaempferi. The sequence goes on along the minus strand of BSBM01001312.1, from coordinate 10,116,598 downwards.
AGGGAAGGAAAATCAAGTGATGTAACTTGTTAAAAATTTCAAAAACTTGTTCACTAAGCTGTTTGGGAAGGGCCTTCCTTCTTTCTGGGATGAAAATAATAAAGTTAGTACTCCAGCAAATTATCACAACCTGTTAGTTAAAGGCCATATGGACCACACCAAATTTCAAGATGTAACCAAGGGGATAAGTGGACATGTCATTATTGATAAATTGGCTCAAGACTTTGAGATGGCTAATCAACTCCAAATGATTATAGTTAATTTTCCTTCTATATCTTATGTAACACATGTGGAATTAGAAGTTTTGATCAAGGAAATGACGGGTTACAAAATTCATTCTCAAGAGTAATGGAGTATTGTGGAAAAATATGGATAAATGAAATATAAAGTTCACCCCTAAGTAAAGATATCTAAAGTTACACAGTTTTGGAGATCACGTGGCATTCCAAGTTCGAGTTTAGATGCTGCCGATGGAAACAATTGAAGACAAAGATGAGATGTGGTCTAGAAAAATAGGCATTAGTTACCAAAGCTATTTTTAGAAATATAATCAGTTAGGGTTTGCTCGTAGAGCATTTTGTATAAATATGAAGTTTTGCAATGTAATTGGGCTTGGACCCGAAAGAAAGAAAAGTTGTGTAATGTAATATTTTTTGAAGGATTTTAATGAGAGTAGAAGTACATGTTTTTATTATACAGAGATTTGAGTGTTATTACTTTCTTCAGTCTGTCAAAATTTTCTTACGTGGATGTGTCTCTTTTTTAATCCATTATGCCATCTTTCTTCATATTTGAGTGAGAATTCATATCATATGCTCTGATTCGTACATTCAAATGTTATCTATGTTTCTCTTCTAAAATTTGGTACGGAATTTGTCCTAGCTTGGTGCTATGTGGCGTACTATTGCAAGCGGATTATGTAATAATTTATGAGTCAAGAAAACTTAAACAACATGAAAGTAACTATGTAACACATGACTTAGAACTAGCCGCTATAATACATGCATTAAGTATGTGGAGACACTACTTAATAGGAAGAAAATTCACTTTAATGTCCGATAACATAAGCCTAAAATACTTATTTGATCAATAAAGTTTAAATTCCCGACAAGCAAGGTGGTTAGCTTTCTTGAGTGAGTATGATTTTGAAATGAAACACATTAAAGGAAAAGAGAACAAGGTGGCGGATGCCCTAAGTAGGAATGCCATTCCACATTGTTCGACTGCTTTTAGCAGTTATAAGATTAATCTTGAATATTTGATAAAAGAGGCAGTTAAAAACAATGAAGAATACTTAAAAATTAAAGAACAACTAGAAAATGATGTAAATGGAAACGAATTCTCAGCTTACTCCATAAGCTCATAAGACTTATTGGTCTATAAAACTCGGTTATACATACCTGATTCATAAGAAGTTAAACAATTAATCACAAATGAGTTAGATAAGAAACCGTATTCTGGACACCAAGGATATCAAAAGATGATAACAAAACTAAGAAGAAGTTATTATTGGCCTAACATGAAGAATGATGCTACAAATTACTTAGCTAGATGTATTGAATGTCAACAAGTAAAAACAGAACATCAACGTATTTCTGGAGTACTTCAACCCTTACCTATTCCAGAATGGAAATGGGAGATAATAAGTATGGATTTTATAACTGGATTACCTAAAACGAATAAACAACATGACTCTATAATGGTGGTTGTTGATAATTTAAGTAAAGCTGCACATTTCATACATGTGAAATCTACCTTTAAAGTCATTAACATAGCTGGTATTTTTATGAAAGAAATATTATGTTTGCATGGTATTCCGAAAGTTGTGATTTCTGATAGATATGCAAAATTTACAAGTAACTTTTGGAAATCCTTGTTTAAAGGTCTAAATACCTAGCTGAATTTCAATACTGCTTAAATCATCCTCAAACGGATGGGAAAACTAAAATAACTAATCAAGTGTTAGAATATATGTCGCGAATTTATGTAATGGATAAACCAAGTAAATGGAAAGAATATTTGCATTTAGTAGAATTTGCCTATAATAATGGGTATCAAGCTTCATTAAAAATGAGTCCATTTGAAGTATTGTATGGTCGAAAATGACACACTCATGTGCCTTGGGATAACCCTGTTGACAGGATTGTTATAGGACCTGACATGTTAAAGGAGATGGAACAAATGGTGAAAGAGGTGCAACAAAAATTAAAATTTTCCCAGGATTGATAGAAGAGTTGCACATATTGAAAAAGAACTCCAAGAGAGTTCAACATTGGTGATCATGTATATCTAAAGGTAAAGTCGAAGAACAATTCCTTGAGCTTGGGAAGGTGTTCTAAGATGGCACCCAGGTATTGTGGACCTTTCAAAGTGTTAGCAAAGATAGGGCCGATAGCCTACCATCTTGCACTTCCTCCTAATATAAAGGTGCATGGTGTGTTTCGTGTTTCATTATTAAAAAAATATATACATGATGCTACTCATGTAATTGACTGGAATGTGATTTAGGTAGAACCCGAGGGTGAATTCTAGACCAAACCTTTTTGCATCATAGACAGGAAGGAACATATGCTACGAAATCAAGCCATCATTCAAATAAAAGTGCAATGGAACACTTCAGCCGTGAAGTGACAACTTGGGAAATGAAGGATAAAATGCAAGGGGCATATCCCTCAATGTTACATAATGAACAAGAGATCTCAGAAAAAGGAACACCGAGGACAGTGTTAAAAATAAGGAGGGGAGAAATGTGATACCCCAAAACATTTTTATTTATTTTATTTAATATTGTGACAATTATTTTATGTAAGAGTTATTTAAAACTCAAAAAAACAAAGTGACACTTTGCACAACAACTAATTTTTTTTTATTAAATAAAAGAAAAATGCACTTGGAGAGTTCAACTAAATGAGGGGACACCACCATGACACAAGAGAACATGTGTAATCAAGTTAGAGATATTTTTACCAATCAAACCCATTCTAAAACTCAACAACTAGACAAGATCCTAAATCATAGGGATTTATGGATTGATTGGAGATTTGATTGGGATGGCGCAAGACCTGGGCAAAAACTATATATAATAGTGTACTGAGATAGAATGGGATGCCGTGTTGTGCATAGAGGAACTAGTTGAGTGTTCTCTCTTTTCATAAGTCCATCTTTTCTTGTTACGGACTCTGGAAGAGAGTGCTGCAAGGAAGTGATTGCTTGCGTTCTAGTGCATGGTGGTGATCCAGATCGGGGTTGGAGCTGGGAAAACAATTGAGTTGCTCTCTCCATAGGATCCATAGGAGAAACTGAATTTCCAAGGAGTTTTTCCCCATTGCTAATATCAAGTAAGTTTATGTGATTTTAAGGGTTTAAGAAATTATGAATGAATAAAGTGTGCATTGTTTTCTTATGAATAATTTTTATTCATCTCTGTAAAATTTTGGCGAAGCCATGGCGACATGATTAGCTTGTATCAGTTTTATATACATATGAAGGAAGTTATGAATTTGTTGTGAGCATAGTAAGTTGTTTTCTTGTGAATACAATATTAGGTTAATAAGATATCGACTCTGGTTCATATTCCCAAAGAATGTATTTCTCTATGTTTTGATCGAATACGGCCTCTTTTTTTATTTTATTAGAGTATATACCTCTTTATTAATTGATATCGCCCAATTTGTGATAGATATAGTTCAGATGTATATAGACAAACGAAACGGTGTTTGTTTGTGTATATCTAATCAAATGTTAAATTAAAACTACAATTAAATGTTCTGTAAAATTATATGCAGAGAAACGCCGGCTACACGGAAAATTACATGTATACTTAAAAGTTGATTTTTTGGTTTTATATGTTTAATAGATTAATTTTTCTATGCAATAAAAAGATGGAGATTGGTCCTCTGTGTACAAAGATCGATCTTCCGTAATTAGTCATGGGTGTTCAAATCTTTGATGTATAAATATATACTCTGCAGAAATGTCAGGTATAAATAAGATCTTCATGAAAGATAACTTATTTTATTCAAATGAATACTTCTGAAGTGGGATCTCTGTAAGAGTCATAAAAAGCTAAGCTTTATTATGGTGAAACCAAGTCGCTTTCACGGTGTGTAATTACTCAACAAACAAACAAACAATGTGGTAATTACTCAATACGGAAGTGTAATATGAAATGGATGCATTTATGTAGTCGAAATTATAGATGGGTAAATATTCTTATATAAATTTTGTGGTAATAGATTGAATACATGTGGGTAAACATTATTATATTATATATATATATATTAAAGGAATAATATTACATTTCTTTTATTCTTAGGGAGGTTTCCATATACGTATATGTTACAATAATTGCATGCTTCTATATGAATATAAATAATAATGATCTTATAGAAAGAGTATGCCTATGGTATATTTTGGTTAATAATATTTATGATTTCTCCTATATCGCAACAAGGATTCTATAAATACGTTGGTATATAGATAAAAGAGTTTTCTCTGTATTTCAAGATTATAGGAGAAAGAGTAACCTTTATGAATAAATAAATATAAAGTATTTTTTTTTTTTTTTTATGGATGGTACGTTTTGAGTAGGAATTATAACTTTATAAAATTTATGATAGGAACAATTATTTTTGAATCATATTATAAGGTTGATAAAAATATTCTATTTGAATAAGTTTTATGGAAGTCCTTAGGAGGTTAATATTCTCCTTGTAACATAGAAGTTGCACAAAACATTGGTATTTTTAAGTGTCATACAAGTTTTTTTCTTTTTTTTTAATGTTTAGTGATATTTTGGGGCGGTTACATATGCTTTGATTCGTGCGTTTAATGTTGTCTATGTTTCTCTACTCAAATTTGGTACGAATTCGTCCTACCTTGGTGCTCCGTATCAATGAAATGTTTCTTTAAATATTCTATGATATTGAAATTACTACCTAACTGAAGGAATGGTACCTATCTTGCCTTTGTAAAAGATCTATCCTACCACTAGTGTCTACTTTTTTAGGATACCTTTGTGTTGACTCTATGCCCAATGGTTTTTGATCTCTGATTCAACCACAGTATAAAATACATTTTGAAGATCTAACCATTGTTTTATAGGAATAAATTGTTGTTAAAGTGACCTTAGGACAATAATTTAAATAAGGGATCCCCCTTTGGATTAAAAAGGGTTAGTTTTTAATCCTAGAGTTTGGTTTGAGGTTACCTTAGGATTTCCCCCCCACAACCAGGAAAATTTTGAGTGCTAACATCTTGGCACCATTTCTGGGGAACGGAGGAGAAATTTTCCCTGGGAAAGAACAACAAACAAAGGAAAATCTGATTTCTGAGAGTAAACACAAATTTGGATACAGAGATTGGCTGCATTTTGCTATGGTGACTTCATTGTTAGATAAAGAAAGGTAACTCCACTAGGAAACCTTGGCTTCAAGAAGAGTGCACACAAGAGGAAATTCAGACCCTGATCCACTAGATATTGTTCAAGATCCAGTTGAGATTCTCAGAAAAGGAAAGGGGAAACTCCAATCGGGTACTTCACAAATTGAAAGATCTTTATCTTTACCAAAAGAAAAAGTTACTAGTATTGAAAATATTTCCTTTGATTTGAAGTTTGAACAGTCATTGTTGAAATCAAAATCTGAAATAGACCTAGTTGAAACTGTCATAGATGAGAAATAGTTTCAATCCTATCTGTCAGAGTCTCTTTGGGAAAACTTACAAAGTTTAGGATAAAAAGATCCTTTTACCTTCTTTAGAGAAAATCAGGTTGATAATAAGAACAAGGGATATGCAATTCCCCAAGTTAAAAGTTCCCTTCAAATACCTACTGCTACTCCACAAGTTCAAAACCCACCTCAAGCACCCTTTAGAGTTATCGCTGCTAGGTTTTCTCCCCTTGCCTTACCTGATGTATTACATGATCTTCCTCAAAATTATGCTTAGAGAATCGTATTATATGATGGGTAAGGAAACATTACTACACAATAGCATTTAGATAGGTTCACTGACTTCATAGATTTAGAAGAAGTCGATTATGATGATGTTAAAATGAGGTTATTGGCACAAAGTTTTTTCAGAGAAGTCAAAAAGTGGTTTAGAGGGATTCAAGAAGGAAACATACAAAATTATGATGATTTCAGAACAACTTTTCTTGGAAGGTGGGAAAATAAGAAAAATCCTTTACATATTTTAACCCAATACAACAATTTGAAAAAGAGTAATATAGAGTAAGTACAAGAGTTTTCCACTAAATTCATGAAAATCTACAATTCAATCCCAACTGAAATCAAACCTCCTGTTGGAGCTTCCAAATTATATTATGTTGATGCCTTTGACAGTGATTTTGCATTGCTATTAAGGGAAAGAAAGTCTGCAAATTTTCCTGATATGTTGAATGATGCTGTGGAAGTAGAAGCAAATCTTATGGCATCAGGGAAAATGAAACAAAAAGTGGATATTGATAGGAGAATAATTAGAGAAGAAAAATAGCCTTCGACCTCTCAAGTCAATGATGCTAAATTTGATATGATGATGAGAACCATGTAGAGATTGGTAGAAAAATTAACCTTTGTGAGGAACCTGCAACAATTAATCAATAAAATGCACGATATATTAGAACACATAATATTTTTATTGATCGCGGGCCACTTCGAGGGGGCAACCTCCTTTGAGTAATCTCAATACAAATAACTTCTCGGTGCCTTCATTGGCCTCAACACAAACTTATATACTAAGTCTAGGCGCCAATACTATGGATCAATACCATGGAACATATAATACTACGGGACGACTTACAAAGCGTATGCGTCTAGTACTATGGATCAATACTACGGGCTAATACAAACTGCGGATCAACATATAATACTACGGGATGACTTACAAGGCATATGCATCCAACAACAATATACTAACAAAGTAAAGAGAAGGTTTGACACGGGTTGCTAACATCCCCTCTCCCTTAGAAAAAGCTTTGTTCTCAAAGCTTTAGATGTGGAAATTGATGTTGAATCTGAAGGAGTGGTTCCCATGTAGCATCCGTTGGTTGCATTCCGTGCCACTGAATTAATACCTCTGTGATAGATCGAGAGAGAAGATGATGCCCTTTGAGTTTTAGGGAGGATTGATTGGAAGGATGTAGATGAAGAAAAACCATATCACCTACTTGAAAAGTGCGCTCATAACAGTGTTGATCGGCTTGTTGTTTCAGTCGAATTTTGGCCATGTGAAGATTGTCCTACAAAATGCGAAGAATCTGATCACGGTTTCGAAGAACCGTGTCAATTTCCCGAATTGGTGAACTGTTGAGGGTGTATGGAAGAAGAAATGGCAATGCCTGACCATAGATTGTTGCATATGGAGTCATTTTAGATGCAGTATTGTACCACCATTCAGTGAGAGGGAGCCTCTTCTCCCACTGAGGTTGTTGTTCATAGGTGAAGTAACGAAGATAAGTTTCCAAACATTTATTGGTAATTTCAGTCAGACCATCTGTGTGTGGGTGAGATCTCAAACTCATCTTCAATTTGGTGCCAGTGTGGCGAAATAGTTCTATCCAAAAATGACTGGTGAAAGTTGCATCATGAGCTGAGGCAATGGAAGAAGGGATTTCATGAGGACGAAAGAGCTGGTCTAGGGCACAAAATTGACTATATTTGTAGAGGTGAGAAAGCACAACCAAAATCACTGTCTTTCCTCCAGATGTAGGGAGCCCTTCAATGAATTCCATAAAAATATCTGTCAAATCCATGTAGGGATGGGATAGGGTTCGAGCAATCCTAGAAGGAGTTGGCAAGTATCACATTCAACCACCATTTGTTGAATTGTCCTTTTCATTCCCTGCCAAAAGAAGTTACGATTTTCCCGCTCATACGTTTTACGGAACCCAGAGTGCCCTACCGATGGAGGAGCATGGAGTTCATAGAAGACATCCTGTTGAATATCTGTGTTTTGGGGAAGCATGAGATGACCCTTGTATCTCCGGGAAGTACCATCCCAAGAGTAATGCGGTACAATAAAAGGGTTGTTTGCCAATAGTTGGATGAGGTGAGATAATGGGGATTCATTGACATAACCCTATTGAACAGATTGCAACCAATGTGGAACATGCATAAAAATCATTGAAATAGAAACTTGGTCATCAAATGTATGAGAAAGAGCATCTGCCACTAGATTGTCCTTACCCTTCTTGTAAGTGATCTCATTGGCATAACCCATGAGTTTTCTAACCCATTTCAGTTGTGCTAGGGAGGAGACCCGTTGTTCCAGGAAATATTTCAGACTCCTGTTAACCATTCTTTGAATAACGTCAACCACCGTCCAAGAGCACTATGAGGGTATGGAAGACCCGAAACTTAACAGTATGAGAGTATGCGATTTCTTCTTTCATCAACACTTGACAAACCCTCCCAAAAACTTGTACCTAACAACGACAGCTCGGGTCAGATAAATGTCACATTTAAAACTGGAAATGAAACGTATCAAATAATTATGTATATCCTCAGAAGGACGCTTACCTTTGTAAAACCCTGGCCAAGTCTTGCAGTTCTCAGGCAAAACAACGAGATTGGTGCTGTGAACGATTCCAGAAAACTTTCAACCATGTTTTCATTAACACTCTGAACCAGAGACTTAGGTCTCCACTAACCAAACACCATTGCAGAGGTTTAATACCTGCAACTTCCACCTGTTTAGAAAGTCTCAAGGTCGAATCTCTCCTCCGGCTTCAACAGAAATTTTGGTAGCCTGTCGGACACCTCCAACGAATACAATAACACAACGAACCGTTTCCCAAGCTCTTAACTCATTCCACGGTAGATGTTAGGGTTTCCATCCGATGGTGTAGATTCATAACCATCTACGGTCTCTACATTGCTAGAAAACTGAGCTTTGGTACAAACGACGTCCACCATAAATGCTAAACCTACTTTGCAGGTTGACAGCGCCACCATGGCATGCAGTGGAGCATGCACAACCTACGTGTGGTGTATTATTTCTTACACCTTGACAAGTTTCGGAAGCGTTTACGTCTACATGGATCGATGGACATCCAACTCGGCAAGGTTATGGTCTTAAGCTTTTAATGCAAGATCAATGCCTGATCTTTACCCAGCTCGAGACCGACGACATTTATTAAACCAACAACCTGTCAAGCTTCTAATTAAATGCTTGTCAGCATCCTCGATGTGACTTAAAACCCTGCATTAATTCGCCACAGTATTAGAAACACTATGCAAAGATTTCATTATATTATTGCCCTATAATATTATAGTTTCAACATAATACATTTAATAACAAAAACAAACTATTTATATAGTTTAAATGATAAATCTATTATTTGCATCTTAATACAATGAGTTTCGATATGAATCTATAATGTGGATAATAAACCAAAAATCGACATAGTCACACCACTATGTACATAGGACTTGAATAGACCACAATATTGAATAATAGTTAATAGTTCAAAGTTTTAATTTGCAAAATAGTTAATCTATGTGTGTAAATGTTTATTATTCAATTGCTACAAATGCCTAGTCTTTGGGAAGGACTATTTTTTATTACTTAAGACCTAAATAATTATAGTAGTGAATAGGAATGGTGAACCATAAGATTTTAAAGTTAATTAAAAGTGTTGTATAAAACTCACATACAATTATGCTATCACATATAGTTTGGTATTTTGGAACAATAAGTCCTCCGGATTCCTATCCACTTTATTCAAGTGATACATTAAATACTGTACTAGCCTAGTACTACTAATTAAATGACGACAACAAAGCAGCTAATACAATGACGACGACAAAACCAGCTAGCACAACGACGACAACAGAACCAACTAGTATAATGACGACTACAGTGATGATGATTATTAAGTTGATACAAGACGAACCTTGGAAAGTTGAAGAGTAAGCACGTGAACCGTACCTGTATGCTTTTACATTTGCAACAGTCTCTATTGATTCTATTTTATTTTCATACGATGAAGTTGCACTCACGCTAATTGGAATTTATTGCAATCATGAAACTTCTTACCTGTTGTCTGCACATAGAACAGGTCCAATGTTTTAGCATTATAGCTAAGTAAGCTTCAAGGTCCCTCATAGGACTCCCTTGGGAAGCAAAGAAGCAAACTGTTAGTATCGTCTCAAAGAATAGTACCACATCACACTTCTAGCCTGGCATTTCATTATTACATATTTCATATATTGCATTGCTTTAAAAAGTGTCACATCAAAAGTCTAATCTAACCATGCATTCGACTATCTTAATGATAGAGGTTACGAATGTGATTAAGTTGTCACTATCTCATTAGTTTCTTCAGAAATATATTGGTGTTTAGTACAAATAGCTGTTAGTTAACATTGTTACATTCAATAATTGTTATCTTCCACAATTATAAATTATCATAAATTAAGCTAATATTGCCGTTAATAAAAATTTTAAATTTTTACGAAAATATGGGATGTTACATTCAAAGTTGGAGCAAGGATGGAAAAAACAATTAGCCTGTTTGGCGATCCGATGGTCAATGAAGTTATGAGTGCTACCAGAATCAATGAGTATTGTAAGAGGAATCTTCTTGAAGTAACCCCTGAACCGCATTGTTTTGGGGGGTGGTGACTCTGGCTAAAGCATGGAGAGATATCTTTGGGTGGTTGTCCTGAGACAGAGGGTCAATAGGCGGCTCCTGAATGTCGACTTGATCATCTATGGTATTTGGAACTTCTTCACCAATTTCAGAGGCATGCGGAGAATCCACATCAAAGAGATAGAGATTTTGCTCAACACATCTATGTACCCAAGTGAATTTCTCATCACAATTATAACAAAGCCCCTTTTCTCCGTGTGCCCGCATCTCTGTTTCAGACAAATGCTTGATAGGAGTTGGTGGGATGGGAGGTCATTGAGAACCCATATTTCTGAAGGGAACAAAAGTGGGTTTGGAGTGCTGTTGGGTTGCAATCTTGTCTTCTTCCAGCTTAGCCAACCCCAGGGCTTCCATCATTGTGTTGGGACATAACATTTTGACCTCAGAGCGGATTGCATCTTTATGACACTGATAAAACAACTCCTGTAGAAGTCATCAGGAAATCCTTCAGTGTGGTTGGCTAGTTTCTCAAATTCAGAGTGATACTCTCTCACAGTGCCAATTTGGCGAAGTTTAATTAGGGATCCTGTGAAGTCATTAAAAGCACTAGGATCGAATCGGTGCAAAAGGAGTTGGCAAAAATCTGGCCATTTTGGCTCTTCATGAGCCTTGATGTACCAACTGTACCATGGAAAAGCTTCCTGTTCCAAATGACAGGATGCAAGTGGAAATTTTTTGACATCAAAAGTATTATACAAACTGAAATATTGTTCTGCTCGATAGATCAATCCAGTCGGATCAGTACCATTGAAGCGAGGAAAATCAAGCTTCGGACCATGAAAATTGTTGGAAGAAGAGAACCCATTGTCTGAAGAAGACTCTGACTGTCGTTTATTGTTCATGGATGAATGCTCAATATGGAGGCCGAGAATTTGTTCATCCAGATCCTGGAGTTTGGTTTTGAGGGTTGTAAGTTCTTCCTCCATGGTTTTTGCTCTTGTGTGGGTGAAAACCATAACCGGGAGTTTTTTTTTTTTGAGTGGGTAGAAAAATAAAAACATAAACTATTTTAGTAAAGGAAAATCTGGATTTGTAAAAAAATCTAATGGGTAATTTGGGTTTGACTAGGTTTTGGACACTTTCGAATGGACAGGGAAGCAGAAAAGGAGGATTTCAAAAGCGGGGTGAAAGAATGAGAAAATCTAGCAGATGTAAAGTTTAGCTTAATTTCACAAGCAAGATCACTGAAAGAAACACAATCACAAGATAGGCAAAGATTTACCTTGGGAAACCCTCATGGGGTAGAAAACCTAGCAAAGCTTTCCTCAATATAGATAATCAACCAATACAAAGATGTAGTCTCAAACAAGAGCTCCTTCTCCTCCTATGCATACCTCTCTCTCTCCTATGCCCCAATCACAAGTGAGTGAATGAATGAGATAAATGAGGAACACACCTCCTCTATTTATACTCATTTTCTAACTGACTTTTCACCCTAATGGGGTCGACCTCTCCTAAGAGAGTCTAATAACCCCTAAACAGCTAACTCAGGGCCGACCTCACATGGGAGATCTAATAACCCTAGTTACCACAATCTCTTGGAGGAATAAACCTCTTTGGATATACAATAGAGTCTCCTCAGAGGAATGGAACATCTCCGGAATAATAAAGTACAAATATAATATTGTTAGAAGTTACAATATTTCAACACTCCCCCTTAACGGGAAGGATATTATAACAACATCTGCAGGAGCAAGGAGTCATCAACTACATTATATATGATACATCTATAAATCATTGGAAGCTTTCTTGAACATCATCAGTAACTCAAACAATTACTAGAACTTCTTCAAGATCTTCAATACTGAAACATCAACATCTTCAGTACTAAGTCTTCATCTTCTGCAGCACTCGAATAGCTACAATAACATCATCATCTGGATATCCTGATCAACAACATCATCATTTGGATCTCCGGTCAACAACATCATCATCTAGATCTCTCGATCAACAGCATCATCTCAATCAACAACATCATCTGGATCTCTTGATCAACAACATCATCATCTGGATCATCTCGATCGACAACATCACCTAGATCATCTCGATCAACATCATCATCTGGATCATCTAGATCGAAAGCATCATCTAGATCATCTCGATCAACAGTATCATCATCGCAACATAATCTACAATACACATGATCATTCCTTTCGGAATTACATGATCATGTACAATCCTTCCTTTCGAAATTACAGGATTCTGGTCCATCAACTTTGGTGATCCTTCCTTTCGAAATTACAGGATCATGGACAATCCTTCCTTTCAGAATTACGGGAGTCCAGTCCATCAACTTTGGTGATCCTTCCTTTTGGAATTACGGGATCATGGACAATCCTTCGTTTCGGAATTACGGGATTCCAGTCTATCAACTCTGGTGATCCTTCCTTTCGAAATTACAGGATCATGGACAATCCTTCCTTTTGGAATTACGGGATTCCAGTCCATCAACTCTGGTGATCCTTCCTTTCGAAACTACAGGATCATGGAAAATACTTCCTTTTGGAATTACAAGATTCCAGTCCATCAAATCATATCTTAGACAATCCTTCCTTTCGGAATTACGGGATTCTAGTCTAAGGATCAATATTTAAGACTATCCTTCCTTTCGGAATTACGGGATCACTGTCTAGGGATGATCAATCCCACCACAATCCAAGGATCAACATTTAAGACTATCCTTCCTTTCGGAATTACGGGATCACTGTCTAAGGATGATCAATCTTGATTCATTTAAGACACCTCTCATGTTTATGGACGATGTAGTCCAGATCTACTTACAGGATCATCAATCCTGATCCATTTAAGACACCTCTCATGTCTATGGATGATGCAGTCCAGATCTACTTACAGGATGATCAATCCTGATCTATTTAAGACACCTCTCATGTCTGTGGACGATGCAGTCTAGATCTACTTACAGGATGATCAATCCTGATCTATTTAAGACACCTCTCATATCTATGGACAATGCAGTCCTCTCGTCCACTTAGACAAAGTCTAAGGACCATACATCGATTTAATTGTTAGAACAGGTGACCTCATCAGTATTCTCATCAATATAGGTATCCACATCATCGACCTTACCATCGATGCAGGAAATCTCATCATCAGTGACCACATCACTCCCCCTTTCGGGGAGGGTCCTTCTGAACTACACCAAGATTGTCTCAGAAATGCTCAAACTTTACTCGAGACAGAGGTTTGGTCAATATATCAGCAACTTGTTTGTCAGTGTTCACATACTTGAGCTTGATAGCTCCTTTCTACACCATATCTCGGATATAAAAATATCGGATCTCTATGTGCTTTGACTATCATGGAACACTGGATTCTCTTTCATCTTGATACAACTCTGGTTGTCACACAGGATCACAGTGGGGTCCATCTCTAAGTCAAATAATCCTGATAACAACTTTCGAATCCATATCGCTTCACAACTAGCAGAGCAAGCAACAATATATTCCACTTTAGCTGTACTGAGAGCCATAATGGACTGCTTCCTACTAAACCACAAGATCATGGCAGATCCCAGACAATAACATCCTCCCGATGTGCTCTTCCTATCTAAAACACTTTTTGCCCAATCAGGATCTGTGTAGCCATACAATCTGATATCATGATCTCCAAGATAACATAGACAAAAGTCTATCGTACCCATTAGGTACCTCATCACATGCTTTGTAGCTATCAGGTGAACTCATCTAGGTTCCACTAGATACTAACTTAAGGTGTTCACAACAAAGCATATTTCTGGCCTAGTATTCGTCAGATACATCAGTGACCCAATAATCTATCTATACAGAGTTACATCCACTAACTCTAATGAGTCATTAGCTAACAACTTCATGTTGGAATCCATGGGAGTAGCCATGGCTTTGCATTCCAACATATCGAACCTTTTCAGGATTTCCACTACATACTTTCCCTGGTTGAGAAAGATCCCTTCTGGGCCTTGCCATACTTCTAGACCTAGGAAGCAATGCATCAATCCAAAATCTTTCATCTCAAACTCTATAGAGAGCTTCTTCTTACACTCGATAATCTGTTTCTCATTTCCAGTTAGAAATAGATCATCCACATATAGAAATAGTATGACAGGTTCATCATCCATAACCTTGAGATAAATATTAGGATCATCTTTGCTTTTTGTAAAACCCAAGCTCATCAAGAAACTGTCAATTCTTCCATACCAAGCTCTAGGAGCTTGTTTCAACCCATACAAAGACTTCTTAAGTTTGCATATGTGGGTTCTTCTATCTTCAACCTCAAATCCTTGTGGTTGTTCTATGTACACTTCCTCCTCAATCACACCATTCATCCATCTGGTGTAATTCCCACTTCATCATGGATGCAAGTGCCATGATGGTTCTAATAGAAGTGTACCTTGCAATTGGTGCAAATGTCTCTTCATAGTCAATTCGCTCTTTCTGAGAGAATCCTCTGGCCACAAACCTTGCCTTATATTTTTGAATGCTACCATCCGCAACATGCTTTATCTTGTATATCCATTTGGAGGATACCACACTCTTGTCTTTTGGTTTGGGAACTATATCCCAAACATCATTCTTCATTATTGATTGGTATTCTTTTTTCATTGATTCCACCCACTCTTTCTTATAAGATGCTTCTTCATAACTAGTGGGTTCTTGATCTACAAGATCACACATCAAGGCCATATAGCTGGAGAATGTCTTTGGTTTCTTGTTCACTCTAGTGGAGCCTTCAGGAGCTCCATACTTTTCTGCTCCTAGTATAATGTCTCTTGCCCATGCTGGCTTTCTCTTCCTTGATATGTTTATGGAAAGGGGTTCTTGCAGTTCCATCATGTCATGGTCTTCAAGTGTTGTCTCTTCAGGGGTGGGTGCAGCTTCTGTTATTCTGGAAGGTGCATCTTCCTCATATACTTCTTCATACTGGCACTTCTTAGATCTCTTGAGAGCTGCCTCTTCATCAAATGTCACATCCCTACTTATTTCCATATGATGGAATCATGGGATGTAAATTCTAAATGCTTTGGATGCTTCAAAATATCCAACAAATATTCCCTTCTTCCCAGAAGGGTCTGGCTTGGTTCTCTTTTCTTTTGGAATGTGAATGTATACTGGGCATCCAAATATATTGAGGTGACTTACCTCAGGCTTCTTCCCTGTGAATACTTATTTTGGGGTCTTGAAATCAAGAGCACTATGAGATAGTCTATTCTGCACATAGACTGCTGTCCTGACTACTTCAACCCATAGATACATAGGTAGGTCTTGACCATGTATCATTGTTTTTACTGCTTCCATAATGGTTATATTCTTTCTCTCTGCAACATCATTTTGTTGAGGATTGTAGGGAGTGGTTAGTTCCCTCTTAATCCCAGCTTCTTTACAAAAGACTTCAAAATCCTTTGAAGTCTATTCTCCACCATTATCTATCATGAGTATCTTGATCTTCTTTTCTGAATGGTTTTCTATCAAGGCTTTGAATTCCTTGAACTTTTCGAAGACTTCATCTTTTCCCTTTAGGAAATATATACAAGTCTTCCTTGAGTAGTCATCAATAAATGTATGGTAATATTCATACCCACTCAAGGATGTGGATGGCATTGGTCCACATACATCTGAATGAATCAATTCCAAAGTAATCTTAGTCTTTGTCTCACTCTTTGGAAATGGGTTCTTGATATTCTTCCCTTTTGCACATCCTTTGCATATGTCTTTATGATCAATTTTCAAATCTGGTAGTCCTATAACTACCTTGTTCACATGGGGTAATGCTTTGTAGTTAATGTGAGAAAGCCTCCTATGCTCACTAGGGCTAGTGGCCTCATGAACAAGGGCATCTTCTAGATGACCCTTGAGTTTATATAGTCCTCCTTCCTCTTCACCAATAACTATTGCATCCTCAATTGATTTTCCTTTGGACCACATGAGCACTTGTCCATCTATGAATGCAACCCTATAACCTTTCTTATCTAATGCTGAGATAGAAAGTAAGTTCTTCTTCAAACCTGGTACATATAGGATTTCCCTCATCTTTAGTGGAGTTCCAGAATCAAGCTTGTAGCTTGCTTCACCAATTCCCTTGATGGGATATTGGTAGTCATCTCCCAAGGATACCTTCTGGGGAGAGGTCTTTTCTTCCAGATTTGAGAGAGTTTTCTTTTGTCCTTTCATGTGCTTTGAAGCACCACTATCAATGAGCCATGTATCTTCTCCAGGTGTTACTAACCCAGAGAGTGCATAGAATAGAACATACTCTTCTACATCTTCTTCTACTACTTTAGCTCTCTTCCTTTTAGGCCTTTCCTCTTCTTCTTCTTTACTATCATCTTCTGGTAGATGTGCATGATGTCTTTTGTGAAGATTCTTCTTCTTCCTTGAGGGAGAATTTCTAGCAAAGTGTCCTAGTTTGTGACAACTGAAACATTTAACTAAGGAGAGATCTCTTTTTGAGCTTACTCCTTCTTTCTTTTGAAATATATGTGGAGGATGAGATTTCTTATGGCCATTCTTCTTAGAGTTGAAGTGACTCCTTCTTCTTCTAGTGTGAGTGGCCAAAGCTTGGTCATCTTCTTTGAGCAGGGCTTCTCTATTGGCTACCCTAGCCTCTTCTTGAATGCAATCCTCCCATACCACATCAAACTTCATATTTTCTTTTCTTGCACACATAGTTTGGATGAATGACTCCCAAGGTCTAGTGAGACCATTGAGTGCAGTCATGACTAGTTCATATTCATCAAGGGTGTCTCCAATGGCTTCTAGTTGTTCCTTGAACTGGGAAACCCTTGTGAAATAATCTTGAATAGATTCTCCTTTATTCATTTTGGTATTCTTCAATTGAGTTCTCAAATTCATCTTTCTGTTGATGTTCCTTCCTTCATACATTCTGCCTAGGGCATCATACATTTCCTTTGGGGTCTTCTTGGATGCCACTTGGGGAATCAAGTGGTCCTTGATAGAATCAACAATCACTACTACATTTTTGGCCTTTAGGGGGGGTTTTCTTCTGCCCCCAAAAGTGACCTACGGGGGGGATTTTGGATTTGGGGGCGGTTTTGGCAAAACCGCCCCTAAAGGCACCGATGTTAAAAGTTTTTCCCTTTAAGGGCGGTTTTTGACGAGATTGGAACATCCCCCAAAAGTCACTTTTGGGGGCAGTTTGTGACCCCCCTCGTAGAGGTCTACAGAGGCGGTTTTAAACCCCCTCGTAGACCCCTTCATAGAGACATACGGGGGCGGTTTTGAACCCCCTTCATAGAGACATACGAGGGCGGTTGTGAACCCCCCTCATACAAACCTACAGGGGTGGTTTGGAACCCCTTTGGTAGAGGACTATAGGGGCGGTTCAAACCCCCCTCGTAGAGGCCTATTGTGAACCTGCCTCGTATAGTCTATAGGGGCAGTTTGGAACCCTCCTTGTAGAGGCCTATAGGGGCAGTTTAGAACCCCCCTCGTAGAGTCCTATAGAGGCAGTTTAAAACCCCCCTCGTAGAGGCCTATAGGGGTGGTTTGGAACCCCCCTCGTAGATGCCTATAGGGGCGGTTTGGAACCCCCCTCATAGAGGCCTACAGAGGCGGTTTGAAACCCCCCTCGTAGGTACCTACAAGGGTGGTTCTAAACCTCCCTCATTGTAACATACAAGAGAAATTGCGAACCCCCCTCGTAGTGACATATGAAGGTGGCTTAGAACCCCCCTCGTAGTAACATATGAAGGTGGCTTAGAACCCCCCTTGTAGTGACATATGAAAGTGCCTTAGAACCCCCCTCGTAGAAACATACAAAGACAGTTTGAAACCCCCTCTATAGCCATAATATATCATAATAAAATATATTTTATTAAAAATACCAATATTGTAATATCAATAGGGTACGGAGGAATCGAACCACCAACCTCCTACTTGTAAGGCAGGCGCTCTACCATTGAGCTAGGACCCTTTAATAATTAGAGAGATGAGCAATATTAACACCCATATTGCATTATTTTTAAGTCTAAGAAAAGACAATAAAAATGTTCAAGAGATGATTGTAACAGGATTTCTCTAAAACTGGAGACCTTTGTAGAAGATACTAATCTAGCTCTAGTAGCATTAAGCATAGATGCCACAAAAAAACACAATAGCTGTCACCTATCACACAGTAATCTGCTTGTACAAAAAGAAAACTAATCTAAATGCATTTAAGGAGCAGCAAAGCAGAAAAGTTGGTGTCACAACTAATTTTATAAATTATAAATTTGTAAAGGCAGAGCACTTCACATGATCCCATACTTTTGATCATTTTTGGAAGAAACATAAAAGTTTTTAAGTGATGATGAAAAAATCCTACATTAATTCTTCTTAAACCACATATTGATTTCTTTGACCTACAAAGTATCAATGTATGAACATTTGTAAGCATGTTCAAACTCTATCAAAAATATACTTTTAAAGATTTATGCCACTTCTTTAGCCTTCAACACTATCTATATTTTAAAGCTTAACTATCTCTATCTTTAAAGAAAGAGAGTAAAGACATGATGACTTGGCATTTCGAAAAGCCTAGCTGAACGACCAACACTGCAGAGCAAAGTACAACATCAAACATGTGCCACAAAAGGTTTCCAGAAGTTTGCAAATTCAGTGACTGACAAACCTGCTCATGAATAAAAAACATTTCATATTAGAACATTAATATCTAGCTTTGACTTTCTGCACCTATAAATTGTTTTTAAGTTAAAACTTTGTGCTAGATATCATCCATGAAAAGACTTTCATGCTTGTAGAAATTGAAGCTGTGAAAAAAGTGCAACAAAATGCATACAATATGACACTAAGACAAACATAAAGAAACTAAGAATTCTTCAAAAGATGTCCTTGGAAGAGTAAGTGACTTGAAGATATAAACCTGGAGAATTCTTCAAAATGCTTTGCAATGCAGGTAAGATATTTAACATTGTAAACCAATTATATGATCAAAGGCATCAGAATCCATAACTCAACATTCCCTACTTTAACTAATACTGTAGCATTTTGGGACAGAAGTGAACCTGGCATGGCAACTAATGAACAACCTCATATCTCATCATTATGATCAATCACTAGGTGATGTTCTGTATGCAGGGACTGACAACCAATAGTTGGCATTCATAAAACCTGTTCCATGGAAAATATGGGTGTATTCTGTGGGTTGGGTAGCCATGTCATCCCCAGTTTTGTAATCTTTGCACAGTCATGATTAGCAGAATTGCATGCAATCGTGATGAAGCTGACAACCAGTTCTATTACCCAAGGAGAAGGTTTTCTGCAGTAGGTGACCAGCATTGGCATATTCTAGCTTTCAAGACAATAATCAGAGGGTGGATGCAGCCAGGGAATGATTCCAACAAGCCTGTGGAGCCCTTACTCATTGTTTAGGGTCCTGTTGTTGCATTTTTAGTTTCTGGTTTGAGGATAACAAAGTGTAATAAATCTAACCATCCAGTAGTAAGGCCATTTCCAGGAAAATTTGAGGCATTATTTGTAATTGTCCTGCAACATTGAGCAGACCACTCCCCCTTTTGTGTCCTGTCCAGAAATTAAGAGGGTCTATTGGCACACATGATGAAGCACAGGTCATTTTTGGGTATATTGATGAACCATACCCTCTCCTCTTCGTTTATTGTGCACTCAATGAGGACCGATCGACTTGGAGCTATCCATCATACCATATTTTGGAGATGACATTCCATTTGTAAGTGTTTGTATCATCATTTCATGCCATCATGATGTAGTGTCCAACATTCTAGAGTACTTTGATGCACCAACAAGAAGCTAGGGTCTGATCTGATATTGAACAGTAAACAATCAAGAGCTACAACCATTGAAATAGTGCTTTAGTGTGAGATCCTTGGATGAGATATAGTCTTACATGGGAGACCAATCTAAGGAAGATGGCCTGCATCCTTTTGGGTCGTTTCATGCCTTTGAGGTCTTGTGCTTTGGAATATATTTGCTTTATGGAGAATGCACCTTTAATCTTTTTATGGGCCATTGTGTAATCAACGACCTAGAAGCAATCTTTAAAGGTGAGAAGTGGATGCTTTTTGGTTGAATGAGGACATCTTGATTGCTTAGATTAGCATGAGGACATCTTGATAGCAAAATCTTTAGATAGCAGGATAAAGTGACTATATAGAGATAGTTTGTAAGAAAATTACTGAGAATGTTATAGAGATTTGTGCTTTGTTAGGAGGATGCACGAGGTGAATGAAATGAAGACTGACAAGAACATAAAATAATCTTTTTGATGGAATTTGGGGGTCTAGGAAAACACTAGCAAAATAGAGGGAAACACAAAATAGTGTTCACTTTTAAGATATTTTTTGTTTGTTAATTTGATAGGGAAAAATAATTTTATAGTGTATGAACATTATTAAAGCCCAAGTATTACCTGCTGCCAAACTGTTGGATTTCTACTGCAAAAACACTTAGCAACTGCATTAGCCTCTCCCGTAACCCCCATTAGTAGACAATATGTAAAAGTACCCCCCACAGAAAAGTAAGAACTGTCAAAAGTGTTATACTGCCAAATCCACAAAAGCTTGAGGGCAAAAAGTATAAGCAAATGTTAATGAGCTAAAATAATAACTCAAATGTTCTACAAGTCTTCATAGGAGAATTAAAGCTACACCCTACGAGAATCATGATTCATGACATAGTGTGGCTGCACGCTACTGCTCACTATTAAAATCTGGTTGCAAGCTAGAGTCTAAACAGAACTTCTAAGTACTTGAATTTATTAGATTTGCAGCCTGGACTCTGGAGGTGAAACATAGAAGAAAATGAAAGGATACAATTGCCTAGTCACAGCCCAGAACGCAACCCAGAAACACATTACACAGCCAGTATTATCTCTTGGAAGAATTTAAGCTTCAGAATGCACAATCAATCAAGAAAAAACAATTAAATTCTTTGAAATTGCGATCTGACAATTATCCAGATATTTATAGGTTTTTAAATGGAATTTTGTGGCTTTAAATCATTTAGTTTGGGAATTTTTTTAGTAGTATTTGGGTTTATTTTGGGATTTTCATAATATAGATATGGTAGCACTTACTGCACTGTATCCATATTCTACCAAATGTCCACTGAAATCCATACTACCTGTGAATTTACATATAGCAAGGACCGATAGAGCCGAAACTTGCTACTACGCTATAGGCCAGGAACCAGCTGGCTCATCTCAGACCCCATCTCACCAAGGGGGCATAGGTATAGCTAGCCTCCTACCCCAGAGAGGAATTATAAGAATTTTCCAACCATAACCTTGGCGATATAAGAGAACCAAAAGGCCAGAAGGCTAATGATGGATAATTCTCCCCCAGTCACTGGATGGGGCCCTACCCCAGGTGATCATAATAATCCCACACCTGCTGCAGCATTAATGTTTCCGTGTTCCTAATTAGGCGCTGCAGCATTAATGTTTCTCAGTGTTCCTGATCAGGCAGTTCACCATGTGGTTTTGGGACATTGCCGCTTTGTCAGTTTGGTCTGTATATGTTTATACACATACCTTTTTATCCCATTCATTTTCCATTACAAGCTGCATCGAACCACAAGGTCCATAAGCCTAAAACATTGAGATATTCTTCCCAGTAAACCACATCTTCACACCCTTCCATGTGTGTCACCTCATATATGAGGAGGAAGTTCCCTATATTATCGGGAGTATAGGATGGAAAATTGGAGGGTTTTCTAGTTTCAAAGAGATTGTAAGTATTCTTCATCTCCCTATATAGTCATCTAGTTTATCCCTCAAAAACTCATATGGATTCAATTGAGTTAGTAAGTTGAAGGATCTGTATAAGTCATAGATTAATACAAATGTTTGGTCAACTCCATTTTCAACAACAATTTATTTCAAAATATGTAATTTTATCTCTGTTCTTGGAGCTCTGATTGATAATTTTTTTATGATCTGTGTTAACATATAACAAATTAGCACACTGCAACAAGTTTAATATCAAATTTTCACCGCCAAAAAAAGAAGTCTGAATTACCTTTGTCCTCTAGAATAAATGAAGGAATAATATTTACTTGCCTATCTGTTGACCCCACTGTTAGGGTGTAACTCAACTGCAGTTGTAGTGAACTCATGAACATACTTTGTGGAAAAAATTGAGCGAACTTCTTGAAGCTCTGGCAAGTCTGCACACCTTGGTGCAACAAAAATCAAACTTTCTATGGCTTCTTTCAAGTCACTGGGGAATGTCCTAAAAAATTCAATAACAGAACAAAAAAAAATCAGTTAGAACATCCTACCACTTAATGAATAACCATTTTTTTTGTTCTTTTGTAATACAAAAAAATATATGAGGTTAAAATTCCAAAATCCATTGCAAAGAATCATAGATCAATTACTTCTACTTTTCAATAGCCATGATTCTTTTAGTCACAATATAGCAAAAACCTTCAACGAGAAAGTATGTATCCAATATGTCATGATCTTTGAAGACATGCACCACCTGCAAACAAAACATGTATGAAGGTTCATAATGAAAAGGTGTTGCATATCATCTGATCATGGTCCACATACAAAATCCTAGACAATGGATATTTTCACAGATATTTTTAATTAGAAACGACCTAAATTTCCTATAAGTATGTTGTATCTAGAACTTCACAGATGAAATACACCCACAACTCTTTGACAACTCCTTCATAGTGGGCTTAATAGTTAAGACCATGTGTTGCCTCTTATAATGTCACGGGTTCAAATCCGTAGGGGTAGGTATGTACACCTCTGTGGACTTTAGCAGTTAAATCGCTGCGTAGAGTGGGGTCCCTTGTCCCACAAACAAGCGGGTCTCATACACCAAATTGGTTTCTCACTTCACGTGACCTTAAAAATAGATTTTTACTATTATTATTATTATTAACATTTATTTATTTATTTGCACAAGTTTTGGTTGTAGATCTTCAATATGTTTTTAATGAGTTACAATGGTCAACAGAGGTTTTGATGGCCCTTGTTGTTGTGTGATCCATTGAAAATTTGGCTACTCTATCTCCCAATGATTTCAACAATGGATTTGATTGGATATCTCTTCAATTGAATTAATTGATTTTTTCCCCCTAATATGTCTTCAAATTACAGCAGAGTGATATTTGTTTGGAACCCATTGCAAGCACCACAACAGAACAATGCAGAGACTGTTGGCACAATAAAATAGCTCTGCAAATGTTTGTGCAGAAATCCAGCAGTCATGACAAATCACCTTCCAATGATTCCATCTCTTACAATTTCACCATATATGTATATTATTGTATTATATGGAATAGAGAATAATTTGTTAAATTTTCAGAATTTACTTCAATCTGATCTAGGATCTTAACTGAGAGAACAACATGTACAGCAAATCTACAACATATCAATCATGGACACAATAATGCAAGCACACAAGAGACACAGAGTTTACTTGGGGAAAACCATAAAGGTGAAAAACCCCAATAACTTCCTCAGAGATAGATAGAGCAATGACACAACCAGAATACAAGAGATAGTCTTCTCCTAGCAGTAGATCCTCCTCCTCCACAAGTGCGCCACTCTCCCAAGTGTGAGTGAGAGAATAGAATGTGTAAAATGAGAGAGACACACTCTCTATTTATACACTAACTTGACTTGACCATTACTCAACTAGGTCGGCCTCAACTTAACCACTTAACATAATGCTGACTGGGCTGACCCCCACTAGGGTGGTCTAATAACCCTTTGACCCACATGGCCGACCCCCAATAGGGTGGTCTAATAACCCTTTGACCCACATGACTTATACAAGGCCAACCCCAACAAGGTGGTCTAATAACCCATCAAGTATAAGTTATGACACTTACAATATAAATGACGACACTTCCGTATAGAGGAATAATAACATCTCTATAGGAATACAATATACATATATGTGAAAAACATTTCGAAGTTACATATACATCAACATAATTTGTTAGCTATAGATTATTTATACTTTTCACAACAATGTGATCAGGTTGTTGAGTTCAATGAAGTTTCTTAGAGGCTTCATGTTGTTCATAAAAATTGTTTATATTCACCATTGTCTATGTGATATTTTCTTGATTTTCTAATTTTATAAGTTGTGCCATAATCAATAGGTTGTTTAAGGTGAATTAATCTCTATGTAATTTGTTTTCTGATTGTGCATTTTCATAAGCAACTCCAAATCTAAAAATATTTGATATTAGAGCACCATTTTGTGCATAATTTAGGGTTGAAACTTGACTCACCCTTGGACGAAAAAGTTGGAAGGAAGGAATTACCAATCTGAGGGGCGAAATGGGTAATTTGGACAAACAAATTGAAGTGTGCAAGGAAGGAATTATCAATCTCAATGCAAAAAAGGGGCACTTGGATAGAAAATGGTCCATGTCACTCAGATGTCGCAAAATTTGACAAATTTCATAGCAGCACTACATATGGGAATTCCCCAGAAAAACCCAAAGAACCATTCCATTATGAAATCAAGCAACAATCCTTTGCCCCTACTGAATTCGGGATCCTCTCTGAGGGGATAATAAGGTTGAAATTCTTCCCTATAGTCTATGAAAGTAAAATGGATGACATGCAAATTGACAACTCACTAGAGCATCTCAATTCCTATTACAAGGTGCAACAATATACAGATAGAGACAATTTCCATAAAGAATGCACGAAAAATTTTTCTTTGTTAGAATAATTTACATGAGCAAAAATAGGCACTCAGTGCCACCCAAGCCATGACATGAGAGGAGTTTGAAATTTTTGTCAAGGACAAGTTATATCCCATCAACTACTAGGAGAAACAACAACAAAAGCACATTTTTTCAAATAAAAACCTCATGGGGAAACCAAAGGGATGCATCCCCACACTTGTAGATGGAATCCATCCATACCTAACCTATTGGTGCAGGATAAAGTGCCTTCCCCAAGGGATTTTGAACTGGGAACCCACCATCATGGAACTAGCCGAATGCTCAGTGACATTGGCAACAACTTATTAAGCGAACCCCTTGAGATCACACCCATAGTAATTGTGTTAGAAGTTGAACCAATCAATAGATTCCTATATTCAAGAAATTAACCATTATACCATTTGGCTGAAAGTGATGGATAAAGAAAACCAATTAATCAACAAGTTCATTGGTGAATAAATGATGCCAAATAAAAAGGATCTTGAGATGTTTATCATATTCACTCTAGTAATGCTTGTCATAAACTGAAGTTAGAATAGGTGAAAAGCAATTGGAGGAATCCAAATAGCATTGTTAGTGCTAATTCTGCTCAAGAAAGAGAATTTTGTTAATGTGCATATACGAAGACATTCAACTGGTCTGTGCAACATAAGACTGAGTACAAATCATCCAAGGAAAGGAAAAGCATTGCTCTAAAGAAGAAAAATTATTTTTCAATTACTGTAAGCATAAAAAACACTTGAAACTGAAAGATGATTGTTGGAGGCACCTTCTGCAGAAGGACCAAAAGCATGACCAAAAGTTTGCACAGAAAAAGTAGGGAGAAAAACATTATTATACATGACTCTGCAACACATCTTGAGCCCTACTCCTAGGGTATACTGATCAAAACTACAGATTTGTGCATCTAGGGAAATTTTAGAAAAATAATAATGAAGTAGAGTTCGGTGATATATGTGTGTGGTGTCGTTTTTGCAATCCATACTTTTGGGACTCTGAAGCAATCTACCACCAACAAATTGAAACAACAAAAATAAGTTAAGGAAATATTTGGCACAACAAGAAAGCCACATGAGCAAAATTAGTTCAATGATATCAACAATTGTTTCGAGGACCTGAAGGTATGCCTCCAAGTAGTGTAATTGACAACAACATAAACCTACAATAAGGTGTTGCATATAACTTCATTATGAAATAATGAAGAGATAAAGAGGTAGATTCAGGAGTTGTTGGATAAAAGGCACATTCTCCCCAGCTTTTCACCATGTGGATCAATCATGGGTTGTTGGTGTTCTAACAAGTTTTAGGACCACTGTTTGGGGTTAAATATGTGCCCATAATTACTTCAACTTGGAAGATATGAGATTTCATCATGAAAAGAGCTCATAAAGCTTCCAGTACTATTAAAGCTGTGTCAATCAGCGTTCATGCATAGATTACAAGCAAGCCATTGCTATTACATACGTATTCAAAATGGTATTTCAAGGATATTCCCTTCTATCGCATGACCAATATTACCTTCAATTTTTTTCAGTCCCTTTCTCTGTAATCCAAAAGTCTGGCTAAAATACATATACATTTTGCTCCATTTAACAATACTTTTAGAAATGCTCATGCATTTTTCATTTGCCTCTCTTGAGTGGGCATTTCATCACCCTTTTAAAGAATTCTTTATCTACTTTATCTTTTTAAACTCACTGACTCAATCTCGAGTGCAAATATTGCTAACATGCACTAATGCAGGCAATCACAAGTTCCCATTCTAAAATGAACTTGCCTTAGCTAAAATGAATTCCACAAATTTGATTAGGTTAAAGCCATCAACCTAATCCAATGTGTACTATTAGCAATACAATGATTTTTAATAAATTGACAAGTAACTCAATCCCTCTAAACAAAAGAGATAGGGATGAAGATGAACATGCAAAAATTCAATATTTCTTTTATCTCAGCACACATCGTCTTCTTGCCAAATTGATTAATTCCGGAAGTAAAAATTCAAATTGGTGTTAAAGATTGGATGAGCCATCGAAGCTATTTCACTGGAGGATGAATTAAATATGAAATTCAAACCTTCAGTGGTATTCATGTTACAAGCACACCCACCGTGGTTACCTCTTCTATCAAGGTCATCAAGTATCAACATAATCAACAATGTACATTACTCCATTACCTTCAGGCTTTTCATGACATCATAGGGTTCCTTGCCAAACTTAAGTTGTATGGATGTAGTCATTGAGGTCACTTATTTCATGTTTAACAATGTGCCTTACCGTTATTGACTTATGGGACTCCCCGTGCTTCAACACCTATGAGTTTTTGCACTAATTCTCAATGGAAAATACCTTCAAATTGCTCAATACTATCCCTAGCAGTATAGAAATGGCAGCCAATTGAAAAAACGTAAAAGAACAAGAGTTATTTACTACTTGAGTCCTAGATGGTAGCAAACTAACCCATGGCACTAGTCAAGAGACAAAGTGATGGTGTGCAAAAGTATGGCTGAACACAAGCACCAAATCTCCATTACATGTTCAATTCCTTCATTAGATAATCCCAATGTAACATCAATTCTCAAATCAATCTGCTGGGGCATCAAGTGTAGGAACCTGCCTATCTCATGAACATTAACAGAATATGTCACATACCATTTATTCCATTCGGGACTTCTCTTTCATTGGAATAAATCCTATATCCATTCATGACTTCTCTTTCATTGGAAGAAGGCTTATTCTTTCTTTGTTCAGTATCATATCATACCATTTTGGATTCAAGGCATAAGATGTTAAATTTTCTTGAACCATGGTAAGCAGATTCTGCACTCTAAAAGAATTCCTACAGGAAACTAAACTAGGGAAAACTTAAGGCTACTCAAAACTGAACTTTGTGTTAATGCTATAATCTATATACACATACTGTAGAAAATATATAATGGAAACACAATAAATTCATGTCAAAACTTGTTACTTATTTTTAGTACTTCTGAAAATGAAAATCGTCTACAAGTGGAAGTATATTTATTGCTTCTACCATAGAGAAGGAAACAATACATTGTCCAATGTTGTCAAGGGAAAATCCAATGTCGAGAGGACCTAGTTGGATGACCTGGGGAGGAGTATGAGTGCCACAAGCAGAAATTCACTTAACACAAGGCTGCAGGGAAAAGTCTTGAGATAGGCGCATGACCTGAGCTAGATCATCTAAGAATGTCCATGGAGAGGGTGGGTAATCATATATGACCTTGAGGTAACTTAGTTGACCCATGAGTGAGTTGTTGTACAAGGTCTCAGGGATCTAGTCCTTGCATTCCTATGGAGTCTTTAGAGTCGTGGGTGGAATAACAATGGAATCCTATGTTAGGATATGCTCCTCTTGTGCATTCTTTGGTTAAAGGTTATCTTGGATTCATTTTTTGTGATAGGTCATATGCAGATTTGATTTTAAAGGGTCTCTGGTTTGGGTCCTCGTCTTTTTTGCATTTGAAGCTGTAGTATCCTCCTTTTTATCCTGGAGAAGCATTCTTGGAAAAATATGTCGTGTGGGTTAAACTCCCAGGATTACCTCTATAATGGTGGATTGTGGAGGGAATCTTTGCTATAGGGAATTGGGGAAAACTTTACTAGTAGATGATAGTTTTCCATCAAAGAATCAGAGAACAATGGTGAGGGTTTTAGTTGAATTAGATATGTGTGGATGGCTTTATGAAGCCATTGATTTGGTTGTGGGGGACAGATCTCACTCTCAGTGTTTGAAATATTTAAATGTCCCCTTTTGGTGCATTTGGTGGCATAATCTAGGGCATGTGGTGGCTGATTATGAAGTCTCCTTCTAGAAAAAGGTATGGGTTCCTAAGTATGATGGTGTTTTGGTCAGTGGAATAATGAAGTCGGATCCAAAAGGCATTGAAGCAGTTGCTCCAAATGAATCTCAGGAAGAATTGAGCAAAGAAATCTCTAATGCATCAAATATTGTTGATTCAAGTATTGAAATTTTTTTGGTGTAAAGTATAGAAGAAAGAGTTATTTCCCTCGAGGATGGATTGCAAATTTTCCATTCAGATGCCAAGGTAGAAGGTTATGGCTCTTTTGGTAAGTTGACTCTTTCTTTTGCATTTGAAAATTCATCTCTTGTAACTAAGAGTGTTTTGAATTTACATACTATATCCGGGGGGTTTCATCTTGTTGGGGTTCCTGTAATTTGTGTATTGCGGGGAGAGGCTTCTATTGTTGAATCCTTGTTGCCCTGTACTACAAAAGGATGCTTTTCGAAAGGTTTAGGTGATTTTGGCGTCTTCCAATCCTTTTAGTGGTTTCTATTATGATCCTAAGCATGTCTCTTTCTCTTCTAGCAGTGATATAAGAGGGGGAATTCATTATGACTTTCAACCTTGTAATCCAAAAGGTAGCTCTTCTTAGGGATTCTCTACTGGTAGTGAGTTGGATCCTAGAGGGGTATAGCATTCACTTTGTTGCACATGCATGCCCAAGAGACAGTCACTAAATAAATAAGACAAGGTCGTCAAGCACTAATTTCTAGGGTCCTTAGAGAAATCATCGTTAATCATCATTATAGGCACCCCAAACTATGCTCTAAAATCACACCCATAATTAAGGATTGGGACTATTTAGGGTTGGTTAAGTACCTGGAAGTCCCACAAATGTTCCCGTAATTACTCATATTTGAGAATGGTTTCCTCTTGATGGTTGTACCACTACCCAAATTCACCTAGAACTGCCTCTGCATGCCTCGAATTACTGATGAAGTGCTGCTTAGAGCCCTAGAAATGCTTATAAGTCAAACTAAATGATTGACATTTAGTTTGAATTTGGATACAACAATTGCTTCCATTGGTAGATTACTATTTCTAGACTTTGCAATTACTATTATGGATACAAATGACCTACGTGCCATTCAAGGGGTGGGTTTTAGTTTTTAGTTTACTATTGAGCAATGCTTCCTTCAATGGTTTTAGTGGTAGGAGATCAAATCTCTTCAATCTGTCCCCATCCTTAATATGTGGGGCATTTGAATGGCCTATAAGTCTTCTATATTTGTCTTTCTTCTAGTGATCCTATTGATCTTATGCAATTGAATTATACTGCTATAATTGTATGAAAAACTAACAAAAATCATTTTCTTAGTGTTTCAATGCTTATAGCATATATATCATCAAACATCTAATACCTAAACAAGGTCTTTGGTATGTTTTAAACACCTCATATGTACCACAAACAAATAACTACAATATGAAAATTGCTTCCAAGGTTATTTTAACATTAGCATCATGTACTTATGTGTAAATACAATAAAGTTGAGATAGTAATAATAATAATAATAATCTAAATTTAAGGTCACCACCAAGTGAGACACCA
The DNA here is from genome assembly GCA_027924585.1 of Larix kaempferi. Taxonomy (NCBI): domain Eukaryota; kingdom Viridiplantae; phylum Streptophyta; class Pinopsida; order Pinales; family Pinaceae; genus Larix; species Larix kaempferi. The sequence goes on along the minus strand of BSBM01001312.1, from coordinate 10,085,882 downwards.
AATTGGTGTATGAGACTCCCTCGTTTGTGGGGCAAGGGATCCCCTCCACATTGCGATTTCACTACTAAATTCTACGGAGGCATACATTCCATACCCCATCCACATCCAGATTTGAACATGTGACCTCCTAGAAGAAAACACATGCTCTTGACCGTTACGGCCACCCAACTATATTTAAAATAAGCATATAAAAATTATGCATGTAAATTTTGGAATTGTTCTAACATTACCAAATCACATAATATGGCATGTACACATTATAAAAGTAATGTTTTCTTTTAGAGGGAAAAGGAAAGGCAAGTTTAATTTTAAATTTTAATGTGGAATGCAAAGCTATAGAAAAACCTTTCAAATGGAAATTAGGACCAGTCCTTCAAATTTGAAAGCTGCTTACCATTTCTTTTCGAACTTGCTCCCATGGCTGCTTATCCAGCTTATTAATTGCAGAGCATATACTTCTGAATTGTCCTTGAGGTACTCCACATATATCTAACATTCCATTGAACAATTTTTGATGGTTCATCTTCACCTGTAAGATTAAAACTTGATCAATCTATGCACATATTGACAAGATGTTACTGCACAAAAAAACATTTAAAACATGGATACAACAGATAAGATCCTTCACCCTAAATTGAACAAATCACATATCAACCTTCAACAATTACCTCGTAGTGCCTAATGTTACCACTTCAAAATCAGGTACCATTGGGGAATACTGCCCAGCAATATCAAAATCACACTGATAGAATTCATGGTAACGTCCCTTAGAAGGGTTATCCCTCCTATAGACCCTTGCAATGTGATATCTTTTCAGATTGCTGATGCCATGCATAGCTAAATACCGCGCAAAAGGCATAGTCAAATCATATCTCAAAGAGCGTATTTCACCACCCTAGAAATAAACAATATAGAAGTTCAAAAAAGTGGACAACAACTACACCCATTAATCATCAAAATAATCAATATGGATAACCCTAAAAAAACCACCTTAGAATCTAAAAATATAAATAAAACAAATAAAATAACTTATGAACTGTGCCTAAATATATATGTACTGATAATGGAGATATTGTTGACTCGAAGGAAGGCCATATCTCATATATGAAACATTGTGCCGTAATCAAAGGATGTTGACACCATAGCGTAGAGGTCGAAATTGGACCACTACACCCCTGTTAAATCCCATAAACTAAGAACATGAATTGAAGGTTTTCTGATTTTTGTTATGCTTGTTTATAGACTGTCTTTCCTCTCCCTTATCTTCAAGTCTCTCCCTCCCTCTTGTTCTGTCACACTCCTCTTTTCATATTCCCCCTTTCTCCCATTAGAATCCCTATTTTATGAAAAAAGGATCATCCTTTGGACTCCTTCCCATCTAACAAACAAAGTGACACCTTTCACTATATTTGTGGAATCTTGGCTACATTTTTGGAGAGGAAGTTTCAACTACTTTAGTGATGAGAAAAAAACAAACTGCTTTTGGAATCTGTGAGCACTAACTTGCAGATCCTGTGACAGACTGTGAGGACAGTTTTGGATGTCACTTCGATGAACTATTAACTTGAGGAATTCAATGGTAAAAGAATGCAAGAAAGACAACACTAATGACATTGAAAAAAATAACTCAGTAATGAAGCAAAAGTGCATACTCTGTTCCTTACAGACATAAATGTCCAAACAATAAATTTAAGGCTATAATCATATAGACTTGGATAAGAGGCTAGGAGCAAATGCCATCAAATAAACAATTGAGGACCAAGTATTGACTTCATGGTTGAAGTTACAATAAGGTAGCATGATGATGTAAAGACAATGATTATCATTATGAAAAAGGCTCTGTTGGAAGAAAGACATTAAGATTTATATGAACTACTATTGGTGACATTTTAAAAGGTTTGAAAACTCATTGATAAGACAAATTAAGAGAATATTATGTCAAGCAAATCTGTAGTGTACCCAAAAGCAGATTTGAAGAGTTTTTGACAAAGAAGTGTAGTGGCAGATTTGAGCAATTTGAAAATATCTTATAAAAGAATCCCAAGGAGAACTATTGTTTTCATGTTAAGGGAAATTGAAATACCTTGTAGTGACCTATTAACGACAGTGACCAGAAGCTGCTATGATCATGAGCCCAAGAGAGAATTGCTAACAAGGAAAAAGATTAACTGATAAATGCACACCAACAGGGGGAGTTGAGTCTGTTTCCAAAGTACTAAGTCATATTTTGAGGATGATACTAAAGTATGAACAGATTTGAAGATTTATCCATGAGCATTCCAAGCAAACTACGTACATCTTATGATAATCCGATATCTTGTAAGGAATCCTTGTAGCACTAAAGTTGTGAGCACTAACTTGTAGAGCCTGTGAGGACAGTTTTGGATGTCACTTTGATGAACTATTAACTTGAGGAATTCAATGGTAAAAGAATGCAAGAAAGACAACACTGATGACATTGAAAAAAAAACTCAGTAATGAAGCAAAAGTGCATACTCTGTTCCTTACAGACATAAATGTCCAAACAATAAATTTAAGGCTATAGTCATATAGACTTGGATATGAGCCTAGGAGAAAATGCCATCAAATAAACAATTGAGGACCAAGCATTGACTTCATGGTTGAAGTTACAATAAGGTAGCATGATGATGTAAAGACAGTGATTATCATTATGAAAAAGGATCTGCTGGAAGAAAGACATTGAGATTTATATGCACTACTACTGGTGACATTTTAAAAGGTTTGAAAACTCATTGATAAGACAAATTAAGAGAATATTATGTCAAGCAAATCTGTAGTGTACCCAAAAGCAGATTTGACGAGTTTTTGACAAAGAAGTGTAGTGGCAGATTTGAGCAATTTGAAAATTTCTTACAAAAGAAGCCCAACGAGAACTGTTGTTTTCATGTTAAGGGAAATTGAAATGCCTTGTAGTGACCTATTAATGACAGTGACCAGAAGCTGCTATGATCATGAGCCCAAGAGAGAATTGCTAACAAGGAAAACGATTGACTGAGAAATGCACACCAACAGAGGGAGTTGAGTCTGTTTCCAAAGTACTAAGTCATTAACAGGGGGAGCAGTCAAGACTAAGTAGACCTCCAACAAAAAGGAGATAATTGTTCTTGACAAACATGAGCATTTTAATCCTAATAGCATGCAGCAAGGAGATACATCTATAGGATTGAAGGGCTGATTGAAGGTTGTAGGAGCAAACCTTATTCTTGTTTTAAAGGACATATTTGAAGCATTGTGGTCACTCTAAATTTTTGTGAAACCTTAGTTAGGACATCCATCTTTCTCTTCAGTGTCATCCTCATACCAAACAAATCCTAAACCCGGGAAACTAAAATTTTCCATCGAAATATTTCCACTAGAAAATCCTCCAGCCCACTTAGTCCTACAGAGTGTCATCGTTAATTAGCTCAATAAGGGATTTTTAGAGGATAAAAATAACTAGCCATTACTTTTCACCAAAGAATCATCATAAAGAATAAAAATAACATAAGGATGTCAAATTTAGCATAGTTCCAAAATCGTTTATGAAAGGTGCCTATTTGAGCACTAGAAAGGATGACCTCCAACCCTTTACAAAATTTAAGATGCCTAAAGGCCTCCAGCTTGGAAGGATGCTACTTCTCATACAATAAGCTGCAATATAGAGTTGAAACCTTTCTTACAGAAATAAGTTCAGTTTGGTGTTATTTAGATTCGTTCTAAAAATGGAGCAAAATCTGCAGTCTGTTGTAAATTTATATCTCTTGAAGCCAATATATCAATATAAAGATTCTAAAAAATGACTTGAAATTCATTAATTTTCCTAGGAGACCAGAGTCAAAACCAGTCGCCCAACTAAACCACATACTCTGCAGACCATCTATCTATCAAATGTTAAAACATATTACCTGGACGTGGGAACTATTGAGGCAACGTCCAATTTGTCGAAACAAGGGAACCATGCACCTCTGAAATTAAGCTGCCTGGGTAGCTTCCAGAACTTCCTCCAAATCTCCCAAGAACATTACCTCCTTCTGGCGTTTGTGACTGGCCAGTACTTGAGTAATCCCCTGATAACCGTATCTGCCAATTTGAAGTCTTTCTCTACAAACTGAGTGATATAGTAGGATAATTGCTGATGATACATAGAAACGCACTTGGGTTTGTTAAGAGGAATCAGAGCCCTCACAAGAAAGAGCGTGTGCTCTTCTTTCAACAACAATGCAAACCCATTAATAATACTGCCCAGAATCTCCAGCAATTCTGCTATTCCATTATGCCTTTCGGTCTCGAGTATAAACTGGTAAAAGATGTTATTGATGGATTTCCTGATGAAGGGCCTGTGAACCATGAACTTCCCATGTATTCGGTGCAAGATGGTTTTCAGGTATTCCCTTTCGCGGGGATCCTCTGAGTCAAAGAGGTACCACAATCTCAGAATGAAGGAGTGATCAACGTATCGCTTTGCGATCTTAGCATCAGTCTCGGCGGAAGCACAAATCTTAAAAGGAATTCATAGACAATCTGCAAGTGTGACCATGCAGGTTCCATTGTGGGTTATTCCTCTTCCGGATCAAAGCCTTCCATGCCCCCTATGTTTTCATGGGGGGAAGGGGGTGGGGTTATAAATAAATTGATAGTGACCATCCTGGTGATTTCCTCCATGACAGGCTCACTAAACTTGGCACTTCCAGAGGTTATGTAATTGACAAGTTCCAGGAGGGTCTGGTGTTTGATGTCCTTATCTCTAGCATTCTTACTAGGGTCGCTGAAATCGAAAACAACACAGCACATATTCAACTTACTGATAAAAAGATTCTGTCTTTCTGAAGTAGGTACCTCTCTGAAAGATGCCAGGGGCTCATACGTAGTGCCATTCGCTGGGAAAACTGCCGAAGACATATTCTTTCCTGCATTGGGCCACGATGTTGCTGCACCACCACCACTACCATTGTTGCTGTTGTTGTTCCCTCCTTCTATTTTTCCATTGCTATTGCTGTAAGCTGGCAAAGAGCCACTTCTTCCTGCTGCAGATGTGGCATTTCTTGCTGCACCCACATCATTACTGGCGTTGGCGTGGTTATTGCTGGGGGTATTGTTGTTGCTGTTGTCCAATTTTGAAGGCTTTCTGAAAAGCCTGCCCAATATTTGTTTGATCATTCCTAGTCCTCCTTATTTTGACCATTTTCATAGGATGAACACAGATTGGACTGGATATCTGTATATATATTCAAAGCTTGAGATCCAGAAAGCCCAGACTAGAAAATGGTAGCAATCTACTTGGACTCATACTAACTTTGATAGCTCCCATAAATCAAAAGTTCAAAATCCCCCAAATCCACCTCTTATGACTCCTATTCTGCAGCTCCCTATCCTCTTTCTAAATCACTGACGTCATCCACTATCATAGAGGGAGGAGGGCGTCTATTTGTTTAATAAGGTCAATCGTTAATGCCTGCTTCTTCAAAAGCCCCGTACATCGTTCAATCCCATTGCTAATTCCAAGCAAGATTACTAGCACTAACGCCTTTCATTCATTCATCAAGATGTGCAGAGATAATGACAGAGGGAGCTAGCAAATACCTGAGAAAAACAAAATAGTATTTACACTCTACACCTACAGGGTGTGTTTAATCCTTTTCTGTGGTACTTTTATTTGAACATTTGATTTCAATGATTATCATAACTTGTTTCTTAATTTAAATCTTTAATTAAAATAAACGATGTGTTCTATGGCCCCATATGATTATTGTAGTGAATGAGCGTTTCCTACTGTTCAAGCCTACTCTATTGCTCTACTCCTTTCCCATCCTCATCATGGAAATCTTAATTTGAGTTTGGTATATAAATCATTGCTTAGAAATAAAGTTGATTTAAGTTTCACATATTATTATAATTACAAGGAGGGGAAGTACACTACATAAATCAAATATTTTAAGTAATTAAAATTAATAGATTTTTTAATAGTGTAGTTTATTATTTTTATCTAGAGAAATTGGTAATTGAGGTGAGGTTTATATTAGCATGACACAGGGTCAATATCTAGATGTACTAACAATACTTCTCACATGCAACACATAAAGCTTGGTTGAATTTTGAACCCACAATGTTACAAGGAATGCCTTAACAGTACACCCTATCAACAAGTGATTTACACTTCAAAGGATTTGGGGGCCTATTGGTGGGATAGAGAGGTTTTCACTCTCTCCACCGGGGATCAAACCACTATGAGACATTGGCCCCTTGGGATAAGTCTAGAGGGGTAGGTGTCCCGATTTGAGTTTGGGATCCAAACTATGTTTGTGGCCTCTACACACGCCGACCCTTGTTAAGTCATAATTTATTGGTATATTTGGTTTGTGGGCTATTAGGTATACTCATGGGGTTATAGTGGCAGTTGCATCTCGATAGTGAAGGTCCTTTCAAACTCCTTGTCACAGACAGTTACTTTGAGCTTCTGGAATACATGTCCAAAAAACTTTGAATTGCTTCTTGTCTCTCGCATCTCCACTCTACTCGGTTGAGGTAGAGTCCTATATAAATTTTTGAAGCACAACATTTCCTAACTAGCTAATAATTACCTAAAACATGAGGTGCATCAATATTTCCTAACCATCCACAAATTATATAAATCAATAATGCCTTATACTCTGCATGTAAACCAAGTCAAATACGAAGACTCATATAGTTTTGTTATTTTAACCAGAAAAAACATTTTCAACACCATAAAAGACCATTGCTTTGAGCGGATCTTATGGCATTATTAGTTACTTGCAACTAAACGCTATAAAACATCCCAAAAAATCTGAAAATAAAAGTGTTTTACACATGCTTAGAAATTGCATTTTGCAAATGCTTTCAGAGTATTTTTAAAAATATCTATAAAAATTCATCTAAAAATATCATAACATGAATAAAAATGACAATAACATTTCCACATAAAAAATGTAACATTTTATTAAAAAAATTGCATTTTGCAAATGCTTTGAGAGTATTTTAAAAAGATCCATAAAAATTCATCTAAAAAATATGATATCATGAATAAAAAGTACAATTAAACAATAGAGTAGGGTTTAAAGAAATCCTCAATCTTGTATTTTTTCCCTTTCTTTTTTTTATCTGCCAACTATCATCTATAAACCAACTTCCGTAGTCGCATTAGTCTAAATTCTCAGACTCATTCTCTCTTGATTCCTCCTAATGAAGTATCCATGTTTACCACAACTCCTGAAGGAAGGGTGCCCACAAGGTGTACATCCTCATGTTTCTCTAATATAAAGATATTTATCTCATTCAAATTTCCTAGACCCACACCCTCACCCTTCACTAAAATTGTAGTTTGATCTAAATCCTCCTCTTTTTCGTCTCCTTTACTATGCATTAAATGTTCAAGATATTTCCATCTCTTTGTCTTTGGCTTGGACCCTTTCTGTCTTGGAGGATGAGGATGAGCATGTGGGAAAGTATCTCATAGGTGACTTGGTTGTTGATAATTCCAACATCGAAATGCCATATTTCATAATCCAAAACCTAAGAACACTTATAACTTTCCCACTTGAGGATCATCTTATCTAGTAATTGATATACTAAGATCCACCTCAACACAAATACAATCATATGTGGCTAAGCCCACCTTAGCTATCCAAACATATGCTTTAATATATCTACTCAATGTATTTCCAATATCCTCCAAAACTACAAGGGAAAATTCAACAAACAGACCCACACAAGCATTCTAGTCACTAATAGAGTGTTAGGATCAAATTCTAGAAACCATGGAGTTAAAAATACTTTAGTTGTCCTCCAAAATCAGGGTCTCTCCTCCATCACCTTTTGATATACATCATGTTTCTGAAAAATAAAAAGAACCTTTAGAGCCAATTAGTATTAATCCACTTATACAAGTCTTTACAAGAACGGTAAGAGCCACCAAACCTACACATGACTTCTCCTTTTTCATAAAATTGGAGTAAATAAAATCAATTTCATGGGAAGACACTTCCAACCACAATACCTCTCCCACCTTATCCACTATATATGCACTGGGCATAGAAAAATTCGAGTTAAATGGAGACCTTATTTTATTTTTCTATCACAATTTGAATAGGGGCTTGGATGATGAGTTAGTATCCATACCCACAACACCTCCACACAATTGAGAAAGAAAAAATATGGTAGAATCCCTACCAATATTATATCCATAGAATAGAAGTAGATTCGGTAGATGCTTACCCTCAATGATTAGGCTCTAATATTCCACATGAATCCCCACTTTGGATTAGAGATAATGCTTGGGGGAAGTGATGGAATGAAAATAATGTTCCAACAAGGAAATGGATTTCCCATTGATAGACCCTGTTACAGCTCAAACTAGCCGCCCTAACACAACTAGGTTGTGTGGACCAGGGATAGTGTCGGTAAGCTCGGGAGAGAGTTAAACCCAATGTCAGAATAAAAGCAGATTCAGTATATGCTTACCATCAATGATTAGGGTCTAATATTCCACATGAATCCCCACTTTGGATTAGAGATAATGCTTCAGGAAAGTGATGGAATCAAAATAATTTTCCAACAAGGAAATGGATTTCCCATTGATAAACCTTGTTACCGCTCAAACTAGCATCCCTAACACAACTAGGTTGTGTGGACCAGGGATAGTGTCGGTAAGCTCAGGAGAGAGTTAAACCCAATGTCACCACATTCAACCTCTCAACACTTAGAGTAACTCCAAAACCCAAAGGGAGATCGTAATCAATGAAAGATACCCACAACCACCAACAAGCCACAAATACCTTCCACAAAACCTTAATATCTATGATCAATGCCTTATCTAGGTCAAACAATATTAAACAAGACACAATAAAAATGCAACAATGGAGTTATTCACTTTATCACAAAACTTAATAAATTTTATGCAGTTCAAGGCAATTTCACACCTCCCAAGACAATGTCACACTTCCCAAGGCAATCACTCCAAAAAGTGTGCCCTTGAGGAAAAGAGGAGTATTGGACTAGGGCACAATTCTAGGACAATCTAGAAATACCACACACCCTCCAATTCTCCAATTACGTTCATGTATCCCAATGCACCTCTTCAGAAGAGGATTCCCTCTAGATTAATTTGTGGATAAAACCCTAGGGATAAATTTTAAGGTGGACCAAAAATACCAAATCATGACTATTTTTGGATATTTGAATTTATTTAGATTTTTAGGGTTTTTTCCAGTAGTAATTTTTTTTTTTGCATAAAATAAAACATCTAAAATTTGATAAAAAGAGGATTGATAGACAAGGTGTTAGATTCGTGTCTCTAACCCTAGGGCTATGAGCGATTGAGGCTAATGTCCCTTCTCTTAAGACGACGTTCAATACTTGCAACTAGAGCTAATCTAGAAACCTCAAGGGTTAGGTTGCAAAATGCTAATTAGGGAAAGTACATAAGTCCAAGGCCTAATAAAACAACAAAAAGCCCCTTGGTAGGAATGTATCCTCAAGCAAGTTGATAAAATGATACGAAACAAACCCGAAATTAGTCCAAAGCACTTCAAGAGAAATGCTAAACTAGGGTTAAGAGATAAAGTTACCAACATTAATAAAGAATGAGCAAGAAAGTGCATCTTAGGTCACCCTTTAGCATGAGTTATTACAACTATTTTTAGCATCAACTTATCATGTGCAAAATCAAACCTTAGAACATCATCCATTCATCCTTCAAGCAAAAAAAAATACATCCAAGAGAGAGGTGTGCATAGCTTCAAGTGCTCCAATAAAATAGTAGGAAAACAATTTTTTTTTATTTGAACCCTTGTCCATGATTTACAAATGAGGTGAGATTGTCTTATCTATATGAGGAAACCCTCAACTTTTTACAAATTTGAGCATACAAAGTTAATGATAAATTATAAAATTTAATGTTAAAGCACCCACAAACTGGGGACTAAACCATACAATGATATAAAATAAGAATAAAAATGTGCAATTAGGCTCGACCAAGTGTAAGGTGAGCCAAAAGGAGGGCATCATGCCCCAACTAATCCCAACAGATGCTTTCCCCTCAACATGCTCCTTTTTAACAATGTAGGATTATTCTTTAAGGAATATGTCATGGTTATGGAGACCAGAAGGAAGGGTTTTGAATCAAAACAATAGGTCCAAGTGGTAAAAATGAGGTGTGCTAAATTAGGTATGACAACCCTTACATGCGCAATCACCTCTACAAAGAAAATTATGAGTGTGGCCATGTGTCCCAATGATTTTCCTCAAGGGCATCAGACACCCACCCAAATGATAGTTAGCAGACCCACAAAACTAGCACCTCCTTGAGGTGCAAACCAAGGGGACATTCCATGACCAAATTAGGGGAATTTAGCCCCAAAACCAACACTCTACATAAAATAACCCCCAAAACATGGCCTTTACAAAAGAAAAAGAAGCCCCTCACTCTAGTATATCTAGATGGTGTTACCACCCAGTATGCACAAGGTGCTCACTTGATAGAAGGCATCAGCCAGCCAGGGACCTTCCAGTCCCCCATCCAATCAAGTAGTCTTATACTTAGTTGCACCTCCTTTTTCATGGTCAAAGAGGGGTTGGTTGTAAAAATTTGGCATCCTTTACAAGTGTAAAAGGGCTATCCCAAATGAGTTCCTCATATTATGACACATTTGGGCAGAGGAAGGGATCTTCATTTCGGATGAGGAGTACAAGAAGAGAATACTCCAAATGTGTGGGCCCTCAATCCTTCCAGACCTGGACAGATTTGTTGAAGTAGGACCACCACATCAGCCAAATGACCTGTCAGCACAGATTTTAGATGGCAATACAAGTGGTGAGGGGTTAGTTGTCCGAAAGATAAGCAAAAAACCTATTATCCCTTCAGAAGGCACGGGTTTAGGCGTGAAGGTAAGAGAGAAGGTTTTGGAAACTGGAGGGAGCGCTCTGAAAAAATTGCCTTTGGTGGAGCCTCATCCTAGTTTTTTAGATGCTAAAAGATCTTAGAAAGCATTCTCTGCCAGGAACCATACTGGCTCGGTTGCTCAAGAGAAGAGGAAGAATAAGTTTATGAAGGTAAGACAAACTCGACCCTCTTTTTTCCTCGGCAAAGACGTTGCGATGGACAGAACGATGAGCATTGCTATGAAGGCGTTGGTGGGTAATTTTTTTTACCTCCGGGTGACAAAGGCTATGACTGAAAAACTGGATTTCCACTGAATGGAAACAAGTTTTGGGCTACTGGCCGCGGTTCAATTTACTGTCCAACTATTGGATTAATTTCCACTTCTTGTCAGTGGAGGATTTGGAAAAAGTTGCAGAAAAAACCTGGATTATAGACAGAGGGGTGCTTATGGTCAAGCGTTGGTCTCTGGGTAATTTCAACCCTTTTACAGTGTTCTTCCAAAAGAGATGCTTATGGATACTAATGCCCGACATCCCCATTGAATACTGGGATCCAGCAGTTTTGAGAGGGATAGCAGATGTTGTTGGCAGATTTGTTTTCTTTGATGAAAGGGGCCTAAGGTGGAATAAAAAATGCATGGCCTGGCTTTTAGTGGAGTTCGATATGGACCTAGGACTGCCAGAAGAAGTTGAGATTATCACTGAAAAGGGGTCCTTCTTTCAAACCCTAGAGTATTGGAGAGAACCCTTTCGGTGTCATGTATGAAGATCCACTGGCCATATAAAAACAAATTGTCCTTCAGTGGTTGGAGAGGCTCAGTCGCTGGAGTTGGTTTCAGAAGCAGGAGAATAAGAATTAAATGGGAGGACTCAAAATGCTCAGATGGAGGTTCCCAGTCAATTCCCCTCTACTGAATCTTTCATTGGTAAGTTAAAGATTTTCTTTCCAAATTTATTTAGTACTTCTTTGACAGAACTGTTGGTTGTTACAAATCCCAAAAGCCCTATTTTGACTGAGACCTCTCCTCAGGGACCTCACACTACCCCTCATTTACACAATGAATGCACCTTGGCTTCTCCCCTCCATTGGATACAAATTTGTTTACCAAACCCTAAGAACCCTCATACAAAGAAGTTCTTATTAATAAAGTGCCTCTTCAGACCTATAACTCCTTTGTAGATGAAGCTGGCCTTGTGGATATTACAAATGTCACCATCAGGAAGAAGCCTAAAAAAAAATCCACTAACAGGAAAAGACACAGGGGTTGTTGAGGGAGGGTTGGAAACATACCCCACAATGGTTTCTTCAAATTACCCTGTTTCTGTTCCTTCTCCTTCTGGGAAACTTAGAGCATTGAACCTTGATATGAGGGTTCCTTAATGCTAGTCTTAATCTCTCTTAACATTAGGGGGATTGTGGGTGCCTAGTCCAAGATGCTAGCCCTCAAGGAGCTTTTGTCTATAGTTAAACCTGATGTTGTGTTTATTCAAGAGACTATGCTGGATCATGTTAGAGCTAAAGATTTTTTTCTAATAGTTTGTCCAACATGCATGGAACTGTGTTGTGACAACCAGTTGGACTTTCAGGGGGGTTACAATTTGGCAAGATGGAGTCTGATAGAAAAGCCAAAAAATAAGGGAGGTTGGGGAATAAGAGATCTCAATCTCTTTAACAAGGCCCTAGTTACCAAAGCACTGTGGAGGGCACTTTTTCATGATGGTATTTGGAGTGTCACTATGAGAAGGAAATATTTGAAAGGAGTTGATGTTGTATCATGGCTGAGGAAGAAACACTTTGCTTTCCCAATAACCTCCATTATCTGGAAAAATATATTGACTACACTACTTGTGGTTAAGCGGTGGATTGCTTGGAAGGTTGGTACAAGTATGAGAGTTCTTTTAGGCTAATTGGATCCTTTTTTGGGTGGAGGATCTAGCTTTATACTATCAGAAGAATTGCTACCACACCTACACAGTCGGAGCGTTTATTATCTTGCATATATACATAAGACAAATATCTCCAACATGACAGGTTCTAGTATTTGGCTCTTTGCATAAGATCCCAGACTCACAGGAACTCTAGCCAGTGAATGGAACACATACATACAGGGAATTTACCAAAATGGGATATCTCTGTCTACAGAACCAGATAGGTTGGCTTGGACTTGGAACAAAATAGAAGGGATCGTGTAGACAGTAAAAGAGGCCTATAATGCAGTTATATATCTTTATGTGAATGATGATTTGAAGTGGTGGTATACAGTGATATGGAAAATCAAAGCTCCTCCAAAATCAATTCTATTTATGTGGTTATGCTTACGAAATAAAGTCTTAACATGGGAGATTTACAGAGAAAGGGGTGGAATTGGACCTTCAGCCTATCCATTATGTTTGAGCAGTGAAGAGACCATACAACATCTTGCAATAGATTGTAGCATTACTCAGGAGCTTTGGACTTTGATTTGTAACATTCTTCAAGTAAAAAATAATTGGCATCTGCAACCCCTTTAAGAAAATTTTTTGCTCTGGTTTTTAACAAATCCCAAGGTAAAATCAATTCCCTTTATTGTCACATGGGGATTATGGATTTTAATGAATGCCAGTCTTTTTTAAGGCTACAGATAGAACCTAGAGGAGGTTGGGAGAAGGATTATTAAAGCATCAGCAGAATTCGGCATAGATCCAGGTGCGGACAAAGTAAAATTTTTGATAAATCGAGCAGTTTTATTTGGTAATTCACCCATGGGATTCTTCGATGGTGCAATAAATAAGGATCAAAGTGGAATCGGTATTTTCATGAAAGACACCTCCACTCACTGTTTTACGGCACACATGGCAAATGATGAAGTTGAATATAGCATCGACCCTGACCAATGTATTTAAATTTTGACTAACTTTAAAATTCTATCTCCTCGTATTTTATTAGACTGGGTCCAAAGCTTCGTGTTAACAACAACTCCTCGGGAACAATACATGTAAAGTTCGGAACCATGCCATTATCAGGCATGTTTAACCTAAAGTTCTTCCTTGACTATCACCGATCATAGGCACCGATGATGATGGTGGAGAGCTTATTCTTCACGCAGTTAATTGAGTTGGTACTGGTATGCACTAAAATGTGTCTACAGCAAGGTGGCATGTGTCTGCAGCAAGGCGACAGGTGGTGGCACATCTTAAATAATGCAGACAACGAGTCTTTGCTCTCATATGATGATACCCAAAACTTGAGTCGAACTTTGAAAAAACCTTTTCCCATCTAAGTTAATAAAGAGGATCATCAATTTGGGTAGGAGGTACCTGTTCTTAATTAATTGTCACCTTATTTAACATTGAATTACCAATGCACATCCAAAAGGTTCCATCCTTGTTATTGGCTACCAATATGTGTTCTATCCAAGGTGATGCACTTGGTAGTATGAACGCTTTGTCTAATAATTATTGTAATTGCTTCTTGATTTCACCCAACTCATTAGTTTAAAATATATTCTAGGCCTTGGATATGGGCATGTGTGTGTTATGTTATGCTCTCTTGTTGCCATTGTTGTCCATTGGAATCCACTTGAGTCACCCTTCACAAAAAGGGAAAAACAATGAGAAGAAAGGGTAATGGCAGAATGAAAATTACTAGCATGTTGAAATTGGCAGGAAAATTTTCATTTTTGGTGTTACAGATCTAAAAATTACCAACATATCCCACTTGTAGCTGAAATTAGATTCACTATTTACAGATTATGTGATGTCGCAAGGCCTTAATCATCACTCAAGAGTTCAATTCAATCATGAGTTTTAAGGGGGGTTCCAAAAAAATCACCTCCCAAAGTTTAATTCTCATGACTTTTAGGGGGGGTTTTGACAAACCGCCCCAAAAATTTATGAGCATTGGGCTTTTAGGGGGGGTTTTCAAACAACCGCCTCCAAAAGTTCAATTCTCATGACTTTTAAGGGGGGTTCCAAAAAAACCGCCTCCAAAAGTTCAATTCTCATGACTTTTAGGGGGGGTTTTGACAAACCGCCCCCAAAAGTTATGAAAATTGGGCTTTTAGGGGGGGGGTTCCCAAAACCACCCCCAAAAGTCAAATTGCAGGACTTTTAAGGGGGGTTCCAAAAAAACCGCCTCCAAAAGTTCATATCTCATGACTTTTAGGGGGGGTTTTGACAAAACGCCCCAAAAAGTTATGAGAATTGGGATTTTAGGGGGGGTTTTCCCAAAACCGCCCCCAAAAGTTAAATTTCAAGACTTTTAGGGGTGGTTTTAAAAAAACTGCCACCAAAAGTCCAATTTCCATGACTTTTAGGGGTGGTTTTAGACGACCACCTCCAAATGTTTGAAAAAACTTTTAGGGGGGGCTTTACCAAGACCCCCGCAAGACAAAACCGCCTCTAAAGGGCTATTTTGTTGTAGTGAATGATTCTCTTTGCCCTAATCAAGTCCTTCTTATACTTATCTTTGGCTTCATATACTTCAGGTTCTGCAATCTCATATTTGATATATTGGACAAGATCATTCTCTTCAAGAATGAGACCAATCCTATATTTCCATGCCCTGAAATTCTCTATACCTTCTAGCTTGCTTTCAAGCTTAGTGCTTGAAGCCATTTTATCCAGGAGGTCACCGAGAATGAAATTTCTCAAAAGGTAGAATAATACTTACCAGGAGATGAGCTTGATTGAATTGAGATTACTGGTGTGCTCAGCTTTTGGAAACTTCAATTTTTCACCTTCCGGATCTGCAACAAAATTTCTGGTTTTCTGGTCTTCACCTTTATGGTTTACTGGTGCACTGGTGCACAGGTTCACAGCTTTTCTAGTTTACTAGTGCACAAGTGCGCAGTTTTTCTGGTTCACTGGTTTTCTGGTTTTCTGGTCCGGAAGTCAAACTAGGGTTTTAAAAAGCCTGGGGTTCTACCCACTCAAAAAGTTTGATCTAGGGCTCAAAATGTCGATTTTGAGGAGGGCTATCCAGCCATGCAATAAGATCCCTAAAATTCCAACTTTTGCAGAAATCCTAATTTTCACCGGAGGAGGAGAGAGAGGTATTTTCACCTTGTGAAAGATGTCAAATTCAAGCTAGCTCTGATACCATGTAACGTTTAGCCTAATTTCACAAGCAAGATCACTGAAAGAAACAAAATCACAAGATAGACAAAGATTTACCCTGGGAGACCCTCATGGGGTAGAAAACCCAACAAAGATTTCCTCAATATAGATAATCAACCAATACAAAGATGTAGTCTCAAACAAGAGCTCCTTCTCCTCCTATGCAGACCTCTCTCTCTCTTATGCACCAATCACAAGCGAGTGAATGAATGAGGTAAATGAGGAACACACCTCCTTTATTTATACTCGTGTTCTAATTGACTTTTCACCCTAATGGGGATGAACTCTCCTAAGAGAGTTTAATAACCCCTAAACAACTAACTCAGGGCTGACCTCACATGGGAGATCTAATAACCTTAGTTACCACAATCTCTCGGAGGAATAAACCTCTCCGGATATACAATAGAGTCTCCTCGGAGGAATAGAACATCTCTAGAATAATAAAGTACAAATATAATATTCTTAGAAGTTACAATATTTCAACAGTAGAGAGGGACAAAGAAGCATAAATAGGAAATGAACATTGTGGTAAAATTTGAAGGCAATTGGGTGAAAATTGAAGAAGTTATGGCAAACCCTAAAAATAGACAAATGTGAAATTTCTGCCTTTGGGAAGTGGAATTTGAGATAGGGTCCTCAAGAATAAAAGATGTAGAATGGGATTGCAGAGGTGTCAGGGAAGTTTCAAGCGAAACAAAGTTAAAACCTTTTTTTTTCGGAATGGATTTGCAACGACGCGGAAGGGATTAGAAACAAATGGATCTGCAACGGCGTGGAAGTGATTGGAAACAGATGGATCTGTAACGACGTGGAAGTGATCGGAAACAGTTCTGGATAGAGGAAATCTGCAATTTATTAGTTGAAAATAGATATGGACCCCAGTGTGCTCGGATTCCTAACGGTTCAGGGGATTCACTCGACCACCAATGTTGTCTGACAACTTGCGTATTGGGGCAGTACCCCTCACTCCACAGCTCAGGTAAAATTGATAACCACTTTGCCACAAATGACAACTCTTGGTTTACCTCACGAGTGGGAACTAGTCAATCAAGTAGGGGTCATTGCCCTTTTCGCTGGCAGGTCCTCTCAATGGGCCAGCTACTTCAGGGTTCCTGTGGTACTTCTCACAATGAGTTTTAGGGCTTATTCCCAAGTACTTCCCACAGTTAAGTGGATAGGGATTATTCCTAGATCCGAACCTGCAATAGATACAGAATTTGTTTTTGGCAGAAATTTCACCCAATGAACCCAAGAAAGTGCTCTGATACCAGATGGGAAGAACTTGCAACAATTAATTGATGAAATACATGTTAAATTTTCAGAATTTACTTCAATCTGATCTAGGATCTTAACTGAGAGAACAACATGTACAGCAAATCTACAGCATATCATTCATGGAGACAATAATGCAAGCACACAAGAGACACAAAGATTTACTTGGGGAAAACCATAAAGGTGAAAAACCCCAATAACTTCGTCAGAGATAGATAGAGCAATGATACAACCCAAACATAAGAGATAGACATATCCTAGCAGCAGATCCTCCTCCTCCATAAGTGCGCCACTCCTCCTTGAGTGCATGAGTGAGAAGTGAGTGATCAAATAGAGTGCCTCCCGCACTCTATTTATACTTGACTTGGCTTACCTTTTACATAAATCATGTAGGCTCGAACTTAACCACATAACATAATGCTGACTGGGCCGACCCCCAATAGGGTGGTCTAATAACCCTTTGACTCACATGACTTATACAGGGCCGACCCCAACAAGGTGGTCTAATAACCCATCAAGTATAAGTTACGACATTTACAATATAAATGACAACACTTCCGTATAGAGGAATAATACCATCTCTATAGGAATACAATATACATATATGTGAAATACATTCCGAAGTTACATATACATCAACAATACATGATATATCAGATCAAAGAATATTTTTATTGATCGCGAGCCACTTTGAGGGGGCAACCTCCTTTGAGCAAGCTAAATACAAAATAACTTCAGGGTTCCTTCATTGGCCTCAACACAAACTTATATACTAAGTCTAGGCGCCAATACTATGGGTCAATACCATGGGCCAATACAAACTATGGATCAACAAATACTACAGGACGACTTACAAAGCATATGTGTCCAACAACAATAATACAAACTATGGATCAACAAATACTACAGGATGACTTACAAAGCATATGCGTCCAACAACAATATACTAACAAAGTAAAGAGAAGGGTTGACATGGGTTCCTAACAAATTGAAAGGCACATTACAGATGGGCATGTCATATGCTACTATCCCAGTTTTTGGTCAACAGAGGAAATCAATATAGAGAAAAATAATTGGCATATGTGGTTAGGAGTCACGATAAACTTGATAATCATCTCATTTTCACAATAGATACATATTTAGGCTCTTCTATTTTTTATAATGATTTCCATTTTGAAGAGGAGAACCAGAATAATGAGAAATTAGAAGAAAGTAACCAAATTTCTAAAGAAGAGTAGATTCTTAAATAGAAAAAAAATAATGTTGAAGGGATATGGAGCATGCGTTTTGATGGAGCAGTTAGTAGAGATGGAGCTGGTGCAAGTCTTTGGATAATTCTTCTAGACAATGACTCAAAGCTTTATTCTTTCAAATTGACTTTTGGATGCACCAATAATGTGGCTGAATGTGAAGCATTGATTTTGGGGTTGAATATTATTCTGAAGGATTTAAAAGAAAACATGATAGATATATATGGTGATTCAGAGTTTATCATGATATAAATGAAACTTATCCAACTAGAAATCCAATCATGAGGGATTATAGAAATGAATTCTAGGATATACTTGGGAATTTCTTTACTGAACACATAATTTTATTAATCCCAAGAATGCAGAATAGTATAGTTGATTCCTTAGCTTCTGCTGCAAGTGTTTTCAAGATCCCTATTTATCCAAATAGAAAATATAATATTGAATTTGTAAATAGGCCATCTATTCCTGATAACACTAAGCATTGGCAAGTTTTTGAAGATGACATGCAGATAAAGAGATTTCTTGAAATCACTCATGAATTTGCTAATATTGTGATTGATGGAGAAGATCAAAATATAGAAGATGCTGATCAAGGTGAATGTGTTGGAAATGAAAATCAGAATCATGAATGTTTTTTAAATGAAATTGGTGGGAAGGAGATATCCAACTAAAAAACAACTATATATCTAAGGGATTGGTCCCTTTGGAAAAGTTGTTTGATAATAATGATGTGGAAAAAAAATCCCAAGGTAATCCCTCATGAAGGTGAAGTGAAGGATTGTAATATTGGAATAGAGCGGGAACCAATGATGGTGAAATTGTCTAAATCCTTGTCCCAAGAAGAGATAGATAAGTATGTTGAATTAATGAACAAGTTTTCAGATGTGTTTGCATGGAGTTATGAGGATCTGAAATAGTATGATACAATTATTATTCAACATACTATACCTATCATACCTAATGAAAATCCATTTAAACAAAATCTCAAGAGGATAAATCCCATGTTGACTCTTCTCATAGAGAGAGAAGTCAAAAATCCCTTTAATGCAAATATCATAGTTTCTCTCAGATTCCCTAAGTGGGTAGCCAATTTAGAACCAGTTATAAAAAAGAGTGGAGAAATCAGGTTGTGTGTAGACTTCATAAATTTGAATAAAGTGTATTTGAAAGATAACTATCCTCTCCCAAATATGGATAATATTTTACAAAGGGTTGTTGGTGCAGAAATAATATCAATATTAGATGGTTTCTCAGGTTATAATTAGATCAAAGTTCACCCAGAAGATCAGGAAAAAATAACTTTTACTACACCTCGGGGAACATTTATGTATGCAAAAATGCCTTTTGGATTGATGAATGTAGGAACTACATTTCAAAGGGCAATGGACATAGAATTTGCCGAGGAGAAAGACAAGTTTGTTGTTGTCTACATGGATGATATAATAATTTATTCCAAATCTGATAATGATCATTTAAAACATTTGAAGCGAGTCTTTTTGAAGTGTAGAAAATTTGGTATTTCCCTTAACCCAAAGAACTCTAATTTTTCTATGCATGAAGGAAAATTATTAGGACATGTAATATCAAAGGATGACATTAAAATATATCTAGATAGGGTGGATGTAGTTCAAAATATTGGTATTCCAAGAAATAAGAAAGAGATTTAGTCATTCATTGGTAGAGTAATTTTTTTAAGAAGATTTGTCACAAGCTTTGCTGAAATTTTGAGGTTTATTACCAATATATTGAGGAAATATTAAGTGAGATTAAATGGACTATAGAGGCAAATAAATATTTTAACGATATTAAAATGGCACTACCAGAAGCACCGGTTTTAATCAGCCTTGATTTTACAAAGGATTTTATGATCTTTTCTTTTGCTTTAGGGCACACCATAGCTGGAGTGTTATTACAGAGAAATCAAGACAATGCAGAACAATCATTTCTTTTTTCACTAAGATTTTGAGAGATGCATAATTAAAATACAATATTAGGGAAAAACAAGAATATGCTTTGATCAAATCATTAAAGGATTTCAGAGTTTACATATTACATTCTCATGGTAATTTCTTTTGTTCCTAATTACTATGGTGAAATACATTTTGACCCAGCCTAATACAGAAGGAAAAATAGAAAAATGGATTGTTGTTTTATTGGAGTATGATTTGGAGATCAGACCAACCAAATTAATTAAAGGAAAAGGTTTGGTGAAGTTGATGGATAACTCAAATTATGATTCTCTTGGAATTAATTTTATTTCCAACATACCCCAATGAAACATTACCAGAAGTCCAGGTATCAAAATATTTTTCTCTATCCTCTTGGTATAGTAACATTGTTTATGCTTTGTAGAACCTACAAGCACCACCAGAATTAAGTACAACAAGAGAAAGGTTTGTAAACCTACAAGTAGCAAAATTTTGTATTATGAAAGGTTATTTATATTGGAAAGATCCATGAGGACTCCTATTGAATTGTTTGCTTAAGAATGAAGCCACATAAACCATGAAAGAGTTCCATTAGGGTGTTGTGGAGGCCACCATTTTGGAAAACCACTGTTAACAAGATTTTAAGAGCTGGTTTTTATTGGCCAACAATGTTCTCAGATGTTTATAAAGAAGTTTCATCTTGTCATAAATTCCATATTGTTTATGGAAAGAGGAAATTGCTCCCTTTACCATCAAATCCTATCTCAGTAGAAGCTCCTTTCCAGCAGTGGGGACTTGATTTCATTGGAGAAATTAATCCTCAATATTCAGGACATCATAGATGGATTTTGATTGCTACATATTAATTCACAAAATGGATAGAATCTATACCTACCAAACGAGCTACTGATGTTGTTGTCATGAAATTTTTAGAGGAAAATATTCTTTCTCGATTGGGTATCCTAGAAGAATAGTGTCTGATAATGCTCAAGCTTTTCAAATCAAATAAAATGATAATTTTTGTCATGACTATCATATAAACTTGATTCATTCCACAACTTATTATCCTCAGGGTAATGGATTAGATGAATCACCAAACAAGAGTTTGGTTGGAATTATTAAAAGGTTGTTACAAGACAAAAAAAAGGCATGGCATACCAAACTAAAGTATGCACTGTGGGCAGATAGAATCAGTACAAAAAGATCCATTGTAACATCACCTTTTCAATTGGTTTATGGAAACATAGGTTATTTTTCCTCCCTCCTTAGTATTTCCAGTCATGAAACATTTGCAAGAAGAGGAAGAAGAACCTAGTCATATGTGGAGAAAATAAATCAAATAATTGAAATCTATCAGATGTGAGAAAAGGATTATGACAAATTCTAGCTTCATCAAGATAAAATGAAGGAAAATTTATGATAAGAAAATTAAGGTTGATAATTTCCAGGTGAATGATTTGGTTTTGAAATGGGATGCTAGAAATGAATCCGAACATGGAAAGTTTGATCACAAGTGGAAAGGGCCATATATAATTGATGCTTATCAGGGAAAGAATGCATTTATTCTACAAGATCGGGATGGAGAGCTTATTGGAGGAGGTCTAGTGAATGGTAGGTTCCTAAAGCATTATATCTATTGAAGGGACATATGAATTATTGTAAATAGTCATTGTATATATCCACCTTGAATTTTTATTTCAAGTTCTAAGTATGAAATAAATTAAAGCCTGCATTGAAGGTCCTAAAAGTTCTAAAAATATCATTAGTTTGGTTATTTTATGATAATTTTCAAGATTTGTTGTATATAAAAAAAGGGGGAGAAAAACAAAGAAAGTTAATTTACAAGAAATCACTGGTCATTGGTTCTTTGCTACTCCACAGGGAGGATATCACCCTCAGTTGGAGCCAGTTGTTGTCACATGCAGAGTTTCATTCCTAAGGAGTTGGTGGTTGGTAAAAAATGGAAGCTTATGGGTGGGTTGATTGAATTATATAACAAATGACATGACCTTATATTAAAAGAAAGGGGCTAGATCAGAGGCGACGGTAAAGTTTTGGTTTAAATTTGGAATAAGAACATGCGATCAAGGGCTATGGCCATCTAGAGTTTGAAATATGTTGATCAAGGTGGGTCCCATGCGAAGAAACGTAGTGATAAGACATTTTATAAAGGTGTTTCAATCAATGAACATGATCATCCCTAAAGGGTAATCGACTTCCCACGTGTATTTTTGCACCGGGTAAAGTTGCATGACGTTTAAAAGAGGAAAGCGGTGTGAAATTTTTACCACCTAACCCGTGGAACCTTGAGATTATTTTGCATTCGAAGAGGATGGATAGAAAAAATGCCTTTAATTACTCCAAAACCACTCTAGGTCATTTAAAAGGGAATTCAATGTTTTAAAAGTTATTTTATCATTTCAAACTCAAACACCCGCTGCCAGCACTCCATCGATATCCTAGTGAAATAACAAGCTACGGGAGTTGAGCTTCTCCACTCCAACTTAATTTTGCAACATTTTACCACCAGGTAACCATGATAGACAATTTTTTTCCTTATCTTTTCTAATGGAGCCAGTTCAGAGATCTCTGGTTTTGTGTAAACATCTAGATGAAAAGGAAAAGATTATAGTTGATAGGGAAAATGATGTTCATGATACAATTCTATCAGTGGGAACTGTTTCTCACTCCAAGAGAAGTTAAGATAGCTAGAGTATAAAGGATTAGTGTTTTTAAGTGTCTTAGGGTAAACTCTCAACCGATTTTGTTTAGAACAAATCCCCCACTTTCCAGAGTTTGTAATTTGGTGTTCAATAAATTACTCAAGTCAGAAAGTGTTATAATGAATACCACTGCATCGAATTTTTTATGTGAGTTGAACCCTCAAACAATCAGAGAATCTTTGAGTCTACCCGAGTCTATTTCTCAAATTTCTGAGTCGTTTTGTAGAAGAGATATGGTTAAGGTTTATAGAGATTGTTCTCCCGAAGTCAGAATGAGTTCCTATCTAAATTCTTAAACTTGAAAAATCAATTGATGGTCTAATTTTTCCTTTTCTATTGGTCTCTTTCATGAATAAATTCAGTCACTTTTGTCTTTATTGAGTCAGGTTATGGGTCTTGATAGTGATAAGTCTATTTCTGAAGTCATGTTAGCCTGTCTTTTAAAATATTATGAGTCGGAGTTTGGCCCGAGTTTTTGTCTTAAATTTGATGAGTTCCTGACTGAGGAAATCCACACCCAGTTAGAGAACTTCCACACTTTGAGGTACTTTAGGTACCAGACATATCTACTAAAACATAGTTATATTTTCAAATGTAACCGAGTTCAAATTTTTGGATTTGAAGACTACTATAGATCCTTCCAAACATATTACCATGTTCCATTTCATAAATAATGTTATGCTAGAGGTCTACGAGAAATTTTTGATGTTGAGTTGCCTAGAGTTACATATGACATGAAGGCAATGATGTAGTTTGCTCCAAATGACAAAACAGGTGACTGGTTTATCTACAAGGTGTTGATGTATATGTAACTTCGGAATGTATTTCACATATATGTATATTGTATTCCTATAGAGATGTTATTATTCCTCTATACGGAAGTGTCGTCATTTATATTGTAAGTGTCGTAACTTATACTTGATGGGTTATTAGACCACCTTGTTGGGGTCAGCCCTATATAGTCATGTGGGTCAAAGGGTTATTAGACCACCCTATTGGGGGTCAGCCATGTGGGTCAAAGGGTTATTAGACCACTCTAGTGGGGGTCGGCCCAGTCAGCATTATGTTAAGTGGGTTAAGTTGAGGCCGACCTAGTTGAGTAAAGGTCAAGTCAAGTTAGGGTATAAATAGAGAGTGTGTCTCTCTCATTTTACACATTCTATTCTCTCACTCACACTTTGGAGAGTGGTGCACTTGTGGAGGAGGCGGCTCTGCTGCTAGGAGAAGACTATCTCTTGTACTATGGTTGTATCATTGTTCTATCTATCTCTGAGGAAGTTATTGGGGTTTTTCACCTTTATGGTTTTCCCCAAGTAAACTCTGTGTCTCTTGTGTGCTGTGCATTATTGTGTCCATGATTAATATGTTGTAGATATGCTGTACATGTTGTTATCTCAGTTAAGATCCTAGATTAGATTGAAGTAAATTCTGAAAATTTAACATGGTATCAGAGCTAGCCTGAAAGTAGGCATGATATGGCATGTATGACACTTGTTGCAATTACGATGCTAGAGCTTGATATAGCAAAAACAAGTCATCGTAGCACTTTCGCTATAAATCCATTTTGGCAAAGTTTTCGGATCTGAAACGTTTACAGGTCGAATATCGGATCCCCATGTACCTTGTGTCAAAAGGACAACCTCTAATTCGTTGTGCTTTGTGATTTATTATAGGGTTTCTGCCTCTTCCAGATCTGAGTCAAAATCAGGTGAACTTGGGGAAAAAGGTCATAACTTGGGCTAGGAAGCTCCAAATGAAATTTCGTAAAAAGTGATAGGTAGTACACAGACTGTACTATCTTAGGAAAAGTTTTCAGAGGTAGAAGTTGAACCAGTGACACGTGGAATGCCGTACACGTTCTCTCTCCTATATTAGCCCATAAACAGGTCTTGTTGCGACACTTGGCATAACTCTCTCTTAGAGAATCCAATTGAGGTAAGACCTATTGGGATGGAAAGAAAACAGGTTGGGCTATCTCAAGAAAATTTGTTAGAGGCCGAAGTTTAACCAGTGACACATGGCATGCCGTACAAGTTCACTCTCCTATATTATCCCATAAACAGGTCACGTTGCGACACTTGGCATAACTCTCTCTCAGAGAATCCAATTTAGGTCAGACCTATCGGGATGAAAAGATGATAGGATGAGATATCTCAGGAAAATTTTTCAGACCCTGTGGATCGAAAAGTTTGGAGTTACACCAGAAACAATCAGGTACATATTTCTGTCAAAACCAAAATTATTTTTGAGCACCTTCATTCATGGCTTCCGGAATTAGGGGTTTTGGATAAAGTTGGAATTTTTGTAATTGGAGACCACAGCTGAATTCTACTCCTCAAAATTGAAATTTAGAGACCAAGATCATAATTTTTGGTTGGGCAGAAGGACGGGCTTGATCAGACCCTAGTTCAGGACTTTGATCAGAAAGTGGAAAATTAGGGCTTCTGCAAAAATGGGAATTTTTTAAATCTGTGACCACGGCTGGAAGCTCCTCATAAAAATAGAAGCTTAGAGATTTGAATCAAATATTTTGGTTGGGTGAAAGCTCCGAGAAACTCAAACCCTAATTCAGGGTCCTCCCTAGTGAATCTAAAAATCTAAAAGGCAATTTTGAGGGGTGAAACTTTGCAGTTTTCAAATTCTGAATATACCAACTTGATCAGCTCATCAAGGTGCATATTTCTATCCTTTCGGAAGTTTGAAATTCAAAGTTTGAATTTTTGGGGTTTCTTTGACAAACCCTAATCCAGCTCCAGGTCTAGTTCTTGCAAATCAAGTGGATTGGGTTAATCCTATAAGAAGATGGATTGGGTCACCTGCATAAGTGAAGAAGTTCCTGTTTCAGAGGGAGATGAGGCTAAGACCTTCCATAAGAGGATTACAAGCAATCTTGATAGGTATGGATTACAGGTATGTTCGAATTTTGTTCATGGTTAAGTTTATCATATGTTTGTCTTCATATCATTACAGTACAATCTTGATCAATTACTAGACATGTCGTATCACCTTAATAGAAGATATTCATTGATTAAGGTTTTGACACTTATGAATGTACTAATGCATTGTGATGTTGTATGAGGTTTTATGTTGTTCGCTAACATAAAATGTACACCAAGAAAGACAAATCATGTTCTACTTCAAGAACATATGATCATGGTGACATGAAGACAAAGATTCATCCATTGTCATGGATCACATATAAGATTTACTTTCGAGGTATGTATAACTTGGTCCTACAATGGTTAACCTGTGAGACATGCAGGTTACTAGCACAAGTCACTGAAGAGAACCATAATACATTATGCGGGTATGTTAGACATAACTAGCTAGCATGCTAATCCAGGTATGTTTTTCCTATATCAAGCTAGAATCCTACCTTGTGTTAGGATCTTATATTGTTGTGTTGTTGATAATGATTATTCATGAAGTCATAGGTTTGAATAGTCATGGCTATATGCATATTTTGTTTCTTACAATATTGATGATATGACTAACCAGAAGAATCATGAAGGTATAGGTTTGAGTAATCATGGGTTTATGCATTGATGATTTAACTAATCAGAAGAGTCCTATGATCAAATAAGAATATGCATGAGTAAAAGAAGACTTCCTTGAAACCTTGAATACTAATGTTTATTATATGTGAATGATCATGACTCTACATGTTTAAGATTATTGTGTTTTGATAGTATTAAGATTATACTAATAAATGTGTGATTATGTATGAGACCTCAAGGATAACACAATGATGATACTAATAAGCATGCATAGTGATTAAGGATGGATGTAAGTTCAAGGACAGGTAATCCAGGAAGCAAATATCAAGAGGGAGCACACTCCAGTTGTTCCTGCAAGAAAGCAAAGGAGCACACTTCAGTAGTTTCTGCAAGGATGCAGATATTCAGAGGGAGTTGACCACTTCTCGCAATCCACATCAGAATGGAGTTGCAAATATTCAGAGGAGTCCACCCAGCAACCAAACAAATATAAGTATTTGAATTGTCATTTCTTACATAATGTTATTCAATGATGTATATGCTTATGTTCCTAGAATTAGGTTGTGTATTATGCATATTAGAATAGTTGCATTGATGAACAATATACTACTAAGTATACATGGGTAAGTGCCTATGGCACTGTACACATTCCATTGCTACTTATCTATAATGAAACCTCTTTGCTTACATGTTAGGAGTTGTGCACACACTTAACAATGCTCTGGTAGAGATTGGAAGGCATCTAGAAAGTTACGGGATATGGATAAATGTTGTATTGAAGCATTGGCTAAAGATAATTGCATGACTGTATGACATATTTCTTTATGTGTAAGAATTTGTTCTGAAAACTATGAGATGTTTTCTAATCATACAATTTAATTTGTTGTGTAGGAAAGATCATATACCATCACCTACAAAAGAAGGACTACAACATTTGTTCAAGCAACAAAGTTATCTATTGGAAATATTGAAGATATTGAAGTTCCCAGGATCTGAAAAGAATGCCATGATCGAGGAGTACCAGTCGATCATGAAGATGTTTGGGATGCAGTCCCAAGACCTGAAGGGGAGTCTGTAGTGACTTCCAAGAGGATCTACAAGATCAAGCATGCTGCAGGTGGAAGCATAGAGACTTTTGCTCCTGTAGCTAGATACACTTCCATTAGATCAGTACTTGCTCTGGCTGCAGTGATGAAGTGGAAGATACACCAGATGGATTTCAAGACAACTTTCTTGAATGGTGTAGTTGAAGAGGAAGTGTATGTGGAGTAGCCACTTGGTTCTGAGACACATGATAGGGAGTCATATGTGTGCAGAACTTGGTATGGTAGGATAGACAGCTTTCTATCTAGTCTGGGCTTTACCAAGAATAAAGCGGATTCCAACCTTTACTACAAGGTTGAGGAAGGAAATCCAGTGATACTACTATGTGGATGACCTGTTTGTAACAGGTGAGGATAGATTGATTGCCGACATGCAGAGGAAGCTTGTTGCCGAGTTTGATATGAAAGATTTGGGAATGATGCATTATTTCCTAGGTATGGAGGTGTGGCAAAGTGCAGGTGGGACCTTCCTTGTTCAACGGAAGTACACAGTAGATATCCTGAAGAGGTTCAGGATGATGGATTGCAAGGCCATTCCCACACCCATGGCATCAAACTTGAAGCTTCTGTGTGATGCTTCATCTGAGCCGGTTGATGTCTCTATGTATCGTCAGATGATTGGGTCCTTGATGTACTTGATGAACACGAGACCAAATATTTGCTTTGCGGTGAACACATTGAGCCAATTCCTAACGGATCCGAGGAGTGTTCACCTAGTTGCTGTAAAGCATATTCTGAGGTACCTGAAGGGTACAGTTGATTATGGGCTCAGGTATGAAGCGAATCAAAAGTTTAACCTGCAGGGTTATGTTGATTCATATTGGGCTGGCAGTGCTACAGATAGGAAGAGCTCATCTGGATGTTGCTTCAGTATGAGATTAGGTGTGATCTCTTGGTTTAGCAGGAAGCAGTCCTGTGTAGCATTGAGTACAGCTGAGGCAGAGTATGTTGCAGCATGTTCAGCTAGTTGTGAGGCAGTATGGCTTTGGAAGCTACTGTTTGAGTTATTTGATCTCCCCGTTGGATGCTACTCGAGTTGTGTGAAGCTGTTCGAGAACCCAGTGTTTCATGACAGGTCGAAACACATAGAGATCAAATATCACTATATCAGGGATATGGTGCAGAGAGGAGCTGTGAAGCTTCTGTACATTGTGATGGATGAGCAGATTGCAGATGTGCTGACGAAGCCACTAGCCAGGGTGAAGTTCGAGTACTTCAGGGAGAGGCTTGGTGTTCTTTAGATTGATGACACTTCGAGGAAGAAGTGATGGACACATTTGCAGAAGCCATTTCAAGTATGTTGGAAGGAGGATCCTTCACATGGCTATGGATGTAAGCGCTGGATGATGAGCAACGGGACGATGCTCCAGTTACTGCTCTGTATATGCATCAGGAGGATGCTGGATATGATCAGTTGGATAATTTATATGTATATACGCATCAAGTTGGATGCTGGATATGATCATTTGGATCATTTATATGTACATCTATGTACGCATCATGTTGGATGCTGGATATGATCAGTAGGATCATTTGTATATGTTTTGTATATGCATCATGTTGGATGCTTGGACCATGTATCTGTATATGTATCAGGTGGATACTGTGTATGATCAGGTAGATCATGTATGTTGATATGTATCATGTATGATTAGGTGGATCATGTTCTTGTATTTGTATCAGGTGGATACATTGTATGATCATGTGGATCATGTATGATGATATGTATCAGGTAGATACTTGGTATGCATCAGGTAGATGCATTATATGATCAGGATGATCGTGGATGACGAGCTTTAGGATGTTGCTCCAGATGACATGTAGCAGGATGTTGCAGTGATGATGATCAGGACGATCATGTGTACATCAGGATGATGTATGGTGAGTAACAGGTTGATACTCTATGGCCGTGGAACAGGTTGTGCAGATAAGCATGTAATTTGTGCCCTGGGAGATTTGCAGATAGTCTTTTGAGGTTTTTCCTATGGCATGTAATTTGTACCCTGGGATATCTGGAAAATGCTCTTTCGAGGTTTTGCTTGGGAGGACATATAATTTGTGCCCTGGGATATCTGTAGATAGTCTTTCGAGGTTTTGCCTATGGCATGTAATTTGTGCCCTGGGATATCTGGCAGATGCTCTTTCGAGGTTTTGTCCTATGGCATGTAATTTGTGCCCTGGGAGATCCGATAGGTTGAGTCGTGTGCTCGTAATCAGTCCTAGGATGCTCTTTCGAGGTTTTGTCATGACAACATGTAATTTGTGCCCTGGGAGATCCAATAGGTTGAGCCTTGTGCTCGTAATCAGTCCTAGGACGCTCTTTCGAGGTTTTGTGGTGACCATATGTAATTTGTGCCCTGGGAGATCCGATAGGTTGAGCCTTGTGCTCGTAATTAGTCCTGGGATTCTCTTTCGAGGTTTTGTGGTGGGGTCACATGTAATAAGTCCTGGAGATCTGGACAGGATGAAAAAGGCCTCAAATGCTCTTTAGGGTTCTTGCTAGTCAAGAGACTCTTTTAAGGTTTTGTGACGCACGTAATAAGTCCTGAGATTTCCACAGTATGGCCAGTGATGACGAAAACCTACAGGTGGTGGGATTACATCTAGTATGAAAAAGGACTGGCTCTGTAGAACTTCCTATGATGAGTAGATTCAGAGATTGATTGAGATAGAAACAGCAGTGACAATGATCCAGAGAAGATGACTTGTGCTAGAAGACCTGTGTTGAGAAATACCTTCCTATTTAAGAGGGAGTGTTGATGTATATGTAACTTCGGAATGTATTTCACATATATGTATATTGTATTCCTATAGAGATGTTATTATTCCTCTATGTGGAAGTGTCGTCATTTATATTGTAAGTGTCGTAACTTATACTTGATGGGTTATTAGACCACCTTGTTGGGGTCGGCCCTGTATAAGTCATGTGGGTCAAAGGGTTATTAGACCACCCTATTGGGGGTCAGCCATGTGGGTCAAAGGTTTATTAGACCACTCTAGTGGGGGTCGGCCCAGTCAGCATTATGTTAAGTGGTTAAGTTGAGGCCGACCTAGTTGAGTAAAGTTCAAGTCAAGTTAGTGTATAAATAGAGAGTGTGTCTCTCTCATTTTACACATTCTATTCTCTCACTCACACTTTGGAGAGTGGTGCACTTGTGGAGGAGGAGGCTCTGCTGCTAGGAGAAGACTATCTCTTGTACTCTGGTTGTATCATTGCTCTATCTATCTCTGAGGAAGTTATTGGGGTTTTTCACCTTTATGGTTTTCCCCAAGTAAACTCTGTGTCTCTTGTGTGCTTGCATTATTGTGTCCATGATTAATATGCTGTAGATATGCTGTACATGTTTCTCTCTCAGTTAAGATCCTAATTCAGATTGAAGTAAATTCTGAAAATTTAACACAAGGATCATACAATACTAAGAGTTTATGGATTTACAGGGAACCCCTACAAATTGCCATCTTTCTTAACTTCAAGGGTTTTTGCTTTAGAGTTTATAAGATGGATATTACATTCTGATAATGAGAATTTTTTGGATTCCAAAAATATTTCAATGCTTCTCTCCCAATTGTAGAAAGATTATTACAAGAGATGGAGTTCCAAGTTGCTAAGAAAATTAACTATGATCCACATCATATAATCTCTTTGAAAAGACAGGATAATGGAAGCAGAGCTTTCGACCATCAGATAGTGGAAGGGTTAGATAAATTGGCCAATTTAATGACCGTAGAAGAACATCAAGAAGATATAGAAAAGGAAGGGTTGGAGCAAGCCAGATCTAAGATTCAAGCAATTAAAGTAATTAAAACTCCTATGAAGACAGATTTTCCAAATAAAAGAGAAACTTCAGAAATAACAGATATGGATGTAGATGAAGAAATTTCAAGCAAAGGGAGAAACAAATATTCTTTACAGGAGATTGTTGATCTAGGAGAGACCAGTTCTGGGAAGGAAATGTCCTTGCGTTCTACACTTAATATTCAACAACTTTTGTTCCCACATATACAAGACACAGAAAAAAGGCATTCCATACAAATAAAGAGATGATTTGTTATCCTAGTATGCAAAAAAAATAAAGCAATCCGTAGAAGAAAATCAACAGCTTTTTCCACAAGTTAGAAAGGTAGCAGATGAAAATATATCTTTTGTAGTGGCAAGAAATAGTGAAAGGAATGTGTTAAATATCGCACGGGTGTCAGATTTGAAGATGTCTGAAATGGAAGTTGATTTGAGCCAAATCAACATTCCTAACAAAATTCAGTTGCACAAGTAGACAGGAGAAATGTTGTATTCATATCTTTTACAATCCACCTTAAAGATATCAAAGTTGTAGACAATAATAGACAAGATTGAAGGGTGATTGAAACAAGAAAATGTTGAAAATAAGGCTAAGCAAACTCAAATAAAAGATCTCCAGACATATATTTTGGTTTTGGGAACAAGACCAAGTAATGCAAAAGCTACCAAGAACCTCCTAGATGAGAAAAAAGACACCATACAAATATTTAAGAAGAGGTTGAAAATTCTAGCTGATAAACATGTACAGTCTTCGGAATTGACAGCTTTGGAAGAAGAAAAGGAGTAGGACAATCGAGAGCTAATGAGTTGACTAAGTCTATGTTCCAAATTATCCTAAAATATGAAGAAATAAAAGAATTAAAAAACTGAAAACAAAAAATTAAAGCAAGAGATGGCACATAAAACTGAAGAAAGTAGTAAAGCTAAGGAAGAGCAGAACAAATTGGAAGAGAAAAATAAGCAGTTTTGCAGCATGAGTAAGAGGAACAATACCTTTGCAAGGGGCCAAACAACTTATTTGGGACACTATATTAGTATAAATAACCAAGTTTAGGCCTTATTTGGACTATATGAATGAAAAAGAATCTATATCCCTTTCATCTTTGCAAAGGTGCAAGGTA
Source organism: Larix kaempferi (assembly GCA_027924585.1). Taxonomy (NCBI): domain Eukaryota; kingdom Viridiplantae; phylum Streptophyta; class Pinopsida; order Pinales; family Pinaceae; genus Larix; species Larix kaempferi. The sequence continues at coordinate 10,053,199 of BSBM01001312.1, read as the reverse complement.
ATGAATGAAAAAGAATCTATAGCCCTTTCATCTTTGCAAAGGTGCAAGGTAATGAATGAAACCATGGATAAAAGACCCCTAGAGATAGCTCAAAATGCTATAAATTTTCTGAATACATTAACTCAGGTTGAAATGAAGACAATGGGGATTAAACATAGAACCACCAGAATCATATGGGTCAGAAAAAATATTGGAAAACGTCATCATATTGGGAATGTGCAAGGGAAGGAAAATTGAGTGATGCAATAGGTTAAAAATTTCAAAATCTTGTTCACTGAGCTGTTTGGGAAGGGACTTCCTTCTTTATGGGATGAAAATAATAAATTTATTACTCCAACAAATTATCACAACCTGTTAGTTAAAGGCCATATGGACCCACACCAAATTTCAAGATGTAACCAAGGGGCTAAGTGGAAAAATCATTATTGATAAATTGGCTAAAGAATTTGAGATGGTTAATCAATTTCAAATGATTATAGTTAATTTTCTTTCTATATCTTATGTAACACACGTGGAATTAGAATTTTTGATCAAGGAAATGGAGGATTATGAAATTAATTCTCAAGAGCAATGGAATATTGTGGAAAAATATGGAAAAATGAAATATAAACTTCACCCCTAAGTAAAGATATCTAAAGCTGCACGGTTTTGTAGAGCACGTGGCATTCCAAGTTCGAGTTTAGATGTTGTCGATGGAAATAGTTGAAGACAAAGATGAGACGTGGTCCATAAAAATAGGAATTAGTTACCAAAGCTATTTTTAGAAATATAATCAGTTAGGGTTTGCTTGTAGAGCATTTTGCATAAATCTGAAGTTTTGCAATGTAATTGGGGTTGGACTTGAGAGAAAGAAAAACTATGTAATGTAAATTTTTTTGAAGGATTTTAATGAGAGCATAAGTACAGGTTTTTCTTATACATATATTTAAATGTTATTACTTTCTTCAGTCTGTCCAAATTTTATTACGTGGATGTGTCTCTTGTTTAATCCATTCTCCCATCTTTCTTCATATTTGAATGAGTTATATGAGTTAGAATTCATATCATATGCTCTGATTCGTACATTGAAATGTTTTCTATGTTTCTCTTCTAAAATTTGGTACGGAATTCATCCTAGCTTGGTGCTCTGTATCAATGAAATGTTTCTTTAAATCTTCTATCATATTGAAATTACTACATAACTAAAGGAATGATACCTATCTTTCCTATGTAAAAGATATATCCTAGCACCAGTCTTTACTTTTTTCAGGATACCTATGTGTTCAATCCATGGCCATTGGTTTTGATCTTTGATTTAACCACATTATAATTTTTTTTTTGAAGATCTAGCCACTTTTTTACAGGAATAAATTATGGTTAAAGTGACCTTAGGACAACAGTTTAAATAAGGGAGCCCCCTTTGGATTAAAAAGGGCTAGTTTTTAATCCTAGAGTTTGCTTTGAGGTTACCTTAGTGTTTTTCCCTCACAACCAGGAAAATTTTGAGTGCTAACAACTCCCATGATGGAGGATCTAGCTTCTGATTCACCCCATTCAGAGGTTGAGAGGGAGAACCCAAAAGAGTCCTTAGATCTTCTTGATCCTGAAGAGCCAGTAGAGCTGGTAGAAAGATCTCTTGATGAACCTCCTGCTAAGAGGATATCTTTCTGGTGTCGAGACATTCTACAAGAGGGAGAAAAACATGGATCACCACCAGGAACATTCAGAGAGTGTGTAGAAATCCTTATAGTGGATCCAAAGAGATGATGTAAACCTCACAATGAAAGTATTTAGGAAAATAGAAGAAGTATAGTGCAGCCGAACATAGATCCAATGGAACTCAGATAGAGGCAAAATAATTACACATCTTACATTAATCTAAATAATGAAACAGTAAATATACAATGCTCAGGATTCGAATACACTAGGTGTGATTCGAATTAGCTTGCATGGATAGATCCAAAATCAGTGGAGTGTCATCAAGCACAACTAGAAGTCTTATCTCATCATCGGTGGAGTCATCAATGCACAAGTAACTATCAACCATCAGTCAAACTGAGTCTAACTGAGTGTGGTAGGTGTAATTGGCACATGGAGGCACTAACTGAATGAAGGAGGCTCAGTGGAGGGTGCATGAGGAACTATCTGGAGTCAGAATGGGCAGTCAAGTCTCATCGGAGGTCCATCGGAGTTATACAGTCAGTTGAGAGTCAGTTGGGCCTTAAATCAAGGAAGGAACTGATGATAACTCAACTAACTAAAGTACAACAAGAGTCGTAGGTGAGAAAAGGCGCCCTTCTCAAGTGATGGGTGAGAAGTGGGCGCATCACTGGCTAGGAGGGTTCAATCTGAGAGGAAATAAGCTCCCGGGTGCTGGAAGACTAGGGACTAGGTGCTGGAGGTGTCAACCTGATGACTGGGTAGCATGCGGATGCATGCTGCATGCAGAAATGCATGCAAGACTCATAATGAAGATAATTGAAAGGATGGTAGGACTAGGATGGAGTATAGGAAAATCCTAATAGAGTGAAGGAGTCCTAAAATATATTCATGATATGTATCTCAGATGAGTGACATCAGTGATTCAATACCCACCACCTATGAGAAAGATGCTAAGAAGCAGGTATGGAAATATTCCATGTTGGAAGAATACAAATCTATCATGAAAAATGATGTGTGGGAAGTGGTTCCTAACCTGGAAAAAAATTCTATAGTAACTTTCAAGTGGCTTTATAAAATCAAACATGCAGCTGATGGCAGTATTGAAAAATATAAAGCAAGATTTGTGGCTCATGGTTTCTCAAATATAGAAGGGATAGACTATGATGAGACATTTGCTCCTATATCCAGGTATACCACTATTCGAGCCATCATTTCCCTTGCCTCAGTTATGGGGTGGTAACTTCACTAGATGGATGTGAAGACTACCTTTCTCAATGGTGAAGTTGAAAAATAAGTTTACATACAACAACCTGAGGGGTTTGTAGTTCATGGGAGGAGTCCCATGTATGCAAACTTAAAAAATCCTTGTATGGGATTAAGTAGGCCCCAAGGGCTTGGTATTCAAGGATTGACAACTATCTTTAGGGCTTAGTATTCGAGGATTGACAACTATCTTTAGAGCTTGGGATTCTCCAAAAGTGAAGCTGATCCAAACCTATACTTCAAGGTTGTGAAGAACTGTTGAAATAGATATGTCAATAGGGGTTCACTTCGCACAATGTCAACAAATCTCGACACAAACTCCCATAAATATCGGCCCAGAAAGGGTTTAACCTTTCCAGCAACACTCGCAGAGCGAGTGAGGTCTCACTCGAGACACCTAAGGGGGCTGTAGGAACCAAGCTTCCATAGGTATAGGTGGACATGCATCATTCACATTTAGTGACAACATAACCCAGAGATCGACATAATTATCATTCACATCATAAGACCATCATTGTATACCAATACATATTAATCAGATCTACTCATTAACACATCATATAAACACATTTAATAGATCTACGATACATCTCATAACAAATTTAATCATAACTGCAACATAACACAAGTAATCGAACTTAGAGATAACCAAAATAGAGACAAAGTCATTTCCTAAACATTCTTTCTCATTAAAAATAGGCTTCATACATCAAAACCATCTTACGAATCACCCAATTGACAGAAACATACATCCGTAGAACCAATCCTCAATAATTTGGATAATAGTTGATACAAAGATAGATTGAACCATCAAATTAGATACACATGGACAGAAAGACCCGAGATCCGATCCAGATAAAGAAAAAACATAAGATGCTCAAAGGATTACAATGCTACTCCTATTTATAGGCTCACTGGTCGTTACAAACTTGGTCCACTTCACAAAGTGACCCGTTAACTAACTAACTAATTAACTAATGACTCCGCGTTGTTCGCTTTACTTCCGCTTTATTCGCTTTGTTGCGCTTTGCGACTGGTACTTTACCCTTTTCACTATCCCTCTTGTCGTTGTTTGTACCAAAACTTATGCGACTTAGCCATGTGCCAGCAGGCCTCCAACATAAACTTGTGGCTTGCTATCGAGCCACTTTATCTGGATGCTACTGGTGTGTTCATATATTTCTTGAATTCTTCGTATGTTTCTTTGATTTTTTCAACATATTCCTTCACTACAGCTTGGAGCATTGTGCATTCCTCAACCTTCTGCTCCATCGGATGCGCGCTTTTTGACTATTGCACTCTCTCTAGATTTTCTTTGTTCTATGTCAATACTGGCATAGCTTTGACTGCTAGTTGCTCCACTTTCGACTGCAACTCATCCAACTGCAATGTCCTCCTCTGCTTTTTGGTCTGCTCCTTGTTGACCTGGTGTTACAATTCCTTCGGTTATGTCACTTTAGTCATCTGCACAAGTGGGTCATTTCCTTTAGCGAGCCCCTTAATGCCTTTTATTTCACCTTTGCCTCACTGAGTTGCACGTTCAATTGGTGCAACTGCTCATCTTGTGCGAGACTTCCCCAAAATTGTGAGACCTCCTCTGCGATGTGCCGTGCCGCCTTCTCCAATTCTGCGATCTCCGTTGTAACATCCTCAATAGTGTTCTTCCTTGCTTCCACTTGCTCTGGTGGTGTGCTTGGTGCCACCTTTATTTGTAACTCCTTGTTGGATTTTCTGAGATTCACGATAACTGTGCCCAGCTTCATTGACTTAGCCTCTTCGATCAACTCTTTGGATATTTCTGGCACATCCTCACATTCCATGGAGATGGCATGTTCCAGTCTCCTCCTATCCTCCATCGCTTTTGTCCTTTCATTCATTACTACCTCCTTTTCCTTGCGTAGTCGTTCAATCTATGCTTCGACATTTCTCACCTGCCTTTTGTAGTTAATCATTTGATCATGTGTTGATGCTTCTCACTCATTAATTTATTTTCTATCCCTAATGTGGGTGCAATGAAGCATAAACATAGGTAGCATGTTGAGATCGATACTTATCGTATCTTGTCCTTGCAGTGCGGCTTCTAAGTCTTCATTTCCTGTAGTGATCACACTAGGTAGCACCTATACGATCTATCGTTGAGTGTCAATATCAACGTCAACCCGTCGCACTTCTGATGGACTCTGCTCTGCAAGCCATGGTTGCACCCTTGTCTCCATAACCGCATTGCTCAGTGTTTGCAATAGCTGCGACACTTGGTGAAAATATTTAGTTGTGTGCTGTGTCACCTTGGTTTTGTTTTCTTTGGTGAGACTTTCCTATCTGTCGAGTAACATGTTCATTTGCTCATTGGGGAGACCAATAGTGGTGCTCCCTTTTCCTTTCTCCATTCTCCTCTTTGTGTGCATTTCTTCTTGTTGTGCCTCCAACTCCGAATCTGTCGGAGTGTCGGTTGATGCATCATGACTTCCAGTGCCTGATGGATCATCCCCACCTTCATCTTCATCATCTGAATCTTTTTTTTATGTTTGCATCTTTGGTACATCTGTCGGATTCCCATCCTTTGGGTCCGACAGTTGGTCGTCGCCGATCGAGGTCTTCCATTCATTGGGCCATTCTTCTACTATGGCATCCAAATCTTCTTCAGTCAGCTTATACTGTGTAGTCAACCATTGCTTTTCTGGATCTACGCGTGCTTGCAGGAAGATTTCTTGCGGCCCCACAAAGATCCTCACAATTCGTCGATGCTTTCATGTCGTGACCTTTGTCAATCGTGGGATTTTTACTGCTTTCATATGCAACTCTTCTAGTTATATTTAAAATTGGATATTGTTGTCGCGCTGCCTTTCCTTGTCATTTAGTGCCCATAAGTTATGATATCATGCCCCTCAGCACACATTATCTTCCTTCGTCTCCATTCCTTGATATTGTGGTGGCTCCATCCACACGACCAGAGAGGTTAGCAGCAAGAGCCATGAGTAAGTGATGGGATTACCCTTCTCTTGTGTTGTGAATGCGTCCTCCATCAATTCATTCAACATAAAGAAATACCAATTCATCTGAACTCCTATCGCACATTGATCCGCTGATGTGATTACCCCTGATGTGCACTAGTTGGGGCGGTTCTTCTGCACTATTTTAATAGCAAACAATTTGACTGCGAGCCTGACAGCTCGACTAGGTACCCTTGGGTGTTTTTCTCCACCCCATACTTAGATTTCATCTTTGCTGCCAACTTTTTGTCGTTGTCTTTTCCCTGGAAGTACTTCGATGGATCTACCCCTATCTTGGGAAATCCAGTAATTCGTGCAATAATATCCACGTCGATGGGGATCTTTCTGTCAAGCCATAAATAACCACCATGGAATCATACAAGCAATTGCTTGATGCATGAGTTCACCTCCACTGAGATCCCAAAGTGCGGCATGTGGATGATTGACAGCAATGCTAATCGCTGTAATCCCAATTCCCATTGCATTGGTTCCCTGGTGATTGGGCCTCCATCTTCGTGGAATTTGTTGATAAATGTCTATTAGGTGCAATCCGGATATGCTAGAATGTTGTGATCGTTGTATTGCAGCTTGTGCAACTACTCCAACAATTTTCCAGTAATGTGGACACCCTCCAGTGTCGCTGGTTCTACTATCATGTACTTGTTATTCTTCCCCAATCTTACCGACGGAGCCCCTTCTCTCCTTGATGGCACGTAGCCTGGAATGTCTGCTGCAGTCAGACCGTGCTACTGCCTGGACCTTCCTCTTGCTTTTTTTGTCTCTTCTCTCACGACACCCAACAACATAACCATTTGTTGACTTAGATCTGTCGATAGGGGTTCACTCCCCACAATGTCAACAAAGCTCGACACAAACTCCCATAGATATCGGCCCAGAAAGGGTTTAGCCTTTCTAGCAACGCTCGTAGAGCGAGTGAGGTCTCACCCGAGATACGTAAGGGGGATGTAGGAAGCAAGCTTCCATAGGTATAGGAGGACATGAATCATTCACATTTAATCATAGCATAACCCGGAGATCGACATAATTATCATTTGCATCATAACACCATCATTGTATACCAAGACATATTAATCAGATCTACTCACTAACACATCATAGAAACACATTTAACAGATCTGTGATACATCTCATAAAATATTTAATCATAACTCCGACATAACACAAATAATTGAACTGAGACATAACCAAAAGAGAGACAAAGTCATTTCTGAAACATTCTTTCTCATTAAAAATAGGATTCATACATCAAAACCATCTTACAAATCACTGAATTGACAAAAACATACATCCGCAGAACCAATCCTTAAGAATTTAGATAACAGTTGATACAAAGACAGATCAAACCATCCAATTAGATACACATGGACAGAAAGACCCGAGATCCGATCCAGATAAAGAAAAAACATAAGATGCCCAAAGGCTTACAATACTACTCCTATTTATAGGCTCAATGGCCGTTACAAAATTGGTCCACTTCACAAAGTGACCCATTAACTAACTAACTAATTAACTAATGACTCTGCTTTCTTCGCTTTACTTCCTCTTTATCCACTTTATTGTGCTCTGCGAATGGTACTTTACCATTGTCGTTGTCCCTCTTGTTGATGTTTGTACCAAAAATTCTGCGACTTAGCCATGTGCCAACAAGAACCAACCACTGATCTTGGTTCTCTGTGTTGATGAATTGTTCCTTACTAGAGAGGAACAACAAATAGCTCGGTGCAAGAGGGAGCGCACTTCTGAGTTCTAAATGAAAGACTTAGATCTTATGCACTATTTTCTTGGTCTAGAAGTTTGGAAAAGGAAAGATGGTATCTTTCTTTCAAAAGGAAAGTACACAATGATGTGTTGCGCATATTTGGTATGATGGACTGTAAGTTCATGTCTACACCAATGGTGTCTAATGGACCAAAGGAGTACATCTAGATATTGTTTTAGCTTGGGATCAATAATGATCTCCTTGTCTAGTAGGAAGCATGGATCCATATCCTAGAGTACTACAGAAGCAAAGTATATTGTAGCCAGTATTTCCTGCTGAGAAGTTGTGTGGCTCAAGAAGCTATTTGTAGGGTTGTTCGGTGAGAATCTTGCGACTACTATCATTCGCTTTGAAAATCAGAGCTGCATTAAGCTCTCAGAAAACCATGTGTTTCATGACAAGTCAAAACACATTGAGATGAAATACCACTACATCAGAGACATGGTCCAAAGAGGTGTCGTAAGACTTCAGTACATTGATACTAATGAGTAGATAGAATATATGTTGACTAAGCCTCTATCCTTGATGAAGTATAGGTAATTATGATACAATATTGGCATGGCAGAGAATTCCTCCCTCAGTGAGAGGGAGTGTTAAAGTTACAACATTATGCGTCATTCTCCAAGTCAAGCTTGTGCACCAAGATTAAGACTCATGTGTCAAGGTAGTGCCTTATAGGATCCTGGGTTGGACTCGGGAAACTTGGAGTAGAACCTTGAGTTTGAATCAAGAATGAATAATCGTTATTTGTAAAGGTTAGAGCCTCATGTGTTGAGATAAGTTCTTTTTATGTCAAAGTGATGGTGTTGTACAGTCTTGTTTGTCAAGACTAAGGTCCTGCATGTCAAGACATATCCTTATATGTTGACGTGGTGCCTCATGTGTTGAGGTAATTCTTTGATTGTCAAAGCATGAATGATGTGTGACGTACTACTAACCATGGTATTAGAGATGGATAAGCTATTAATTCTCCTCTAGAGACTGGCCACCTCTAGAGTGAATTACTTTAGCATATAACCGCTTGGAACAAGATGATCAAATCATTGGAAAAATATCCTTAGTATATTTGATATGATAAATAATTAAGCTGGCACAAGTGGACCATATAGATAAGACAAGAGATAAAGATAAGATGAGTTAAGATAAGGGAGAACTCGAATTTGTTGATTTCAGTGATCTGTGTGCTAAAAGAATTAGCTATGTGTTAACAAGAAAGACTTCACTTATCAAGTGTGCTAAAAGATTTAACTAAAGTGTTAACAAATAATACTTAGTTAACTAAGTGTTATGCATGACGACACTTGCATGTCGATACTTGAGTTAAACTAAAAGACGACACTTCAGTTATAACCCTTGCATGTTAACACTTGAGTTGCGATATTTGAGTTATGACACTTGCGTTAGCCACCTAACTAAGTGATATAGCATCCAATTAAAGGGCGAGTTCATCCTAAATTCATAGGACACAGATAAAAGCCAAAGCATGAGAAGTATGGTACACTTGTTATGCATGATTGATGAAACCAATGTCAGAGTGAATTCTCTCTTGAATGCAATTCACAACTTTTGTGCATGTGACAAAATTAGTGAATTGGTTTAGTGCATAATATTATTCTGAGTTCTCTTATTTCATCTATCTCTCTTGCTCTATAATTGCACCAGGGGTGCTTGGTATTTCTTTCTGATATTGCACTAGGGGTGCTTTATGTAATTTGCTCATTGTAAAGGAAAAATTACGCTACTATCTATCAATATACTAAGGAATATTTTGTTGGGGTTTTCTCCCTCAAGTTATAAAGGGTTTCCCTGGGGTAAATTTATGTGTCGATTGTGGATGTTTATGCTTCTGATTATTCATTGTTTTCAAGTACTATTGTAATCCCGCAACTAAGAATAAAAATCAACAGATACCACTTGTGGTGTTCTTTATCCTTGAAACTTAAAACAACACAACATATACATAGGTTAATATGCAATAAACTAGAATTTATAAAATAGAAAAAGAAACATCAAACAATAGAAAGATAAATATTACAGGAAATGAGCTATATATTATGAGAATAATTTTGGTAAGAAATTTTCATAGGCCTCTCGAGGTTGGGCGAACTTTTACTTGAGAAGAGCTCGTTACAATAATTCTAACAAAACCCTTCATAGCCTTATATCTCTTTAAATAGGATTCCCATATCCAAAACCCTAACTACTTGACATGGTCAAATAATTAACAAGTGCCAACTTCCTAGCGGGTCTTAATTAATTGCGAGACCCTATTTACATTTATTGTTGTCTTATTGGCTACTAACTACTTGGCCTTATTCCAAAGAGACAATTGTATACAATACATGCATAATTCCTAAAGTAAGGTGGGTTATGGTGGGACCCTAACTTACAAAGCTTAATCCATGTTTTATTTCTTTGGTGGGGCACCAATATTTGTGATTGTGTGGCCTATGAAAAATACCAAAAAGTTAAGGTAAATGTATGGAATACATGTTAGAAGGTAAATGCATGAAAAACATGGAAAAATATAGTATACTTGCTATGATGTGGAACCATTGTGAGTCAGTGGAAAAAGTTGGTGGCCACTAGTATCCACATAGACTAGTAATCCCCTTTAGGAAGAAATGGTCCCCATTATGTCATGCTCCTCCATTGTATGGGGAAACTTGTATTTAATTTAAATTGATCCTCACTAACCGATTTCCCTAGTGAAGGAGATTCCCTACTTTAACGACCTAATAGAGTTGGATTTTTTTCTTGCGAAATTTGGGCCAAAGAATTGCAGCAAGATATACTAAAATCTTAACTTCACCTTAAATTGTCAACCTAGGTATCATGCAAAATTATGAGTTGCTATGCAATGTATGTTAAACCACTAGGTCTTAACTTGCTCAAATGTAGTCTTTTCTAATCATGGATGATATGCAGCTAACTAAATATAATATACATTAACAAAGCAAATGAACAACTATGGAAACTCATTCTAGTCCATTTACCATGGGCTAGGGAAAACTAGCTTTCACTTCTACCTCTTTTGACAATATGCCAAAAGATAGATGAAGATCTAGGGCCACTGCCTCATATGGATGAAATGTTAACCAAATGAGAAGGTTCCTTGAATCAATGATCATTGGGATGCTATTATATTAATCAATCCATAGACCCTTAGTTTATCATGGAGTGGATTCATAAATCCCACTTCAAAGCAATGGACATTATAATTTAAAGACACAAAATCATTCAAAGAACAAAATTAAATAAAACTAAATATAATGATATAAGGAAATCTATAGTCATTAAAGAAAATAAACAACATACAAATGAATGAAAATGTAGAAGGAAATTCCCCATGGCGGGTGGATAGCAGAATTGACGGGTGGGATGAGGAGGAGCACGTGGCTGGAAGCCCAGACCCTCATGTTCCCACCTCATCACCCTTTTCCCGATGTTAATCATGCCTTCTGGAGGCTGTCTCTTCTCCAACACACGGGTGTTGTTCCGCCCCTATAGAAGTATGTTGGCTCATTCAAGTCAACGTAAATGGGGCATAATGGCCAAGCGTGGGATGCTCACTCTCAGGACAGAGGAGGATTGTTGGCAAGATCACCATATCTCCAACATGAACAATCATAATTGTATTCTGGCTAGTTTTATGAAGCGTTGCAGAAGAGACTGGGGCTCATTTTTGAAATCCTTCACCGTTTTTCTCGTGCTTGTAACTCTGAAGACCGTGGTTGGAATTCAGACTGATCAGTGTGAACCTAAATTCGTGCTCAGTGACACCACCCCGACTCTAACCCTCCTTGGTAAGTCGTCGCTTCACCGGGTTTGGAATTGCTTTGCGTTTTCTGTATTTTTTCCTCTTTCGTGCTTGGCCTTTCCGCTCCCTCCCCTCGGCTGGTGGGGATTTATTACGACCAAGTTTACTTTGGCTATGGGGGATATTTTCTGGTGTGTCTTCTCCCGTGAACCTTTGCATTCCCCTATCTCATTCCTCCTGCTTGTGGTCGAAGCCTGCGGTATCTCTCTCTGTCCCTCAAGCCCGTCTGCTGTGGTGACTGCCTTAGCCCTTCCCTCGGTCACAATGCCCCCCAAGAATAACCCCCATCATGCCTCAACCTTTACCGAGTTCTATCTGAAGGAAACCATGACTCCTCCCATTTTGTTTCAGTAGAAGTTAGTGGATAAGTGCAGGAGATATAAGAAGGAAATTCCTAGGTCTGTGCAAGATAGAATTCAACAAGCTGAGGTTGAAACAAACGTGGATAGAATCTGCACTGAGGAGGACGAGATAAAAAAGGAATCTAACGACCTTGTCCTTGACCCTGGCTCTTTTCGTGGCCGCCTCACTCTCTACCAGAAGTCTCTAGATCTGCATTGGTCGCAGAAGATGATACTGGGTCGCACCTTAGTGGAGAAAGATGAGTAGCATGGGGAAATCCTGCTCCAGCAGGATGAGATATTGTTGCTCCTGCAACGCATCCTGAGCAACCAGATGGAAATCGGAAAGCGTTTGAGACTGAGCTTCGAGACAGGCTCAACCAGTGGGACTCCTAAGTAATCAACATTTGGTCTTTGCACGAGGTTTTTGTTGTTTATTCCTAGTTTTTTCATGTTTTAAGACTGCTTTACAAACTCTGTTAGCATGGATAATTTTGTTTTAATACTTCTGAAGAATTCTCAAACTTTATGGTTCAGTCTTGTTTCCTTTCGAGGGAGACTGCTTCTCTGATTTTTAGGCCTATTTTCCCTCTGTTGGGAGGGCTTTGTTTCCTCTACAAATCTTTTTTTTGGCAATAGAAGGATAGTCTAACTTACAAAAAAAGAAAACGTAGAAGGAAATCTACATCCATTATGAGAAAATAAAACAACAAAAAAGTAACCTATGTTTAGAGGGGATTCAACTTCCATAACAGCTTCAAAGCAAGCCCTTATTCTAAAGCAAGGGGTTAAAATCCTCAAATGCAAATGTTACTCACAACAAGCAAGCACTTGAAAATTAAGGGATTTGATCTTGTATTAATAAAAAAATGAAATTACACCGCTCCATTGAAGAAAAAATGAATTCCATATTTTTCCAACTAGCTTATAAGAGACCATATGCCCTCATATAAAAAAAACCTTCAATTCCCTCAGGGCCAATCTTGGAGAGGCCTCTACTCATTCAAACATTTTTGTACAATATTGGAAGTTTTCATGCATTTATAGCCCTCGTAAGTTGTGGGTAACTTGTGGATCTCTAAAATTATCTAGATGATAATTCAAACTCCAACTCATGCTAGATTCAATTATAGGTGTTCCAATCTAATGACATTCTCCCTCAAATATCTCATCAAATTACAATAATGTCCCAATGGATTTGTAGTAAAAAATCATGGCTTGTTGGAAGGTTCTAATATACCTTGGGAATTCTTGTAATATCTCACACTCCTTTAATGTTGAAACTCTACAACAATAATATCTCTTAACAAGGGTAAATATTTCATCTCATAAACCACACATTCAATTTTTGAATAATCCAAGTATTGATCTCATTTTCAGAAAATCAAGCTAAAACAATCAAATTCAAAAACAATTATTAAATGATGTTGAATGGATTTATCAATAACTTGGGAATGTGTTAACCACAAAAAGGGGAATTTTGGGTAGCTCTAGGATTCAAAATGGATGAGAAAGGAATGAGGAAAAAGGGTAATTTTTGGGCTCATTCCTGAGTGCTCTTCATCTTGGTGTCCATGGTTTGACCATTTTTTTTCCTACTCAATGAAGTTAGAATTGAGTTATGTAGGGGCCAAGTGCTTATCCACCTCTAAGTTTTCCAAGAGATGTGGAAGATATGGTTGAAATACCACCACATTAAATACAATGTGCTAGCCAAGGAAAGGGGGAATACCTATTTCAAAATCATTCTCACTAACAACCTTAGTGATGGTGTAAGGCTTATATCAAAGTCAGGTAGAGATTTTGATGGGATCTCTTGCGATACTCTTTCTACAAATGAAACCATACCTTATCTCTCACCTAAAACTTGTGTGTAATCATAGGTTGATTGTAGCATTACTTGTACTTGGAATTATATTTTTGCAAACTATATTCTTGAACTTGTTGTTGGATGTGTTGGATCCATTGAAAAAAAATTTCTACTTTATTATCCCTCGATTGATATGGGTTTGAGCATGGGAGGATCCTTCCTATATCAACCTAATGGGTAGAGATACATTTGTTTCATCCAATGGTTGGAACCCAAAGCACACATGAAAAGGGTTGTGTTGAATACAACTATGAATGGTTATGTTGTAACTATATTGAAGATAAGGTAAGATCTCATCACATTTGCATGGATGTTTGGATTTATACATTCTCAAGATATGCATAATCAACCTATTTACTACCTCTATCTATCCATTGGTTTGGGGTAGTAGGGAAATCAATTTGGTTAGCTTGGTGTCCATCATCAATCATAGATTGGATGGGGAAGCACTCATGAACATATTTCCCTTATCTAAAATAATGGTGGCTAGGATCCCAAAATGAACCCAAACATGCTCAGAGAAGGTCTTATAAATGGCCTATGCTATGATACCCTTCTTGCAAGATGTCAACTTGAACATCTTGGAGAACTAATAAAAAACCAAAAATACACATTCATCGCTATGCTAGGTTGAAGCTAGGTCAAACATGTAGTCAATGGAGATGAACTCCCATTTGGGGCAGGAAGCGAAGTGTACGACCCTTTCTTCTTAATGGAAGGTTTGGAAATGGCATAAGGAGTGCACTTTCTAATATACATGCTAATATATTGTTAGATATTTGGATAACATATTGTATTCTCCATGTCGAAGTGCCCTAGCAACTGACTATATCTTGCCTCCCAAATCAACATCTCGCACTCACTTAAAGGAACATAGATATGTCCTAGATGGCATACGATTTAAATGGTTTACATGTACCTAGTGTTTGATATCGAATTAAAAAATTAGGGTCACCATCATATAATTGGGCTCACCCATATGTCTCATGTCCACAAGAATTGAGAATTGTGGCTAGCATCACAACTAGAGGTCAACTAAGGCAGTTTACAATACAATTTGTGTTTCCCTTCTTATATTTGATGTTTAGGTGGAACTATTGCACATATATGGACTTATTCTAATGGAGGTAATTCTATAACTTTCCTTACATATGTAGAAAATATAGGGGCTTGTGATCAATGCATATGTTTGTCTCCTTCCCCATAATGTAATGCTTCCATTTGCAATAGGCCTGCACAATGGAGTATATTCTTTGTCATGCGTGGGGTACTAGAAACCCATATAAGAGTGCCTTGCTATGGTAGGACACTGTATTTCCATTTTGAGTGAGGATTACATTGACAACATAATAAGAAGGATATGTGTCAATCTTGAAGGGTTGTTGTAGGTTTGGTAGAGTGAGACTTGTGTTGAATAGAGATGGTGTTTTAGATCCATGGATGATTTCTATTATGAGTCAGCCCATGTTGCCCCCTTCATTTTTGAGCAAGTGTCACATAAGGTAGGTAGCTAAGAAGAGCCTCAAGATTAGTGGATATGATTGCGTCAAGAGGAGTGAGGTGCTCTGCATCCCAATATGGGGGAGATGCTGTCACGTAAGGTAACTTAATGTAACATAATGCAAAAAAAAAAAAAAAAAAATCATGTCGGCTCATAAAATAAAAAATTATGAAAAGTAATTAAAAAATCCATGTCGACTCATAAAATAAAAAAATATGAAAAGTAATTAATAAAATAAATGTCCGTCTATAAAATAAAAAAATTAGAACTTAAACTCGGATCTATCAACTAAGAGAGAGATCAAATTTCTTGAGTTTAAATTAAAAAGAAATACACCTCAAGAAATTGGATCCCTCTCAGTGCTTGATAGATCTGGGTTTAAGATGGATCTATGCTAGTGTAGTAGCAACATAAGGAAGATGAGGAACGAGTCAGGTGCCAATGGATAAGAAAATATAATGCAATCCATGCACTGACTAAAGGTAGTGGACTAACCTATCATCCTTACCTTTTTTTGTAATTGTATGACAAGGTAAATATTACAAATAATCTTGTATAAAATCCCATGGAGGGTAAGGAAAAGGGTTAGAGGCATAAATATACATCCATAGCTAGTTGCATGCGAACTAGTATAGAATAGATTTCTTCTACTAGTGAATACTAGATGTAATCGAATTTGTGGGAATCCTAGGATGAGGGTTTCTAAAGATCTGTAATGTAATTTGGAGGTTATGAATGAACGAGAATTATTTGGGCCCCCACCATAATTTTTTTGATGTCTAACTTATCTGCATGGTGTGTATGCTCTTTTGCTTATATGTTGATATAGTTATTATCTATAAAAGTAACATGATTTATATCTCACAAAATATTGTATGATATTCTTTCTTGAATCACAATATCAAATAGTTATGATATTCTTTCTTGAATCACAATAAAAAATAGTTATGATATTCTTTCTTGAATATCGTTTATGTGTTAATGATATGGTTGAGGAGTCACACCCATCCTCCTATTCCCATCCCCATCTTTCCTTGGTCTTGGTTTCACTTCGGGTGATACCTTCTTCCCATAGAAAGGATTGAAGATGCTAGTGCATCTAGATTACAATATACCTTTATTGGTCCTTGCATGAGAACATTGTTCTCAACCTAATGTCAATAAATGGTTCCATTGTAGTTTAATTGGATAGGATACTCAGATCTCACCCAAGAGACCCCACATCAACCCCCTTCATTGGGGCAATGTCAAGGGGATGTGGGTGGACAAATAGACAAAGTTATGGAAGAAGCAATCGAGGAGGACAAATAGACAAAGTTATGGAAGACGCAATCGAGGAGGACAAATAGACAAAGTTATGGAAGAAGCAATCGAGGAGGATAAATTTGATGACACTAGAAACGACCCTCCTCCCCCTTGTCTCCATTAGATAGTCTCTCCATTATGGCCCTGATTGAGAAACTTTTTTGGAATCCCAACATTGTCAGACTATGTTGTAGATCTATTAGGAGCACATGGAAGTGATCTCCTTTATATATGATTCCACTCAGAAGTGCCATTTTTAGCTACATCATGCATCTAAACTACAAACCAAAGATAAAGCACATACATTTCGACAATCAGAGCCTTCAATTGCTAGTGGTCAACTAATCAATTGGATTCCACCTTCATGTTAGAGCACTCAAACTATGGAGCTACAATAATGGTCTACTATGAATCTACTTATCATGATGAATATGACCACTAGGGAGATGGAAGAATGAATAGTTTGGGTGGAGAATGAACGTGTAGCTCTATAAGAGATCAATCAACAATTACAACTACAATTTTTTGAAGTCACAGTGGAACAAGATCAAGAACAAAATCCCATCTCCTTAGGGACTATAGATATGAGGTTTTTCACATGTACTTTGCATTGGGATAATTAGTTATTGGTAATTAAATATTTCAAACATTACTTAACAACTCGAGGTCTAGATGCTTGCGAGATGTTGTGCAGTGTATATGCATGCTACATTGCTTATCTTGCATTGATTTATCTAATATGAGATGCAATGAAGTAAAATGCTCAATTCAAATGTAAATCAAGAAAAAGCAACTTAATCAAATTAATTAAGAAACACCCCTTAGTATTTTCTAAACATTCTTAACATACAAATGATCTCCCAATCAATATTGAAAGCTTATCAATTCACACTTTCATAAATCAGAGTTAGCTCAATCACTCTTGGCAAGCTCTATTGAAAACTAATCTATGAATTAAAATGACATTGTAGAAATTAAAACACACCACATTTTGCAAAATGAAAAGACTAATCTACTGCCAAAAGTAAAAGGAATTAACTTATCTTATAAAAGTAAAAGATTGTTCGTAAGATCAAATTGCAGAAATAAATAAACACATGCATAAAAATGATTAAAAAGCATTCAATCACACCATACCCTATTCTCATGGAGTGAGCTATGCCTCCCAAGAATAGGTAAATAGATTAAAGCTACATCTACAGAAACTAATAAATCATTAACATAAAATGAGAAAGCTACAATCTATATTGAGACAAGGTCTCATAAAACTATTGTTGATTCCATCATAGATTGGACAATGCTCTAAGAGTCCTCCCCAAATAATGGAGACGTCACTCCCTTTTATACATGAGTTTTCAAATAGAAAATAATAAATGTAGATCCAAAATATCCTCGAGTGGTTTCAACAATTTGCTAATAATTAGGATCTCAAAACCAACTCATAGCTAATTCCAAGATCTTTGCTAACTCCCTTTGAATTTAGGACACCTTTGAAATTCAAATTCGAATTTGGAGATGTGTGTTATAACAACATGCCCAAAATACATCCCAAATGACATCTAATGATGTTTGAATTCTTGGATTCATAATATATTTGATGAAGATCTTCAAATCTTGTAGAAAATCAAATGTAAACTTATATCCACCACCAATTTGCCCTCCTCAACCAAGAAATGGGTTGTAACTAGTTTGCATGTCTACAATAATGTATGAACGGTCCAAATTAAATGGTAAATGATGAATAATTTATTAGCGAATATAATTTGGTGTAAGAATGATTACTCTCCTAAGTAGTTATAAATCATTAACATCAATAAGTTTGTTTCTAGAGGAATGTATTGGATATATGCAATAGGCATTGCAAATGGTGAAGAAACATTTTATTTGTTAAATGAAATTTTAGTATTTATTTGGTAGTTCATTGATGAATTCTTATTGAGATATCGTTGGACTCGTAGGAGTTATGTTTGCATTCTTATAATATAAATGTAGCAGTTTAGTTGGTTATTCTTATCATAATTTGAGTTGAGATGGATAAGAATACTCATTGATAAATTTTAAACTTAGAAAAGATTGTTTGAATAGATTACCAGGTTACCAGGTTAGGATAACTCTATATACACATAGATAATATTTGTAAGAATCAATCAATTATGAATATATAAACTTACAAATTATATGGTAAAGTCTTTAATATCTTCTTGCAACTTGTATGAGAATGCTTTTAATATCTTCGTTACTACCTTTATAATTGTGTCATTGAATGAACAAGGGTTTCTTGTAAAGAATTATATCTTACATTGGAAATATAAGTTTTAAGAAGTCTCATAAGAATGAGATTATTACAAAGGATTACATTGATTGGTAGGGATATTGTGTATATTTTTTTTTGTTAAGGGTTTGTTATATCCAAATTTGGCATTTCTCCATCTGTGATGACATTTACATCTTTTGGTCGCATGACGACACTTCATGAGATTACTGTGAGTCACAAAAAAGGACATTTGTGGATGGAAGAGACATATTTGGGACTTTAGAAGGATGGAATTATCTAATTCATGGCCCATTTGATATATAGGAACCTTAGGAACAATTTTAGAGACCAAAACTTCTCTGGAAAACCCCCATAAAAGGTTATTTTTGACCATTTTCCCACAAAAACGCAGGTGGAAGGCTCTTCACTCGCAGGTTTTCCAAAAATACGCAAGTTTCACATGGTAAATTCACGGGACACCTGCATGTTTTCCATTGTAAAGTCACGAATGCCTCAGAAATACCAAAAAAAAATATAAAATCTCGAAAAATGGGTGGTTTTGGAACCTCCTCTGCTGGTTGTAACTACTTCCTCTTCGAACCTACCTTCTTCACTTGCTATATAAGAGAGGGAGAGGGACCATGAAAAGAGATCAAGACCATTATAATGTTATGCTAGAGTAATTGGGACTCACATCCCCCTCACTTGTGCCCTAGTTGCTTATAAATCCTAGCACATCTGATCAGAGGTTGGGATCCTTGGAGAAGAGGATTAGGAGACCTTGAATCTTGGTTTTATGAAGTGCCATGCTTGAAGGAGGGTAATTTGATGTACTTGACTCATTGATTAATAAATATTGGACATTATTCCCTTTCCAATAGATTTGTTCATGTATTCTTCAGATCTGATTGCAATTTGATGTTTCATTCTCTTATAAATGTCAATCTTTTATTTGTAGTCAAACTGGTTTGAGGAAGGTCTTTTGGAATGTTTTTGCAGGTTGTTGCATTGAAGAGCAAGATGAGGACTCAAGAAGAGAGGCTTGGATCACCCTTTTGAATAAAGTACACATCCTCTTAAACCCTAATCTTTTGCTTAAATATTGTATTTGTAGAACTTTAAATGTCTATCTTTTACCTTAGTACGTTGGTAGTCTCACCCTAACTATAGGAAGTTTTCCCTAACAACAGGGTTAGTTGAATTTATATACTTGTATTTGTGGATAAGAATGAACTTGTATATTTGTATTTGTGGAGATAAATGAAGTAAATAGTTGTAAAGAATTATATCCTATATTGGAAATATAAGTTTTAAGAAGTCTAGACTCATCAAGAATGGGATTATTATAAATGATTTTCTTGATTGGTAGGAATATTGTGTGTAGCTTTTTTAGTTAAGGGTTGGTTGAATTTGTATACTTGTATTTTGTGGAAATGAATGAAGTGAGTAGTTGATTGTCTATGGAAGGATGTTAGAAACCCAATGAGTGAATAATATTTGTAAACATATTTTTTTTTGTATAGATTCCATCGAACTAGTTAAAAAATTTGATGATTTTGAATTTTTCGATTATTATTGATGGAATTCAGAGATATGATTTTTGTTCAGATCATAATTTTCCATTGTTCAAATTCCATTTATTATTTACAAAATTAGATTCAATACCCTTGAATAGCTATGTTACACTTGGAGTATACATTCTCAACAACCAATTTATTTACAATTACAACAAATCCAATAAAATTTCAAATTAAAATGATTAGAATAATAACTTAAAAAAATAAAATTTCGCAATGATTTAAACTACATTAATTCCATCTTTCCATCTATCTATGTTTTTGTTATTGTTAATATATAAACAAATAATTCCATCTCATAAAATTGAATTTATAACTCTTGTTTTCAATCTCATACATCCTTTTGATTCAGGACATACTTTTTTATCAAGTCATTGTCATAAAATATGGTTGGAAAAACCATTGCAAGGAGTAACACCGGGATTATATTTTCTTATGGTTACTTCGACGGTTTACGAGGTATCATTGAGTGAGAAGACTACCATACTTTTATTTCAAGGGGAAACAAGGGAAACATGAGATATTATTTTTCTATATTGGAATCCCAATTTTGAATTTGCAAATTATTTTAAACTAAAGAGTATTATAATGTTAATTCTAAAAGGGTTTTTGGTGGGGGAAGAAGGTGTCTTATTTCCTAAATTCGCCTTTGATTTTATATTCATTTAATTTTCCAAATTTATAAATTTCAAATACCTTCATTTATGTTCTTTTCTTGAGCTGATTTTTTTTTTTCATTTAATGTTTTCCAAGTCTTTGGAAATATAAGTAGAGGAATAGACAAAAAGTGAGCAATGACTATATTTATTAAAAGTTATGTAAATAACATTTTCTTAAAAGCGTAATTTATAAAAAATAGAACATTACAATGTATTAATAAGAAATATGGTTAATGATAGGGAAGCCAAATGTGAGGGTTCTTTGGACTTGGATGGGAATGAGTTGAGAACATTTGCTTGGGGCTAACGCTCCTTCAAAGAACAAAGATTATAGTTTATCTAAAGATAATGAATACATACACATTATGGAGACTTCTTAATTGTCATACACAAAATGTGACATTGTATGAAAAACTAAGATCTAAAACTTAGGCACTTTCAAAAGAGAATAATGAGTTTTCTTAAAATTCCCAGTTCTATATCCTTGTACCATATTCGACGAAGTAACAATGACAAGGATGATTGTTTGGCAAATCAAGGTGCCAAGTTACAAGAAGGAATGATTATGTATAACCAAGATCCATCACAAAGGAAATGGATACCATGTCATTAGGCAGGAGGAAGCATAAGGTGAGCATGCAAATCTACATATGGACTTATAAAGGGACTCTAGGCAACATTGGTTTCCTTTTAAGGCTTATTTGCAATTATGTAGGTGGTAGATGGATGACAAAGCTAGGGAACGTGGCCTAGGAAGGACATCCTTGCCATGATGGTGAATTTAAGAGATCCCTGTGCGAGCTCGATCGTATACACCAAGTGCACCAAGCTCACACATGAACATTCATGGCCCGATCCTTGGAAAAAGAACAATGGACGGGACTTCAACTCCGATTTTGCTTGGTAAATTCACCCATTTGCATTTTGTGTAATGAACCTTGGTTGTCATTAATGTCAAATAATGTCATCAATGTCAACTAATGTCAAAGAGGATTTCAACAGATGTCAAAGATGATTCAATACTCCTATGGTAGTTTGAAGAAGTATGTGAAAGATACTTTGAAGACGTATATTTTTGTGCCAGTTTGAAAAAGTATATGGATGCCACATTGAAGAGGAATATGCGCAAGAAAGATGGAGAAGTAATATGGATTCTAGTATAAAGAAGTATATCCAAAAGTGCATATAGTATATCCCGAGGCATATCATGCAACATACATATCCACTTTGAAGAAGTATATAAGGAATACATATCCAATTTGAAAAATTACATAAGGTACATCTAGTACATGTGGTACATGAAGCAAGTCACAAGTCCATCCGGTCATATACCTTCAAGGTACAAGATAAAGTGTTGCTTGGACATAAGCTTGAAGAGTGTGCAAGCAAGTTAAGAATTGATTGAACAAGGTTTGGGAATGTACAAGCAAGCACAAGCAATGATTGAACAAGGATCGGGAGTGCGAAAGAAGCATGGAACATGAAATGGTTGAACAATTATGCAAGTCTTGAAAGCGTGCAAGTTTCACCAATTGGAGAAAGCTTTCAGTTGTTGAAGCACGCACAAGTACCAAGAAGGGTGTGGTAGTTGAAGTTATCATATGCGCAAATTATACAGGAAATGGTACATCTAAGGCGCAACACCACACTGCAAGGGTTAAATTCCCACTAAGTAGAGGACCATGTATACACAAGATCCACAAGAGATGGCACATAAGCAGCGCAGAACATGACAAGTGGCAGAAGCATAAAATGTGAAGCAAAGAAGAAGGAATGCCACAACCAACTTGTGGACATACAATCCATGCAGGACATGTATAAATAGGAAAGAAAGTTGGAGATTTGTAGTAAGCTTGACAACAAGTATGAAGAGATTGTAAGTGGAAGAAATAGATTTATATTCGGGGAATCAAGGGCTCGTGGAACTAGACCAACATGATCTAGCAGAGAGCCGAGTGTGCACAAGCAAATGAATGGAATAGTTGATGGTGCGCAGAATGATGTTGTAGATATGTGTTGATTGTGGGAAGAAAGAAAGGAATAATGCAGAGGATGTGCAAGTGCATGAGGACCGAATGACAATAGCATAGACAACACGCAGATAGTCACACATGTTCTAAGATAGATCGATGCAGAGACATAATTGAAGTATATCTTGTAGTGCACGATGCGAATAAGTTTCACTAACGCACAAAGACTAAGATGAAGTGTGCGAAGTAAAGAATTCCATCAGATGCACAAAGACAGAGTTGCAGTAAAATCAAGTATGCACATCATGATGAGGATGATCTGAGACAAGTATATGAAACCAAAAGGACAAATCATATGAGGCACAACAGGTTGCATATTGTCTGAAATACTATGGCACTTAAACCAAACGAACACATCTTAGAAAGTGTGCAGTTCCATTTGATACTAGTGTGCAATATCATAACAACAAGTTATCAGGTGATGGGAAGTATCAGTTGAAAGTGCAGATGCGTAGTTGCATAATGAAATATTGACTCTTGGTGCAGTATATAGTAGTTGAAGCAACACACAGTATATGAAGTACAAAATCAGTTGAATTTGAAGTGAAGTGTTGAATTTGAAGTGAAGTGTTGAAGTGAAGTATTGTATGCAACACAATGACAACAATTCTACAACATACAGAACGTGCGCACAGCAGAACAAACATCAGAAGATCAGAAGTGTGTGTGTATCTGAAGTTCAACAAGGTAACATCCTATTCTTGTATATCTAGGCGGTTGGACGGGCAAGGAACAAGAGGTCGTAGCCTCCGTCTAGTTGGTGCTAGAGACAACAGGGAGTTGTAACTTCCTTTAGGTTGGTGCCTATAAAACCAGGGGGTCGATGCCTCCTTCCAGTCAGTGATGGTAAAAATAGGAATTCGGTGCTTCCTTGAATGTAATCTTTTCATTATAAAAGAGCATTCTGTGGTTTTCTCCAGTTTGGGTTTCCATGTAAAAATTTTGTGTGTTCTGTTTTTTATTTATTTTGGTGCATATGTGAATGAATGATTTATTTCTAGTGGATGCATAATTGAATATCAAGTTAAGTTCATATTAATTTGTTAAATAAGTTAAAGAATGTTCATAACTACGCTAATACTGATTAACCTCCCCTTTCAGTATTAAATAGATTCCAACAATTGGTATCAGAGCAGGTGTCTTCAGTAACAACTTAACATTTGGAAGATAGATCCGTGCGTAGATATGGAAAAGACGGAGATTACCAACCAAGGAGAAGCACCATGGTTACAAGAATATAACGACCTAGAAAATCTCTCTATCACAGAAGCAAGGGATATTATTCGTACACATAGACAAATGATTGAAGAGGTAAAAAGGATAACAACCAAAACTACGAAAATCCTGAAAAGAAAAGAAAAAGAATCAAAGGGATTGGAAACATATTTTACCATCCAGTTACAGGAAATGGATGAGGCCCGTCAAACTGTAACACTGAGGAATGCTACTTTGGAAAGCAAACTGAAGAAATCAGTTGTAGAAAATAAAAAACTAGAAAATGAGATTACTCTTATGAAGAAAAAAATAGGAGATGCTACAAAAGAAAAGAAAGAAAAAGTGAAAGAAGTCTTGTCACTGAAGGAGCAAATTCAAAAACAATGTGATGATCAAATTCATCTTCAAGCAAGACAACTGCAGGCCATTTATCTCAAAGAAAAGAATTGAGAGTATGAAAAAATGCTTGATGAACAGATGATCCAATTACAAGAGAAGGAAAAGAAGTGGAAAGGATGCAAGATCAATTTAGGACAAATTAAAAATTTGTCAAAAGAAAAAAAGTATTGAATGCGATTCTCAACAAGCAAATATCGCCATTGAAAAAAACTGGTGTAGGATATGAGGATGCTTGCAAGAAGGTTGATCAAGAAAAAGGGAAGGTTTCCCAAATGAATAAGATGATCACGCACAAATTTGTTCAATGCTGTACATCCATAATGACTAGACACATTAGAAAGTACTGTAACAATATTATTTGTTACAGGTGTAACAAAATTGGTCACAAAGCTCAGGACTGTGTAAATTCAGAGAAATATGTCAAATACTGGAAGAAGAAAACAAGTGAGGATTCCCAACCTATTAACATATGCAATACTTATGGAAATCAAAGAAAAGAACAGTGTAGGATGATCTGGAGAAGGAAGATTGAGAACGGTGGATTTGACTCCGTTAGATCTCTGAATGAAAATATGGAGATCTTGGGAGACCAATCCTTCTCCACTCCAACATAAAGTTGACTCACAGACAGTTGGACCTATCGCAGTAAAGTATTTGTGTGCCAACACGAACTGTGGCAAAAGGTGAGCCTTAATGATTAGTGGAGTAGTGGCACGAATGGTAATAAATGCTTGAATGACAACATAATTAATGAGGGAAAGTGGTCAAGTGAATTTGGACAATATCAATCAAAATCTTGGGAGAAATTGAAACTTTCCAGTTCTTGAAAATGGACCAAGTCTAGGTGAATCCGTAGAAGATGGAAATCATTAATACAGAGGACGAAAAACAAGATCTGATAAGCCATGGGATTCTCAGTATGCACTTCACGTCAATTGAGAATAGTTGCTGCAGAGTGAATAACATGTGTGGATATTTGAAGTTTGAAATCCATGGCACCCAGAAGACAATTCAGATCAAATAATGCATAAGTAAAAGTGATGGAAGGTTTCACAAAAATAGAAGGTGCAAATCCTGCAAAGGTTAATCATGACTACATTACATATCGAAGACCTGACGCTCCACATGTTACCCTACCTGAGGTAGAAGATACGTAGCTCCAGGACCAAAAGGGATTTGAAGGTGTAATCATTGAAGGAAATCTGCATGGACAAATGTACAAGTTCTCATTTGCAAGCTACGATGTCATGGATTCTAAGAAATTCCTTGAATTGGTTATAGACAAATATATGGATAAGAAGGAGAGTCCAAATCCTAAGATACCAACAATAATGGAGCTCAAGGATTGGGAAAATGGATTGTTAAAATGCAGGATACTGAACCTATTAGAAATTCCTCATGGTGGAATATCCCCACAAGTAAAAATGTGTGCAAAACTATTTTTGTCACAAGTACATGGTGGGTATCTATGGTTGAACAAACCAATATCCATTGATTCCAAAATGATTGAAGCAATCACATGGCTTCCAACTGTAGGAGAATATGTAAGTCTCCTTATGAGGAGAATTCAAGAGAAATCCCTTGGAAAGAAGATGGATGAAAAATACGAAAATCAATGAGCAAACTGAGGGTTTTCGGTTGCAAAAATAAAGGACAATGCTATGAGATTCACTTCCCAATTATTAGAATGCAAGCTATTTCGGAAGAGTCGTTGGGATCAAGTCTTGGAAGCAATCATTGCAGTAGCAGAGAAGTGTGAAGGGTATACAGATGAATTGGTCAACATTCCTACTAAATGAGTTCCTTGAAGACAACGCAGAAGATTAGGAAAAGGGTAATCCCTTCCACTACACTTGGATATTGATACGCATTGCATTCACTGGATGGAAGGAACCGGAGGGAAGTCAGTTCTTTGATAGAAACATGAGACCCTTTTTGCCCGCAAGATATACGAATATGTGGTTCTCTAGGCCAAACGATCTCAATTTCTCTGTATATTGTGAAGAGATCATATTTATTCTACGTGAGTCTCCACGCATACGTCCTCACATAGTTGAAGCATACAAGGGTATCGTGCGTTTCAATATTGGGATGCATCATACCTACCTGAATCAGGACAAAAGGGATCTTATAAAGCAGTGGCTTCCCACCATGTTTATCTACACAGAAACTGAAGAATGGGATGCAAAATGGATGATTCCACTGACATAAGAAGAAGAGGCTATGTAGCGAAATCAACCTAGTAGTCCATCCCCCATAGAGAAAGAAACTATCAACACCAATATCCCTCCTACATCTACACATCAATCTGCACCCACTGAGAAGAGAAAATAAAATTCTCATCCAGAAGGGATAGAAAAGAAGAAAAGAAAAGCATACAATCCTACTGCAGTTCGTACACTAACTGGAGACGACATTGAGCAGATAGGTATATAAATTAGAAATGAAACAGAAGAATCCATGGAAAATGTGGCTACAAAAGAGGATGTTGAATAACTTGAAACACAACAGGTAGAACTCATACTGAAGATTGAGGAGAAATTTGCAGCCATAAAGCAACTAATTTGGAAAAATAGGGAATCCAAGTGAACATTAAAGCTCATCCAGAGGCTCATCCGAGCAGTTCATGGTCACAACCCAATGCACGAATGAAAGGATCATCACCACATCAGAAATTGAGGATGTCATCTGCATCTTTGGCGCTTCCCACTCAGGAAACGCAGAATTCGATAAGTCATGTAGAATTAACCTTGTCACTCTTATCTGTGAATGAATTACATTCACTACATACATCCGTTTCACAAGAAATCTGACAGAGACATGAAGCTTCTACATAAGAGTGGTACAAAATTATGAGTGAAAAGGAAGTCCTTCAAAATTAATGTTTGAAGCTGAAGACAAAAAAAGAAATGATTGCACAGAATACCTTAGAACTAGAAAAAGAAACAAAAGAAGCAGTCACAAGAGGCAATCATCTAAGGCAGGAAGTGGACGAGGTAAGGTGGGATGCATTAAGATTACAAACAGTAGTGGAAGAAGTATTTAACACCCTTCCATAGGTTGAAAACGTTGAAGACGTGTCTATAGAAAGGAAAGTGGTAAAAATATGTGAAGTGCTTCAATATCTACAAGCCAGAATAGAAGAACTATCATCAAAACAACCACCACGAACACCTCTAGAAGTCAGAGCAGAGCGTGGAAAACGTTGGAAAGAATAAACATTGCATTTGAGAACATCAAAACTCTAGAATTGAAATGCACAGAGCTACATGAATAAAGTGTTCAACTATGGACAAATCTGATTGAAGACGAGCAACTGAAGGAGGTAGATAAGAAATTGAAGGCTGCGCAAGAATTAGAGCAAGGAACTTGCGACAGTTTGGCTTGTCTTCCAGCCATTGAGAGAATAAATAAAATGTTAGAATTCAAGAAGCAACATCAAGAGGTAAATAAGTTTCGGGATGAACAACGAAAGTTAATTGAGAAGCTTGAACCCTTATAGGAGCAAGCCTCTAGCATAACAAAATCCCTTCCACGGCTACAAGGGGAAATCAAAGAAGCAATTAATGGCTATGCAGAAAATTTAGAATCGGTTTCAGATGAAGTGAAAGCAACCGTCATGGCCAAAGAAGAGGAATTGAAAGGAAAGTTGCAACTATAAAGATAAATATACAAAAACTCAAATCCACTATTCATTTAGTACCATAACCAGAAAATGTTTTCAACAAAAGGATGAAGCATGGAGATAGAGGGATTTAGCCCTTTGAGTAGTGAGCGAATACTAGCGAAAGCATAAGAAAGGAGAACCTGAAATTGCGGAAGCAATGACACCTCTTTGCCATTGATGTCAAAGGGGGAGAAAAAACATGAAGTTGGAGAACATGACGTAGAATCATGAGGAGAAAGAGCATGAAGTTGATAAGGTAGAAATAGCACTGAAGCTGGAATCAGATCAGGGGGAGAAATAATGTGAAGTTGAAGTATACAGTGGAAAATCTAATGATAGAGCATGGAACAACACGGTAAGAATGATCATGAAGCATATGGTTTGTGTAGAAGTAATAGAAAGCAGAAGGAGCATTGACAGCAAAATGCGTCGAGGTCAAAGGCTCAAACTGGAAAAGAAAACAGGGGGAGCATACACACAGGGGGAGTATTGCAACAAGAATAGATGAATCATACAATCTTCAGGAGATGATTATGCATGATAGCTTCATAAGGTGTTAACATCAATTCCAAAGGGGGAGATTGTTGAACCTTGGTTGTCATTGATGTCAACTAATGTAATTAATGTCAACTATTGTGAGAGAGGATGTCAATGTATGTCAAAGATGGTTCAATACTCCTATGGTAGTTTGAAGAAGAATATGGAAGATACTTTGAAGAAGTATATATCTGTGCTACTCTGAAAAAGTATATGGAAGTGACATTGAAGAGGAATATGTGCAATCAATATGGATTCTAGTATAAAGAAGTATATCCAGAAGTGCATCCAGTATATCCAGAGGTATATCATGCATCATGCATATCCACTTTGACAAAGTATATAAGGAATGCATATCCAGTTTGAAGAAGTACATAAGTTACATCTAGTACATGTGGTACATGAAGCAGGTCACAAGTCCATCCAGTCATAGACCTTCAAGGTACAAGCTAAAGTGTTGGTTGGATAGAATCTTGAAGAGTGCGCAAGCAAGTTAAGAATTAATTGAACAAGGTTTGGGAATGTGCAAGCAAGCCCAAGCATTGATTGAAAAAGGATTGGGAGTGCACACGAAGCATTGAACATGAAATGGTTGAAAATTTATGCAAGTCCTGAAAGCGTGCATGTATCACCAATCAAAGAAAGCTTTCAGTTGTTGAAAAACGCACAAGTACCAAGAAGGGTGTGGCGGTTGAAGTTATCATATGTGCAAATTATATAGGCAATGGTACATCTAAGGCCCAAGACCACACCGCAAGGGTTAAAGTTCCACTAAGTTGAGGACAATGTATGTGCAAGATATGAGATGAAACATCAGCAATGTAGAACATGACAAGTTTAAGAAGCATAAACTGTGAAGCAAAGAAGAAGGAAAGCCACAACCAACTTGTCGACATACAATCCATGCATGACATGTATAAATAGGAAAACAAGTTGGAGATTTGTAGTAAGCTTGATAGCAAGTATGAATAGCTTGTAAGTGGAAGATAGATATTTATATTCGAGGCATCAAGGGCCCATGCCACCATAACAACATGATCTAGCAGAGAGCCAAGTGCGCACAAGCAGAGGAATGGAATAGATGATGGTGTGCAGAATGATGCTATAGATTTGTGACAATTTCATAAAGAAAGAAAGGCAGAATGCAGAGGATGCGCAAGTGCGTGAGGACCGAATGACAATATCGCAGACAACATGTAGACAATGACAGATGTTCTAAGATAGATCCCCGCAAAGACAGAACTGAAGTATATCTTGTAGTGCGCGATGCGAAGAAGTTTTATTGACGCACAAAGAGTAAGCTGAAGTGTGCGAAGTAAAGAATTCCATAAGATGCACAACGAAAAAGTTATGGCAGAATCAAGTATGCGCATCATAATGAGGATAATATGAGACAAGTGCGTTAAACCAAAAGGAAAAATCATATGAGGAACAACAGGCCGCAGATTGTCTAAAATACTGTGGCACTTAAACAGAATGTACACATCTTAGAAAGTGCACAGTTCCATCTGATACTAGTGTGCAATATTAGAACAACAAGTTATTAGTTGATGCACAGTATTAGTTGAAAGTGCAGATGCACAGTTGCATAATGAAATATTGACTCTTGGTGCAGTCTATAGCATTTGAAGCAGTACACAGTATATGAAGTGCGATGTCAGTTGAAGTGAAGAGTTGAAGTTGAAGTGAAGTGTTGAAGTTGAAGTGAAGTATTGCATGCAGTATAGTGACAACAATTCTACAACATACAGAAGGTGCGCACAGTAGAACGAACACCAGAAGATCAGAAGTGTGCACGTATAAGAAGTTCAGTAGAGTAACATCATATTCTTGTATATCTGGGTAGCTGGACGAGGCAAGGAGTAGGAGGTCGTAGCCTCCTTCCAGTTGGTGCTGGAGAACACAAGGAGTTGTAGCTTCCTTCAGGTCAGTGCATGTAAAGCCATGGGGTTGGTGCCTCCTTCTAGTTGGTGCTAGTAAACACAGGAAGTCGGTGCTTCCTTGAATGTAATCTTTTCATTATAAAAGAGCATTTCGTGGTTTTCTCCTGTTTGGGTTTCCACATAAAAATTCTTTGTGTTCTGTGTTTTGTGTTTTGGTGAATATGTGAATGAATGATTTATTTATGGTGGATGCATAATTGAAGATCAAGTTAAGTTCAGATTAATCTATTAAAGAAGTTAAAAAATGTTCATAACTGCGCTTATACTGATTCACCCCCCTCTTATATTAAATAGATTCCAACACTATGTATGAGAAAGGATCTGTGTTTGAGGTAGAGGAGGAGAATTATGTGATTCATTCTCATTGGAAGGGCCAATTAACCATGACTAAATATTTTTCAGAGGAAACTCTTTGCTCTCATCTTGTCGATGCTAATTTGAATATGAGTTCTACAAAAGGAAAGGTAAATTGTACCAGTGAGATTTCGGCTCTTGGGACTTCTGCAGAAGTTTCTTCTTTCTTGTTAAGGTTCTTTGTGGAGAGGGAATCCTCTAGCTCCTGGTCCGTTGGTAGAACCATCGTTGCTTCAATTAGTCATTGTTCTGAGAATATGACATATTAGATAGAATTTTTCAAAAGTCCGAGGATTGACATGGATGATTTTAAACACATTCTGAGAGTCTTTCATGATCGCATTGCTGGTATGTTGGATGCCATTAGGCAAACGCCCTATTACATTTCTAACCTGGACACCATAATCAAAGATATAGAGAGAAACATGCGTGAATTGGGTGGGATTCTTGAAGAGATAAGGTCTGACTTGGACAATCTAATCAAGATGAACTAGTGGAGCCATTGCCAAGCTTCCTCCACAATGGATACGAATGCTATGGACAAGGACTTGATACTTTAGCCAATCAATGAAAAGATTCACATCATAAGATATGGGTAGTCGTGGTTTTGTCTCATATTGATCAAGTCATTTTTGGTTCATAGATGCATTTTTGCATACTGCTTTTAGGACAATTTGTACACATTTATAGTATAAATAATATAGTATTGGAAGCTGAAAAAGGAGAGACCCTATTTAGAATATTAGAAGTTGTTTATCTCTAGACAATGTTTCTAAATCCCTCTAGCATATCAACAACATGGAAATTTTGTAATATTTCGCTAGAAACAATAGTTTAATATAAATTAAAAACCATTTCTATTAAAAAGAAATTGTTAATACAATTTTTGTAATAAAAATAATATTATAAAAAATTATTTGTATTTATTTTTCATCATTTAATTTATTTTTTTATCAATGAATTCCTATTAGTTCACGTTCATATGAAAATAGTTGATGGTAAGCCCTCTCTTATAGAATTTGTATTTTCTTCTTGAACCTTACAAATACCCTATTAAAGTCTCATCTTGTTTTCATAGACATCTAAGAAAACCAAGTATGTGGTCCATATCTTTGTCTCCGAGGATTTGTTTAGTAGGTTGTTTTGACCTTTTAATTGTACCGTTTTGATGATATATAACATTGTTACCCATGATCACGAAATAAAATGATATGGTTATTTGTTTTAAATGTGATATTTTTTAATTAGTCGTTTCTTTTAATAGAAATATTAAAGATATATGAGTCAAAGTGGTGTTTCTCTTCTATAATTTATAGAGAGTAAAAAAAAATATAATGAAAGGAAACAAATAATTTTTATTTATTGTTTTGTTTGTGATATATATATTTTTGTATTATTTTGTTTGTAAAGTTAAATTTGTCTTTTTACTTTATATAAAATATAGTATTGTTGTTTTGATCCTTGGAATATATTATGTAATAATTATGCGTTGTTGTGCTATGCAGTTTATGAGATGAATCACTCCATGTGAGCCGAGATATAATAATTTCTTATTATAAATATGTAGAATGCATTGTAAATATTTTTATGTAGAGTTCAAGGACACTATTTTACTAGTAAATGCATAGGAGTTGGGTGATGGACTAAGTTTACAATGTGGTGGGTATGTTTCCATGAGGAGTTGGGTGATGGACTAAGTTTATTATGTGGTGGGTATGTTTCCATGATATGCTCATCTATATGTAAAAAAAATAGAGGAAATACATAATAATATAGTATCCACCAAAATGGTTGTTTGAGGGTGTAACGAAGGGACTATGACACCAAAAGAAGGGAAGAGGAAAGTGGGTTGTTGGTTGATGTGACCTTGCCATTGTTCTTTGGGGTACAATCCTTTCTTGCTCATGTTTTCTTACAACCTCCCCATCAATTTTTGACTTGTGGAGGAAGTGGGTTGTTGGTTGATGTGACCTTGCCATTGTCCTTTGGGGTACAATCCTTTCTTGCCCATGTTTT
The DNA here is from genome assembly GCA_027924585.1 of Larix kaempferi. Lineage (NCBI taxonomy): Eukaryota > Viridiplantae > Streptophyta > Pinopsida > Pinales > Pinaceae > Larix > Larix kaempferi. Next base: position 10,020,037 of record BSBM01001312.1, on the reverse strand, counting down.
CTTACAACCTTCCCATCAATTTTTGACTTGTGGATATGGTTCTCATGCAATAAAATGTATTCCATTGTCTTGTTCATGCATTCCAAGAGATTTTTACCATCATTATGTCAGGAGAGTTAGGAAACCATTCCTGGGCATGGGCAGGAGGAAAGTTACCATGCTATGGGGATATTTCTCCCAATTGTTTTTCTTCATCGTTGTTATGATGAATATTAGGGTTGTAAATGATAAACATTTCACATGTGCTAGTGGTTGGTAAGAGCCCATAGAAGTTGTGAAATCTTGTTGATGGAATGTGGTATAAAAGAGTATGGTTGGAGAGGAACACCATTCATATAATGTTCATTGTAGCTAAGGTAAGACTTTCAGATCTGCAACCTTGATTTTGCTACTCATTGATTGTTAGAGGCCAAGCATTCTTCCCCAAGTTATTATTAGAAGGATGCTCGTGGATCGAAATCTTAATGGATACAATGAAGAATTGGAAAAGAGTTCCATGGATGATCTGAGTGCTGGTAGACAGCCGAAATATATTTGTAGTGAGAAAAATGGCTTTCTAAGTGAGTTATGGGTTGGGTTGAGTGATTTTAGATCCCTATAGGAGCTTTCTTCACCTAAGTGGTATCCTGGTCTAGCTTGATAGTGGAATCCATATCTATCTCCTATGGCTAGCTGAAAAATTATACCTCAACAACAAATTTGGTGGATATGGCTTTATTTGTAAATAAATATCCATGGCTATTTTTTTATAAAATGCTTTTATATTTTGCTAATACATAAATTTAATAGAAAATTGAAGAATTATAATTATACTTTGTTATTTCTATTGTTTATTTTATTTTATTTTAATCTTTACATTTTTATATTTTAATTTTTTTTTTATTGTTTGAAGTTAATTTCATCATCACATAATGTTTATGTTCAACAAAATAAATTCGTGAGTTGTGCTATATGGATGTAATACCCCCGGTTTTGACTTGGAATGTATTTAACCAAAATTATGTAAATGATGTAAATACGCTAGTATGGATTCCTAGTGCGCATCTCAAGGCCAAGGCCCAACTAGAGTATGGCTAGGCATGTATTATGTATATATTTTTATTTGGACCATATGGTTGGATTACTATGCCAATTTGAAATGTATGTAAATATTATGTTGGAAATTAATAAAATGGTCCAAGATGGTTGTGTAAAGAGCACTAGAGGGACTATGATTGCACCAGAGGGGAAGAAGAAAGGGGGCCTATGGGGAAACCAAATCCTATGTTGCCATGTGTTAACCTTAGAAGTCATCCAACATCTTCCATGTGCCTTAAATAATCCAATTACATTCTCTTAACTATTAAATCCAATTATTGAATGCATACGTGAGGTTGGTGGGAAAAGTCACTTCATGTAGTTATTGGAACATGGGGGTTGTGATAGTTATGTCAGTTGTTAGAAGTCCTATTTCTTCTATGTTCAGAAGCTATGCCAGTTGTCTTTTCACCCTTACCTCATATCCTTAGAGTCAACACTCTTTTGATAATTCTCTCATGCATGTTTTCTATACTACATAGAGTTTTCCATTGATGTTCATGTCCATTACCAGACTGTGTTTAGCCCAAAAAATTTAAATTTGAAGACAAAGCTTCATTTTTTGAAGGGAAAGTATATAGCTATAGGTTAGCATGGAGGTTGGGCAAGCCAGGAACCTTATCCATTGAGTTCTGCTACTTTGGATGCTTGACAAGCCATGGAATAATTTTGTGGGAGGTTCTCCATTAACATACAACAAGTTGGACTCCTACTGCACACACTGTTAAGCACTGTAAGGGTTTTATTTCCTGAGGAAACTGTGGATTAGTGAAGGGAAATTCCTTCCTTGTTTTGTGTGGGGTAGTTGGAAGGAGTGCCATGGCTGCGATGGCTTAGTGAGACCCTTTTAGAGCTTTGGTCGACATTTTTGGCTAAGCACAGTGAGCAAAATGGGTTGTGGGATGAGAGATAGAATCTTGTAGGTGTTTCGTTGCCCCTGTGGCCTCATAGCCTAGTTTGGGGGTGGCCTCTCAGTAGAAAGAGTATACGCTGGATAGAGTGTCCAAGGTTGGGTGGAAGGTCGCTCTTACACAACCAGATGCTTGGATCTTCTTTGCTTAAAGATAAGTATTCTTATGTATCTGATGTGTAATGATTTTTAGTTGTATCCATGCTAGAATTATGCCTGTAAATTCCATGATGTGTGCATGTATTGCATTATTTCCACTTTGTATTTTTATTATGTATATGCACACATGTTTGTTTTTACTGTTATGGATTCTAAATTCTGCTTATGGGTGAAATTTAGAGGCCCCGATTTAGTGAATGTCCCCTCCCATTGGCGGGGATTGAGGGATAGGGACGTTACAATGGCCAAGGAAAATAATTTGAAGATGCTACTGAATGATAGTAGGGCAATAAAATTTGAGGATGTTAATGAATGATACTAGGGAAATAAAGGGCTGCTATAGAGTACCCCATAATCTTTGTAATAGTAAAGAGGGGATTAGGTAAGTGGAAAAGAAAATTGAATAAAGAGATAACTTTTTTAAACTTTTTTAGATAATTTTGCAATTTCAAATTTGATTCTAAGACCTATGTTACTTTTTCGAAGGAGAGACTTGCATTTTCCTTGTGAACATTTTGAACTTTAAATGCTTTTATGAATTTTAAATACTAGTGTGATGTCTATCCATTTCCACTTGTCTAGTCTCTCATGTGTGTTTGAGTATTGTTGCTTTAAGTACAACTCATGATCAACTAGGCTATCATATAAAATAATTAATAATTATTCCTCTACAAAAGAGTGTCGGTTGGGTTTATTATCCTAATACCTCTTCATTTTGTCATTTTTCATGGCTTGTTAGAACTCATACCATAACTTGTACTTTTTCTAAGATCTTCTAACATGTTATGTATTAATTTCAATTTATATAATTTCTAGTCCATTTCAATATTAAATGTGGTGTTTTGTATCCTTATAACATAAAAAACATAGGAGATACATAAGTGTGTCCCTTGGGTTTGTTATCCCGATACCTCTTCATCTTGTTATTTTTCATGGCTGGTTGGAACTCATACCATAACTTGTACTTTTTTCTTAAGATTTTTAAACATGTTTTTTATTGATTTCAATTTCTATTGTTCTTGATCCACTTCAATATTAAATTTGGTGTTTTTACCATTGTAACATTAAAAAAAAACAACACATGATATATAAAGGTTAAGGTGTAATAAACTAGAAATGATAGAGTAGAATGTAATGCCCGCCTTAGCACTTGTGTTTGATGTTAATTATGTTAGACTTATGATTGACCAGATTATTTTGAGACCTATGATTGATCAGACTACTTTTGAGACCTACGACTGATTTGACTGTTTGAGGGCATTGGTTTGAAGTGACCCGGAGTCATAAAAACTTGGACCATAAATGATTGCTTTAGACTTTATATGTGAAATGAAAATGGTTAGATAAATGATGATTTATGGATATACTCGACTGAAGCATATGCTGTATGGGCAAGACCATAACGATTTGGTCGCGTTCGATGAGTTGAGGGGCGCGCAATAAGGAGAGCCTTATCCCTCAACATCCCTTAGTCTCCAAGGAGCGTAGTTGAGAGATCGCGGTAACGACTCCCGATTGCTACGCAATACTCCCCATAAGAAGAAAGAAATATACTTTCGGAAGGGCCCGCCGAAGAGGTACCTAGACAAAAGAAGAATGGAAAAAGAAAACTACTCATACATACATAATTAAATAATATACATGTGAAAGTTTTAGAGAATTTAATAATAAATTGTTCAATATTTTATTATTATTATTATCATGATGATTATGCTATTATGGTTGAGAAAGAAATTCGAAATTTAGAAAAGATAATGTTCTCTTCTTTTATAATTAATGGAAATATATATTAATTATTTCAAAAATAAAATATTTTTTTTAATAGAATAAAAAAATTATTTTAAATATTTCCTTTTTATTATAAAAAGAAAAAGATTTGAATTTAGTAAGAAAATATATTAAATAAAATATTTGTTTTTATAAAAAAGAAAAAGAAAAGAAAATTAATAGAATAAACATGGGTCTTTCTACAACAACTAGATTTGAGAAGACAAACACAACTGAGACTCTCTTAAAGACAACTACACCTACCTTGCACTGATTTAGGGAGTTAGGTGTACACTTTGAGCTAGAAAAAGACACTTGCAATTGAGAATAAAACTAATTAAAATATTAAATTAATTTAAAAATGTGCATGGACAGACACATGGCACACAAGAAATTGCTTTATAATGAGGGAGAAGAAGGAGAGAGGGCCCTCTCTTGCTCTTTAATGCTGGATGATCATCATAATCACGGATTATGTAATGATCCTTGGAGTTGGGACTAGCCGAAATGGGGATTGGAAGATCCTTTCGGGAGGCTATTGTGTGTGTTCTTACGACCCCATGAGCTCGGGGGTTCAAGGCAAAGTAGAGTAACTTCGATACGGTAGGGTGGTCAACCGAGGGGTCTATTGGTGATCATGTGGAAGAACGGCGAGACCAAAGTTGCATTTTCCTGGAAATCTACATTCGACATACGGTGGGAACATTTTCTCATACAGGTTCTATGCAATTTAAGTTTTATTGTTTACATTATGTTATATTTGAAGGGCGAATGTATAATTCTGGGTTGAGATAATCTTTTCTTTAATCATTTATAATGCTGAAATTATAGTCTTGTGTTGATAACCTGAAATCATCTTATAGAGAAAATAATAAGAGAGTTTAAATTTCTTTAAATCAGATGTACTGTGTAGAATTTAGCACTCTGTAAATCTTGGTTACAGTTCTGAATTTCATTTCCCAGATTAATGCTGGTTCAATGTGGAATCAAGTTATTCAATAGAGAACGACTCTGTATCGTCAATGACAGAGTTCGATCCGATGATATATATTAAATCTTTTATGGCTCGATCCAATTATAAATCCATCTTTTAATTATTGACAGCGTTGGATTATTATAATGTTGGTTCAATGTGGAATCAAGTTAATCGACAGAGAACGACTCTGTATCGTCAAGACAGAGTTCGATCCGATGATATATATTAAATCTTTTTATGGCTCGATCCAATTATAAATCAATCTTTTAATTATTGACAGCCTTGGATCTCAGATCCAGTTACAATATTTTCATTTCAATCGAGTTCGATCCGATGATATTAAATCTTTTTATGTGTCGATCCAATTATAAATCAATCTTTTAATTATTGAGAGCGTTGGATCTCAGATCCAGTTACAATATTTTCATTTCAATCAAGTTCGATCCGATGATATTAAATCTTTTTATGGCTCGATCCAATTATAAATCAATCTTTTAATTATTGACATCGTTGGATTATTATAATGCTGGTTCAATGTGGAATCAAGTTAATCAACAGAGAACGACTCTGTATCGTCAATGACACAGTTCGATCCGATGATATTAAATCTTTTTATGGCTCGATCCAATTATAAATCAATCTTTTAATTATTGACAGCGTTGGATTGTTATAATGCTGGTTCAATGTGGACTAAAGTTAATCAACAGAGAACGACTCTGTATCGTGAATGACAGAGTTCGATCCGATGATATATATTAAATCTTTTTATGGCTCAATCCTATTATAAATCAATCTTTTAATTATTGACAGCGTTGGATTTCAGATCCAGTTATAATATTTTCATTTCAATCGGTGATCGAAATGCTACCCAAATATGAAACCGATTTCACATCTTTTATTATCAATCAATATTATAATGCAGGTTCAATGTGGAATCGATTCAATCAACAGAGAACGACTCTGTATTGTCAATAACAGAGCTCGATCCAATGAAACATTAAATCTTTATTTATGGCTCGATCTAATGATAACTCAAATCTTTTATTTGAGGCTCGATCCAATGATAAATCAATTGGCAGCATCGGATTCATATCCAGTTACAATACATTCCATTTTTAATCGGTGATCATAATGTTGTCCAATTTGAATTCGATCCATGAGTCTGCTACCATGACGAATTCTAGATTATAGAACTACTCACTGTTGCCTGGGGAATTTCAGATGTATTGTATTTATTCGATTTTGGAACCAATCGGTTAGCTTACCAACCTTAAGTTTTCTAGGAAGATTTTGTATCATGTTTTATAGGGATTGAGAATTATGCACTGCATTTGCACGTTTTTGCAATTTAATAGTCTTCTGGAGTTTATAAAAGGAAAGATAGTCGAGACCCATGAGTTTCAGGACTACAGTGTTTCCCCAGAAAGCTAATTTTCTTTTAAGTCGACTTTGCCTTAATTGAGATTTAGATGGTCTTCCAGAATTCGTAAAGTGAGATGTAATTCGATCCTTGGGTCTTATACATGTTTGACACTCCATAGATTCTGTGTTGCGGAGAGGATTTCATAGGTTTTCCACTTAAAAATCTTTGGTTGTAAATTGCTTAGTTTATCGATAAATTCAGTACAGACCATTAATGCCGAGCTCATATTTAGAATCCACCTGTGATCGCTAAAATCTTCTACTCTCCAAGCCAATTTCATGTTATGAACTGTAATTCGATAGCTCTGTCTTAGATATGAAATGGCGATTTGATTATTAAGTGATAGCTCTGTTTAGATTGAAATGGCGATTTGATTATCAAGTGATAGCTCTGTTTAGATTGAAATGGCGATTTGATTATTAAGTGATAGCTCTGTTTAGATTGAAATGGCGATTTGATTATTAATTAATAGCTCTGGTTAGATATGAAATGGCGATTTGATTATTAATTAATAGCTCTGTTTAGATAAGAAGTGGTCGTTTGATAGTTGGATGACACAACTCTGTAATTGTATGTAATTCTATCTCAGAGAAATGTAAATGGTGTTATATGCTTTCTTTTCCGAGAAAGCAGAGATAAGAAGACAATGATGGGGAAATGTAAATGATGTTATATGCTTTTAGAGATTACCAATATTTAACTAAGTCTTGAACAGAGGTGGATCCTGAATATAATTGATAAGCTATACAGATATATATATTAAATAAAAGAAATGCCAAGATTTACTTAAATTCATAGATTCTTTTTAAATAAAAGAAAATGCTAAGTTTGAGTTATGCTAAGATTTAGTTAAAATCTCAGATACTTTTTAAATAAAAGAAATGCTAAGTTGAGTTAAATTCATAGATTCTTTTTAAATAAAAGAAAATGCTAAGTTTGAGTTAAATTCATAGATTCTTTTTAAATAAAAGAAAGTGTTAAGTTTGAGTTAAATTCATAGATACATATTAAATAATAGAAATGCTAGGATTTGGTTGAATTCATAGGTGCATCTTATTTAGATAGGGTACTATTAATTGTCATAATTATTACTCAAGAATGCCCCTTTTTATTTAAGTAATTATGGTATGTTTCAATTACGTTGTCTTTCAAAACTTTGAATTCTTATGGTTAGAACTTTAATGGTACTTATATTAGAAACACATTTGCATGGTTCATATTATACTTTAGAATTAATTCATTACATCTCCATTTAGTAGAATTATTCATGAGTCTTATTATAGAATAAGTTATTTACTGATAGATATGAAAACTTTAATTTTCAATGAAGGTCACAAGTTCAAATCTCTGCGATTATTTACAAAAAAAAAAAAAAAGGTTCACTTACTTAACTTGACGAACCCTTACATAGAATAAGAAACTTTAGAAAAAAGATAAAGATGTCACTAGTAAATGAACTTTGTATTAAAAGAGAAACTTCAGATAACAATGTTCATAGTCCTCTTTAGGTAGAGAAATCTCTCACTTTAGTAGAGCTCAATTACAATAATACTTGACAAAACTCTTCATAGCATTGTATCTCTTTAGATAGGCTTCTCATATCCAAAACCCTAACTACTTGACATGGTCAAATAATTAACAAATACAACTTCCTAGTGGGTCTTAATTAATAAAGAGGCCCTTTTTACACTGATTGATGAAAACTAACATACTCATCCTAGTTTCAAATATATGGCCTTATAGAATATGTGAATAATTTCTAGAGTAACGCGGATTAGGGTAGGATCCTAACATGTCTCCTCCCTTCAAAACAATGTTGTCCTCAATGTTGAAGGTGAAAAAATTTCTATAAAATGTTGGATGGTTCCCAAGTGGCATCTTTTGGCATCATATCTTTCCAGTGGATCAAATATTCTTTGATTGTGTGTCTTCACAATTGTTGTTCCTTGGAATCTAATACTATAGAAAGAAAAATCCAAATGGAGACTTCCACATCTAATTATGGTAAATTGGTCTACACTTTACAATTAGATCCCACCACTTTTTTGAGGTAAGATTTGTGGAATATGGGGTGAATATTGGAGTGGTCTAGAAAAGCGAGCTTGTACGCCATCTTTCCAATGTGTTGGAGGATGGTGTAGTGTCCACAAAATTTCATAGTGAGATTTTGATGGAGATGTGCCTTGACATATGTATGTTTATAAGGTTGGAGTTGAAGAAACACCTAATCCCCAACTTCAAAGGAGCACACGAAGCAATGATGATCTTCCTGTTGTTTCATTCTGTTTTGAGTAAGAACCCATTTTTCTTTAATGAGGTAGAGAATTTTTTCTCTCCTATGGAGTGTTTCATCCACTACCTAAACCTAGGTGATACTTAGTAAATATGAAATCACTGATAAAGGTTTTTGGCCATACACTACTTCATATGGTGTCATCTTTATGGAGCCACGATAAGTGGTAGTATACCACCATTCAGACAAAGGGATCCATTGGGAACAAGGATGTGGCTTGTCCATTGCAAAGCATCATAAGGAGGTTTCCAAGTATTTATTGACAAATTTTATTTGACCATTTGTTTTGGGGAGATATGCTATGTTGAGATTCGATTGAGTTCCCTGAATTTTAAACAACTCCTACAAAAACATGTTGGTAAAAGTGGGGTCACAATCATAGACAATAGAAGTGGACATGTCGTGGAGCTTGAAAACTTGGTCTATGAAGACTTGTGCCAACATTGAGGGTGTAAAAGTTGGTAGTAAGGAACATAAGTGGGAACATTTGGTCAGACGATCTACTACCACCATAATAACTATTTTATTTCCTACCTTAGGAATCCCCACAAGGAAATCCATAGTTTGAGATGTTTATCCATATATGGTTAGGAATATAAGGAAGTGGTTGCAAAGCACTTGGTGACTTCATGGTTTTACCCTTATGTTGGAAAGTGTCGCAAGTTGCAACAAAGTCGTGGATATCCTTTTTCATGCCTTCATAGAAGAAAGAGTACTTAATTATTTCATAAGTTTTATGAAATCCCAAGTGGTCTGTTGTGGGTGATGAATGTAATTCCTCTACGATTTGTGGTTTTAAGGCCAAATTCAAGGTGAGAAATATGTGCTCCTTATAACTCAAAATATTTTGGTTCCATGTATACCTAGGTGGAGGGTTTGGGTCGTCTTGTATCCTTTTGATGAAGCAACTAACTGTGCCTTGGGAGAACCATTCTTGTCACGCTTTGTTGGGTAATACTAAGACAAGTAAGGATAAGGAAAATAGTGCGCCCTCCTCTTCAAATTACCGAGACAAAGCATATGGCACCACATTGTCACGACCCTTCTTATATATGATGTCATAAACATAACCCAACATATTAGCGATCCATTTATGACACTCGTACGAGGACAATCACTATTCTTAGAAATACTTGATACTATGATGGCCAGTATTGATATAGAAACTCTCCCCTATTAAATATGGTTGACATGTCTCAACTGCATGAATGATGGCAATCATTTATTTCTCATAGATGGATTTTCCCAAGTTTTTATCACATAGATGCTTACAGGTGAAGTTCAATGGGAATCCTTCTTGCAATAAGATTGCTCCCAGACCACAGCCTGAGGCATCACATTCTAAGATGAATTTCTTAGTGAAATCTAGCATGGCTAACATAAGCACAATACACATAGCCTCTTTTAGTACAGAGAACGACTTCTCTACTCCCTCATTCCAGGAGAAATATTTTTTTTGAGAAATGATATAATAGGAGCTACAATCTTCCCATAGTTTGCAAAACACTTACATTAGTAGCCAGTAAGTCTAAGGAACCCTCTCAAGCTATTGATATTTTTCAGAAAGGGTGAGTTCGTCATATCTTCCACTTTCTTGGGATCCAGCTTGACCCATCTTGTCTAACAATATTTCCCAAGTATCCAAACCTCAAACAACCCAAAAGAACATTTTGAGCATTTCACAAATAATTGTTGGTCCTAAAATAATTGAAAGGTACGAGCAACATGTTGGAGGTGGATTTCCTAGGTGGGATTGTAGACCAAGATATCATTGAATAAAACTAAGACAAAATGGCGGAGGAAGGGGAAAAAAATATTATTCACATGTGTCATGTCCCAAATTTGGTATTGGGTCACAATGGCCTAATCACATTGGCCCTATTCATTAGAGTTTGTCAAATTGATGCTAAAGGTCAAATAATTGCCAATGAGGAAAATTACTAGTTTCCTAGGTTTGGGGTGGAAGCCTTGGGATTTGGAATAATGGGGATAATAAATGATGTTTGAACATTAGAATGGCATAAATATTTAATAAAGGAGCTAAATAAATATATACAAGTGAAAATCAAAGTGGCATTTCATCATGAAGACACATGGAGGAAGTGGGACCCACATATGGCTAGATTTCCCCACTACACTTGGCATCATTCTCTCACCAATTCGAATTCAAGGTGAATGGTAACATACTTGGGGGAGTCCAAAAGGTATTATTCATTGCATGACTCATCCAAGGTCGAAATATAGAGGAAGAGTAACTCCCATGGAAGAGGAAGAGGCAATTTGGAGCTAGTGAGACACTTGGGCTAGATTCCCTAGCTCTATGACAACAATGATGAAGATGCTATGACACCTATGACACAAATCAGACCTGAAGGCTGACATATGACATATATGACATGTCAGGGCTAAAAATAGACTCCAAGAGGGCGCTCAAGGGTGTTAGGGCAGCTAAGATGCTTCCACATGTGATTTGGTGGAAGTGGGAGACTAGGAATTGTTGTACAAGTGGCGTTCTTTGGAATCTCTTCCCAACATGAGTTGGCATGAGTCTCTTGGAATGAATTCGACCCATGGAGGACATTAGAAGTTTATAAATGTCAATAACAAAGAATGAAACCAGCTTTTGATCATTTGTAGAATTTGCAATTGCATTTGTGAAGAGGGAGAGCTAGTGGATGACTAGTTTCTTGCCTTAGCCAATTTCGAGGGTGAAAGATTCCCATCCAAGTTGGTAATTGGAAAGGCCATTCAGACCTTTCATTTGGAGCTTTAATGGAGTCTTTATTTGCAGGTGTAAGCTACAGGGCAGCTCATGGTTTCTTCTATTGCAGCTCACTCCTTCAACCATTTCCAGTTTTGATGGCATATTCTTGATCCTTGAGGGAGGGCGTTTTTGGTGAGCTATTGTACTCTTTGGGGAAGCTTTTAATGCCCCATTTATTTTGTAATATGAAGTAAATACTCTGTTCTTCATCTCCAAAAAGTTTCAGGTCGAAATTCCAAGTAGAAATGTATAAATCTCATTTTTAATGGAAGAACAATGCCATTTCCCCACTACCTTGTTGTGAGCCAATGTATTGATGATGATTTCGAATGAATGGATGATTCTCTGATATATTTGTGATCAATATAATGCCATGGATGTATTCTGCAAGTTTCATGTACTGTACTTGAGCATTTGAAGCATTTTTATTCAGTTTAGTTGTATTGGGAGGTGAAATAGTGCCATTTCCCCAAGGGTCGAATTGGGGATTTTTGCAGTTGAATGGGAGAGGGTGAGAACAGTTGTAATAATCCATTAATGGTGCATATGAGACTTTAATAAAATACTTAACACATTACATACCTCTGTTCATAAATTTGAGTGGGTTTGGAGGCATTTGGGAAGCCATTTTCAGTGCTTACCCCAGGGGGATTTGAACCCCAAATTACTAGTAAAATTGCATAATTGGTTCAGAATCTTAAGAGAGTTTGCAGAGGTCTTTTGGTGGACATATGTCATCCATAAACATCATATTCAAGTTATAATATCATTCATACACCTTCCTTGAAGATTTGAAGGCATTTGGAGTCAATTTGAGACCTAGAGACCAATACTAGTCAAAGGAAAATCACTAGTAAAGTTACCTACATTGATCAGAATTGAAAGAGGATTTGCAGAAGTATTTTAAAGGTCCAAAGGCATCCCTGAAACACATATTTATGTTCTAATACCATTCATATACCTTCTCAGAAGATTTGGGATCATTTGGGGCAAAATTGGGACCTAGAGATCAAAACTAGTCAAAGGTCTAACTAGTTAAAAAAGTGAAAAATTGCCATTTTAATAAAATTCCTAACAAGGGACATTACAACATGGCTCTGAAAAGTGGAGGGGGCATTACAAAGGCTGAAGGGCATGACCAAGAACTCGTAATGACCCTCATGAATGAAGAAAGTTGTAACATACAATATATATATATATATAATATTAAGTATTACTAATCATAAATAGTAATAATAAAAAATAGTTATTAGTTGTCGAGGGACACATCCTTTCATGGATGCTCACCATATGTGCCCTATGTTCTCTATATATTTGGCACACTCTCATTGTAAAATATATCATCATATTCATATTATTATTTATACATTTATTTTGTATCCATTATGGATTATTTTTCCTATTCTTATGGATAACTCGTGTGTGAACCAATGGGTTCACAACATTGCTATCAAATCCATTTTCTTTGGACTTCCGACAATTCTAGCCTTTGGCCATTACCCTCTCAGAGCTTCTCTGAACTTTGGATTTTGGCTAATCACAAAATTATAGTTTCTCTAAGTTACTTGGTCCTTGACCAAAAATCAGGTCCCTGTCCTTATTCCACTTTTCTCTTTCCATACTCATTGCCTTCCTCTTTCCATACTCATTTCCCTTCACTTCATCCCGTCCACAAGCCTCCCTCTATCTCTGACACTCACATCCTACACTCTTCTCCATAATCCCACACATATACATGCTCCCCATCTTTCTCTCACACTCCGCACACACCCTCTCCATCATATCCACCACTCCCCCATACACTTTATATTTTGTATCCCCTATGCCTACACTCCATATTCTAATGAAGTCCATATCTACATACCTCATTTCTCACTCTTCCACACTCATATCCCCATTTCTATCCAAACTTGCACCGCTCACCTCCTCACACCAGCATTACCCACACTGCATCTCCCTCTTCCACACACCTCACTCATCACACTTACCAACTCACTATGTTGCGCTTATCAACACCCACAAATTCCTATTCTTTCTCCCTCAAACACTTTGGTGCCCTCATTTACACGCGCATATCCCCCAAAATCACACCCAAACGAACATCACACAACACTTTCCCTCATCACGAACTAGATTCACCAACCTTGGCATGTAGTCTGCACATCCTACATAGCCCCACACGGGCTTCCTCCTCCTTTAGTGTACCTATATCCACACCACCACAGCTTGCACGCCCTCCATTACTGTTTCCTCCCCCCATCCCTTGACTTTTGGACTTCTCCTCTAATCGCACCCTAAACTCTTCCATACATAGTCAATCCCACGATCCAACCCCCTCCCGTTCATCTCTCATCCCTCACACTCTACCCTCGACTCCTCCCGCATCCTCACTACACATATGCCTCCCATATATCCATTCTCTTCCAACCTCCCTTTCTATCCACACTTTTTCTTACCGCCCTCAACACTACTCCATTCTTGCACCATTCTCTGGGGCTTAAAACCCTAGTTCCACCCAATTCAAAAAATATAATAATAAAATATTATTATATTTAAAACCTTATTCAAAAAATATTATAATAATTTATTATTTATTATAATATTTAAAAAACCTAATCCAATCCATTTAAAAAAAAATATTATAATAATATTATTTATTAATAATTATTATTATAATATATTAAAATCCAAAGTTATACATTCATAAAAGGAAAAGGTTATTAAACCTTGTCAACAAAAGATTTAAGCTCTCTACCTAAGGACCACATTAGGGGTTCTTTGCACATTTTTTGTCCATTTATTGTCAAAGAAGTAAAATAAAGAATAGAAGTTGAAGTCATGAACCATGCAGTCTAGATCACAATTACAAATAAAAAAATTAGAAAATGAACTACTTCGTTATCGAGCGAATAATAGAAAATTACAAATTGCGATTGAATTACAAAAAATTCAAATGGAATTCAAAGAAAAGATTATTTATAACCAAACAAATTGTAATGAAGAGTTGTTCGCATAAATTAATGAATTAAAGGATGAAAAACAACTCAATCAAAAATTACAAAATCAAGATATCAAGAGGAACATTGACAAGAGCATAGTAGAAGGAGAAATAACGCATTTGAATAAACTCCTTATTGACAAGGATAGAGTAATTATGTCATCCCAAAAGAAATTAAAATGCCAAGATTTAGAGTTGTACCAACTTCAACAACAAATTAAAGATGTACAACAACAAAACAATGACCTTAAAAATGCACACAAAATAGAGATTGCAAAGATCAATAAAATGATATCAAACAATAATGATGAGATATTTCAGTTGAGAAACAATAAAAAAATTCTAGTCACAAAAATCAAGAAGTTAAAGAATATTCGGAAGTCAGAACAAGCTAATGAAGATATCGAAGGGAAATTATTAGAAAAGGAAGAAGAGATTTGCCACCTTAGAAATCATAATGAAGATATGATGGAACAAATTAAGAAGTTATATGATGATGAGAAGTCACAAGAAGAAATGCTCAGGAAGCTTAAGAATGATAAAAAGTTGTTGGAAAACAATTTACAGTAAATCCAGAAGGAGGCATCAAAAGGAAATAAAATCCAACTTGTAGAAAAATGAACAAATACAGATCCCATCCACATCAGATCTAAAAAGAATGCCAATCCAGTTAAAGAACAAACATACCGATATGTTAGAGTACAAACGATGAAACTCCAAGCGTATGCACTAATACAAGTTCATCAAGTCACCAAACAACATCAAGGCATGAAGAAAATCATATACTGAAATTAAACCAAGAATACACTACATGCATGATAAGGGAAAATAATGTTATAAGAACTCCTTATCGACATCCAAATCATAGAAGTAGATATCTTAAACAATTAGAGTATCAATATTCCTTAGGTAGAGAACAACTAATGAAAAATATTGATACCAATGCAAATAGACCTCATGATAATAGTTCATTGTGAAAATGCAATGTTTCGCAAAGAATCGAATTAGGATGTACTAATCCTTTTATGTTTCAAAAATTTTGTTCAACACTCAGAGGTTCATATCGTCTTGTATCGTCAACTACGACAGAACATAGAATGAGATGACAAAATTATAAGCAAAATTAAATACGTAGAGTATAGTCATCAATATGCTTTGAGGACAAAGGATTTTTGAAGAGGAAGGCAATGTAACATACAAAATATATATAATATTAAGTATTACTAATCATAAGCAATCATAATGATCAATAATTATTAATTGGCTCAACAACAAGGTTCAGAGCAACGGAAGTGACGTGATCAAAAAGTCATAAGGCAACGGAACCATTTGTTGGCTCAACAACAAGGTTCAGAGCAACGGAAGTGACGTGATCAAAAAGTCATAAGGCAACGGAACCATTTGTTGGCTCCTTTCTTCCTCTAGGTTGCGCGTCAATATCGCACGTCACGGGATAAAAAGTCTCAAGGCAACAGAACCATTTGTTGGCTGCTTTCTTGGGCAGACCCGGGTTTTAATGAAGCGCAGCAACAAACCCCTTGGCGCACTGGCCCTCTCGGCAACGAGCTGCGCAGCAGCTCGAGGTCTCACCCGAAGTGGCTATGGGGGGCTAAGGAATCAGGTTTCCTTAACCTTGGTGACGCAGAGATTGTCCTTCCTCTTCTGGTTCCTCAGATATCGGCGGTTCGACTTTCCCGCAGGCCCCTCGGCGCAACTGCGTGGATTCCTTCTTCTCTGGCGCAGAAGGCACTATTCCTTGCGTTGAAGCGTTAAGTACTTCCTCGCCCTGCGCAACTAGCGCAGTATCGCAGTCCTCGATCACTGCAGCGACAGCGCTCCACCGCTTCTTCAGTCCTTAACACTTATGGTTATCAATGGACCTTTCCAAACTCAATCAAGCAGTCACAAAGATAATACAAGAGTTTTGCATACACATGTAATGAACTTAAACAGTTACTCACTCACGCAAACATTATAACAAGTGGAAATATGTGAAGCTCCTCTCCTCGAGGAAAACCACGTCCTCGGGAGTGTTATATTAACCAGAAAACCATAGAGTTATACAATACGCTGCGCACACAGCTGCAGCCTTAGATCTTTACAGGAAACTCCACGCACACAGCTGGGAGCCCTTCTCTCAATCTGGTCTCTTCTCTACAGAGATTACAAAGGCGCAGACGTCACACAGACTGTCTGGCAACTCAGGGATTAGCTCCTCGGCTATCCGATTCTACTCTAGTTCTACACACTCAGTAGAAAACATAGAAAAGGATAATCAACACATGATCTATCCTTGAGACTGACTATCGAACAGTCTAACCATCTATCTATCCCAAGAGTATCTAACTCTTGCTCTCTAACTCTAACTAACATCTATCCATTACAATTATTCATATATATAGGTGGCCATGGCGGTCGCACCTTTACAAAACTGTGGGCCTTTCCCAACAGTGATTCCCAAAAACCCTAACCACGCACATGGCTAGGTGTACTGTAGGCGCCGCTTGCAGTCATGTCGCCGCTTCCTGCAGGCTCCTTGACTTTCGGCGCAGATTGTGGGTATGGGCGCTTGTCCTTCGCCTTCAATGATCTGGTCCGTTGCTCCTCCTTGATCCGAGCAACCATAACTTCTGTACGTAGCCTTTTAAATGAGGGTAGCTGAGCCCTCTACTCCATCGCCTTATTTATTATGGTAGCTGAGCTTTCTATTCAGCCTTCATTCTCTTCTGTCGTGCGCGCGAGCTCCGCGATTTCCGGTCCGTGATCTTCGCTGAGCTTGTCTATCTGGCACCGTACTGCGCACCGTCTCCTTCTTGCCCAAAACTTAGTGCTTGTCCCAAAATTAGCACTTTCCTTCCATACTTGTGCTTTTTGTTTCCCAAAATTCGCAGCTTTACCGTAGCTACGACCTTGGCTCCAACAAATATCCAACGTTTCTAGGATAAATTTTACACAACGGTCAATAGTTTAATGTCATCGGATATTCGATGGTCTTTTTTTTTAGGAACTTTAAATTATAGAAATATTCCGACATGTTTGCTATACAAGTGACGGTTTGTAGAGATTATAGCATTTGCACAAACTGTTTTTCGTTCAAAAATCCACAATTATTTCAGTTGTTACCATGATTACAAATAGTGAATTGTGGAGATTGATTTTTTAAGATCGATAATCATCAGTCAAGCTTGGTAAAATAAAATGTCACATATTCCTGATCTAGAAGAACAAAATCTAGAATTACTTGCTAGATTGTGGGATGGAGTGAAAAGAAAAGGTGATGGGAAATGCTATTGTCCATGTAGTCAATGCCGGGGATTTAAAAGGAGAAGAATAAATAACACAACAGCTAAAAGGAATTGTAGGGAACATGGACATGTTGAGGGGGGACATGAATATTGTCCATTGGTAAGTTGTTCATTACATGTCTTTATATTGATCGTTTTTGTAACTGTGGGTATCATTTTAATATTTGTTATATTCACTAATATCTCTTGATGGTTTGTAATTATAAATAAAAGGCCTCCTACGGCATATCGCCCGGAGGATGTGCTTGCAGAACAAGCACCGGAGGAACATGGAGCTACGAATATTGAAGAACAATTTAATGATCATATTGAAGAAGATGATCATGAAAATGATGACATTGATGATGTTCATGATTTACCTCTTCTTGAGAAGGCATACGAACCCCTTTATGAAGGATCCAGCACAACTCTTCTACCTTCTATATTGTTGATACTGAACTTGAATGTTATGAATGGTCTTTCAAACACATCAGTCACACATATGTTAAGGTATGTAATATATTCCATCAAATATATATGATCGTGATAAAGGTTATCTTTGTTCCTCTAATAATTTTATTGTTAATTAATAAGTAAAATTAATAGGGATGAAATATGTTTAATTAATATTCTTTATATATTATATTGCCTAGTTTTTTTTAAATTTGTTGTAACTTGATAGCTGAATTTTTGTTACCACCATCACATATTCTACCTCGCACATACCGAGATTATCTGCCACCACGAAAGAAATTGGAATGCAATGTCAAGCAATTGATGCATGCCCCGATGATAATATTATATATTATAAACAACATGAATTTAAAATAGAATTTCCAGAATGTCATATCAGTAGATATCGAACTGATCAAGTAACAAAAAATGTGCCTCGCAAGGTTCTTCGTTATATTCCCATTATTCCACATTTGCAATGATTGTTCAAGTGAAAAAACTTAGCACAATTTATGGATTATCATGTATGGAACAAAAGTCAAGATGGCATTCTTCAAATGCCCGCAGATGGTTCTGCATTTAGAGACATGGAGGAAAAATGGCCACACTTTAAAGGAGAACCTCGTAATGTTAGGATTTATTTGGCAGCAGATGGTGTCAATCCACTTGCAGATATGAGATCTATTTACTTAGTGTGGCATATATATGTTATCAACAATAACATTCCTCCATGGATGCTAATAAAGAAGGAGGACATAATGTTGGCAATGATTGTTCTAGGTATGTGTTTACAACAATTGTTTTTAGCGTAGTAGCATCTCATTTGTCTTATTTTATGGCATGATGTCATATACTTTTTTTTCATTTACTCATACATATTATTTATATATCTAAAATGGCTATAATAATTATGTAGTTTATATGTTCAAATCAATCAGGTAAGTAGCAAGTTAAAGATATGAATGTATATATCGAGCCTGTTATTGACGAGCTACTAAAGCTATGGAATGGCATCACTATGTATGATGTCTGTAGACCAATACAATAGAGGAAATTTCAATTACATGCAATGCTTGTATGTACAATTCATGATGCCCTGGGGCTAACCCATTTTTGTGGTATGTAATTCTAATGTCTACTTTAATAGTATTTAATTTTATGAATTTGATATATTAATCATGCATGTTTTTTAAATAATCCATTCATTTTATATAATTATAATTGACATAGTTAATCCATCTCTTGTAGGTCTTCAAACAAAGGGAAAATTTGCATGTCTAGTTTGTGGTCCTAAGTTGAAATCTCATCATTCAAAAGTTTTAGGAAAGGAGGTGTTTTATGAGTATATGAACTTCCTCTCTAAGAATCATAGGTATCAAACTACTGGAAAAAAATCTTTTCAATGGAAAAGAAGAGACTGCATTAAAACCACAGAGAATGACACCTCACCTATGGAAGTTTCAATATAATAGAAATCATCAAGGTACTTATGGATCAAATTGTCTATCTATCAACATATATGAAATGTTTTGAATTTTATTTTATTTTTTATTGTGTGTTGTTTACTGTAATTGACATTGATTTGTGTAATTTATTTATAAACTATGATCCATGATGGTTGTTTTGATCATGAAGGAATTAATGGGATTCCATGAGGAATGAAAATTTATCCTAAACAATTCAATAGGTTTCCCTATTATGACCACCTACAAATTGCTCATTTATTTGATACAATGCATATAGAAAAGAATGTAGCTGAAACATTATGGAGAATATTGGATTAAAGGAGTGACAAAGAAAAAATTGTCAAAATTTGCAATGACATTAAGGAAGCCAATCATGCAATGAAAGATGTCATTCAATTAAATATCAATGGAGACCAAATTAATATACGCTCACTTCCATGGTTGTTAACGGAGCAACAAAGCAATGCTGTAAAAGAAGTCATGCGAAAAATTAAATTTCCCACTGGGTTTTGTTCGAACATGTAGATTATCTTAACAAAGAAAGGTGAATTTGGGGGGGTGAAAACACATGATCAGCATATCTTCATCAAGGTAATTATTATGCTCTCTCTCTCTCTCTCTCTCTCTTTATATATATATATATATATATTGCTATATTTTTTATACTAGTGCATGTTGTTGGTATTTTTGGTCTACTTTTGTAAAAAATAATGAAACGATTTATTGTTACAGTATGTTCTACCTCTATCTCTCCCAAAAAATTCGACAACAATGCCAAACAAGTTATATATGAACTTGGAAAATACATGAGGTAAGTAGCGATATTTTGCATGCATAAAGTGTTTGTTTAATTCATTGTAGAACTTATATTTGACATTTGTTTTACTAAATGTTATGTAATATAATGTTTATTTTTGTTAAATATCGTGATTTGCTTGCATCACTTGTAGATGGTTGTCATCTAAAGAAATCCATAAAGAAGACATAAAGTATTGGAGGAGAGAAATTTATTGTCTCATGTGTGAAATGAAAATGCATCTACCTTCAGCATTTTTCAATGCACAAGAAAACTACCTTATACAACAAGTTGAGGAGATTGAATTGTGTGGACCTGTACACTCAAGGTCAATGTGGATGTTCGAGAGGCACTTGAAATTTTTGAAGGCTTTGGTTAGACAACGAGCACGTATTGAGGGTTCTATGGTGGAGGGATATATGGTATACCAGAACATGGTGTATATTAGCAAATATCTTCCTAAATTAGCATCAAAGATCGATTTAGGTCGCATTTGTTATCCAAACTCCATTAACAAATTCAAAGGGGAGTACCTGAAGGGGAAAGGTAGAACGAGGAAGGTGAAAGATAATTATTAGCTGGTGGAGATTAATTATAATACATTTGATTGTTGCTTTTTATGTATATATCATACTTATTTCATTTTTAATATTCAATATGCATCAATTAAAAGTGTATACTGTGTTAAATAATTATACATTTGTGAATTGTGATTTTATTTTCATCATGCAGCTGATTAAGAGTGGGATGCACTTCATTTATATGTCTCAAACAATCTTGATTGGATGAAGGTATGGATTGAACGATGTAAACAATCTGGTCATGGAATATCATGGGAAGGTGTGGCTTCATTGGTTAAAGCAACTGATCGCAACGGAGATACCAATCTTACACAAAGGGAAATTGATTTAGCATATGGTTTAAAAGATAAATAGGAAAGCATATTAATCAACCATTACTATTTAATTTTTTTCAATTATATTGATGTACAAGTTGATTTTTTTTCTTTCCATACATTCCAAGCATAAATATGTACTTAATCATCAATTGATGCCGGTAATCTTTATGTGTTTGGCATATTGTAGGTAAATACCATAAGGCTATGTGGTGCAATGGTGTAAATTTTGCATCAAAAAGTTGGTTGAAACGAAGAAAACATCCGATTGTAGGATAATTGCAGCCTTTGAGGTGACCAATGTTTCCTCTAGAAGTAATAGACATCCATAAATCTCATAAAATCAATACTATGGGTATTTGGAAGATATTATTTAGTGTGACTTTAAATCATTCAAATTAGTTCTGTTCATTGTCAAATGGTACAGGTTATGATTGAATCAACATGATCTTGATAGAACTAGTATTGAACATGCTAATGGATTTACCATGGTTAATAAAAGGTTGTTTGAGCCAGGAACATAAGCCTATGTTCTTCCAAGCCAATGTGAACATGTATTTTACTCGTAGGTTCCAGGTAGAGGGGGTTGGTCATTTGTTGTGAGACACGATCTAAGGGGAAGGCCGGTAAATTATAATGTAGAGGAAGATCAAGAGTGTCTTGAAGAAGAAGATGATGTAGAGGATCAACATGAGTTAGATGATCATGTTCCAGAGAATATGTTGAAGAATTAGTTGAATAAGATGATGTAGCAGACAATGTTCATGAAGATGATATCGACGATGACATAATTATCGAAATTGACATCGATGACGATGATGATATGGTCAATCATTACAATGTTGAATCTGGATTAGATGATGTAGATGTGGACTTGGATGAAGAAGATGATGAAGTGCATTGAAGTGTATGAGGTATGACTTAATATATCTATTCTATATATATTGAATTAATATTGATATAATTACTGACTTGTATTGGTATGTATAAATTAATCGTTTTAAAGTTTTTTTCCATTTTCTAGAATGCTGGCATATGTTGTAAGAGACATTGTTTCTTAATTATGATAAAAGTCACAATCATTTATTTTATAGTACATAGATTTTTTCGGGTTATGGGGAATTGAGAGTGACGTGAAGGGTCGGGGGAAGATGAGCTTCCACCGTCACGTGGCTGGCCCTGTTTAGTAGATAATATTAAACTATTCTCGAAACAAAGAGAAGCTCGGTAAGGTAATGAAAAATTATCATGCTTATTTCACCTTCATTTTTATGATATGATATTTCATAACCCAAAAATAAGGGATTCCTGCTCATGTACTTGACCCCGCATATTATAACTGTCATGTGAATGGAGCAGACATTGAAATTTTTTCAATTTGTGCTTTTATGGAGTGAAATTTGGCATGGTTAGACTAGACACATGCATTGGCGATGTGGGATGTTTTCCATACTCAAACATGACTCGCACAAACAATTCAACAATCAAACAAAAGACCTATAGAATAATTAATGTACTGAACGGGGGCAATGTTGAAAGTTTTCCAATTTGTGCTTGTATGGATTGAAATTTGGCATGGTTAGACTAGATGCTTGCATTGGCAGTGTGGGAGGGTTTCCAAACTCAAACATGACTCACACAAACAATTCGACAATCAAACAACAAACCTATAGAATAATTAATGTACTGAACGGGGCCAATGTTGAAAGTTTTTCAATTTGTGCTTGTATGGATTGAAATTTGGCAGGTTTAGACTAGACGCATGCATTTACGGTGTGGGAGGGTTTCCAGAATCAAACTTGACTCACACAAAAAAATTGACAATAAAAAAAAAACCTATAGATTCTTGGCATCAGAGGGAGTAGGTCGATCCTCAAAACCTTGATTTCTCTTCATTTTAGCTTACAACTTGATGTATCAATGTTCCATTCGAAATCATACGTCAATCTTATAATTGGGAAACCAATAGAATGAGGACAATTATTATTAAACCCCTCACTTGACAAAATAAAGCATGTGTATAAAACGTTTTTGATGGTGGTGGGATTTGTGGAGAATGAAAATGCAATTATAACATTAGACCTAGGTTTTTAAATAAATATGGTACGAAGAATATTTTATCATTAATATACTGGATACATTTTAGCGAATTTATTGTAATTAATGGATAATATGTTTGACTAAAAATCTAAAGATAAGCAAGACTAAGTGCGATTAAGGGTCAAGTATGAGGTTCTAGGGGTTATGTGCGCATGTATAAATTATTTGAACCAATTGTACAAAGTGTCAGAATTGTCCCAGTGATGGTTGAGGACAAATTGAAATATTTGACTATGCTACTCGAAATATCCATTTTGGCCCACTCTATCATAATGGCCACATAGAATAAAATTCTTCTCCCATATAATGATTCAAGTTTAAGGAAATTGAAGAAGATAGGCTATATGTATTCCATATCAATGTTTATTTCTCTCTCTTCTATGACTTGTATTCCAATTTCATAGAGTAAATCCCTAATATATGTGTGCTGCCTCTCAACGTAATGTCTAGCGAGCTCTTAAATGAGTTCCATGTAATTAACTCTAACAAAAGAGACACATGAACTAGGTTTATCATTGATTTGTGTTTTAGTTGAATGCATGGTTATGGCCTCTATTCAATGTTCCATGTTCCATCGAATTGGGTGCACAAATGCGATATATGCCAATGCATGGGTCAACAATAGAGGAACAAGTACTTTCCATTTGATTCGAGCTTATCCCCATCTAAGCATTAGAGTATTGATTAAACTTTTAGTATACTTCCAATGACCTACACATTAGAAGAAATTAACTATAGTTCTTATATGTGCCTTTGTAAAGGAGTCAAAAGCTAGCACTTCCCTAAAGAGCGACATGGTCACAAAGGAGTCAAAAGCTAGCGCTTCCCTCAAGAAAAACATAGTTACAATAGCATTGTTTCTATTTTAGAATGTTATTTTTAGGTTTGGATGTTTATTAAATAATATTGTTTTTTGTTTTGTTTTAGAATGTTATTACTAGGTTTGTTTGTTAAATAACTTGTTTCTATTTTAAAATGTTATTTCTAGGTTTGTTTGTTAAATAACATTGTTTCTATTTTAAAATGTTATTGCTAAATTTGGATGTTTATTAAATAACATCGATAAGTGACAATGTACTTATTGTCAATAAAGATATTAAGTAAATAGTTTTTTACATATCGATATTATATCATAAAAATCATGCCATTCTATACACAAAAAAGTGGGGGCTTTAGTTGTCATAATTACCATTTTAAACTCAGTGAAGAATGGTTGGAATTTGGACTAAAAAATTGATACATTATACTTTATATTGTATTAAAATAAGTATAAAATAAGTATAAAATCATCTTCCTTTCAATCTATTAATCATTAAAAGTAATAAAAGTCATAAATATAGATTGGTGGTCATTTTAAATATTTAAATTAAGATTGATTTATGTTACTTTATATATAATTTCTTACATAATGGTGATTAACAAATAGTGGTCATTTATAGGGTTTACTTTTATATTAAATATTGAACTTCAATTTTTTTTCATTATAAATTCTAACATTACTTAAGTATGGATGTGGTTTTTCTATTATAACCAATTTGTAGAGTGTTTTATTTTTTTCGATGAAACTAATTAAATTTGATCTATTCATGTGAGATTGGATAGATAAAACCATATTTATTATAAAGTTAACCAACATGATTATCGAGGCTCATTAAGGTGTATATGTGTTTGACAATTTCACTAGCAAGACAAATTATTTGAGCCCCGAGGGTTAGCTCAATTGGATAACACCACTATTACTTGGATGTTGTTGATAATCCAACATTGTGCAAGTCCCTATTAATCCATGATTTCAACGCATTAATGCTTTGAACTTACGTGTTAGGGGTTAAGGTCTATATGGTATATGGATTTTATATTTTATAGGGTAGTGATGATATGGTTTATGAGTCATAGAAGATATACATTTATTGGTTCAAGGAGAATTTGTATATATATGGTTACTATTAATAATGGTTACGAGTTATGGTTAATGGTTATAAGGGTTAGGTCCAAAATGATTACATGATATAATCCTGATGTTTTAATGTTTAAGATTTATAGAGTAATTGGAGATTAGAGGATTAATGATTATATATAGTGGTTAAAAGGGTTAGTTAAGAGTTAAGATGGTAAATATTTACATGGTTTGGGATGGGTATGGTGATTATGATGATGATGATGATGATGATCCCAACGATGATGACGATGGTGATTACAACGACGATGATGAAGATAATGAAGATGATGGTGGTGATAATAATGATGATCATCTGTATGATGATGATGATGATGATGGTTGTGATGACAACAACGACGATCATGATGATGATACCAATGATGTTCTAGATGTTGATGTTGATGACAATGACTACAATGATGATGACGATGATGTTGTTTATTATTATTAATAGTGATGACATTGACGACAGCGGTGATGCCGATTACAATGATGACGATGATGATGATGACGATTATGATGGGGATGGTGATGATGAGGATGAGGATGAGGATGATGATGATGATGATTATGCTGATGATGATGAGCTGGGTGGGCTTAAAAAAGGAGTGAGATTGATGTCATAAATAAAACCCCTCTTAGTACCACCTAGGGAATGAAGTATCAATGGAAATGTATCGATGAGTATTTCAATGATGCCAAGTTAAAAATTTTGCTTTTTTGTTGCCACCTAATGATTCATTTTTCCCAAAAATATTACTGGTAACTTGCCTAGACCACACCCTAGGAAACCCCCCCAAATAAACTTGCAACTTGCGCACTTCATAAAATGGTCATATCAATTTAGAACTGGGAAAATGAAGGCTTGTTGGAAATCTTATTTTGAGACTATAGGGTAGATTCATTACATTGTCTAATAAGATAATGACGATGATGATGATAAGGAAGATGATGTTGATGATGATAATGATGGCGATGATGACAATAATGAAGATGATGATGATGATGATGATGATGATAATGATTATCATGTTCTGTGTGACGATTATGATGGCTACCATGACAACGACGATGACCATGATGATGATGACACTTATGATGATGATTATGTTCTTGATGTTGATGACAATTATTATCATGATGATGATGACGATGTTGTTGTTTATGATGATTGTGATGACATCGACATTGATGATGATGATGCGAATGGTGTTGTTTATGATGATGATTTATGATTGATGACGATGATGACATTAATGATGATGCTTATGATGAAAATGATGTTCTTGATGATGATGATGTTGATGCTGATGACAAGGATTATCGTGATGATGACTATGGTGATGATGATGATGATGATGATCAGGATGATGGTTATGGCGATGATGATGATGATCATCAACATTGATGTCATCAATGTCATCATCACTTACATCGTCATTAAATTTTTAATTTTTAATTTTTTCATTATTTTTTAAAAATAAAATCTTATTTTTAATTTTTAATTAAAATTTGTTTTCAATATGAATATATATATATATATAAATAAAAACAAAAAAACAAAAAATATAAATAAATAAAAATAATAAAAACACACACACACAAAAATATAACCTCACCTTTCAACCTCCTGTACCACATTTCGATTTCTGCATTAACCTCACCTTGTGTGCTCGCCTAGTTTTGAGCAGTCGTGAGAAGGCTCATCATGCGCTCGTCTAATGACTTGAGCCAGTTCCAGAGCAGAGCATCGCGTCAGCAAGCTCATCATGCACTCATTTAGTTCCTGAGTTGATCGACATCTCGTGAGCAGGCTCATCATGCGTAGAGTAGATCATAGCAACTTTGAGAGGGGCCAATGCCTCGCAAATACGTGAGTACTGAGCCCACGGTTTATTAATCTTCATTTGCATATATGTAGGGTAAATTGTATATGCTAGGGTAAATTGCATATATGCTCTTGATAATTTTGTGGGAGCCTCAACTGACATCTACAGAATCTTTTGAAGTTCATTCTAGACCATTTTACCTAGAATGGTTTGTTGAATACATGGTGAAATGAAGCTTGTGTTAGGATTTATATTTAGCGATTTCTTCTTTGATATTCGGCTAAGAGAAAGGACCATAGAGAGAAGCAAATTGTTATTTGATGGCTTAGATGTTTTTATTCCATTTTTTATTTATACAACAATGGTTGGATTATCTTTCAGTATCAAGGAACTTGGAAGGTTGTATGCATGAGTGATACCATGAATGGAGGATTCTATGTTGAGATTTTTTTTGAAGCTTGGTTTCATGATTGTGTTGCCAAGGATAATTCCCATCAAGCCTTTTTATAAATGATAAAAAATCCTGTTTCCAAGAATTCCTTAGGTGACTATTGGCTTGATCCTATATCATGGCACTCCATCTTCTAATTGTAGCTTTGATGAAGGGTTTCTTTCATTTAGAGAAATACCCTAGACATCCCTACAATATATTGACTTTTGGAAGGGTTGTAGTATGAAATTATGGTGGCCAATTTGTGTTTCTATTGAAGGAAAGTCCCTCACCTTTGGAGTGTTTCCTATGGATTAGTTTGCTCGAGTAACCCTCTTTTGGGCCTTGTCTTTTTGAAGCCTTATGACACCTATAGGAGTACCAATAGACTAGAGTGTTTTCCTTCGATTGATTAGATGCAAGGTTTTTTTGGTTACTTTTTTGGAACTAAATAAAATATTCTCTACAATCCATGTTATATGCAATTATCAGATTTTCATTTTACTTATGTTGATCAATTGAGTGAATTGTAAGTATTTGGATGCACATGCCACCCCAATTTTGAAGCGATTTTATATGCATATTCTATAAATAAATTCCTTTATTACTCTATTTATTGTATTTGATGTTATATCTTGAGAATTGTAATAAATTTGTTAGGAACCCATGTCTTTACTTTGTCAGTATATTGTTGTTGGACGCATATGCTTTGTAAGACGTCCCATAGTATTTGTTGATCCATAGTTTGTGTATTGTTGTTGGGAGCATATGATTTGTAAGTCGCCCGTAGTAATTGTTGACCCATAGTTTGTATTGGCCCATGGTTTTGACCCATAGTATTGGCGCCTAGAATTAGTATATAAGTGTGTGTTGAGGCCAATGAAGGCACCATGAAGTTATTTGTATTGAGCTTTCTTAAAGGAGGTTGCCCCCTCGAAGTGGCATACGATCAATAAAGTGATTCTGAGTTTTGTTATTACTGCTATCTCATGTATTTTTATTAATTAATTGTTGCAGGTTCCTCACATCTAGTATCAGAGCACTTTCTTGGGCTCGTTGGGTGAAATTTCTGCCAAATTTGTTTTTCACATCTGTTGCAGGTTAGGATCTGGGAATAATCCCTATTCGCTTAACTGTGGGAAGTACTTGGGCATGAGCCATATAAATCATTGTGAGGAGTACCACAGGAACCCCAAAGTAGCTGGCCCATTGAGAGGACTTGCAAGCAAAAATGGCAATGACTCCTACCTGATTCACTAGTTCCCACCAGTGAGGTAAACCAAGAGATGTCGTTTGTGGCAAAGCGGTTATCAGTTTTACCTAAGCCGTGGAGTGAGGGCCCCCAATACGCAAGCCGTTAGACAACATTGGTGGCTGAGTGAATCCCCTCAACCGTTAGGAAGCCGAGCATACGGGGTCCAAATCTATTTTCAGCTGATAAATCATAGATTTCCTCTTTCCAAAACTGTTGCCAATTGCTTTCGCGTCATTTCAGATCTATCTGTTTTCGATCACTTCCATGCCATTTCAGATCTGTCTATTGCCAATCCCTTCTGTGTCATTTCAGATCCATCTGTTGCCGATCCCTTCCACGCCGTTTCAGATCCATCTGTTGCCGATCCCTTCTGCGCCGTTTCAGATCCATCTGTTTTCGATCCCTTCCATGCCATTGCAGATCCATCTATTTCTGATCCCTTCTGTGCCATTGCAGATCCATTTGTTTCTGATCCCTTCTATGCCGTAGCAAATCCATTCTAAAAAAAAATAAAAAAATCCTGTTTTTTCACCATATCTCCCTTATTTTCACTCTGTTTCCCTTGAAACTTCCTTGACACCCCTGTCATCCCATTCTGCATCTTTCATTCTTGAAGACCCTATCCAAAAGTCCACTTCCCAAATCTAGAAATCCCACATTTGTCTATTTTTAGGGTTTGCCATAACTTCTTTAATTTTCACCCAATCACCTTCAAATTTTGCCACCATGTTCATTCCTATTTTTGCTTCTTTGTTCCCCTCTAACAAATTTTCTCATTCTTTCACCCCACTTCTGAAATCCTCATTTTCTGCTTCCCTGTCCATTCGACAGTGTCCAAAACCTAGTCAAACCCCAATTACCCATCAGATTTTTTCCCAAATCCAAATTTCCCTTTACTAAATAAGCTTTGGTTTGTGTTTTTTTATCCATTCAAAAAAAAAACTCCTGGTTATGGTTGTCACCCGCGCAGGAGAAAAAAACCATGGAGGAAGCACTTGCATCCATCCAAACCAAACTCCAGGATCTGGATGAAAAATTTCTCATCTTGAGCATTCAGCCATGAACAACAAACGACAGTTCAAGTCTTCATCAGATAATGGGTTCTCTTCTTCCAGCAATTTTCGTGGTCTGAAACTTGATTTTCCTCGCTTCAATGGTATTGATCTGACTGGATGGATCTATCGTGCAGAACAATATTTCAGTGTGCATAGTACTTTTGATGTCACCAAAGTTCCACTTGCATCCTTTCATTTGGAACGGGAAGCTCTTCAATGGTACCGTTGGTACATCAAGGCCCATGAAAAGCCAAAATGGCCAGATTTTTTTCAGTTCCTTTTGCAACGATTTGGTCCTAGTGATTTTGATGACTTCACAGGAGCCCTCACTAAACTTCACCGAATTGGCACTGTGAGAGAGTATTAGATAGAATTTGAGAAACTAGCCAATCACACAGAAGGATTTTCTGATGAATTCTACAGGAGTTGTTTTATCAGTGGTCTTAAGGATGAAATCCGCTCAGAGGTTAAAATGTTCCATCCCAACAAAATGATGGAAGCCCTGGGGTTGGCTAAGTTGGCATAAGACAAGATTGCAGCCCAACAATGCTCCAAACCTGCTTTTGTTCCCTTCCGAAATATGGGTTCTCAACGACCTCCCATCTTGCTAGCTCCTCGACCAACTCCTATCAAGTATTTGTCTGAAACAGAGATACAGGCACGCAGAGAAAAAGGGATTTGTTATAATTGTGATGAGAAATTCACTCGGGGACATAGATGTGTTCAGCAAAAGCTCTATCTCTTGGATGTGGATTCTTCACCTGCCTCTGAAATTGGTGAAGAAGCTCTAGATACAATGGATGATTAGGTCGACATTCAGGAGCCGCCTATTGACCCTCTGTCTCAAGAATACCACTTAGATACATATCTCCATGCTTTAGCCGGAATCACCACCCCCCAAACAATGCGGGTCCGGGGTTACTTCAAGAAGCTCCCTCTTACCATACTCATTGATTCTAGTAGCACTCATAACTTCATTGACCCTCGGATCACCAAACATGATGATTGTTTTATCCATCCTTGCTCCACCTTTGAAGTCATGGTTGTCAATGGGGGAACCTTACCTTGCAAGGGTAAGTGTCACAATGTGCGTATCTCTATGGAAGATTCTAACTTGCATTCTGACATGTTTGCCTTGGCCTTAGGAGGATGTGATGTGGTTTTGGGTGTTTAATGGTTACACACACTTGGACCCATCTTATGGGATTTTGCTGAACTTTGGATGCAATTTTCAGTCAATGGGAAACAACACAAATTTACAAGCTTCCAACCAGGGTCTCTCTGCATCATTGGTTCACATCGCCTGGAAAAACTCCTTAAGAAGAATACACATGGTGTCATCGCTCATCTCCATTCCATTCAGATGCACACATCAACAGTCTCCACTACTCCCTTGGATCTCCAACCAATTTTGGATAGATATGCCGGTGCCTTTGCTAAAATAGTGGGATTGCCACCTTCACGAGACCTTTCCAGTAAGAATTTAGCTACCTCTACATCTGCAAAGGAAATGATGGCTATTTTGCATACAGTACAAACGTGGCAGCCATACCTATTAGGGAATTCTTTCTGCATCACGACTGCTCAGCAGAGTCTGAAATATTTCCTGGAACAACGGGGCTCCTCACTCGCAAAACTGTAATGGATTCACCAACTCCCGGGTTATGCCAATGAGATCACTTACATGAAGGGTCAAGACAATTTGGTGGCAGATGCTCCTTCTCGCACAATTGATGCCCCAGTTTTTGTTTCAGCTATTTCTTTGCTTGTTCCAAATTGGTTGCAATCTGTTCAACATGGCTATGTCTTCTCTGAATTCCATGCATCTCCATTGGTCAGGTACTCCGGGTTCCTCCAAACGTATGAGCAGGCACAACATACCTTCTTTTGGCAGGGAATGAAAAGGACAATTCAACATATGGTGGCTGAATATAATACCTTCTAGCTCCTTCCGAGATTGCTCGAACCTATACCCATCCTTCCACGGAGATGTTAGGAACCCATGTCTTTACTTTGTTAGTATATTGTTGTTGGACGCATATGCTTTGTAAGACGTCCTGTAGTGTTTGTTGATCCATAGTTTGTGTATTGTTGTTGGGCGCATATGCTTTGTAAGTTGCCCGTAGTAATTGTTGACCCATAGTTTGTATTGGCCCATGGTTTTGACCCATAGTATTGGCGCCTAGAATTAGTATATAAGTGTGTGTTGAGGCCAATGAAGGCACCGTGAAGTTATTTGTATTGAGCTTGCTCAAAGGAGGTTTCCCCCTCGAAGTGGCCTGTGATCAATAAAGTGATTCTGAGTTATGTTATTACTGCTATCTCATGTATTTTCATTAATTAATTGTTGCAGGTTCCTCACAAAATTTGAGATGGAATTTTAAATTGGTATCAAAAGTGGTAGAAGAACGTGTCTTGATAACTCAAAAGACTCCCATGTTTATTTTGTGATCTCATAATTCATGCATGTTTAACATTAAATTTACATGAACATATTGTTGCTAATGATTAGGTATTAAATTATGTGGTTCCTTAAATGAGATTTAGGATCAATTGCTATGTTACCAAGATCCCCATGTTTGTGAAAAAGAAAAGGATTATGGGAAGTTCAAGATCCCCATTCATATAGTTTTTGCAATTGGATGGTTATTGCATACTCCAATGCCATATTTTTTCACTTCTAGGATTGTGACTCGGTGTCAAACAACTATTATCCATGTGCCAATACAGGCTGGGAAATTGAGTTTTCAAAGAAATTTCAGTTGCAAGGCTGGAAAACAACCTTAAGTTACTCCATATTTGGAAAAAAACTTGAAAGAAATAAGTTGACCATAGCTTCTCTTATGTTTGATATATTACTCTTTCTAGTGGGAAAAGGAACTTAGATATTCCATAATCTTTACCTTTTATTGTTTTGGTGTTTTAGTTTAAGAAGCATGTTTCATTTGGTATTGATAGTTTGTTGTGTAGGTCACACAACATGGGTTTGACAAATATCCTCTATTTATAGATATAGCAGTCCACATATGTGTGTCATATGTTGAGGTACATAACATAAAGTTGATGGAACACGAAGCACAACCAAATTGTTGAAAACCTTTGAAGGATTTGCATGTTTATGAATGTTGAATGATTGGTGTGAAATCAAATCAGAATAATCATAAGTATCACCATAAATAGATGCTCATAAGACCATAGTAGGCCACTTAATTTGTATTTGTTCAAAATCAAGCGAGCCAAAATGAAGAGAGAAATCATGATGCACTGAGTCACTATGGGATTGTGGTTTCTTTGTGTGTAGAAATTAAATATCTCTTGTGTAAGTCTATAGAATAAACATGTTCTTGATAATATTCCATGGAGTGTTAAGAGGGTGGTTGTGTGTGTGCTATAGGTTGGAAAACAACCATAATAGGAGGCATAGTTGAAGGATGTGGAGGGATCGATGCAGTGAATGACCAATGGGAACCAACAATAGGGAATTGGAAGGACTACATGGGTTTCTATGATGAGGAGGAATATACATGGACCAAGTGGGATGAAAATCTAGAGTCAACCCAACTATAGCATCCATAACCCTATAAATGGAATTATCATTAGATATCGCAGGTTGTAGTCCCCACATATACCATGGTTTTCCTATGTTGGGGAGGCAATTACCTAGATGAAGGATTTAATAACCCCATAATAGTTGACCATATTGGGCCTAAGAGAAGTACTATTACAACCCACAAGATCTATTGTGCCTTGATAGTTCAAGTTGAGAGACTAAGCATACTGTATATCAAGGAAGAAGATCCCTTTTTGAGAGGATGTGGAAGCCTATTGTATAGTGAGGGAGTAGATCCATGTTAAGTTGTGGAAGCCTATTATATAGTGAGAAACATATCCATGTTAGGTGAGGAAATCCTATAGAGGAAGGATTATTTGACTCCAAAATCTACTTCTTTCAAATTTATAATAAGTTTGTGAACTTGTATTGTATATGAGTCTATTTGTCAATGGGCCCTATAGCCTCTCTAATGTGACTCCAAAATTTACTTCTTTCAAGCCAATAGCAAGTTTATGATTTCAGATTGCAAATGCAACTATATATAACAAGTTGAGAATTGAGATCCCAAGAAAATGGTTGATTGTTATAATCCACTAGACTACAACATTTTCAAAAAATAATAAGGAAACATACTTCCAAGTTATGCAAGGATAAATAAAAAAATCACATTTGGGAAGAATGATGGGACTCAATTTCAAATCAATTTCCCATGAATTGTATGTAAAGGCTAGTGCTTGAAGTATGGAAAATCCCATGACAATGTAAATCTTGATGAATCTCTTCAACCAAAATTTTTAACTCCAAATAAATTAAATATGAAATGAGGGCTTTGGAACATATGGCAATAGTGGATATAAATATACCAACACATTTGGAGTAACTTTCAAATTTCATGTTTTGGGTTGGTTCACCCTTCATCAAAATTACAGAATCAAGAACATGCTACACACTGGATAAATATACTTTATCTTTGAAAAGAACACAATGAAATGTGCCTTTGGAATTATTGTGTAGTTTGTGTTTTCTGTTATTGGACTAAAACAAAGTATATAATATAGTTTGTTGGTTCTTGATTGTCAAAAATTGTAATCTTAAGAGATTACTAAATGATCGAAATGCATAAACAATGTATTATTAGGTTCATTACTTATAATTTTTTATTCACACACATGCACACTCACACAACACATCCGACAAGAGGAAGGAGAAGTTGGGAAACCATTCGTATTCATCTTCCAACCAGTCCATTGTTATTTATTATGTTAATAAGATTATCACTAGGTACTTTTATGAATATTTTCATTGAGTTAATGGTCATGGTGATTAATACATACTGTATTTTCTAACTTATGTTGTGCTAGAAAGCATCAAGTTGACTCTTACTTGCAAGGATTGGTGCAATACAATGTATGTTGAGTTAATTTCTATATATCTAATTGCTTAGTAGATGTTTTGTCACAATATAAAGTGTGTAAATGATATGTTCAATTTTTTGTTGTGAAAAGACTTAATTACAGTAAGTGTATTCTTACTTGGATTACTTACAATGTTCCAACAAGATATAGTAGTGGTTGATGTTGAAGTTGTTAGGGTTTCTTAGTATGAAGTGATGGTCATATCTCCATTTAATTGATTTAAGGCTATATGCACAATATTGTTTGAAATTGTATATATGTACAACATGGATGGTCTCAAGCATTTGATTGTTTGAAGTTATATGCACACAAAGTATGATTCTAGTGATCACACATGTTTCTCATGATATGAATATTTCATATCCATGTTCGTAATAAAAGTAAGCATATTCTTTTGGTATTTGGGTCATATCTATTGAGCCTATGCATAATATATGGTTAATATATGTTGAAGAACAACAAGTGCATGACATGCTTGTGATGATTATGGTTAATGTAGACTCTAGGTATTGAGACTTGTAGAGTGACACACATACATTATACTATTTCGGTGCATCACTAGAAAACTTAATTAAACATAGGTACTTGTTTGCTGTGGAATTGGAAGGAATATGAAGGTAAGAAATACTATACCTGTGATGGTGCCATAGTGCTACATATATATGATATCTTTGATAATTCTTGAATTGATCATGATGGTTGCATAATGAGGGTAACCATATAGTAGCTTGATGTTGACTCTTATGATTCCATTATTTTCATGGTGTTGAATAAATGGGGTACATGATAGATAACCTTTTGTAATTGGATCTTTTGCATGGAAATGTTGGGGAACCCAAGTTACATAGGTCAATGTGCCTAAGTGATTTATTTATTGGAGAAACTTTTATCCCATGGTGTAGGTAGAACCAAACATGTATGTGTCATATATGTCTTCCTCAAGCGAGGTAATTTTAGGAAGACTAGAGGAAAGTGAGACATCCAGTAGGTCTACAAGAGGCAAATCAACTAGATGTTAAAAGATCAGAACAAAATTCCTTAAACACATGGAATTTTTCTCGTTGAAGGGGGGGCATTTTCTTATGATGATGAGACCATAGACGACATCCAGGTGCCCTTGAGGTACAAAAATCTAGTGAAACAATGGGTACCCAAGGGTCTTCCCCAACTAAACAAAGCTTTTTGTGTGAATGAGAGGATATATCATATTGCACCATCGTTATTACATGGTTTGGGGTTGTTTTGCATGGATGGCGTAAAGGTCAGTTACGATAGATTTATTGAATTGATGGATTATGTCGGACCTTGTTACAATTACAAAGATTGGATGTGACTAGTACAATATACATGAAGTATGCACAGATACATACTATTTGCAAATTATTTACAACTAAAAGACAAGGATCAAAATAAAGGAGCAACTATGTACATTGATGGAAGACCAAAAGCAACAAGGAATATTGTAGGGTTTATAAATAGTACACAACCAGGTTCTACAATTACACAATCCAATTGCATATTTGAGGGGCGTGAAGGAAACCATGTTTTCGTATGTGCCATAAAATAAATAGCTGCAGGGGAAGAGTTGTTGATCAATTACAATTTGAATTAAATAGATACAAACAGTGTTACTATGGGAGTGATACATCTAACATTTTACCCAACCTTTAATTAATGAATCTAATATCTTATGTATTTTTCATGATTCTATTATTATAATTTCGGTAATAGTTTATATATTTTTTTTCGCAAGATAGTGATCGGGGAAAGTCCTTGTCAGTTGATTAGAGGAGTACACCATCCTCGAGTTAGAATGTATACCTCATTGTAATTGTACAAATATAATATGAGAAAAATGTTTTTTTATTATGTTTTTTTTCGTGAAGTATATCGGTTTCGTTTAGATAATGTTTTCTATATTGTTGTTGCAGGGTGTTGATCATGAAAACTCCCTTTCTATTGATCAAACGACACCAGCCTCGAGGAAACATGTATACCTCCTTGTAATTGTACAAATTAAATACGAGCAATAGTTTTTTTTTATGTTTTCTTCATGAGTATATTAGTTTCATTTCGGTTATATTTTCTATATTTTTTGTTGTAGGGTGATGATCGAGGAAACTCCTCAACAGTATATCAGACGAGACCAGCCTCGAGGCAGCAGGTATACCTCATTGCAATTGTACAAATTAAATATGATCATTATGTTTTTTTCCTGAGTATATTGGTTTTATTTCGATAATGAATTCTATATTTTTGTCACAGGGTAGTGATTGGAGCATTCCCCAGCAGTTGATCAGAGGAGTACACCATCCTCGAGGAAGCAGGTATACCTAATTGTAATTGTACAAATATTATATGAGCAATTTTTTTATTATTATTATTTTTTCATGAGTATATTGGTTTCATCTCGATAATGAATTTTATAATTGTTTTGCAGGGTAGTGATCGAGGAAAGTCCCCGACAGTTGATCAAAGGAGTACACCATCCTTGAGGTATCAGTTATAACTCATTGTAATTGTACAAATATAATATGAACAATATTTTTTTTATTATGTTTTTTTTGTGAGTATATTGGTTTCATTTCGATAATGTTTTCTATATT
The DNA here is from genome assembly GCA_027924585.1 of Larix kaempferi. Classification (NCBI taxonomy): domain Eukaryota; kingdom Viridiplantae; phylum Streptophyta; class Pinopsida; order Pinales; family Pinaceae; genus Larix; species Larix kaempferi. The sequence continues at coordinate 9,982,594 of BSBM01001312.1, read as the reverse complement.
TTTGTTGCAGGGTAGTGATCAGGGCAATTCCCCGGCCTTTGATCAGAGGAGTACACCATCCTCAAGGAAGCAGGTATACCTCATTGTAATTGTACAAATATAATATGAGCAATATGTTTTGTTATTATGTTTTTTTCGTGAGTATATTGGTTTCATTTAGATAATGTTTTCTACATTTTTGTTACAGGGTGTTGATCGGGGCAAGTCCCCGGATGTCGATCAGACGACACCAGCCTCGAGGCAGCATGTATACCTCATTGTAATTGTACAAATTAAATATGAGCAATATGACATTTTTTATTATGTTTTTTTCCTCGGTCTATTGGTTTCATTTCAGTAATGTTTTATATATTTTTGTTGCAGACTACTGATTTGGGGTTTGATCTAGCAATAGAGAAGTCCATAGATACTGATGTGGATGAGATCATGTGCAATGATGAAATCGAATCTTTGTTAGACCCAATTAAGATGATAGAGAAGACCTTAAAAAAAATCATGAGTATATCCTTCGTTTGTTATTCATTCAGCCACATACAAATGAGATTAGAGAAAAGGTTGTTGTTTTGGTCAAGAGATCTCAAGCCTTGAAAGTAAGTTGTGGGATAATGAATTCATTTAGGATTTTATAATGTGTGTACTTGTATATTGTCTGTATATCACACACTTTCATATGACTTCGATTGCCAAGGATAATTTTAGGGGTGAAATTTAGCCCATGGGCTATTTTTCCATGTTTTTTTCCAAAAAAAGATTCATCAATTTGCATTTTTTGAAGCTCTTATGCCCCCACCCCCTCACATCACTCTCAATTCCCCATACCCAATGCATGTACTTGAAAATAATTAAATTTATGTGCAAACATGTGTTTTTCGTCATAAAAAAACATTAGCATTCATTCATTAAAATATAACATTTATTAATTCACTCATTCATTCAATATACAAAAAATAATGCATGACATTATATTATCAAAAATAAGTTTTCATAGCGTTTTTTAGTTACTTATTTTTTATGTTTTTTTTTTCTTTTGACAAAATCAACAATCAACTCATCTTCTACAACTTCCTGTTCAGTTCTTGTAGCATCTGTAGCTTGTCGTACTATCTTCCTAGTAGTGTACTCATGACGTGGATGTTGTTGCAAGGGGTCGGGATTTGCTACAATAATGTAAAACGTTACATTGATATATATATTTTTATTATAATTACAAGTATTTCATTAATAAAAAAACATTAGAGAGGTGTTATTTACCTGATGGGGCCACATCATGTACTTCATCTTCATGCTCTGAAGTTGAAACATGAAAAATTACAATTAATACACCATTTGCAATGCAATATTTTAAAATGTAGCATATGGATACATTCATTACTAGGATTCGGAGCATGAACTTCAATGGGTTGTTCTCCATCCTCGACATTAAGTGCATCGTTGCTTTCCTGCTCAAAATAGACTCAATATTTTATGGCCAAAATTTATAACGAATAGATTGCACAAGTAATCAATCTTAAATAAACTTCATTGATTTTATTTACCTACGCACAAGATGGATCACGAGAAGACTGTGTTTTCCCAAACAAGATTTTTCAGTGTTAAACAACCGCTCCAAAGCCGTGCTAGAATCCAAGCTTCAACTCTTCCTCTGTGGGAACTTCCTTGAATCGATCGGCCTGTAAATTTCCATAAGATCATGAATTTAGCTTTTATGGTGCAATAAAACTAAAAATATTTGCAATTTATTATTTGGGTGCAATATTTGTTTTAATGATACTTACAATTCATGCCTCCAGCTTCGAATAACCACTAGGCCCAAGCTTGTGTTGTCCAATTTTTTCTTGTCTTGCCTTTGTGGAATTTGATGTGTCTGACAGCCTATGAAAAAGGTTGAAATATGTTAGATGTTGCAAATTGATCTAAAAATAAATAGTAATAAAAATTGTTGAAAGTATTGCATACCTTCCTGTGCCCAATGGTAGCTTTCCTTCTTTTCTCAAAGTCCTCTCCTTTCCATCTTCTACTCCCTTCCTGGAATCATTGGAGGGAGCTCATACCTAGGGTTCCTTTCTATATGAACCCTATATTAGTCTCTCACAATCTTCATATGTTGACCAGTTTTCTTGAGGACCTCCACTCGGTTGAAGGTCTCACTGCCGAACAAGCCAACCAAATGATTTGTGAGCTCATCTTTTAAATTTTTTACTATGCTTATCCCACCTTGTGTACTTGTATATGGCAATCGAAGTCATATGAAAAGTGTGTGATATACAGACAATATCTTCCACCTTCACGTGGTTGGCCTTGCTCAGTAGAGAATATTAAATTAGTCTCAAAACAAATAGGATCTCAATGAGGTATTTATTCTTATGTATTATAGACTCCTATAAATTTTGAAACACATGTCTATTTCTTAAATTCTCTATCACGAATAAAACATTCCATGGTTATTTGATTTCTACAGGAATTCGCACTATGAATTCCAACTAATCAGTAGCCTATGTGGAGAGGTTGCATCAATTGTACTCAAAGGTATGCAGTACTCATGAATTTGTCATTTTTATGTTGTTTTAGTTATTTATCTTTCATGTCCTATCTACCTTTTGTATCTACATACATGGCGAGATACACAGTATAGATTTATTCACTATGTGAAACCATCTAGAGCCTACAAGCCTAACCAACCATTACTTAAACCAATTGAGATGAGACACATCAAATTTGATACTACTTCCTAGTTAGAGATACAAGTATAGTAGGTAGCCATAAATGCACAATACTTCCATCTATTAAAAACTAAAACCAACATTTCAAGTCACAAACTATAATACCCACATATTCAATGAATTTATAGCCTTCCTTATTTTCAAACATCTCATTTTCCTTGTTCTTTGTGAAGTGAATTATGTGATAGACAAGAGAAGCCACAAGGGGCTTCAATAAATAACATTAAAAGAAGACCATTTTGTGGAGTAGAGTTAACCACATATTTATTCCATTTTTACCAAACTAGTTTTACATTTATGTAGGTTTTTGGTGTGTTCATGTGCCACCTCATCACTGAAATTATTGTCTTAACATTCAATATTTTTACATTGTTACATATTTTCATATACAAAGGGATTCGACACTAGTTTTTTCTATGAACTTGCAAAAATCCTTACTCCTCATGTTGCATTTTCTTTGCAACCCATAGAAAATCCTATTCAACCAATAAGTATTATTCTCTATAACTCATGGTATCTCCTCTACAACCTATAATATAATTTATATTACCCCCCAATGTATCAAGAGCATTAATACACACCTTAATATTACAATTAGAATTGTATAGCATGATGAACCTATAGTGTTGGTGGAAACTCCTAAATTGGTCCCCACAACATTCTCTTAGGTCTTTCCAATGTTTAGTGAACATCTCACCTTTCATACATTCAAGGGTGCTCTCAAATATGGAGTATCCCAACACTATTTTTATAGTTTCTTTGGTAAATAATTCATCTCAAGCCAAGTGATAATAATGCTGGAATGATGGTGTAACATTCACAGGTAACCATGTCCAACCTCACTTTGTTATTGTGCATTGGTGTGTTTCTAGGATTTATCTTAAAGCCAACCAAATCAACACATTTCATATATATCTAGGTGATTAAGACCTACCTTTTAGTAGCTTGATTCTTCTTGCAAATTTCACCAAGAAAGAGTAGCTTTTAGAATACACCTTCAACCTATCTACCTAACTCACCCTCCAAAATAGGTTCTCCAACAAGCCAATCAATGATACCTTCATGCAACAAACGATGTCCACATAGAAGCTTCCAAAAGCTTCTCTAAAAAAAATCTTCAAGAAATGTCCACATATCAAAAGCTTCTTCAAGGGGTTACTCTAACAAGCAATGCCCACAAAGAAGTCAAACCAATCAAATGATTTCCACTAGACATCAAACATGAATTTACATGGGCTTCAAAGATAAACTAATCCTCCAACAAAGTATAAACAATGGTCTCTCCTATAACACGATATTCTATTAGATGAAACATCTCATTTATAAGACAGTTCCAATACAATTTCCCTCCTCAAGTCATGTAACGACACTCTTCTAAAGGTAGCACTTCCATCATAGTGTTCCAAAGGCTAGGCGCCCCCCTCAAGCGTGGAGAAAAACAACTTCTAATGGCCAACAACCTATATAAGGTGATGAAGAAGCTTATGAAATGGATTCCAAAAGGATATGTCCTCCACAATGGCTCCAAGGGGAAACCACAAAGGAAGCACTCCTAGTTGAAATCATGAATTAAGGCACATGTTAGGTCTTCGTGATGGAATATTTATTACATGGAAGGCTCAACATGATGGATGTCCTAAAAAAACTCCTCCAAATGACATGAAATCAAGCTCCAAAGAAAAGGTTTCTCAATGTTGCTGCTATAGGAAACTACATCACAAGTACTTATTAAAGCATGACTAAGTGTGCTAGTGGCCTCTAGAGGTTGGAATGTACTATTTTATACAACATATTCTTTAATTTTACTTTTTCCATGACTATTCTTACACAGTTTTGAGCCTTTGTCTTGTTGTTATATGGTTGAGAATTGCTTCTCTTACCATCAAATTGACCTAGATATGAAATTGCTTCTTTTAACATCAAATTGACCTAGATTTGAAATTGCTTCTTTTACCATCGTCGTAACAAAATGATAAAAGCTGGAATTATTGATCATAATGGTTTTACAACATTTTTAATAGCCTATAATTATCATTCAATAAGGAAAATTTGTATTAATCATCCAATTAGAGACCAATTCTATAGGGACACTGAAGTGAGTGATTATGCAATTAAAAAATAAGCAATCCTACATATGAAACATGATGTTGAATTTTGTCATAATTTTGGCACACTTCATGAACTAATAAACACCAATAATCATGTACTTGTGGCCACCATTGTATGCAAGATGACACTATATAAAATCGATCCCCTAGTTGCAATATGGAAATTCGATGGTGATAATGGGATGCATTGGAGTCAATGGGGCTCATGTCTTGCGGGTGAAAACTTGGAAAATAATGAACCAATCAAGAACATAAACGTAGTCTTGAAAGAGATGGATAGAAGTGGTAAATGCATACAATCTTGTGAGAAGTGAACATTCCTAATAAATGGATACTGCCAGCACCTTTATGGAAGTTGGGGAGAACTCATTCTCCCTCTTTGTGAGTTTAGCACTAGTGTGAAATAGTATTGACTCCCCATTGTGATATCTATTCCAATGGACATGAAATGAAATTTTCAAACCAAATTTCTATCTACAAATATAAATCAATATGTCACCATACCAATGGTACATCAATGAAATGAGGAAAATATATTTCTTAAGGATTTTATTGTTAAGTTGTATATTTTCTATGCCCATTGGGATATGAGTGAACTTGGTGAGTGCTCACACCTTATTACACTTCAAGGTCACGATATTTTGATCTTGACACTTCAAGGACATGATATATATCCTCTAGAAAAATGCTTTAATGGACTATTATAAGGTTGCTTTTACAATAAGAATGAAATTTTGTGATTTTCCACTTGAAATAGCTTCATCCCAAGAGAGGTTTCTACCCATGGTTCAAACATTAACTTATAGAAGATGTTCTTCAAGCCTACTAGCAACATACACAAGGGTATTCATTTTAAACCCAACTCAAGAATGCCTACATACTATTTCATCCTTTGTTGGAAATTGTGTACCATTAGAGGAAATTGGGCACAATTTTGTCTTAATAGGGAAGAAATTATGAAATTTGTAGTTTGTTTTTCTTTTTTTCCCCTATTATCATTGTTTTTTGCCTTGTGATTTTCACTTTAGATTTTAGCATTATGATTTTTACATTTAGCTCTATGCTTTCAACATTACTACATTTATATTTATTTTATATTTAAGTAGATTATTATAGATTTAGTTTCTCATCCAAGTTTTTCCCTTTCAAAATGACATGGTTTTTCTTCCTTTAAAATCCAATGTGTGCACAAAACTTGCACTTAAGTTGTAAGCACCTATTTTTTCTCCTATATATATAGTATACTCATATATATATTACATATGATGATAAATAGAGTTCCTAGATCAAACAAAAAGCATTTGTCTTATTCTCATGCGATCAATATTTCTTATTGTGAACAAACAACAAAGTTAGTTGAGATTATAATATTCGATTCTCAATTACAAGTTTGGTGTCCTTCTACACACCCAAAATATATATTAGCCTCTTTTACCCTCTCTCCACCTCTGACATGCATTGGTAGATGTTGGTTTTTACATGCTGGCCAACAAGGTATTTTAAAATGCCTAATATTTTGCTCTTTTGGATTTGTTGGGGGGGAGTTGCAACAAGAACATATAACTTCCATGTGTGCATGTTGAAATATTTGTGGCTATTGTAGAACGGTTGTTGTGATGAAAGGTCTTGAAACATCACCTGGGATTAGTAGAGGTTTTGAATTAACATGAAAGGGATGAAACATATAGAAGAATACCTTGTTCGAGGTTTGATATAGAACATGTTTTGAAGGACATTTTTTTAAAGGTTACCAACATATTATGCTAAGCATTTAGGGTTGTTGTTTGCAAAATTACTAGTAGAATTCTCGCTATAGATATATATAACCAATTTTTGATATCATGCAGTGGTCAAAGTCTCCAGCCGCATGAATCTATTCCAAGGAATTAAGGCTGTTATGGTGCTCACTCATGGTTTTGATCTTTCGAAGGAAGAGACTTCAACTCCAGAACCCTCAGGAATATCCTGTAGCAAACTCATGTGATGTGGATTCATTCTTAGCCTGCCTTTTCTTCAACATCTAAGACACAGAACAATGGTCTACAGGAAAAATAAGAGAGCATTGTGGTGGTCATTTCTTTAGAAAAATAGGAGTCATCTAAAAATTTGATTGCACAAAGTATATGTCGTGCACATGTGTCCCAGTATTAACAACATTTTGGTTCAAATATGTTTTTGTATGGGGGAAGGAAGAGTGTTTCATTTTTCATATAGCTTTTAAGCATTAGAGACTTGGGATCAATAATATAAAATCTCTTTTGTATTTTTATTTTTCATGTGTCTTGGGATATTGGTCTAGATTTTCATAGTGGATGGCTCAACTTGTTTTACTTTGAGGTAAAATAATGAATTTGTCTTTCAGGTTTGTAGAATAAGTAAGGATAGTTATGGATTCTTGCTAATGCTCATGAATATTTTATTATAAGATATAGGTTTCCATCTTTTATGATTTGATGTAATTGAGTTATTGGATTCAATCCATATATATATACATGCTTTACTAACCTAGGAAATAACTAGGATAGCCCTGTCCTATTGGTTGTTAGCTAGGGATCTTTAGGTGGAAGAAAAGCTTATTGGAAGACCTCATTGAGCAATGGGAAAGATAGACAAGGCCTCCAACTCTTTTGAATAAGTTGTGGACTTATACTACTTGAAGGGAGGAGCAACTCCACAAGCCCATCATATTCAACACAAGGCACTAGTCTACTTAAAATCTATCTCTATATCTCTATCTCTTCCTTTCTCATGCTACTTTCTTCAAATACTTGGCTAAGGGATCCATTGTAAAACTTTATCTAAATCTTGATACAAACTAGCCTCTCATAAATGCCCTAATCTTCCCTATTCATCGGTCTAATCGACATTTTTATAATTTTATTTTATTTTTTAAAATCCTTCATAGCCGTCATATTTCCTACGATCCTAAATAGTGCTCCAATGACTATACAGAACCTACGACGATAGAAGCAGTTGGTAATACAACGAGCTCCGACGGATATTGATGTCGGATTCCACGCCAAAGGCATTAGATTTTCAACGTCTTTTTGTGTCCCTGGTGTCGGATATTCGACAATTGGTCGACTAAATTGGTAAAATTATTGCGTAGGTTATTCAACGTCCCTGGTGTCGGATATTCGATGTCTTTGGTATCGGATATTCGACACTTAGCCGTCTAAATTGGTAAAAATATTGCGTAGGTTATTCAGCAGTAGTCTGGAGGATATCCGACAAATGGTTGTGGCTGTCGGATATCCGACAATGTTTTATCTACGTTTAAAAAAACATGTTTATTGGATTTTAGACAGATTATTGTCGAACTTTAGACAAATATGTCGTCGGATTTGGGTTCAAATATGCCCGTGTCTAGAATTTGGATGGCATGGAATTGAGCAATGGCATCAAAGTGGCCTTTATTCAACAATTTCTCCATATGGTGGGATGAGATAATTTATGGAGAACCAGATGTGTATCCACGGAGGTGGTGTGTGTGCCCAACCTGAGTAAAGATGGGAGAGAGTGCCTGCAATCCATTACGACATGACCTATGGTCAACATCCATTCGACCCCCAAAACTATATTGCAACCACCCTTGTCAATAGAAAATATATGGATTTATAGATTGTAGTCCCCCATTTGTAGTTTGACATTTTGACAATGGCCACCACATTTCATTGTACCCCAATTGGTTATCATAATTGAAAATTGGATATGGGGACGATATAACAACATGTGTCTTCAACCACATGCTAATGGATGAAATTAGGGATGCTTCCACTGTCAATTAACACAATAATTTTTTTTTTCTTTATGTAACCAATCAATTCAGTGTCTGAGGTGTGGAAAACCATGATAAAGCATGGAGTAAAATTTGGGGTTGCTCCTCAGGAACTGGCATATCAGGAGCATCTTCGAGGGGCGACATTTGATGAGCTTCCAAGGTGTTATATTATGGGGCCTCAAGGGGGTTTGCCTTGATTTGGAATGATTTATGTTATCTTCATTTATGCCCTCTAAAATATTTTTCATCACAATTATAGAAAAGGCTGAGGTGATGATGCTCAGCCATGGCATTCACAGTCAACTTATGGATTCAAAGAGGTGGGGTGGTGGAGGTGTTGGGGGGAGGAGCCATGGGATACGTGGTGTGAGTGGGAAATGAAGGGTGCTTGGGTTGGGAATTGATCACCAATTCAACTTCTGGAGCTTTATCAAAAGCTTCTAACCAAGTGGAGGGTTGCTGCATAAGTTCATGTGCACAAATTGCTTCCTTAAGGCCACTAATGAAACATTCCCAAAAAATACTCAGAGAGGCCTTTTGTGGGGATTGTTAGCTGCTCAAATGCTATTATATAACCCATAATAATGTCAATTTGGTGCAATTTGGTCATCCTTCCTAAACAGTGAGTGTCATGATCAAAACGCTCATGAAGGATCTTCACAAATTGGCTCTTAGGGACATAATGACGATAAGGTTTCTAGTACCATTACCACCATTCATAATCGAAATATAAACCCCCAATTTTAAACTTGTAAAGATCATCTTTAATCCCATGGAGAGAAAAATGAATGTTCCATTTGGGTCACCCAACCTAAGGGATCAAAACCATCAAATTTGCACATGTAAATATTTAGAAAGCGGTGCTATGAATTTTTATTCTCAAAGGAGTGAGGTTGTTTTTTTGGGAATACAAAGTGAGAGTCCTAGTCTTCTATGACCTAGTCAACTTCATTGGTTGGAGTGTCGAATGGTTAAGAATATCCTACATTTTGGGCAATAACAGTTAGCAAAATATCATGGTTGGTCGTCTTTTGGTACAACTTTTGATCCATTTTCATAAGTAAATATGACGAGGTTTGAAGGTCAGGAGACGGAGAGGGTTGGCTCAGATTTAGTTGGGGTGAATTCTAGTTAGTATTCTCCATGTTGGCTTGGTTGCAGGTGTGTACCATGGGAGAAAACAAATATGAATTACAAAGGAATAGGGGTCGATTATACCAAAACGGGGTTGTGGAAGATATATATCAAAATGATACCACTTGTGGTGTTCTTTATCCCTATAACTTAAAAACAACACATGATATGCATAGGTTAAGATGCAATAAACCAACAACTGTAGAGCAGAATAAGAAACTTTAGACAATAGAAAGATAAAGATGTTAGTAAATGAGCTTTGTATTAAGAGGGAAACTTCAAGGAGCATTCTTCACGGGCCTCTTTAGCTAGGGCGACCTCTCACTTGAGAATAAATCCATTACAATAATACTCGAAAAAACTTTTCATAGCATTGTAGCTCTTTACATAGGCTTTAGATCCAAAACCCTGACTACTTGGCATAGTCAAATAATTAACAATACAACTTCTTAATGGGTCTTAATTAATAAAGAGACTCTTTTTACATTGATTGTTAAACACCAACTTACTTGGCCTTATTTCAAATATATGACCTTATACAATGTGTGACTAATTCATAAAGTAAAATAAATTAGAATATGAACTTAACTTTTAAGACATAAAACTCCATCAACACAATAATATATATTTTTTAAATTCTCATTTAAATAATTTTAAATGTATAAATTATAATGTGACTCATTACCATAGGACATTGTGAATCCCATTTATTAAATCTCTTTCCCTTAAGTTGCAAAATTTATCAAACCAATATTCTATTAGTTATTTATTTTATCCATTTATAATAATGATATAAAATATATTTATTATGTACTTAGGCAACTTTTTCCTTTACCCATTTCATGAAGAAGTCTATTGCATTAATGATGTATTTGAACTATGTTCCCTTTATTTAACCAAGTCGGCCTAAATAGTTTAATCCGTGGTGCTTGAATGTATGGATCAATAGGATACTTTGACTCACATGTTTTGATCTTCTTTTTAACATTGTTTACACATGTTTTTCCAAAAAAATGAAACAGTTCAAACACGGTTTTCTAGAATAATTTAGAACACGCATAATTTGTGTATTTTGTCTAATTGCAGAAACATTATGATTATGATTAAAGATATTAAATTTGATATTACCTTATGTAAACAGTTTTCTATAAAAACACTTATAATTTATTAAAAAATAGAGGTTTGTTATTACATCCACACAACCAATTACAAATAATTACAAATAAGCAAAAAAAAAATTAAGGTCCAACCCCAAATTATGAATATATTAGTGGAATTCATGAAGGTGTGTCACGCATTTTAACAAGTGGGGACTTGTGAGAAAATGGTGAAGGAGACCCTTCATCGAGGCATTTTTTTAGCCCTTAATGAAGTGCTCGCGATAGATGCAACTAACCCTCAATCAAGGATTAATTTAAAACCTTGGATAGAGTGTTTAAGAACCATCTACAATGGGCTATGGTGGCTTATGAGTCTAGTAGTAATGCATCTAAAGCTCACTATTTCTCCCTCTAGTATATCTGTATATGGACATATGCATGTTGATTTGCTCAAACATTAGGTGAGATGACATTTTATGATTTTTTGTTTGGTTGGGTTATGTACCTATAAACATGATTATTATAAGTGATGTTTGATTTTGTGGTGAAATTCATAATTATTACAAGTGTTGTTTGATTTTATAGTGGTATTAGGATGTGGATTGGGATAATTGTGTGATTGTTGATGAAATGAATTCTTAAATAAAAACAACAATGTAATAAATTAACGCCAATATAGAATTAAAATGAGAGAGAGAGAGAGCTTAAATGGGGTTAAGTGGTATGTAGGCCATGTGTTATATAAGTAAATTCCAAATTATATTAAAATGAGAGAGAGAGAGAGCGCGTAAATAGGGTTAAGTGGTATGTAGGCCATGTGTTATATAAGTAAATTCCAAATTATTAAATAAAGGGATGGGGAATGAATGGTGGGGTCTTCTTTTCCTGAGGAAAAAAACTTATTTTTGTTTGTTTGTTGATTGTCTATCTAATCACCCAATAATTTGGTCATGCTAGATTGATTAGTTTTATATGAGAGTTCGTTGCTTTTCGAGAAATAATACTCTTATTGACTAATAATTTGGTCTTACTAGACTAATTGGATTTTTTGTGAGAGTTTGTTGCTTTGCTAGAAAGAGTACACTATATACTTGGTGATTACTAGTTGTCGTTGATTTGTATTCTATGCATGTGCACTTTTCTAATGAGTGGAGTCGTGGAAGTCATGCGTAAAGATTATAATAAGAAATTGAGTGAAAGCAAATGTAGGATGATATGGTTTTGAGTGAAAGTAGTCTCAAGGACCCCTCAACCAACTTTATAGTTGAGGGGTTTAGTTGGGTGGAGTGTTTTATATCATCTATCGTTTCTCTTATACATAAGAAGAGTTATAGTCGAATTGAACCTTGGAAATCGATTCGTGTGGCTTTTATCAATTCTTTTGTTTACTTATGGTAATTGACAATTCTTGTTGTTGAACTCTTACTTAGAAATGGGTTGAAGCTAGCTAGATGTAAATTACTTGAATTTAATGATTTTTTATATATAAATTATATTAATTAAGTTCCTATAAATTGTATTTTTTCCATTACATAAACTGCTATAATGGAATAGGTAAAAAAAATGTTCCAGATAATAGATTGGGAAGAATATAAATTTATAACATACTTTACAGCTTTGTTCCATCTACATAATTTGAAATTTGGAATGATTAATTTTAAACCTTAAACAATTAATATATTCTCCTACACAAATGACATAAAATGAAAAGATAAGCAGGAAGGCTTTACACATGGTATCAAAGCTAGATTCTAATGTTTAGGACCTGTTATGCCCCAAATCGTCTGTAGCGTGCTTGCCAAGTTATATCAAAGTGAGGGGTCCTTGTCCATTGTAAAAGGCCAAGTCTAGGCTTGTTTATGTAAAAGTGGTGGTCTACTGGGGCTAAAGACCCATGGTATGGTCATGATAGGTCCTCTTGGGTTTCATTACAAGAAGTGTTGGCTTAATGGCATTGCTGACTGCCTCTTGATGGGAAGAAGTCCCCCATCTTGTTGGGCCATTTGGGCCCTAGGTTGGTGTCTAGCGCTTCTTGGGACGGGTCAATCAGGACACATGGTTTAGGGCCTCCTAGCCACACTTATGTTTTTCTATGTATGAGGTGGTTGTGTGTGTAAGGGTTCTCATACCTGGTTTAGAACACCTCCTTTATTCCCACTTGGATAATCTTCTCCATTGTATGACCCCTCCTCTTGGTACATATGTGCTCACATCACCATGAATTTATTCTCGTCCAGAGAGATTTACCTTGATAAAGGGGAGGATGTTGAGGGATCTTCTACATTTTCGGGGTTAGATGTGGTATGATGTCCTCCTCCAACTCATCACTTCACTTAGATTAATCCAATTGCACCATTTTATCATTGTTTTTAGTATTTTTGTGGTTTAGTCCTTGGCTTGTGGGTGACAAACCCTAAATTTAAATTAGTTTACTTTTTAGTAAGGTAGGCTCTAAAGTGAACTTAAGTCAATGAAGCCGGCTTTCATTTGTAAACATTGACAAGGGTTCAAATATGTGCTTTTTTCTTTTTATCTTGGTTTATTAATGCTTTTAAGGAATGGACACCTCTCTCTTTAGCATGTGATAAATGGTGAATTTTCTAGGGTTTCTACTATCTTGCAAGGTTGACCCTAAGAATGGTTGTAATAAATCGTGGCTAAGGAAGGACCTAAGAAGTATCTCTTGCTCTCTTTCTTGGTTGATGTTGGTAAGATCTGTCCATTTTCTTGTTTGACGTTGCTTTTGCACCTTGAGCAAGGCAAGTTAGGGTTTTTTATCTACATCTTGTAAATTTTTCTCGAGGGGACTTTCCTCTTGAAGGAGCTCTCCACTATGGGCCTTGGAGTTCATCTTTTTCCCTAATTAGGGTTTTTGGCTACTTCGACCAAGTATCGGGTTACTAGCATCTTGCCCTAGTTGGTAAATCTTGAATAGCCAAATTTAGTAGCGATGCTGACCTCGATCTCTAATTTCCCTAGGATTAAAAAGGATAAGGTCATAACCCCTTCCCATCACTTTTTTAATTAAAATTCTCTTGTATATTTTATTACAAAATCCCCCAAAAATATAATATTGGAAAAACCCTAAAAATTAGAAAAATTTATATCTCAAAAAATACTTGGAAATTGGAAATTCTATTCCCACAAAAAAATGCACCCCATTTGAATTAATGGTGGATCTTGAAGGGAGTTTTGACCCTGTGGTTGATTTATGTGATATTTTGATATTTGTTTTAGCTAGGGTTGTGTATTGCAAATCCATTATTGTGGTTACAACAAGTATATCAAGGAATTTTGTTGAGTTTGAAGGCTTGATTAGTGGGTTTCTAGTCTTGTTTTGACCCCCAAGGGGTTGGAGGTTCATTGGAAAATGTGTTAAGTGGGACCACACTCTATTTGAGGGTTGTTATTAATATCCTATTTTTCAGAACCATTTTGAGGCCTCTCCTTCACCCTATTGCTCACCCCCCTACTCTACTATACAAGGTAAACTTCACATGGTAAGGTTGGTATTATTTTGATCAATTTTGATCATGTTTTATGAAGTGAAACCACTACTGCAATCCTATAACAACAGTAGCTATTAAATGTTATATTTCTTGAGATCCATGATAAAGCTTGTTAATTCCTCCCTCTCTTTCAACGATTATTATGCTTCATTGTTTTGACTCCATAAGGAATTGATATTTTCTAGAGAGGTTTATTGACAAATGTGTTTGTGTATTGTCTAGGGAATAACAAATATCGTTCACCAAGTTCTAGGGACTGCCCCTTGGTCTTGGGAGTTGACCTAAAGCATTCAAGAAGCTAGGCTAAGGTGACATTGGGCTCTAGCTTCTCCCATGCTTGCCCCTCATCACACCTGATTCATGACTTCATCGTGGGTGCTATTTTGAGCATTAAGATGACATATGGATCTTCCAAATTAAAAATAATGTAAAACACCTATGATGAATTAACAAACTTAAGCTATATTGACTTAAAAGTGACGAGTGATGGGAATTAAACCCAATTACTGATCTTACACAACAAAGCTTTGGATAGGTTACAACTATACCTCAAAATGAAACAATAATGAACCCATCTCCTTAAAAAAAAAAAAACTTAATAGTCACCACAAATACAAAAATAACACTTGGATAAGTTACAACTCTACCTCAAAATGAAACAATAATGAACCCATCACCTTGAAACAATAATGAACCCATCTCCTTAAAAGAAAAACTTAATAGTCACCACAAATACAAAAATAACACTTTAAAGATAATCACTATTAGAAAACTTCATATATGCTTTTTACTTTTCAATCGAACTAATTATTTTTATGAAACCTGAGTAGCCAAACCAGTAATTTAAGAGAGTTAATATGTTTCAATCACTAGTTTTAATACTTAACAAGAAAATACTTTGTAGAAGATTAACCTGCAAAAATAGACTTTGATGCTAGTACAATCGTTGGTCACACGATTTAGGAGAAATCACCTTCAGTGAAAAGTTGATCGACCTCCAGTTTTTCATCTGAACTCTTGTCAAAGGATGTAGAAACGCAGTGCAGAAATAAAACACATCAGTAATAAAACACATCAGTAGTAGCCACATCATGGAATCTTCCAGTCTTATTAGCTTTACAATACTATGCTTGCTTTAGGTCTGTGATAATTGGCACTCAAATCGCTCTTTGCTCCATCCAGGCACAGTTTTATCTTTTTTTGTTATTTTTTTAGAATTTTCAAATTTGGGTCATCTTAAAATGGGTCAAAATTCTTAGAGACACAGTTCCATAACATAGTTCCCCAGTAAATGAAATGAAACTACAATTCAACCAATTTTTATAACGAAATCTAAGGAACAAATCACCAAAAAAACAAGACAATTTAACGACCAATTATCCCACGCCCTTGCTTTACAATAATGTCAAGCTTATGGTCGACTCCTGCTGCCAAACACGCTGACCCTTTTTACAGTTCAATGCCATTGTTTATTCTATATGCAAAACCCTACAAGACAAGTTCCTTCAGGATTTGCAATTGTAAATATAACACAAAGCAGGTCCTGGCCGTGCAAATTCCCTGAAAAATATTCGATGATGTCATTAATTTTTGCGGTGTTCAATTCCTACCAACCTTTGATTGCTTTAATCGATGAAAAACACTGCTTCGGTTCCTTGATGGCTTCGATTCCTGCCAAACCTTGATTATAACCTGCTCTGTGCTCTGTCACAACAAGACTAATTGGCTCTATCACAACCTGCTCCTAATAACTTTTGAAACTTCAATAATCACCTGTAATGATATGTACATATTTGAAGTTGGAAAAAGGACATGTGATCCACAGTTGATTTTGAGTTAAATCATGGATCTAGTGTATAAGTCTTTAATATCCATCCTGCAATGCAACATTAATATTGCTGTGACTGAATGGTAAACTGTTAAATCTCATCCAAACATAACACAACAGATCCAACCATTCATCCAAACGGAACAAAACAGATCCAACCATTCATCCAAACAGAACACAACAGATCCAACCATTCAAGAATTCCGGTGTTCACATTCGTCGTGTATGTCTCTCAGTTTTTTGGGGGGAAGAATTCCGGTGTTCAAATTCTCCATGTATATCTTTCAATTTGTTTTTTTAAGTATGGACGCAGATTTATCTTAACTAGTATTTATCCAGAAGAACAAATCTCTCTCAAACACATTAGAACTTTTTATATCTATATGGAATTGATCTAAGATTCGAAATTTTTACATCTATATAGAATTGATCTGTTCATAATTTGTTATGTTACAGAGACAACTAGATACAATATGTTACGATCTCTTCAAGATTTACACAATATTAAACTTGAACTTCTGCCTGTTCTTTTTCTATCCCTCTCACGTTTTGAGTACATTGTCAAGAATCTCATGTTTGTTTGGTATATGGTGGTTGTGTAGGGTTGTGTAAGTGACCGTAACTCAGTAAATGCAATGAGAGACACAGATGTTGTTATCTCTGCCATGGGTGGCTTAGAGGTTGGTGACCAGCTCAACATTGTGGACGCCATTAAAGAACTAAATGGCACAGTTAAGGTTAGTGGTCTATCATGTTGTCTCGGTTAATACAATCATGCAAGATTTTTTAGAATTAAGTTTTTCCTTTTGCAATATTCATATGTCAAATTATCGAATTAATTTTGTTAGATTTTTATTCCATTTACTTGATCATCATGGGGCATGATATTACATGATATTGCAGAGCTTTCTTCCATCAGAATTCGGACATGACATCGACAGAGCCGAGCCGGTGGAGCCTGGACTCACCTTTTACAAGGAGAAGAGAAAAATTCGGCGGGCTGTGGAGGCAGCCAAAATTCCTTTCACTTACATGTGCTGTAACTCCATAGCCGGTTGGCCTTACTTTTATCATGCTCATCCTTCACAAATTCCTCCTCCTACACAACAGTTCGAAATTTATGGCGATGGGAATGTGCAAGGTAAAGTTCCAAATCTATACTAAATCATATTGTAGTTATTTGCAAACAAATTGGAGGTGTAAGCTGAATGATGGAACATTTGTATTTATATTCTGGTCATTTTTTTGCTAAAATGGAATTTAAATTGTTGAAAGTGTAAGTTGTTGAAATTATATAATGAGATATCTCATAGATAATGGATAATAAAAAATACTGAATCTATTTTTACAATCAAAATTGCAATTTGAATAATATAATACAGTTGCAATTACTAACTACATTCGGAATCTTATATATATGTCCTGCAATGCAGCTTACTTCCTGACAGGAGTTGACATTGAATCTACTTTTACAATCAAAATTGCAATTTGAACAATATAATACAGCTGCAATTACTAACTACATTCGGAATCTTATATATATGTCCTGCAATGTAGCTTACTTAGTGACAGGAACTGACATTGAATCTACTTTTACAATCAAAATTGCAATTTGAACAATATAATACAGCTGCAATTACTAACTACATTTGGAATCTTATATATATGTCCTGCAATGCAGCTTACTTAGTGACAGGAGCTGACATTGAATCTACTTTTACAATCAAAATTGCAATTTGAACAATATAATACAGCTGCAATTACTAACTACATTTGGAATCTTATATGTATGTCCTGCAATGCAGCTTACTTAGTGACAGGAACTGACATTAAATCTACTTTTACAATTAAAATTGCAATTTGAACAATATAATACAGCTGCCATTACTAACTACATTCGGAATCTTATATATATGTCCTACAGCTTACTTCGTGACAGGAACTGACATATGGAGATACACTATTGAGACCGTGGACGATGTGAGGACTCTGAACAAATATGTCCACTTCAGGCCTTTCAAGAATTGCTTGACGTTAAACGAGCTTGCAGGAATATGGGAGAAAAAGATCGGAAAGACCTTGCCCAGAGTATGCATCTCCGAACAATATCTTTTGGATTTAGCCAAAGGTATGAATATATACAGTACACGACGGATTATTAGGTATAGAAACTACCAACTCTGGACTTAGATTCTGTGCTGTTTGTTTGATAAATGCAGCCAACAAAATTCCAGAGAGCATTGTGGCTTCTCTGACACACGACATCTTCATACAAGGATGCCAGTATAACTTTGAGATCGACGGACCTCATGATGTAGAGGTGTCAAAACTTTATCCAGAGATTCCTTACACTTCTGTACATGACTTCTTCGACGACTATCTACCTCTCCCTGTGGCTGCCTCTAAATTTGAAGAACAGCTTCACCCCCTCCGCGTGACCTCTCGGGTTGAAGAAAAAGCAAAGGAGGTTGTTCAGTTGGCTGCCTGGCAGTGGTGTCAATAGCCCGGTGGGGATGTCAATAGCACCAGAAAGTTAGAGCATGGGCATGAGCCCCGTGGGGATGGCGTGGGATAACTGGCACTCAAATCAAATCACCCCGTTTTTTCGGTCATTTGTTTCCTGCATCTGGTTATAAAAACTGGCGGAATCGTAGTTCCATCACAGTTATTTATTGCGGAACTATGTTATGGGACTGCCCGTAGGGGTTTTGGCCCATCTTAAGACGATCCAGATTGTCGAAATTCCAAAAAAATAAAGAAAAAAAGTGAAATTATACTTGGCCGGAAAATTTTCCATCCCAATAATTTGTAAATTAACCCTGCATTTTTTGATAGTGATTATTAAATTTGAATTTGATTTAGAAAATGTATTTATTTAATTTCGAGATTTTAAGTTTTACTTTGATTTTAAAATTAAAGATGGTTTCGATTTACAAATTAGAGTGATCATTAAATTTGAATTTGATTTAAAAAATGTTTTATTTAATTTTGAGACATTAATTGGGAGGGTCTTGATCCATCTCGGAACAAGTTTGGTTATACTACAGTAACATCTGTTGGACTCTTTTTGTTGGATATATGTACTTTCTTTATTCTCTTGAATAGTAAAACTACTGTTTTTTTTGTTTGAAAAAATTGATTTTTATTTAAAAATTATTTTAATTTGGAGAATAAGTAAATTTGATTTTAATAGGATGATTGTTATTAAAAAAAAAACTTTGTTATATATATATATATATATAAATAATTGGTTTATATTTTTTTAATATTTTATTTAAAATATGCTATAAAATTTAAATTAAACAACCTAATATCAAATTGTCATCCATGTGAATCAACCTCTATTTCTTTCTATCGGTGATATTACTTTTGGATTGATGTTAAGTTGTTTCCCACGGTTTCCCTAATGTTTCTTGAAAGTCATATTTTTAGTAAACGTATTTGTGAATAGATCTTCCTTCTATGTTTACACATATATATATACTCTTCTCTTCACTTCACTTTACTTTTGTGAGTGAAGGGTCACTTCTCTCTTTCTTCTTTTTCCTTACCTCTGAACTATGTAATCCTTTTATTGTCCACTTTTCGACTCTTTTTTCTCGACCTCTAGTCCGTGAATACCCATAGGTCACAAGTTAAGTGTCACAAATAAGTTATCTTTTACTTGTTCTCTATGTGTATATGCTACAAATATTATTTTGTAATTGTTTATTTAGAATTTGAAACAATTGCCATTAAATCAATCTAGACAATACACTTATCTCATCTAAATGCAGTCTAAAAAAACATAAATGCTAATCCACCCCAAATTTTAAAACATAAACACCTATAAATATAATTATATTTATTCAGTAAACAATTAAATTTCACAAAATACTGAAAACATACACCCTAACTATACAACATGAACTTAATGTAGCACAAAAACACGTTGTTGTACAGGAGATTGCAAGATTTACAAATGTGTTCTTGGTATCTATTTATTTTTTCGTCCAATCCTTCCAATCAGTATCACATGCATAATGTACACATGTGATATAACATGTCCATTCGCGGATGCTCCTTTTGTCTTTTGGATCGTTTAATTCTTTATTTTACATTTCATATATATATATATATATATTTTTTTAATGTTATTGTAAAAATATTGTTAAATTATGTTATATGTATATAGTTATGATTATATATATATAAATTTATTAGTCTCTACAGTAGCAGAAACTACATGTTATGCTTTTTGCTATTAATCTACTTCATCCAAAAATATCTCTAAAACTTAGTTATAATTTATGTAATGTTGAAATAATTTGGTTATGTATTTGTATTTATTTAATAAAATATTTTAATAAGTGTGTAATTCTTATTGGTGAAAAAGGTTTGACAAGAAATTGATAGATTGATATCCACATAAGGGATTCATAGTTTTATAACAGGTTATAATAAAGAAATTGATTGTGTAGATATTTATCATTTAATGAAGGGATAATAAAGAAATTGATTGTATAATGATATATAGTTTATTGAGCTATTGCAATGGAAGTAATCTAAATTATAAGATTTGGACTTTTTTGGTTATCATCATCATAATTCAACTATACAGTTTTTGGTTAAATTGCAATTTTTCAATTCTTAAATTGTATTTTTGAATATATAAATGGTTCAACTCCTCAAATACTATTAAATTCCAAGTTTTTAGTCAAATTACAAATTTTCAATTCTTAAATTACATTTTTAAATATATAAATAGTTCAACCCCTCAAATACTCTTAAATTCCAATAATTCTTTTCAATTTTAATGAACAAAAATAATTAAAAAATAAACTTGAAAAAATCCAAGTCATAAAATGTTTACACCATTACATCTCAATATATGTATCTTACAATTTTTTTATCCTCATACACATGAAACACCATCATCCCATCCTACATAATGGCAACTCTTTTTGACACCTCAAACACTATCATACCACATAATAACAACTCTTTTAGGCACAACGAATACCATCATACCACATAATGACAACTCTTTTTGGTTATTGCAGTATTACTTAGTTCATGGATTTAACCTTGTTATCCGAAAAAGAAGCCGTTTCTCTTTAAAAAAATGATCAGCCCTTTTTTAAATATTTCCTAAACTTTGGGAATTAAAACATGAGAAAAACTGTAAAACTTAATTAATTTATTTATTTTATCATTTAAAGTTGCAATCAAGGTTGGAATTTCATTTCATCTCCACCCTTCCAACTAAATTCTTATGAGGTTTTGAATTTTTATCTTGCTCTTACACAAAGTTTTAGTGAAAAAATAACCCTTCAACAATAAAATATAATTTTGAATTGAAAGTTATACTTATTAATTTCCAATTAAAAGATAACAATAAACTCATTTACCTATGTTTTAAAACAAGGGTGGAACAAAACAACCTACTAAGAGTAAGAGTGGCATAGAGAACTCAAAAGTAACATTAAATGATAAACTTAAGAAACAAACAAAATGTGGAACCTAGAATCCTTAGGATCCTTCGTAATGGTTAATGCTAGGTCGCATGTAATGCAACATACAAAATTTTGGAAGGTTAACATATTGAGCCAATGGTGTAATTAAAATTATGAAATTTTAATTTTCAATTAAAAGATATGTTTTTATTAAGGAGTTTAATTTCCAATTAAAGATAACAATATACCCATTTATCCATGTTTTTCGTTGATCATGTACTCTAAAAATTGAGTGCGGAAAAAAAACCTACTAATCAATGACAGAGACAACTCAAAAGTAACATGTGTTGACATTATACATAAAGTACATTAAGTGATAAACTTAGGAAACAAACAAAATGTGGAACCTAGAATCCTTGGCAGAGGTTAATGTTAGGGCACATGTAATGAAACATACCAAAATTTTCAAGGCTAACATGTTGCATCAATGGTGTAATTGAAATTGTGACATTTTATTCTAGGGGACTTGAGTTAAAAAGCCAGATAAAAATAATATTCCCTTTGTAGAGGCTATTCATTTTCTTTCACTTTCCTCTTTGGTGTGACAAATCATAAGGCTAACCTTATCTCCTTATGTGCCCTTGACATCATCCAACCCATCATCACATGTAATTAATAATTAAATACAAAAATAATAATTACACCTCATTCAATTTACTTAATTAAAACAACTATAAGCTAAATTATTCCTAGTTAATAATTTAATTGCCTAAGTAATGTCACCCCCTTATTAATTAATTAATTGACTTTCACTAGGATCCATGAGGTTATTATGTGACATTTGATGCTTCTTGGTGCTGGAAAAATGGTAACATGACAGTCCTCCCCTCCCAAACTTGCTTGTCCTCAAGCAAGAAACAGACTACAACTTCAACTAAAATTCCACCATGTTTCTGGTGCACCACTCTGATTATAGCCATTCTCCCAATGACTAACTCTTTTTCAACAAAATTTTCAACCCAACTAAGACAATTGAGAAAAATGCTTGGATCCCAATCTTTGTGTTGCATGTCCCCTGGTGGCACTGTTACTTGTGGAAAAATGTCATTCCATAGAATTTCAGGGTCCCACTCTCTCAATTGCATCCTTCCAAACATCAAGATCAACATGAAGAATATATCATCATGGAGGATGTCTAGATCACTCCACCAAACTAGAAGTTCATCACTTCCAATTCCAAACCGAACCTCTATGAGTCCCTCCAACAAAGTACGAAACTCCTTATGTTCCATGTGCAAACCAACACAGAGACTCACATCACTGCTAGCCAATTGACGTAGGTTACAATCCCATGTCTTCAAGGCATCACATAGCAGTCATAGATTCCCATACAACCGCTCACAAAAGATGTATGATGTGTCCAAAAAATTTTCATTGATGCAAAAAAAAAAACTCACCCTTGGGAGTGCTTATCTCCTGTATGTATCCATTCACCCAATCAATGGATGAACAAACACTCAAACTAAATGCACTACTATGCATGATTGATACATCAGCTAGATGTCTTTGTTGTTGCTCATCAAGATGTTCAGGGACGAGTGTGCTTGTTGAACCCCAAGATCTAAGCATCAAGTCATCAAATAAGAGTGTGGTAGCATCCTACTCCTCATGTGGAACCAAAATAAAAATTCCCTTTACCCAATCATCCTTATGTGTTATGGATGCTATATGTATGTGGGGTCAAGGAAAGTGAATCAACTCTTGGAAACAATTATCCATCAATCTTTTGGTTGGCTCAACCAAAATGAAATCATGTTCCCTCCTCAAAACTGTGCAACTTCCTCCATAATTAAACTTATAATTTTTTTGGCAATGAACAGGTTCTTGGCCTTCATCGTGCTTAACTCCAAACTCTCCAAGCACATGCAAATCAGATTGTACTTCATGTTCCCAATGCACATAAGTACCAAGGGTTAAAAAAAATATGCTCCAATGACATAGGTGAGGATCCCATGTCCCACAATGCTGCTCCAAAAGAATGTAAAAGGCTTCAAAATAATCATCCATGTGTTCTTCCATCCAAGAGGTGAATGAAGAACCTCCTCCAAAATATGAACTAAGTGAGGAGAAAAGAAGACCGAATGAGCCTTCAAGGGGCTCAAAGGAGTACTATATATGCATACATGAAGATGTGTATCATCATAGGGTAACCAATGATGTTGCTGCAAATGTAAGGAGGAAGGTGATATAGACATCCCATCATCAAAAGGAGAAATAAGAGTTTCATACTCCTCAGGTGGCACCATAAAAAAGAAACCTTTGACCCAAACTTACTCCTCAAGTGACTTGGAATCAATAGAAGGAAATAAGGTATGATCATGGACCAAAATTTTATCACTGAAAACCTCATCCATCAAGCTAATGGATTCATCAAATCCATCATAAGCTGGTCCATCAAACTTGAGCTCTTCTAATTCCTGAATGGAGGAATGACTCACTCCGGGAAGAAGCTCAGTTTCACTCTAGGGAATTGTATGTGCTTGAAACTCTTCATCTGCATCTAAAAAATCCTCAAGCACATGCATGTTATCATGCACCTCATGAACCACTATATCATGAGGTTCCTCCATACAATTTTGAGTACAACCAACCATAAGAGACTCGCTAACTGGTATGTGTGATCTTTGCAACTTTTGGTGAAGTTGCTCTATCTCCAT
Source organism: Larix kaempferi (assembly GCA_027924585.1). Taxonomy (NCBI): domain Eukaryota; kingdom Viridiplantae; phylum Streptophyta; class Pinopsida; order Pinales; family Pinaceae; genus Larix; species Larix kaempferi. The sequence goes on along the minus strand of BSBM01001312.1, from coordinate 9,958,262 downwards.
CTTGGATTATGGGAGGGAACTTTGAGTGCTTCTCAAAGAATCTTGGGTGGCCATCAATTCATAATTGATATTGTTGATCTATTCATCATCCTTCAAAGATGTCCCATGCAACATATGAACAAGCTCATGCAAATGATCTCTATCAGAAATCATATCTAAAAATTTACCTTGGATTGTAGTCATGGCTTTCTGAATCTTCTCCATGGCTTCAAGGAAAGATGAATCTTCCAATGAAGCAACTCTCCAACATGACTGTGACACTGAAACATGTGTGTCATGGAGAATTTGCAATGCCTCCTTGATCTTCCTCTCACTCATCTTCAAGGGCCATGCAAGGAAATGAGGTTCTTGAGGATGCACCTCTTCTTCTTCTTCGGTGAGGTCAACTTCACAATGTGATTCAAGTGATGGCTGAAAAGTTGACTCTAGAATACTTCTGCTACTACAAGCTCTTCATATTCATTCTCAAGGGAACTTGTGCTTGCATCAACTTCATCAAGTGGTATCTCTATGTTACCAACATAGAGAGATGGACATCCATCAGTAGATGTCTCCTTAAAGCTTAGGCAACCATCAGTAGGTACCTCATCACAACATCCATGAGTAGATGCTTCTTCAGTACTTGAGAAAACATTAGTAGATGCCTCTTCTTGGAACCCATTAGTAGATACTCTGTAATTCATAATTGGTTGATCCGTAGTAGAACTTGTGGTATCTTATTCATGCTTACATTCTTTGGAAGATCTACTTGAAAAAAATCCAAACAATTTCACGATGCTAGAAGATGTAGTTGGCTGATTTTTTCTTCCTTATTCTTTACTCACAGAGGCATAACAACTTGGTTCCTCCATGGGTGGTTTTATGCTCTCTATTGAATCCAAATATTCATCCTAGATCTCAAATCCAAATCTAGAATAAAAGTAATCTTTGAAATAAATGGCCTTACCAATCTCTTCTTCCAAAGCTAGATACTCTTGGTAGTGGTAGGGAAATTTTTTACTTGCATATATCCTCTTTGCTAAATCCTTCTTAGGATTATCCATCGGTGGTTCATCCCACTGATATCTGTACATATGGTCACAAATGTAACCATCATCATCTCTTGGTAATCCTCCATCAATGTAAATGATTTCTTCTTCCTTATACAACTCAAAGTCTTCATCTTCCATGACTCCAACTAGTTCCACAAATGAAACTTGAAAATAAATATGAGATATATTCCATTGAAAGTTACTTTCCACAGGCTGAGACAAGGAAAGAGCTCTGATACCACTATAATGTACCAACCAGGATTAGTGATACACTAACTCACTCCCTTGGAATACTCAATGAAAACAAAGGACTCAATGGGCTAGTTTTACTGTAGGTAGACAAAGTCAAATACTCTAGATAGGAGGAGGACTATGCTATATGATAATATATTTGAACAATGTACTGGGAAAATTTATGGTTCAAAATCAGAAAGGCTGAAATCTACTACAATGATCCTGGGCACCCCAGCATATGCAAACTAATATTACAACTATACATTGACTCGAAGCTGAGGGTGAAGGATTCTGACTCAGAGAGGATAAATAAAATAAAATAATAATAAATGGATAGTCTTGGTTTAGTCCGGTAATTTTGGTAAGGTTCCGAGGAAGTCGCACAAAGATACAGGCAAAATTGCCTTATAGGATTGCACAACTAGTTAGAATTCAGGACTTCCAAAATTGACTAACAGGATTACGAATTTATGATCTGAGACATGGAATAATTCATATGGCATATTAATTAACATCAGGAACATAAATAATCTCATTTGGATCAATACTCATTCATGTATTGACTACATTATGGAAACTAGCTAAAAAACAATGCAAATCTAACATGGGTGTGGAAAGCTCAAATGAATTCAGACTTCTCCATTTTAAAGGTTTATGAATGATATTAGAGGGTCAATATAAAAATAAATAAATCATATGGGATCCAAGAGGATTCTCATAAAAGTCCAAAGATTCAATCCTTTACAATACAATAGACTAGCACCAGAAAATCATTAGAAAGCTTGAAGATTCGAACCATAGAATTCATGACACTTCCTAAGAACGGAAATATGAATCACGACTAATATATGAACAACATCTGAATAATATCATGAATTATGAGCATCAAGTTGGAGGTATTTTACTTTCAGACTTCTCAAGGATTCTCTATTACATCAATTTCTTACAATATGATATGTGGAAGAATTTAAGAAGGAGAGAAGAGTGTAGAGATGCACTGGATCTGCATTGAGGATGACTATAGAACATGTGGCTTATTCTGATGGTGCTCCATGCCTCAGAGACTACTCATAGGGGGTCCAGTAATCAACTGAAACTTCTCCAAATTGCACACATGCGCTCCTCAACATTGAAACCTCGACTCTCATGAGCATGGTTGTATCTTGGTCATCCGGACACCTTTTTCAACGAGAAAAAGGCATTTCATACTGGAAACAACCCTACGAACACAATGGAATAGGTCTCACAACCCATAAATGATCATAAATTTTGAACCCAGAACTTCCATTTTTTCCCTCCAACACTATTTCCACAGAATGAGAAGAATGCTTTAGAAGATGAAAGAAGAGAGGATGTAATCACAGAGCTAGATCATATCTGAAAATTGGTCATCACTGGATGCAATTGATCATGTGAAAAATACTGTAATAGGAACTATGGGGCACATCTCCCATAGGTGGCTAAGGGTGCATCACCAAAGCCTAGAGAAGTTGGAGCTTACTCTCATACAGACAATAAACTGTCAAAATGTGTGAAATGGAGTTATCCTTATTCTTTTATAGACTTTTATCCTCATGGTTGAGCTTATCATCTTGGAAATTCAAATTTGAGGAGGCATGGATGTTTAATTGATTAGTTGGATTGGGTTTGGACCCACTTAGCCTCATGGATGTGTCCTCACTTGTTAAACTTGGACCATGTAGCTTTTCTCAATGTTTCTAATCCTTCTTGAGTTGCACAAATAAAGAAACTTCTTTCTTTTTTGATTTTAATAACTTTCCTGCTTTTCAAGACTGACTTCTTTTCTGTACTTGCCTGCTTTGTGCACTTTCCTTCTTTAAGCACTGCTTTTGTCAGTTTCCTTCTTTTTTATGACACCTTGATTTGTGCATGCTTTCTTCCAGTTTCCTTTTTGCTTTGCTCTTCTTTTATTTCACTTTCTTCTTTAGTGTGACAATTCATAAGGCTAACCTTATCTCCTTATGTCCCCTTGTCATCATCCAACTCATCATCGCATGTAATTAATAATTAAATACAAAAATAATAATTACACCTCCTTCAATTTACTTAATTAAAACAACTATAAGCTAAATTATTCCTAGTTAATAATTTAATTTCCTAAGTAATGTCACCCCCTTATTAATTAATTAATTGACTTTCACTAGGATCCATGGGGTATTGATGTGACATTGGATGATGCTTGGTGCTGGAAAAATCGGAACATGAGACTTGTACAGTTGAAACATGATGAACCATCACACCTCGTTTTGTGGGGCACTCATTTTGTGCTACCCTCGTTATGCTTCTGCTTGAAGTATCGTTCGCGGGAAGTTATCATTGTAGGGTATTGGTAGCTAGCAAGATTTTCTTATTTTCTTATTTTTTAAATTCAAGACTACACTAAGTATTAATTTATATGCGTTCTCATGATGTTATGGAGAAAAATTCCTATGGCTTGGGGCAGACCACAACAGACAACTGATTACCAAAAAATGACTCAATTCCCAATGCAATGCTATATAAATGACAATGCTAAGATAATGGAGAAAAGACCAACCTTCAACTGGATGTTCAAACTAGATCCCCATTGAGCTTTCAACCTCTACACTTGAACCTGCAGATTAGTCTCAACAACAAGTACAAGCAAGTGCATATAATATTTGAAAGACATTAGCATAATCAATAGCATGATCCATGATATCATAAGCGAATATAACCCAATGTAATTTATCAATATTCACAACATCAATTAGACGAGAAAATGAGTATTTCCATTAATGAATAACAAGAAGTACAATATATGACCTCTTGCCGGCAACCAATCTGAACCAAGAACTGGGTCTCTCCACTTGTGCCTCCACCACTTCAATCCTCCATGTAATGGCAAACTCAAATTATGAAAGGAGTTTGGTAGGTGAACATAAGGAGTTCACAACAACAAGGATCAATGAGTGTAGACTCAAGTCACGGCAAAAATCCACTAGAGTTATCTTGCTCTCTCTTTCTCCTCCCTTCCATATGCCATAAGAGCTCAATATATAGCCTTCCAAAGGTAAGTGAAAGGACACATCGAGGCATTTTGGGGCATATGGAGGGCCAAAGGTCACCCTAAGACCGCTTTTTGGGAGTAAAAAGTAAATTTTCTAATGATTTTTACCATTTTACTTGGTACCCCGCGGGCTATAGTGGAACAACCTACGTGTACGCTGGATAGAATGGGACAACAAGCGTACAAGAAGAAAAATAGGAAAAAATGTGTTTTCTGGAGGACATAAAGTGAATCTGAGTCAATGAAATGGATCCTGAAGGCCAAAGAATGCCGATGCTCACAAGGTGGAAAATTACCCTGTAACAGATACCCCCTAATGTGTGAGGTTAGAGAATGGTGCTACGATGGCCGAAATACATTATAAATCTCAAAATTGGAGTGATGGAGACACAACTGGAAGGAACAACTCACTCGTCATGATACAATAATATCTCTGAATACATGTCGGTATAGTACAACAATCTAATACAATGGCCATGAATATACAGTACATAATGAATACATGTCATAGGTGATCATAGCCATAACCATCTACAGTAAGAGATAGTCTCCTACTAAAAGGAAACAACTGGTGTAATACTGGAGGTACAAACTGTTGATGTCTAAGAGATGATATCTCAGATGTATAGTCATGATCAAGAGCAGCATACTAAATTATACTAACGTCTGGGGTCTTCTACACAAATCATCTACGGTGCAAGTCCCATCAAGTGAATAAAGGTGTTGAGGTCGAACCTGATGTGACATCATCTGATTACCTGTCAATGATGTATACCGTTAACAGACGCGATATAACCCACCAATAATGAAAATGGGCATTAAGGAACATAGTACAATCATCAAAGTGCAAATAGATGTGTTGAAGTCGAACACTAAGATGAATCCATCAATCAGGGGACATTGATGTATTCCCAAAAATGTCGATGGCGGGAGAACCTACCACTAATGACTGCAAGCCTCAAGGTACTCAACCGACTCTAAGTCTCAATTCCAGAATAAATGAGTTGAAGTCGATAGAACGAAACTGGTTGGATGGAAGGAATTATGGCATCCCCCATCAACCAGCATGAGGTAATAGCTACGCTGAAAGATTTGGAAGAACTCAGATGAAACAAACTGACTCAATAAGGATGGACGACATGCAATAGTCAAGAGACTTGAGGAGTGGACGACTTTGGTTTTAGGACCTCTTTTTAACAAGAGCATGAGTAGATGGATATACTCAGGAAACATAGACTCGACATAACACTGTGCGATGCAGGAGGCATCAACAAAGGGCTCCATAATGACTAGAAGCTTAACCAATCGGTGGAGTAAAATGAGAAACGAGTATAGCTCCTAAGGTTTGACTATAGTCCCCACTCATAATGTATGGAGTGGAATGAATGCTCTATTAAAAGGCGACACAACAACTGCCAAAAAAAAGAAGTAAATATTCTCCCGTCCAGCTTTTTGGAATATTTGATTTTTTTGGTCGTTTTCATATTTGGAAAGCTTGAAAAAGAATAAAATTGCTTATAGTACAACAATTGAGAGAACGAGTGTCAAATAGCGAGCATACTAGTCCCAAGCAATGGAACATACCTATGATCAATGCAAGGAAGCATATGCAGGATGTGGACACTCGGGGGGGTGTTCCCTCAGGGTCAAAAGGTCAACAAATTGTGAAGGGAAAATGGAAGCTCTACAGGGCTCGACAAGGAAAGTGCTCAGGCACCGGGCTAACAATTGAGTAAGCGGGAGACGACACAAGGCTCAAGCGGCAAGCAGGATGATGCAATGCAATCACAACTTGATACAAATGGGGGGAGTCCTTATGGGAGATGGCCAACATAAGACAAAGTAGAGTATGATTCTTTATTGCAAAGTCATGGCGTAACTACGAAGGACTCCGAATCCTAAAGAGAGACAATAGCATGGGCGCCAAAAGGAAAAAAAGGGCTCTAACCAGGGAACCCATGGTCAGATAGGCCCTAACGCCAAATAACGACATTTCTATAATAGTGTGAAAGCTCCATGTCGGTTAAGAAGAGGGGTCGCACCTAGGGTTAATGGAAACAGTCAAAAGGTCAAATGTATAATGCATGTGAAAATGACATCTAACCTATATGCCAGGTTTGAAATATACCTACCGTAGGCGCGAAATGGTAAAAAACACAACTCTCGTTGAAGAAAATCTATTCAAAATAGTACTCCAAGACGACACATTAGTCGAAACAGTTTAAAACGACGAAAACTATAGACAAGTGGGTTACCAAATCTATAAATAGTAATAAAAAATTACAATTTACAATTCATTTTCACTTTTTACCCAATTTGGAGTTTTTGGTTAGTTTTCACCTGAAACTTTAGTCACTGATTCTGGGAGCTACAGGAATCTGTTCGTCGAGCCGTTGGATCAGGTTAGCTATCTCATCCTTATATTCCATTTGGTTGATTTTATTTAATTTTTTAGTGGTCCAATTTTTTTATTGGCCAAGCCCTATTTGGTCACGGCGCTGTACGCGGGATATAAGTATATGGGTCGTGGGTAGGGCCTGCTACCCGCGGTCAATGCATGCATTGACCATGGGTGGCCGCCTTTGTTTGCTTAGTAGCCCATGTGTACGGTCGTGAAGTTGGTTTTTTGAATGTAAAAGACTAAACTCTTTGTGTTTCTTCCTCCAGGATGGTTCTAGAATGGAGGGAAAGGGAGCATGACCTTGTGGATGAGGTCGTCTGTCACGATTTTCCTACACAACAAGCATTACAAGCATGTGGGATTTTCACATTTTGGAGCATTGGGGGTTTGAGGGCCCAAAACCAATTGCTCCGTTGCTTGATAGACTACTGGGACATAAGCACACAAAATTTCAACCTGGATGGTCAAATACTCTCCTTGGAAGTAGATGACATATATTTCATTATAGGATTGTCCCGACGAGGGGAAGTGGCAAGTCTTCTATCTCGTACCGTGGGTGGTGGGATCACCGTTCCCGACTACATAGATCGGTACTATCTTCCCAACACCTGGAAGGTGGGGAGTCAGGTACCCATTGGAGCCATAGTCAGTCTGAGCATGAAGATTATAGTATCCACTCTCGTCAGGATTACAGGTTTGGAAGCTCTACGCCAAGCTTCAAGGCCGGTGATGTTCTACACCTCACAGTGCATGCGGCCCATGGTATATGATTGGTGCACAACGTTACTAGGGTCGATGAAGACCCAATTAACGGAGTGCAAGCGTGGGGAGGCAAAAAGATTTGGATACGACAGTATACTATGCATCTTTTTCTTCGAGAGAGTGCCAGGGATCAGTCCGAGGGTTGAAGTCCCTCCTCATAGTCTCCGTGACCCAGCCTTGACCCGATGGGCCAAGGTACTGACGCGATAGGGTGGTGGTCGATAGGCATCACCATATACAAATGAGTTCTTTCATTGGTGGGACCGACAGGTCATAGCCATTGACGACTACCCCTATGGAGGGATAGATTTCCGTGGTGATCGCGACATGCCGCTTCCTCCAGGAGCTATGTACAGAGACATTGGTATGTTACTCTTTTTATGTTTTCGTGTATTAAATTTTTTGGGATTTTTTATTATATATGAAAATGCAAAAATATTTTTGGGGGTAGTATCACATATTAACATCTCACTGTTTGCTCGCAGACGCTGGTCTGCAAAGGCTAGAGGGTTTCCTGAGACATTGTCGACGAGGCATGGGTGGAGAGGTAGTTGGTGCTACAGCAGAGCGCACATTAGAGACCATGCGGGTCAACCTATCCTGCATGACCAATAGGGTACCCATGATCGAGGTAGCGCGGCTACCAGAGGATATGCAACGCCATGTTGTCGGGGTACCGAGAACCTAGGTAAGACTATTGCAGTGGATAGCCAACACAGTACATTATTACTATCAGACACATCCTGTTGAGGCAGCTAGGCCTCCACATGGGGCTTAGGCATCTTAGAGTCCCATATTTTTGTATCGATATGTATATTTTTTAGAGCTACGGGCTCTAGTTTTGTATTGTGACACTACCATTTTGAACATGTTATTTATATATAAAACTATGACTCTCCGGTTCTACTATATGTGTATGTACAAATGTATGAATGTATGTTTATTTGTGTGCTTCATTATGAATGTGACAAATGCCAATCTAGGACATAGTTAGCATATGCATAAGATACATGATTAAAACTTCTCGGAACATGAATGTATGTAATGGAAACAAAATGACGTTCCAAGAGTCTTACCCTTAAGAATCTCCGTAGTAAAGTAGGATCCCTCACATGGTACTGACCATTCAATTGAGACACAACTAGTTTTGAATCTAGGCGGACTTATAAAAACTGGATACCATGCGAAATAGCATCCCGAAGTAGCTCAACTATGACACTGTACTCAACCACATTGTTGGATGTAGGACTAAGACAAGCACCTCCCAAAGACACAACTAGGTGGTCAGGTGAATAAATAACCCAAGCAGCAGAAGCGAGCTGCTGTGTATGACAACTAGCACCATTTGCGAATCCCACGAACATAGGAGATTCCACTGATATCTGTCAACCAAACAGAAGCGAATCAGCAGACCGAAAAACCATAAGAAATCTAAACTATGTACAGAAGCAACTATACAATAGTATACAAAAGTATTAGCTCGAACTAGAAGTTCAAGTGTAATACTGCTTGAGGTAGAGCCCATTTCTAGGCTCCTTCAAGTAATTCCCTTCATAATCTTCCAATTTGTAGGCTCCTTTTTCCAGGACACACCTCACTATGTAAGGATCGTGCCACATGGGGTTAGACTTGCTTGCCCCCAGTGGTTCCTTAGCTTGGTCGTACAAGAGGACCAAGTCACCTTCAGCATATTGTCGGGGACGAACAGACCTATCATAGTGGACCTTGACGCGACGCATATTGGAATCTATAGCAACGGCGTCATCTCGACGTTGCTCGTCAAGCTACTCAAGGTGGATAAAAAATTTCTCAATATCCAACGTATTAGGGAGGAGCTCTATGGCTAGTTTTAATGAAGGGATTTTGCATTCAATCGGTATAATAGACTCCACATCGTGTACTAGCAAAAACAGTGAGAACCCGGTGGAAGTCTTAACTACGGTTTGATATGCCCACAAAGCAGGATATAACATAATACGCCAGTTGTTCTTGCTCTATTGGATGGTACATTGGAGAATGGTTTTTAAGGACTTATTGACTGCCTCAACTTGACCATTCGCTTGGGGGTAGTACGAGGAGGAATGTTCTTGATGAAACCCAAGCTTGAGAGAGAAATCCGCCATCATCTTATTCTGAAAGTGACTGCCATGGTTAATGACAATCTCTCTCGGAATACCAAACCGAGCGATAATCTGATTGAATATGAAGTGGGTTGTTGTAGCACCATCGGATTTTATGGTGGGCATGGCCTCAACCCATTTGGAGAAATAATCCACAGCCATAATGATATGGTGATGCCCTCCAACCGAAGCTGGTTTGCAATCCATGAAATCCTTCCCCCACTTGGTGAAGGGACCAACGGTGACGACCAGATGAAGGGGCGCTGGATGCGAGTGTACATTCAGAGAAAACACCTGGCAAGGGTGACATCTCTTTACGACGTTCACATAATCCTCGAAGATCGAAGGCCAAAAGTAACCAAATCGCATAATGTGTTGGGTTGTTGCAACTTGGATAAGTGATCACCACATAACCCAACGTGGCAATCATAAGAACATTCTCCACTTCTTCGTGAGTCAAAAAATGACAAAGGATAGAATCTTTTCCTCGATGATTCAAAGTGTCGCCGACAATGGTATAATCCTTAATGTGGTGTTTCACACACCATCATTCGTCTCATGAATAGTGTGAAGGAAACTTCAAAGTTTGAAGATATACAATGATATCCCCGTACCAAGGGTCCACAGACGAGATAAGAAATAAGTGTTCATCCACAAAGGAATCTTCATGGACAATATCCTCATCAAGTCGCGGAAGGTCCGACATGAGCTCAGCAAAAACCAAGGATTTCACTGACTTCGTCGAAGCAAAATCAAGATCAAACTCCTGAAAAATCACGATCCATTGATTGTACTTACCACCTATAAGATGTCTTGATAGAACGAATTGAAATGGATTGATATGCGCTATGACTGTGGTTTTCCTAAGCATGATGTAATGCTGTAACCGTTGGACTGCATGAATAGTCGCAAGTGCCAACTTTTGCACATGAGTGTATCTCAGCTCAACATCTACTAGATTTCTACTAAGGTAATAGATCACATGATCCACGAGCACATCATTAACCTAAAATAAGACCATGCCAATTGTATCCTCAGACGCGGCCACATAAAGTATAAAATCTCTTGCAAAGTCGGGTGGACTAAGCAGAGGGGCCAGTACCAAATCTTTCTTAAGAGCATCGAAAGACTGCTGGGCTCACTCATCCCAGATAAATGGTGTGTCTTTCTTCAACAAGCGCATGGAACCTTTGGTAAGATTAGCATAATTCACAACAAAGTGACGTAGAAAAGTGGCTCTCCCTTGGAGGCTTTGAAGTTGAAGTAAATTGAACAGAGGAGCAACTGAATTATTGCCTCAAGTTTAAGAGGATCGACTCTGATACCCTCTTTCAAAACTATGAAACCTAGAAAGTGGCCCGATTTCACAACAAAGATGCACATATTGGGATTTAACCAAATCTTGTAGCGTATGCATCTTTCGAGAATTAAACGGAGGTGCTTGGGGTGGTCCACTCTCTTGCGACAATGGCTAGCAAGATCATCCAAGTATGCCTCCACTATGTGTTTAAGGTCATGAAAGGCATAGGTCATAGCACGCTGAAAAGTGGCTCCGATGTTTTTAATGCCGAAGGGAATTTTCCGATATGCAAATGTACCCCAAGGACAAATAAAAGCACTTATGTTGGTCCTCGAGATTTATCTGGATCTGGTTATATCCTGAAAATCCCTCCATAAATGAAAAGACTTGCTTCCCTCACAAGCATCCAAAATCTGATCTATGAATGGGGTGGGGAAATTGTATTTCAGACATGCACGGTTCAGGTCTCTAAAATCAGTGCATACACGGATAGTTCCCTTCTTCTTATCCACATGAACGATATTTGACACCCATTCGGTAAGGGGAACTGGGTAGATAAAACTAGCCTTAAGCAGTTTCTCCACCTCTACCTTGATCGCGGTTGCCTTTCTAGGATTCACATGTCACCTACCCAAATTTCAGAAATTATTATTTTATTTGCAAAATACTTTATGTTAAATTTAATTACAAAGTTTTGTAATTATGATTAGTTTTGATCAAGGATGAATGTCATTACTAATTATTATTATTTAAATAAATTAATTAGGAGACAAACACCCAAGGGGATTGTTAAATGAGTGTTCACTGACCCATTAGGAAGAATGGAAGCTATTGGAAGGTATGGGAAAGATGGAAGCAATTCCATCACACCACTAGCTATTGGTTATGGGACAACTACCCCTAAAAATGTGGCATTATCCCCCAGGTGGAGGGAGTGAGCAGGCAGCTCATTTAATGACCCAGTAACATCTGAAAAATGTCTAGGCAACCTAGATAAGGAAAATTCGAATTGAGCAGGAAGCTCTTACACAATATTTTCTGCAGAAATATTTCCTCATGTGCATCAGGTGATCACTGAGAGATTCAAATAGGGATGCTAGTTGTGAGTGCAATATTAAGTCTGCATATTTCTGAGAAGTACTAGAGGTGTTGGTGCAGGTCTATTGGGCTGCTAGTTCTTGAAGATTCAATAGTTAGTGCTACTACAAGTGGAGATCCTAATTCCTAAAGTTTCTTCCTACTGGTGGTTCAGTGAACAAGCTTGGGGGTCCTAAGGAAAGTACTTGACTGTCTTCAGGAATTGGTTGGGTGGAACAGTCTTCTTGGGATGTTTGTTTCCCTACAGATTTATCCAAGTTTTACAAATTTTCTACTTTATCTCAGCTAGTAGTTCTGTTCAGTAAGTTAGTAATCTTTGTTTCTGTTTGGAAGAAGAATCTATTTCTAAATTGTTTAAAGTCTGAATGTTAAAGTTTTGATGATGATTTGGAATTGATAAACCAATATCTATATTTTTCCACATGCTATTTGTGCATCGTACTCCAGTATAAATACGCAAATTAAGAATAGATGAGAAGATAGGAAAATTGCCATTTGATTCGATAGATAAATATAGTAATTTATATGTTTATCAACTTCTGTCCTATAGTTAATAATAGTAGAAAGTTTTGTATAATATCTAATATATATTATAGCATGTTTCCTTAGTTTCATGAAAAACAAACATTGTTTAATTCCTGTACAGTTACATTGTATTTCCCTTATCATCACTATGTTCATAAGAAATAAATAGAATCCAATTTTCCATATATCATATTACATTTGCATTATAAACAGTGTTGCTGTAAGTAAATAAAGAAATAAATTATGGACAGAGTTGTAAATTCACAGTCTTCACATTTCACATACACACATTGTTTTCATTCCTGCTATAACCAATGTCTTTAACTATTTAATACAATCAAATAATGAAAACATTTCTTTCCATCATTCATTCTATTTATTTAGATTTTCTAAACTGTAAGTGTCGATTTCAAAAATGAGTTTCTTTCAAACCCTTGATAGAATTTTCTTTTCCATTACGTTTGTTTTTGCAAACATAAACCATTTACAAACTACACAGGCTACAGATCGAATCCTATTTCTGGCATCAAAGCTCTCTTTAGAAGCTCTTTTTCAAACATTTCATTTCCTTTCAAACAAAACTTGAATTAGGGTATAGCCCTGATCTTTTTCCATTATACAAACGAAGAGACAAACCTTTTCGGGATTACACTTTACAAAGTTATCATCTACGATAGAGTACATAAACCCTAGCTCAAAAAATTACGATAGTAACCTACACTTTTCAAACGTTTAACACAGACCCGACTTACATTTCTTGCTCATTAGTTTCAGTATGAAACATTTCTTGCAGACAATGAGAATTTACAGTTTGGGGCATAACTCGTTACCTTTCTTTTTATATCAAAACCAAACCTACTCTTTCGTTGCATGAATAATCAGACCTCCATTATAGTTTTCGCATTCATTAACATGTGCGATAGACACCAGTTATCACATAGAAACCAAACCGAATAGCATGTTTTACACTGCCGGAAAGAAAACATTGTATCTATAGTAAACGAGCCTCGACTCTTTTTCTCATTTCTCATAACATAAAAAAACAAGTCATGTTCCAGGTTTAAACCATTATAAGTTCCAATTTAAATAAGGGAAACCGCTATTACGCAAAGAACAAATAGATACAACTCGTTTCCAAACGAAAATCTCACAAGGTGTATTCCTGATTTTAAACATTACATTTCTGAAAACAAAAACCCCATATGGTTTTATCACATTCACAGTCGACATTACATCAGTCGACATTACATATAGGGTTTTATCCCCATCATTCTGAACTCTTAAACACAAGTTCACATTTACATCTGGACGAAAACTAAGTATCAAAAATAACGCAGAGAAAATAGACGAAGATCATTCGTTGTAGAGTTTTCACTCCAACATAAGAATCTTCTTAAAGGATCAACCGACAGACGATGCCATGGAAAGACTGATTACTATCTATTGGAATCAACCACATCATCAAATACCAAAGGGCACCTATGAGGGTTTTTGGAAGACCCAGAGCTTACCAGGAATGGAAGCGTGCCTTTTCCAAACCCTTGCTCAAACGTCCTTCACAACCTACAACTAACAAAACAATAGCTTGGAGTTAGACAACTGTTTTATGTCAAACAATAAAATCGAACTCAAACAAAAGAATCATTATTTCATTCCGAGCATACTTACCCAGCAGTTAAGTTCTTTGCATTCACCAGTTAAATGATAAATTCCTCGCTGTAGATGAGATAGGTTACCCTCTATCATTTTGTAGCATTGAGTGTTCCACTAAATCTCTAAAAAGAAAAGCTATAAACTATTAACTCGATAACAACTTAAACCAGAGACCAAATCTCTTATTACAACGCCATTACAGTGGAAGAAAACCTGCAACTCCAACCTTGAGCTACAGGTCTCGAGGTCGAACCTCTTACAAAATGTCTAAACCCTAGAAATTCGACAGCCTGTCGTCCACACAGACCGAAACATTAGAACAATGAACGAATTTCCAATCTCTTAAACCAAATCAATGACAGAAGTTAGGGTTCCAATCTAACGGTCCAAACTCATTACCATCAACGAACACAATAGTGCCAGTGATATAGCTTTGGGACGAGCAACATCTATATTTAATGCCCCAATCCTCAGTACAAGCTTGGCAATGCCACTATGGCACACGGAGGACCAATCAACAACCAGTTCGAAGGCGTTTCAAAAAATTTAACCCTTACACAGTGACAAGTGCAGAGACTATTACATCGATTTCGTGTTACGTGGATCATTGGAAAATCCATGTCGGCTGGAGTGGTGTGCCAATTTTTATTGCATGATCGATACTCGATCTCCACGATAGCTCAAGAAATATGCCATTTATTGAACCATCAACTCACCACCCTGTCAAATTAATTGCATGTCAGTGCCATCGAAATTTACGATATAGTTCCATTTGATATTCATAAATTTAAAATCCATTAATGTTGTTATTGTATAGTAGATATTAGTTCCAATGTTTACGATCGTGATTTGGGTATTAAGGCTTAAGTTTAGCCATGAAATAAAATCAAATTTCATATCATTCGATATTGTGAACTTTTATATAAAGTATTGATAATATTACAATTCCAAAACTATTATATAGGATAGAAAATATATAAGATTTATATGGTTAATATATTAACCATAGTTTCCATTTTTTCCATTCATAAAATTATATTAATGTAGGAGTTTACACTATTGATTTCTCAACAAATGATTTGTAACTAGCATAAAAACCATGCTATGGTCATAAACTCCATACCTTAACCTTTATTACAATGCATCTGACGGTTGATAGTACAATCACGATGCTAATACTTTACAAGTAGTAGTTATTTAAGACGATGACCACAGCCAAGCTAGAATTACGTTTTTGGCTTATGACAATAAACGTATACAGCAAGTATACCTTCTTGACGTCAATATTTTCAACATTTAAACATTTAAGACAGTGTCGAGAAACTGGGAAGTAGCACTAAACCATCATACGTGTAGATACTTGTTGTCATAATAGAATTCACAATTTTTCTATTTGACGATTGAATTGAATTATACACGTACTTTTAACTACACAGTTATGGAATCTTTTTACCTGTCATCTGCACATGAAATATTCAAGTGCGTTAGCGTTGCAGCTAAGTAAACTCCAGGGTACCTCGTAGGACACCCTTGTGCATCAAAAGTCAAAATGTCAGTATCTTTACAAAAGAAAAGTGTCGCATAATATTTCCAATATATTAGCTCATTTGTCATCATAATCATGTTTACTAATTATCATGTTAAATCTGTCATTGTCATTTTGCTGCTAAACAGAAATTAAAGTATGTTTAGTACTAATAACTTTTCAATTAATGCTATCGTAATCACCATTATTATTTCCGCAATTATAATTATCATAATTAATGCTGTTATCAAAAATTTTAAATTTTTATGAAAACTCAGTATGTTACATCACAGCACGAAGGCGTTGTCGAACCGGCTTAGCATTGGGGTATGTTCTAATCTCATGTTCGATAATGCTGGGGCCTATTCTTGGCATATCCTCATATGACCAGGTGAAATATTCCTGGATTTCTTTAGACAATTCGGTGTAAATGCAAACCTCTTAAGGAGAGCAATCAACACCGATGTAAATGTTCTCAACCTTTCTGGGGGTATGAGAAATGTTGATCAGTATGGTAGGGGAAATATTAGCCATGTTCCCCTCCACGTAAATCCCATGCAAATCCCAAGGAACCATAGGGTGACCAACCATCTTGGCAAGAGTCATCCTAAACTCTTCTTGCTCGATAAGATCAAAGTTAGGAAGAAAATGGGAGCAATGATGCATGTATTCCCAAAGTCTTTCACTACCACACATGGCCTCAACGATAGCTTCATCCGAAGCTAAAATACTGTCAATACAATCGTGCAAACAAGATGAGTCGATTGCCCATTGTAGCAGTATAACGGGATCTTTGTTAGGAACCCATGTCAACCCTTTTATTTACTTTGTTAGTATATTGTTGTTGGATGCATATGCTTTGTAAGTCGTCCTGTAGTATTTGTTGATCCATAGTTTGTCTTATTGTTGTTGGATACATATGCTTTGTAAGTCATCCCGTAGTAATTGTTGATCCATAGTTTGTATTGGCCCATGGTTTGTATTGACACATGGCATTGACCCATGGTATTGGCACCTAGACTTAGTATATAAGTTTGTGTTGAGACCGATGAAGGTACCGTGAATTTATTTGTATTGAGCTTGCTCAAAGGAGGTTTCCCCCTCGAAGTGGCCTGTGATCAATAAAAGTGATTTTTAGTTCTGTTATTATTGTTATCTTGTGTATTATCATTAATTAATTGTTGCAGGTTCTTCACAAACTTCCTCCTTTGTCCGTGAAGAGGAAAGATCTGGCTCTGCAGTGGCTTGTTGAATATCTTGATATGCAAGCTCAGCAGCAGATAGTGGCATAGCCATTCCAACATGTGCAATGTCTCTAGACGTGGAACTCGTGGACCATAAGGTCCATGGATCATTAAAATACGAAGTTCGGAATGGTACATTATTCAATGGAGGAGGTGAATTATCGAAAATGGTTCCAATAAAAGCAATGGGTGTATGTAAATCAAAAGATCCCAACAATGAGGGGTACAATCCGACACCCATGTTCCCAGTTGTCGGCTGAGAATATTTGACTTGGGGGACAATAGATCCCATGGATGCTATGGAATAGGGACTAAGGAAATCTAGCTGGTGGATCATCACAATCTTGCCTTCGTGTGGAAAGCAAATAATTCTGAATACAAAGGACACAACTGCTCTCATTGCGTAAATCCAATTCCTACCCAAGAGAAGGTTGTAGTCGATGGGTGCATCAACCACCTCAACTTTAATAGGCACGAGTTTCCCACCCAAGCGGACAACAAGGGAAGGGAGGATACCATGTGGCTTAAACGACCTACCATCGAATGCAGTGAGCATGGTCATAGACTTGGATAAGGGAGGAGAGCCAAGAGATTTCCAATAAGATAAAGACATCACTGACATAGAAGCACCTTTGTCAACCACCATTCTTTTGACGATATTCTGCAGGAACTCCACATGGACTTGAAAATCCACATGATAAGGTAAGCAAGGTTGAATTTTAGTAGTGTCAAACTTAATAACGTTAGGAATTCCCCCATCCTGAAATCCTAAAGCACACAAAAGGGAATGCCTTTGAGAAGGACATGCCTGTAAAACCTCAAGAGCTGACATGGCACATGGAGTTTGACCTAAATATTCTACAATAGAGTAGTTATGGGCGGCTCAAGCATTGGGATTATGAATAGAGCGCTTGAGAACACCTTTCGGTATCTGCAACATGGTAGTGGGATTCTCGATATGCAAAGAGGTATCAGGAGGATGAGGAGGCTCATTCCCCATATTCGGTTGGGGTGCATCATAATCACGTTGACGAGTAGCAACACTAACCTCTAATTTAACCATATTCACGTAGCCAAAGCCACCGGTATGGGAAGAAGACGTTGTAGTTTCATTAGTCCCATAACCAGTAGTAGGAGCATTCGAAGCCATATTTTGATGATGTGGAAGGCGATCTTTCAACACAGCTGGGCTCTGTGCAAGATGTTTCGATGCTTCTTCAATCCGAGGACACAAGTGAGTAAGATGATCTTCCCCACAAAGCTTGCAAGGGAATTTCACTTTACGCCTAGGTTTACGGTCCCCACCAGCATTTTCGCCATCCTGAGGAGGGTTGGCATTCTATTTCCGAGGAGTATGATGATTACTACCATTGTTCCCATTATTTCCACCCTTGCGATTATTTCTTTCTTTCTTCTTACCACCAGGTTGTTGGTTACCCAATGGGTTCACCGATTGCATAACGTGTACATCAGACGATGGGGTGGAAGTGGACAAGTTATGAACCTGTCCAGAAGTAGATTGGTTAAGTGACCAATTGTGCATTTGATTAGAAACCGAATCTATGGGTCGAGTACTCGTGGATCCAATAATGCCATCGACATGTGGTCTAGGAACTAGCTTGGGCTCATGTCGTGATCTTGGTGCATCAAGAATAATGTCATACAGAATGCCAAATTGAGCATAGAGTAAATCTAGCTGTTGTAATTTTAGTATAGCTTGTTCCTCAGTCGTAATGTCGGTCATCAAAACATCCTTAGAAATGTGTGGAAGCAAAGAATTGAGAAACCATTCCAATAGAAACTCTAGAGGAATGCTGGCTTTCACTAACCTCTTCCGTCGAGGCCACTCTTGAACGTGGTCAGATATGTGTGTGGCCTTATTCTAGCAAAATGTAGACAAGATTTCAGTGCCAGTATCATAGTGAACCGACAGCTGGAAATGATCCAGGAAAACTAAGGCTATCTCATTGAAACCCCTGTACGTTCCCGTAGGAAACTTGACATACCATTTCACGACTGCCCTAGTGAGGGTCCGTTGAAATAGTCTCAAACAAACAGAATCACGATTTAACGAGTTTGATGAGCACCAAAGGCGAAAATTCATAACGTGATCACCCAGATCCTCACCACCCTTCCCCTCAAACTTGGGAATGTTTGAAGGGATATTGGTAGGGATTGGAGGCCAATTAGGATTGTGACACACTAGATCATTCGTGAGCTTCGAGAGATCCGGAAGATTCAATCGAGCAAGGAATGGGAGCCGTGGCTATAAAGCTTGATTATAAGCTCCCATAAAAGGTTGATTATACGGACCTGAAAGATAATATGGACCATAACCATGACCCTGGCCATAAGGCTGATAACCTCCTCCAACCTGACCCATGTGAGGGTAAGTAGGTATATATGTATTATGAGCACCGTAATGAGGTGGGTTGTAATGAGGGCCAACACCGACTGTATTATAGTAAGAGTTACCACCATCATTATGGAGCATATAAGCATTACTCGTAGCGGGAACCGTGTTGTAATGACCATAATTGTTAGGTATGTTCCCACCCCCTACATAAGCACTACTAGTAGCAAGAGCAGTTGTGGTGTGACCATAAGTATAAGGAATATTCCCACCCCCTACATTAGCATTACTAGTAGCAGGAGTAGTCATAAAAGTATACAGTATGTTTCCACTCCCGGTATTGGGAGGATTGTTAACATTAGCGAACGTGGTCCTGGGTTGATGCGTATGGGCATCTGTATTATACTGTGGATTGTGAGTCGTAATGCGAACAATGTTTCCACCAGGAGGGGTAGTCCTAAGAGGCAGCATTCCTCCAAAATTTGTGATGTTTTAAGGGATACGGCTAGTCCCCATATGATGTGTGTGAATAGAAAATATGGTTCCCCCAGTGAGGGTATTTCCCCCAATGGGTGCAGTGTTGCCAACACCATGACTTGTGTCAGCATGACTACCAAACATAGTGGATGGATCAACTATGTTGTAAGTAGGCATACCATGAGAGAACAAGGTAGCGTTCGTAGTGGTCGTAGGACCTGCGTTAACATGCAAATTTGACATCCCATATAGGAAATTCCATGGATTCAAAGGATCGAATGGGTCGTCCTTGTTAAGATTCAATATGCTAAGACAAAAAATAACAACATTACATTCCATTTCATAATAATAGCATATACAAGATCACTAAAGAAACAACAAGCATAGCATAAATACAAGAGACACAGATTTATCCTGGGAAACCCTCATGGGGTAGAAAACCCAGCAAAGCTTCCTCAATATAGATGACTAGCAATATACAAAGATGCAAACCAAAGACATCATCTCCTCCTCCTCCATATCAGACCTCTCTCTTACAAGTGCGCTACATTTCAAGTGAGGGAAGTGTGTGTATAATGAGGAACACACCTCTATTTATACACATCTCCGACTTGTACTTTATATTAACTAGGTCTGCCCCAACTTTATCACTAGGTTAAACACCCCACTACAACTGACTGGCCGACCCCACTAGGGTGGTCTAACAACCCTTTGACCCACATAACACATATAGGGCCGACCCCCACTAGGGAAGTCTAATAACCCAAGTTATCACATTCCGACGGAGGAATAAACATCTCCGGATATACAATAAGATCTTCACAGAGGAATGAAACATCTCCGGAATAATAAAGTACAAATATAATATTCTTTCAAGTTATAATATCTTAACACTCCACCTTAACGAGAAGGATATTATAACAGCATCTGCACGAGCAAGGAGTCATAAACATCATACATGATACATCTATAAATCATTGGAAGCTTTCTCAACATCATTAGTAACTCAAGCAGTTACTGGAACATCTTCAATAATGGAACGTCAACAACTTCTGTACTGAGTCTTTATCTTCTGCAACACTCGAACAACTACAACAACATCAACATCTGGATCGTCACGATCATCAGCATCATCATCACACGATCATCAGCATCGTCATCACATGATCATCAACGTCGTCATCACACGATCATCAGCATCGTCATCACACGATCATCAGTGTCATCATCACACGATCAACAACATCGTCATCACATGATCATCCGCATTGTCATCTAGACCATCACGATCAACATCATCGTCATCACACGATCATCAACATCGTCATCACATGATCATCAGCATCATCATCATCATCTAGACCATCACGATCAGCAGCATCGTCATCACACGATCATCAGCATCGTCATCTAGACCATCACGATCCGCAACATCGTCATCTAGATTATCAGTATTAGTATCCACACCAATACAAGTATACACATCATCAATACAAGTATCCTCATTAATACAAGTATACATATCATCAATATAAGTATCCTCATCAATACAAGTATACATATCATCAATACAAGTATCCTCATCAATACAAGTATACATACAAGTATCCTCATCAGTCAAGTATACACAATAGCAACATACTCTGTAATACACATGATCCTTCCTTTCAGAATTACGGGATCAATCACAATCATATTTAAGACTATCCTTCCTTTCGGAATTATGGGATTTACGGTCTAAGGATGATTAATCCCACTCAATCTCTTTTAATACAATCCTTCCTTTCGGAATTACGGGATTTACGGTCTAAGGAGGATTAGTCCCACACCATTCATTTAGGACTATGTCCAAGGATGATTTAATCCACACCATACATTTAGGACTATGTCCAAGGATGACTTAATCCCCACTGTACATTTAGGACTATGTCTAAGGATGACTTAATCCCCACTGTACATTTAGGACTATGTCCAAGGATGAATTAATCCCCATCGTACATTTAGGACTATGTCCAAGGATGACTTAATCCCCACCGTACATTTAGGACTATGTCCAAGGATGACTTAATCCCCACCGTACATTTAGGACTATGTCCAAGGATTACTTAATCCCCACATGTCTATCAAGGACTTCATTCTCGAAGACCATACGTTTATGGATCAATTCAAGGGACCGAAGTCCGGGGATGATACAATCCCCACTTGTCCACTAAGGACTTCATTCTCAGAGACATATGTCTACGACTCACTTTAGGACTGAAGTCCAGGGATGATCCAATCCCCACTTGTCCACTAAGGAATTCATTCTCGGAGACATATGTCTACGGTTCTCTTTAGGATTGAAGTCCAGGGATGATTCAATCCCCACACCTGTCTGCTAAGGACTTCATTCTCGGAGACATCTGTCTACGGATCAATTTAGAACATGTTTTCAAGGATGATACAATCCCTCTTCTTTCTCGGAGACATATGTCTATGGATCCTTTTAGAACATATGTTCAAGGATGATGGAATCCCCTCGTCAACTTAGACCATGTCTAAGGACCATCCACCAACCTCTCTGTCGGCATCACCAATATAGGTATCCACATCATCGACCTCACTGTCGATGCAGGCAATCTCATCATTAGTGACCACATCACTCCCCCTCTCGAGGAGGGTCCTACCAAGCTTGTCTCGGAAAATACTCAAACTTTACTTGAGGTAGAGGTTTTGTTAGTACATCGGTAACTTGTTCACTTGAGGTAGAGGTTTGGTTAGTACATTGGTAACTTGTTCACTTGAGGTAGAGGTTTGGTTAGTACATCAACAACTTGTTACAAATTCAAAATTTATAGTTCCTTTCTGCACCATATCATGGAACACTGGATTCTTTGCCATCTTGATACAACTCTGTTTGTCACATAGGATCACAGTTGGGTCTATATCCAGAAGCCATACTGCTTCACAACTAGCAGAGCAACCAACCATATATTCCGCTTGTGCTGAGAGCCACACTAGACTACTTCCAGCTGAACCACGAGATCATGGCTAATCCCAGACAATAACATACTCTTGATGTGTTCTTCCTATCTGATACACTTTCTTCCCAATCAACATCTCTGTAGCCATCTGAAGTCATGATCTCCAAGATAGCATAAATCAAAGTCTATCGTATCCTTTAGGAACCTCATGACATGCTTTGCAGCTATTAGGTGAACACATCTAGTTTCCACTAGATACTGACTCAAGGTGTTCATAGCAAAGCATATATCTGACCTAGTATTTGTTAGATACATCAATGACCTAATAATTTGTCTATACAGAGTTATATACACTAACTCTGATGAGTCATTCGCTAACAGATTCAAGTTGGAATCCATGAGAGTGGCCATTCCAACATATCAAGTCCTTTTAATATTTCTCGGCATACTTTCCCTGGTTGAGAAAGATTCCTTCTGAGCCTTTCCATACTTCCAGACTTAGGAAGTAATGCATTAATCTGAGATCTTTCATTTTCATTTTTGCAGCCATCTATTTGTGCCATCTCTCGTCAGATGAGTCTACTAAAATGAGCCTCAATATCATTTCAACTGTGTGGTGGGTTCCTTTTTGCATCCATGTCATCTGTGTATAGAAACCATATTCAACCTTGTAGCAAAGGTTGATATCCACATCACCCATGGTGATCATTAAGCTCATCAATTTTACTGTCGATCCTGGGTACCCATACAGAACCTGATTCATACTTCTTCTTTAATTACACCATTAAGAGAATGGTAGTATCTAGCCACTTGGAGAAAACATCTCGTCATGATTCTCTTCCTCTTTCTAAGAGAATCTTCTAGCCACGAGCCTTCTATATTTTGTTTGATTTGTAAATCTTCTTGTTGAACATCCATCACTTGTTCGGTGTTCATCATTCTTCATGATCTTTCCTACAAATCAAAATTAAGTACATGATTAGTAATACTTCATAATCATGAAATCATGTTGACATGATAAACTATTATGCATACAAATATCATTTACATAGTTATGCAACTATCTTGACCAATATTTTGGCACAACACTTTTCCATATCCTGTATGCATACAGTGGCTATCTAAAGCCTTCCATCTCTACCAGAACATACTATCGAGAGTGTGCACAGCTCTCAGCATGTCAGCAAAGAGGTTTCATTCTAGATAAGCAACAATGGAATGTTTGTCCAATTTACCAATCATATGCATATTAGTGGTATACTGTTCAATGCTATATGAATGTTTACACTCAACATGATATATTCTAGGAATACAAATATGTATACAACTTATTACAAGCAATATCATTTACTATTCCAAATAACAACTCAAATACTTATCTTTTATGTTTGTGTGTTTGCTTCCCGCTTGATCTTCTATATGACTTTTGAACTTCTATTCATTTTGTACCACTGTGCATGCTCAAGTGTGCACTAGTGTCATCCTCATGATCTCATACACAAACATACATTCATTAGTATATTCAAAACATTATAATTTTAAATAATCTTGAATATGTAAAGTCATGATCATAGATAATAAACATTAGTATTCAAGGTTTACAGGAAGCCTTCTTTTACTCATGCATATTCTTATTTTATCTGGTTGGTTAAATCATCAATCAGGATAAGAGACATAATATTCATAAACCCTTGATTGCTAACTTTATGAATAAGCATAACCAATCATACCAAGTATACTTATATAAGGGATCCTAACACAAGGTAAGATTCTAACTTGATATAGGAAAACATACCTGGATTAGTATACCTGCTTAGTTATGTCTAACATAACTAATCAATATCTTCTTTGTCCTCTTTAATGATTTAGATATCCTGTGCTGGAACTTGCATATCTCATAGGTTAAGCATAATAGAACAAAATCATACATACCTCGTAAGTAGAAATTATATGTGATCAAGGATTATGGATGAGTCTTTGTCTTCATGTTGTCATGGTCATGGAATTTGATTTGTCTTTCGTGATGTACCTTTATCTTGTTAGCAGACAACATCAACCTCATACAACACCACAATGCCTTAGTACAATCATATAGCCCTAATCAATGAATGTCTTCTATCATTCACATGCATTCATACTATTACTAGGGTGATAAGACAATTCTAACATTAATCAAGAATGTACTAATAAATAATATGAAGACAAACATATTATGAACTTAATCAAGAATTAGATTTCAAGACATACCTGTATCTCCTTAAGACATACCTGTCGAGACTTCTTGTAGTCTTCTTATGTAAGGCCTTAGCCTCAACTCCCCCTGAAACTGGATCTGGAGCTTGAGAATGGTTTGTTAGAGAAACCCAAAAAATTCAATCTTTGACTCACACTCTTCTAAATGGATGGATAGATGTATCTTGCTGAGTTGATCAAAACTTGCATACTTCAATTTTTGAAATCTCCAAAATTTGACCCCTCAAGATTGCCTTTGAAACTTCTAGATCTTCTGGACAGGATCCCGAACTAGGGTTTGATGAAGCCCACCCTTCTTCCAACTCAAAAGGTTTGATCCAAGACTCTAAACTCTTATGTTTCTGAGGAGCTTCCATCCATGGTTACAGACTTCAAAAATTCCAACTTTTGCTGAAGCCCTAATTTTCCACCTTTCCGATCAAAATCCCAAACTGGGGTTTGATCAAGCCCGGTATTATACCCAACCAAAAAATTCGATCTTGGTCTCTAAATTTTGATTTTTCTGAGTAGCATTCAGTTGTGGACTCCGATTCCAAGAATTCCAATTTTCTCCAAAACCCTAAATTCCGGAAGCCATGAATGAAGGTGCTCCAAAAACAATTCTGTTTTGATAGAAATATATACCTGATTGTTTCTACTGTAACTCCAAACTTTTCAATCCATAGGGTCTGAAAACTGTTTCTGTGGTATCCTGACTTTTCATCTTTCCATCCCTATAGGTCTGACCTCAATTGGATTCTCTGAGAGATATTTATGCCAAGTGTCACAACGTGACCTGTTTATGGGATAAAACAGGAGAGCGAACTTGTATGGCATTTCACATGTCACTGGTTCAACTTCAGCCTTTGAAAACATTTTCTGAGATAGTACAGTCTGTGTACTACCTGTCACATTTTACTAAATTTCATTTGGAGCTTCCTATCCCAAGTTATAAACTTTTTTCCAAGGTCACCTGAATTTGACTGAGATCTGGAAGAGGCAGAAACCGTAACTTGTACTGATCATAACTCACAAAGTACAATGAATCGGAGGGTGTCCTTTGGAAACAAGGTACCTGGGGATGGCATATACGACCTGTAAAGGTTTCAGATCCTGAACCTTCACCAAAATGGATTTATAGAAAAAGTTCCATGATGACTGGTTTCTTCTATATAAAACCCTAACCTTCACATTGTCGCAAGTGAAGCAAGTGTCGTAGGTGCCATACATTGCCTTCCTTCAGGTTAGCTCTGATACCATGTTAAGATTCAATATGATAAGAAAGAAAATATCAGCATTACATTCCATTTCATAATAATATCATATATAGGATCACCGAAGAAACAACAAGCACAGCATAAATACAAGAGACAGATTTATCGTGGGAAACCCTCATGGGGTAGAAAACCCAGCAAAGCTTCCTCAATATAGATGATCAGCAATATACAAAGATGCAAACCAAAGACATGATCTAATCCTCCTCCATAACATACCTCTCTCTTGCAAGTGCGCTACATTTCAAGTGAGGAAAGTGTGTGTATAATGAGGAACACACCTCCTCAATTTATACACATCTCCGACTTGTACTTTATATTAACTAGGTCGGCCCCAACTTTACCACTGAGTTAAACACCCCACTACAACTGACTGGGCCGACCCCATTAGTGTGGTCTACCAACCCTTTGACCCACATAACACATATAGGACCAAACCCCACTAGAGAAGTCTAATAACCCAAGTTATCACATTCCGACAGAAGAATAAACATCTCCGGATATACAATAAGATCTTCACGGAGGAATGAAACATCTCCAAAATAATAAAGTACAAATATAATATTCTTTGAAGTTACAATATCTCAACAGTCCTTGGGTGGAGTAGATCCAAACATAATAGGTTGAGTCTCTGTTATTAATGGATCACCCCCCCATGCCTCTCTAGGAGTAGGAGAAGCAGAAATGTCTTCGACTCTACCCGACGGAGTTGTAGGGATTTCTCCCATGCCAAAATGACCAGTGATAATATCAGTGCGAAGCGCTTCAAAAGAATCAGAAGAATAAGAGAGGGCCTTCCAACGTCCCCTATGAACATGATGTGTAACTTCGGCGGCCAGTAAACCAGCCAACCGACGAGACCAGCGGAGAGTTGGACCTCGCGCCATGATACCTCTAAAGAGTCAATAAATCAAAGCAGCCCCTAACGGATAAACTAACGATCAAAGAGCACACACCTAAAGAAACTACATCCAAATGCACACAAATAGGATTGGCTCAAGGGACCTCCCGACACTACAACCGATATGTCTTGCCTAGGAGAGGCTTCAGACTCCCAAACTATAACCGAAGGTAACGGAATCAGTTATAAGGGTTCCCAGACTTCACTGCGTGCACACGGTCAAATCCCTATACAACATGCAACTGTGTTGTCCAACCCCTATCTAACTCAGGACAACCGCAGTATAACCACTACAAATTCCCTATGCGATACCTAGGTAAGGCAACTAAGGTCACCATAACATAACCAATGCTCAGGCGGAAATTCACAGGTGGGATCTGTCGTATGGGCAGGGTTGCTAAGCCTGAAATGCAAGAGGTACATATCCCTCAAGAACCCCCATACACGAACAAATCCTGAAAATATCTCCCACGTTTGGCCAGTATTGGAGGGCTATCTCCACAACCAACCTCCCGTGACCTCGTGCTTAACTCTAGTCTGAGTAGAGCTTCTTGAGAACGCTGATGTTTATTATGGAATTCACCACTCCCTGGTCAGACACATAATGTTAATTCATCTAGTAGTCTTGGATTGTTAACTCACAATGATCTATTCCAAGACTCTAAACTTATACTAGTTGGTGCACTCTATAAAATAAAAAACGTTCTAATCAATTTTAAGATTAAGCGTTGCTTTTAAATGGCTGTAATTACTCAAAGGATATGGTTGTGAAACTGATGATGTATAGGATTGAATAGTATGCATAATCAACAAACTTTGGACTCATCTATCAATAAAAACAATGCCACTAAAATGACAATCAATCAATTAGTTCGAAATAAAATGCAATTCTTTTAAATTTTCAATGCAGTAGCAGATCCTAGATGAAAGCACAAGCACTTAGATGCAAAATGCAGTACGGAAAGCAAATATTTTTGTATTTTCTCTTATAATGGAAAGGAAAATGCAAAAATATGTTTTTGTATTTTTTCAATATAATGAAATGAAAAAAAATGCAAGCGAAATATACCTATTTGGTTAAAGAAATGCAGAGCAGATCACTAAGACAACCCAGCAAATCCCAAATAGTGAGACTTAGCTAATGTAATGAGCTAGAAAATAAAAAAATCATGAAAAACCAACAAGGCTCAAAACAAAGAGAAAGAGGAGTTTTTGGTCACAAACAGGGCATGGAACAGTCAGGAATCAGACCAATTAAGACTCAGGAACACTCAAAACCAACCCAACAATAATCTAAGGCCATGAATCAATCAAACCCGGAGTTGTACACTACTGTCGAAAGGAAAACTGGAAGTAGACGTGGGCTACAGTGTAGACAGAAGCGGGTAGACGCAGGCAAAACTAAGTTGACCCATGTACAGGAAAAGGCAAATGAGCAGATAAGAAGTCCAATAACCCCAAAAAAGCTTGTTTTCTATAGTATATCCCAACGGCCAATCAATGACACAGAAGCTCGACATACAACAACTCTAAATAGGGACAAATTCCTAAAAATCCCCCAAAATGGATGACTCCCCAGTGGAGTCGCCATTTCTGTTACGGAGAAAACTTTCTATGGCTTGGGGTAGACCACAATAGACAGCTAACTACCAAAAAATGACTCAATTCCCAATGCAATGCTATATAAATGGCAATGCTAAGATAATGGAGAAAAGACCAATCTTCAACCGGATGTTCGAAGTAGATCCCCGTTGAGCTTGCAACCTCTACACTTGAACCCACATATTAGTCTCTACAACAAGTACAAGCAAGTTGTGAAGAACCTGCAACAATTAATTAATGAAAATACACGAGATAGCAGAAATATCATCCAGATCTTGGAGTTTGGTTTGGATGGTTGTAAGTGCTTCCTCCACGGTTTTTGCTCCTGCGCGGGTGACAACCATAACCACAAGTTTTTTTTTTGGGGGGGGGAATGGATAGAAAAACACAAACAAAAGCATATTTAGTAAAGGGAAATTTGGATTTGGGAAAAAATCGGATGGGTATATGGGGTTTGAATAGGTTTTGGACACTGTCTAATGGACAAGGAAGCAAAAAATGGGGATTTCATAAGTGGGGTGGAAGAATGAGAAATTTTTTCAAAGAGGGACAAAGAAGCAGAAATAGGGAATGAACACAGCGGCAAAATTTGGAGGCGAGTGGGTGAAAATTGAAGAAGTTATGGAAAACCCTAAAAGTAGACAAATGTGAGATTTCTGGCTTTGGGAAGTAGAATTTGGGATAAGGTCCTCAGGAATGAAATATGTAGAATGGGATTGCAGGGGTGTCCGGAAAGTTTTAAGGGAAACAGAGTTAAAACAAGGGAGATATGGCGAAAAAATGGATTTTTTTTTGTTGTTCAAAAATGGATCTACAACGGTGCGAAAGGGATCTGAAACGATGCAGAAGGGATCGACAACATATGGATCTGAAACGATGCCGAATGGATAAAAAATGGCTGGATCTTAAATGGCTTTCAGAATAGATCTGAAACAGCTGGATCTAGGACGACTTGTAATGGATCTGAAATGGCGTGGAAGTGATTGGCAATAGTTCAGCTGAAAATAGATATAGACCCCAGGTATGTTCGTCTTCCTAACAGTTCAAGGGTTTCACTAGGCCACTAATGTTTTCTGACGACTTGCGTATTGGGGCAGTACCCCTCACTCCACAGCTCAGGTAAAACTGATAACCGCTTTGCCACAAATGATAGCTCTTGGTTTACCTCACAGGTGGAAATTATTCAATCAGGTAGGGGTCGGTGCCCTTTTCGCTGACAGGTCCTCTCAATGGGCCAGCTACTTTGGGGTTCCTGTGGTACTCCTCACAATGAGTTTTAGGGATTATGCCCAAGTACTTCCCACAGTTAAGAGGATAGGTATTATTCTCAGATCCGAACTTGCAATAGATGCGAAACAAATTTTGGTAGAAATTCCACCCAACGAGCCCAAGAAAGTGCTCTGATACCAGATGTGAAGAACTTGCAACAATTAATTAATGAAAATACACGAGACAACAGAAATATCAGGACTTAGAATCACTTTTATTGATCATAGGCCACTTTGAGGGGGAAACCTCCTTTGAGAAAGCTCAATACAAATAACTTCACGGTGCCTTCATTGGTCTCAACACAAACTTATATACTAATTCTAAGCACCAATACCATGGGTCAATATCATGTGTCAGTACAAACCATGGGCCAATACAAATTATGGATCAACAATTACTACAGGACGACTTACAAAGCATATGCGTCCAACAACAATAAGACAAACAATAGATCAACAGATACTACATGACGACTTACAAAGCATATGCGTCCACCAACAATACACTAACAAAGTAAATAGAAGGATTGACATGGGATCCTAACACAAGTGCATATAATATTTGAAAGACATTAGCATAATCAATAACATCATCCATGATATCATAAGCGAATATAACCCAATGTAATTTAATAATATTCACAACATTAATTGGATGAGAAAATGAGTATTTCCATTAATGAATAACAAGAATTACAATATACCACCTCTTGTCGGCAACTAATCTGAACCAAGAATTGGGTCTCTCCACTTGTGCCTCCACCACTTCAATCCTCCATGCAATGGAAAACTCAAACTATGAAAGGAGTTTTGTAGGTGAATATAAGGAGTTTGCAACAACAAAGTTCAATGAGTATAGACTCAAGTCACATAAAAAATCCACTAGAGTTATCTTGCTCTCTCTTTCTCTTCCCTTCCATATGCCATAAGAGCTCAATATATAGCCTTCCAAAGGTAAGTGAAAGGACACATCGAGGCGTTTCGGGGCATATGGAGGGCCAAAGGTCACCCTAAGACAACTTTTTGGGAGTAAAAATTATTTTTCTAATGAGTTTTACTATTTTACTTGGTACCCATAGGCTCTAGTGGAACAACTTGCGTGTACGCTGGATAGAATGGGACAACAAGCGTATAGGAAGAAAAATAGGGGAAAATGTATTTTCTGGAGGACATAAAGTGAATCTGAGTCAGTGAAATGGATCCTGAAGGCCAAAGAATGCCGATGCTCACAAGGTAGAAAATTACGCTGTAACACCTAAAGTTTGTTCTTTGATGTCATGATCTAGTCCAAGTATTTATATAGATCACCTACTAGCATGCAATGGTACGCATGACCACAATTCATTCAATTATTTAACACTAGCGATGTATTTATATTTACATACTTTTCCCATATACAGTTTAAAGCTAACACATTCATGTTTAAGTAAAGATCAACTACTGGAGGCATATTGACATTTGCATAATCAACTCCACATTTTAATTATATCTAACATATTGAATATAAGTATATCCATATAATGAACTTTACAACAGGTACTAGTGACACATTTCCATTCAAGTATTCTATCACATGATTACAACCAACATGTGATGAATCTGCAATAATTAATTAATGCAAATACACGAGATATCAAAAATAATAGAACTCATAATCACTTTTATATTGATCACGGGCCACTTCGAGGGGGCAACCTCCTTTGAGCAAGCTCAATATAATTAACTTCACAGTGCCTTCAATGACCTCAACACACACTTATATACTAAGTCTATGCCCAATATTATGAGTCAAAACCATGGGGCATATAATACTACAGGACGACTTACAAAGCATATGCGTCCAATACTATGGGTCAATACTATAGACTAATATAAACTACGGATCAACAAATACTACGGGACGACTTACAAAGCATATGCGTCCAACAACAATATACTAACATAGTAAAGAGAAGGGTTGACATATGTTCCTAACATCCCCTCTCCCTTAGAAAAAGCTTTGTCCTCAAAGCTTTGGTTGGAGAAAGTGCTGCAGAATCTGAAGGAGTGGTTCCCCAGTAGCATCCTCGGGTTGCATTTTGGGCCACTGACGCCTTTGGAGTGTTAAGGAGGATTGAGTGGAAGGCTGTAGATGAAGAAGAACCCTGTTAGCTGCGTGGAAAATGTGCTCAGAACTGTGCTGATCGGCTTGTTGTTTCAGGCGAATTCTTGCCATGTGAAGATTGTCTTGCAGAATGAGAAGAATCTGATCGTGGTTTCAAAGAACCAAGTCAATTGTGCGAGAAGGAGCATCTTCCACCATATTGTCCTTACCCTTCTTGTAAATGATCACATAGGGATAACCCATTTCAGGTGTGTTGGCGAGGAGACCCATTGTTCCATAAAATTTTCTAGACTCTGGAGATCAGTCTTGATGCAGAAATAATTCCCTAATAGGTATGGCTGCCAATTCTATACTACATGCAAAATAGGCATCATTTCCTGCTGAGAAGTAGATGTGGCTAAATTCTTACCGGAAAGGTCTCTTGAAGGAAGCAAGCGCATTGGTTCAGCAAAGATACCTACATATCTATCCAAGGAAGTAGTGGAGACTATTGATGGGTGCATCTAAATGGAATTGAGTTGAGTGATGACACCATGTGAATTCTTCTTAATGATTTTTTTTCAGGCGATGTGAAATGATGATGCAAAGAGACCCTGGTTGTAAGCCCATAAATTTTTGTTGTGCCCCATTGACTTTAAACTGCATCCAAATTTCAGCAACATCCCATAAGATGGGGTCAAGTGTGCGTAACCATTGAACGCCCAAAACCACATCACATCCACCTAAGGACAAGGAAAACATGTCAGAGCGTAGGTTATAATCTTCCATAGAGATACGCACATTGTGACACTTCCCCTTGCAAGGTAAGGTGCCCCCATTGGCAACCATGACTTCAAAGTTGGAGCAAGGATGGACAAAACAATCAGCCTGTCTGGCAATCTGAGGGTCAATGAAGTTATGAGTGCTACCAGAATCAATGAGTATGGTAAGAGGGAGCTTCTTGAAGTATCCCTAACTCGCATTGTTTGTGGAGTGGTGACGCCGGTTACAGCATGGAGAGAAATCTCGGGTGGGTCGTCCTGAGATGGGGTGTCAACAGGCAGGTGTTGAATGTCGACCTGATCATCTATTGTATCTGTAGCTTCTTCATTAAGTTCTAAGGCAGGCAGAGAATCCACATCCAAGAGATAGAGCTTTTGTTGAACACATCGATGTCCCCGAGTGAATTTCTCATCACAATTATAGCAAATCCCTTTTTCTCGGCGTGCCTACATTTCTATTTCAGACAAATGCTTGATAGGAGTTGGTTGAGGAGCAGGCGTGATGGGAGGTCGTTGGGAACCCATATTTCTGAAGGGAATAAAGGTGGGTTTGGAGCGTTGTTGAGTTGCGATCTTGTCCTCGGCCAGCTTAGCCAACCCTAGGACTTCCATCATTGTGTTGGGACAAAACATTTTGACCTCTGAGCGGATTTCATCCTTGAGACCACTTACAAAACAACTCCTGTAGAATTCATCAGACAATCCTTCTGTGTGATTGGCCAATTTCTCAAATTATGTCTGATACTCTCTCACTGTGCCAATTTGGTGAAGTTTAGTGAGTGCTCCTGTGAAATCATCAAAAGCATTAGGACCAAATCGTGGCAAAATGAGTTGGCAAAAATCTGTCCAGTTTGGCTTAGGATGAGTTTGATGTACCAACGGTACCATTGAAGGGCTTCCTGTTCCAAATGAAAGGAAGCAAGTGGAACTTTCTGGGTATCAGAAGTATTATGCAGACTGCAATATTTTTCTGCTCGATATATCCATCCAGTTGAATCAGTACCATTGAAGCGAGGAAAATCAAGCTTCGGCCCACTAAAATTGCTGGAAGAAGAGAACCTGGTGGCTGCAAAAGATTTTGGTTGTCTGGTATTGTTCATGGCTGAATGATGAAGATGGAGGCTGAAAAATTTGTCATCCAAATCTTGGAGTTTGGTTTGGATGGCTGCAAGTGCTTCCTCCATGGTGTGTGCTCCTGCACGGGTGACAACCATAACTAGGTTTTTTTTTTGGTGGAATGGGTAGAAAAACACAAACATAAGCTGATTTAGTAAAGGGAAATTTGGATTGGGGAAACAATCAGATGGGTAATTGGGGTTTGACTAGATTTTGGACACTGTCGAAAGGACAAGAAGGCAAAAAGGGGGATTTTAGAAGCGGGGTGATAGAATGAGAAAATTTGGCAGAGAGGGACAAAGAAGCAGAATTCAGAAAGGAACTTTGTGGTAAAATTTGAAGGTGATTGGGTGAAATCTGAGGAAGTTATGGCAAACCCTAAAAATAGACAAATGTGGGATTTCGGGCTTTGGGAAGGGGAATTGGGGAGAGGGTCCTCAGGAATGAAATATGCAGAATGGGATGCCAGGGGTTCCCCGAAAATTTCAAAGGAAACAGAGTGAAAACAAGGAAGATAGAGGGAAAAAACTGATTTTTTTTTTTTTTTTGCCAGAAATGGGTTGGCAACATCGGCGTGGAAGGGATCCACAACAGATGGATCTACAACGGCATGGAAGGGATCGAAAACGGTTGGATCTGAAACAACGACTGGATCTGGAATGACTTTCAGAATAGATATGAAATGGTTGGATCTGGAGTGGAAGTGATCGGCAACAGTTCAACTGAAAATAGATATGGACCCTAGGTATGTACGGCTTCCTAACAGTTCAGGTGTTTCACTCGACCACCAATGCTGTTTGACGGCTTGCGTATTGGGGCAGTACCCCTCACTCCACGGCTCAGGTAAAACTGATAACCGCTTTGCCACAAATGACAACTCTTGGTTTACCTCACGAGTGGGAACCAGTCAATCAGGTAGGGGTCGTTGTCCTTTTCGCTGGCAGGTCCTCTCAATGGGCCAGCTACTTTGGGGTTCCTGTGGTACTCCTCACAATGAGTTTTAGGGCTTATTCCCAAGTACTTCCCACAGTTAAGCGGATATGGATTATTCCCAAATCCGAAGCTGCAATAGATGCGAAAAAAAATTTGGCAGAAATTCCACCCAACGAGCCCAAGAAAGTGCTCTGATACTAGATGTGATGAACCTGCAATAATTAATTAATGCAAATACACGAGATATCAGAAATAATAGAACTCAGAATCACTTTTATATTGATCACGGACCACTTCGAGGCGGCAACCTCCTTTGAGCAAGCTCAATATAATTAACTTCATAGTGCCTTCAATGACCTCAACACACACTTCTATACTAAGTCTATGCCCAATACTATGAGTCAAAACCATGGGACATATAATACTACAAGACGACTTACAAAACATATGCATCCAATACTATGGGTCAATGCTATGGGCTAATATAAACTACGGATCAACAAATACTACGGGACGACTTACAAAGCATATGCATCCAACAACAATATACTAACATAGTAAAGAGAAGAGTTGACATAGGTTCCTAACACAACATATCTAAAATATTTGTGCATATACTGACATATTAAATTCTGCACTCATTAATAATTGCATATTTATGTATTCATTTTTATTCTATTGCATAATTTAGTTAACACATTAATATATAAAAGTTATTCTAATTCATCTCTTAATAACCAATCGACATGATTATATACCTACATTCTAAGACATATTTAACTACAACTACACTTGATATAGTATAACCTATGTAATACTCGGCTTCTTGCCAAGAGTCTCGTCGAGGGTCTAAATGAGTCAGCAAGTCTAAATATTTTCTTTTGTTTTTTATCTCGTTGACCTCAAATCTTTCATATCTTCAAGTCGTTGTCTCTTTACATATTATAGTTAGAAAGCAACACGGTGATAAAGTATATCAATTCAATGAAATCGCATGAGGATGAGTTCACAGTACTAAGGAGCATGCAACTATTGCTTCCTCTTTATATAAACGCACTAAGAATTATTATAACTACAAAATATGATGGATCAATTACATAACATGAAAAATGAACTCACAATACAAAAGTATGTCCAACTTACACTTTCTCTTTCCTTAACTATAGTAGAGAATCATTATGACAATACAATAGATAAGCTCAATTAAATAAGAGATTTGGTTTGCAATACTAAAGAATAATCATTAACACTTTCTCTTATGTATTTCCAATTAAGTAATGGTTGTGGGAAAATTATCAATTCAAAATTATAGTTTAGGGGGGTTTTTAGATTTCTAAATTATAATCAATAACACTTTCTTATGTATTTGTTTATTATATAGTTTAGGGGGTGTTTAGATTTTTAAATTTTTTTATTATTTTTTTTTTTAAATTTGTTTATAATATAGTTTTGGGAGGTTTAGATTTTTTTTTTTTTAATTTGTTTATTATATAGTTTAAGAAGGTTTTTGATTTTTTTTTTTTTAAATTTGTATTATATAGTTTAAGGGGGTTGGGTTTTAAGTTTTTTTTTTAAATTTTTTATTATATGGTTTAAGGGGGGCTTTAGAGTTTAGTGAAACACTTGTGGAAAAGATGTCAAAAGAGCCTCAAACCCCATTAGGAGGGGTGTTTGGAAATGAGCACTTTGGGCATCTTGCAGACATAGAAGACCCGATGGAAGAGGACATTGATGTTCCTGAGGAAAACCAAGCTCCAGAAAATTCCAATTTTGATGAAGAATTTGGCCTACATGATATTCTTGATTAGTTTCATGTTTTGAAGAAAATGTTAAATTTGAAATTTTTGTTATAAGATATATTAGTAATGGTTTGACTTTCAGACTTTATTTTAAATATAAAATTTCTATATATAATGTTTTTAATATGTTTTTTACAAATATATGGTATAGTTTTTCTTGGATTTATGTGAATCATCACTTTTCTGAAAAAAATATGAAATAGTTTTATTTTTATACAAAAAATCTGAAAATTCATTGAAAATGGTTTTCAATGTTTTTATTTTTCTGGAATTTTTTACAATTTTGTCAATAAAAATGTCATATTTTATAGAAAAATTGCAAAAAGAATATGTTTTTCATTTTAAATTGCTTATAAATGTATGTTATTTTGTTAAATCTCTAAAAACACACTTGAAAATAGAAATTAAAAATATTTTACGACTAAGATAATTCAAAGGCCCGAAAAAATGCCTCAAAATGAAAATGTGTGATAATGGTATTAACCCTTTTTAAAATGGAGGTAAAAATAACTACTAAAATTAGGAGAGAGAAAAACGAGAACTGTGTCGAGTTCTCATTTCATAGTATATATGGTTAGTACCCATCATTAGTACTGCTCATCATAACTCACCAATATACATCATATCAATCAGTTCATAATCATAATCATGTTTCATAATTCTTCTAATCATTAAGCAATACATGTAATTCGTTCATTCACATTATATAATTCATAACATAGCTAATCATTAAGAAGCATATGCAAATTCGTTTATACACATCATATATTTCATAAAACAACTAATCATTAAGCAGAGCATGCATTTATTCATCTATTTTAAGTAAAGTATCCATTTCCACCAGTATCATTCATCTCATTGCTTTCGTTCATCATTTTGTCATCATGCACATCATCATGTGTTTCTCATTTATTTAAAATATAAATATTCAAAGAGTCATTTTATTAAAGTTTTATTCAGCACAGTCACTTGACAAGTGCCCTCAAATTCTACATCAGTCCAGGGCATTACAATCGTGAATTTCCCAAATTTACTATTGTGCAAGCCTTATCACAACAAGTGCACTAACTATGGCGTCGAGCTATTATGGTGAGGCTGTGAATATTGTACAGCTGACGACCAAAGCTTTTCTCATACGTTAGTTGAATTAATGCATGGGTTGTAGGTTGTGAATATTGTATTTAGCTTCTCATAGAGCTAAATTTTCTCAGCATCCAACACACTGTCATATATTAATTATCGTCTAGATAGGATGGGTAAACCATTAGATCAATATACTTGGTATTTGATTACCTTATGTTGATTTTAACACTTATGGTTGCAGTGTAAAATGCATCGGGACCTTATCTACTCGTTCATTCTATGGTTTATTGTTTGGTTTTGTGATCATAAGCAGGAAGTAATGGAAAACCCTATTCCAAGCCTAAAGTATGCTCACGACCCCTTCGTCAATCCTGTGAAGTAGACTGCATTTTTTTTTGTTTTTCCATGTAACTTCATTTACATTAGCATACAATAGCTTTAGTTTTACTTATTGGTGAATTATTACTCTTTCATTCGTCAGAGGGTTTCCTTCGCTTCATTCTGAAGGGGTACTACTCCCGTGCTCAAGTAAAATCTACATTGCTCTAGTTTGATTAGAGAGTTGTTATTTTGTTAGCTGATAAGAAGAGACGCTAACATTTTGGGTTCAGTAAAATTTTGGACTCAATTGATTGTGCAAGATAAAATTCGGTGTCACAACAATTCCATGGTGACAACGGAGTCACACTCGTGATAATATCGCCCCCCCTCCACTTGCATTATAATTCATGCCAGGGTTCAACTACAACCCACCTGGTACAAAGAAATTCTTGGGGTTCATTCAGTTAGGTTGTTCATTCCGTTCCAAGTTTTTACCATCGAACTCAGGGTTCGGTGTTTAAGTCCCTTTCAAATGGGGGACGACAATTTTAGTGATAACATAATTGGCTCCTGCCATTGTTTTAGAAATATTACATTAATGGAGTTAAAATCCCCATTCCAAGTTTTATGTAGCTTGTATGAATTCTGAAGGGTGGACGATACTCATCGACTCTCAAAGCTTCTTTTGTATACTATCTAGTTGTTCGTTCTAAAGATAAATTCGAGAGGGAGAGTTATTGGAGGTGGGAACTCTATCAACGCAGGTTTTTACAGCTGCGTCAGCCCCTTAGACATGAGAAGGAATGGATGGGATGGAGAGCTCATGAATTAAATTTTCCCTAGGATGGGTTGAGAAAATGGTCTCCAATAGACCTGAGATCAACCCTGGGAAAATTGTAGTCAAGGAAGCACTTCTTGAAGTGGGTGTTTTGCCTTACAATGGCTTCATCTACGACCATATCTATGGAACCAAGGAGTGAGGGACTATTTTCGATAAACATGGATGTAGGCATACTGTGGCTGACCTCCAGGTCTATGCCAATCCCTCGAAGCGAATTGTGTTGTTGCAGTATGCAACTGTGGAGTGCTTTCTCTTCTCCAAAGGTATGTTCTATTTTTTTGTAGGATCTATGGAACTATAACCTCCTCTATCCATTAAAAAATTGGCTAAATGGATGAACTATTTCTGCTATAAACTGTTGTTCACCAAATGTTGTCTTTCATGTATGGGGATTTGCTACTATAAAATATAAACATACACTTAAAATATCTATACCAAAATTATTATTGTTTCATAATAAAACCCAAATTGATCAAAATCATTTTTGATGATTTAATCATATTTTCATCTGTTATTCTTCCTTTTTCAGGGTTTGTTGGCCTCGGGTTAGTTCGGCTTCCAATGTTTCTCCATTAGTTTTATTTTGGATTTCCATAGGTCACTTAGGGTTTGTCTTATAATACAAGATTCATACTATTGAGAAAGCATCCCATCTACAAACTTCCTGATATTTTCCGCAAACGAAATCAAACAAAAATGAAAAAATTAACAGCTTAGTGATGTGAAAGGGTTTTATATATAGAAAATTATTATGAGAAGTTGTATCATTTATATATCGAAAATGGTACATATCGAAAATGGTGGATATATTTCCTATCCTTATGAGATATTAACAACTTAGCCTATGAGAAGTTGTGATATATTTAGGAAATATCTCCACACAGATCATAATTTTCAACCCCTCATCTAGCGCGGTAATTGCAAGAGAGGCAACCATGGGCACTTGAAGTTAAGAACAGGGAAGGGGCGTGAGGGTCCACAGTCACCCATGGAATGGATATTGTGACCCATTGTCCAGTGAATTGACATCAATAATGGATTGATGATGTTAATGCAATAAAATATCATTATTTACGTCAATTGAAGATGTTATGCTTGCCATGATTTCAGTGGGCATATCATTGTTCAACATCATCTCACAGAAAAGCATGCATGCATTTCTGTCTTGAGTGTTGTCTAAAATGTCTTTGTTCCACCCAATACTTCTGGAAACAAAGAATTATGCCCTAGCTCTAACAACTGGAATACAAAGGAGTGTGGCCCAAGGTGACCATGATTCCATTCAAATACTCTAAATATTTCCCTCTTATCTATATCAGCTTAGAATAATAGTATTCAGTAATAGAATATTTCCCTAGTTTGATTTTCCCATAGATGAGTTGACCCAGACTGAATCCTTCTAGATTCTTAAATTTGTCTCTCCCAGGACATGAAAAAGTTGTCTTAATGGCATAATGTTTATGCTAAGATTTAATTTTCCTCCGCTCAAATTTTCAAGTTAATATTATTTAATCGGGCAATTTGGGTGAGTACTTTTTTTCTTTCTATCTGGTCAAAAGTGATATGGGTTCTACATTAATTTTTGGCTTCAATAGTTGGATATTTCTATACCAGTGATTGATGATGATAACCATTACATCACAAAACCACAATTACAAATATATTTCATGAAATTATTACTTGATTAAGTTCGAAATCAATTTTCCATGGATAAGGTCAAATCAGGCATAGTAAATTAGATAAATAAAATATAATAGTCGCATAAATATACCTTTTATCTTTGAACTCTATAACAGCTATAAAATAGTGCAAGGTTGAAGAAACTTTGAAAGTAACATAAATTTACCTAGGTTGTGCTGAGATTCAATTGAGTTACCTATAGAAAAACAACTCTTCCCATAAATTGTAAGTAAAGGTGGGGTCATGATATGTTACAATAGACTACGACATACCATGGAGTTTAAAGATATTATCTAGGAATAATTGAGTTACCATAGAGGCCTTGAAGGAGTGTTCTAGAGCACAAAAAAGGAACATATTTGGAAAGGCAATCAATCGCAACAATGACTACAGATTTATTGTGATATTTTGGTAACCCCACAATGAAGTCTATAGACATGTTAGTCCATACCATTGGTAGAATGGGTAAAGGTTGTATTTTTCTTGGAGGTTTCATTGTCTCTCACTTATGTCTATGAAAAATGTCACAATCTACCACAAAGGTGTAGATGTCCCTCTTCACGCCTTCCTGGAATAATGATTGTTTGATCCTTTCATATGTTTTATGAAATCCTAAATGGCCTACTGTGGAAGATGAATGTAGTTCAAATAAAACCCATGATTTCAATGTTAGATACTTGTTCAAATATAAACACCCTTTATAATGAATCTCTTCATTTTTCCAAGTGTATCCCGGATATACATGGGTGCCATTTGAAGTTGTTGGATCATGCTAGTGATATTGGGACTTATTTACCATTTGTTGTGGACATCTTTCAACCAATTTTCTACTATAAAGGAGAGTGAAAAAAGGGAACCTTCCTCTTCAAACTTTCAAGAGAGAGAACGGGCTACCAAATTCTCCTTTCCCTTCTTATAAATTATCTCATAGCCATATCTCAACATTTTGGTGACCAATTTTTGTTACTCAGGGGAAGAAATTATTTTATCCAAGAAATATTTTAATATGCAATGATTGGTTTAATTAATGAAATGTTTCCCAAGTAGGTATGGACATTGTATATCCACATCATGCAATATGGCCATCATCTCCTTTTCATAGGTTGATTTTCCCAAGTTCCTCTTGTATAGTTGTTTTTTAGTAAAATTCATTGGTCATCTCTCTTGCATGAGTATTGTTCCAATACCTTTACCTAATGCATTGCATTCCAATACAAAGGTATTAGTGAAGTTAAGAAAAATGAGTACTAAGGTTGTACACAAAGAATCATTAGAGTCCTAGAAATCCCCTTTTGCAATGTCATTCCAACTGGAATAATTTTTTTAGTAAGTTTGTGAGGGGAGTTTCAATATTACCATAGTTATTTGCACATTTTCTATAATAACTAGTGAGACTAGAAAAACCTCTTAATATTTGAAGAGTTTTGGGTGAAGCAAATCCTTCGTCGCTTTGAAATTTTCTTCATATAAACATGCACACCACCTTGGCTAATAATATGACCCAAATATTCCACTTTAGAGACACCAAAGGAGAATTTTTACCTCTAATGAGAAAAATGGTGATCAACAAGTAGTTATAAGACCTTATTCACATGGCAGACATCAACCTATTGAGTTTTATTGTAGACCAAGATGTCATAAAAAAATATAAGGACAATGATGCAGAAATGGTTTAAATATTTTTGTCATGAGACTCTGGAGGGTGGAAGGTGCATTGCAAAGGATAAAGGGAATCATCAAGAAATCATAATGTATTTCATGAATGCAAAATGTATTTTTAGGACTTTTTTCCTTCTTTGTGCAAATTTGGTCATAGCTTGAGTTAAGATCAAGTTTGCTGAATAATTGAGGACTCTTGAGCTCATCCCAAAAGTCATATATGGATGTAATGGAAAGAATTATCCTTGCATATCAATTTTCTCAGATCTTGAAATTTAGGCCACATGCACCAACTGCGTTCTTTATTGAGGACTATGATGAATAGTGAAGAATAAGGGCTAATACTAGGTAAGATGGCACTAATGGCTTGAAAATATTGAACTATCTTTTATATTTAATTTTTCGGAGCA
The DNA here is from genome assembly GCA_027924585.1 of Larix kaempferi. NCBI lineage: Eukaryota > Viridiplantae > Streptophyta > Pinopsida > Pinales > Pinaceae > Larix > Larix kaempferi. The sequence goes on along the minus strand of BSBM01001312.1, from coordinate 9,915,543 downwards.
AATGGATGGTGATATAGGTGCATGCTAGTCTGGAGGCTATTGGGTATTAGAGAAATATAATTATTGTGCTCACCTCAAGAAGGTGAAATTCATTTAGGAGTTTCAAATATATATTGGTGTTTGTATACGACTATCTGCATGTTAGAATGAATGGGTTGATGTGTCTCAAAATAATGAATGGCATGGAATTGAGTGAAAATCCTAAATGCCCCTATTAATTTTTTTTCCATATGGTAGAAGTTGTGTAATTTCCCTTTTTTTATTTTTATTAAAATGGTGAATTTTTCAACTTTTTCCACTAGTTCGACCTTTGACTAGTCTTGGGTTCTTGACCTCCAAATGGATCCAAATGCTCCCAAATTGTTACAGAAGGTTTATGAATGGTTTTAGTACATAAATATGAGGTTCAGGGATTCTTTAGACTCTTCAATAGGATTCTGCAACTCTCCTTTAAGTTCTGGACAAAGTAGGGATCTTGACTAGCAATTTGAGGTTCAAATCCCACTAGGGTAAGTGCTGAAGATGCCTCTCCAAATGGTACTGAACCCTCTCAAATTTCTGGATAGAGGAAGGGAACATCAAGGGGACATAGATAGGGTCTCATATACATCTCCATTCAATTTATTAGGTCTGTTACAACACTCTCAAAATCAGAATAAAAATACTACTTTCGACCTTGGGGGAAATGATGGGCAATCTTCTCCAAATGCTTTAAAAATGAACAATATGACTCCCAAATATTATGCACTAAACATGAAACTTGTATAATAGATAAATAAAATTCCATACATCATTAATCCATTAATAGTTCACTGGTCCATTCGAATACATCAACATATTATTGGCATACATCAACATAGTGGGGAAATTGGCACCATTTGCTCATTAATAATCAGATTTACATCATTCCACTTGGATTCTCAACTTGGTACAGTTATGAACATGAATAACATATAATTTACATTATATGAAAAAATATAAATGGGGCATTAGAATCTCCCCCTAAGAGAACAATATCTCACCCAATGCGCCTCTCCTCAAGGATCATGAATATGCCAAGCAAATTGGAAATGGTTGGAGGAATGAGCTGCACTAAGAGTGACCATGATCTTCCCTGTAGTTTAAAACTACAATACAAAACTCCATTGAATCTATCATGAAATTTCTAAATGGACATTCTCACTACCAACTAGGATGGGAATCTTTCACCCTCTAAATTGGCTAAGGCAAGTAGAGAAGCACTCCACTAGCTTTCTTCACAAATGCAAATTCTGAAAATGGTCAAAAGCCATCCTTCTTCTTTGTTATTGTATTTTATAAAATTCTAAGGTCCTCCTTGGGTTGAATTCCTTCCAAGGGATTCATGCCAACTCAAGTTGGGAAGAGATTCCAATGTGTGCCACTTGTCCCTCCAATTCTAGCCTCCACTTCCACCAAATTCGAATAGGTGTCTCTTTGGCTTCCCTAACTCCCTTGAGTGCCCTATTGGAGGCTATTTTTATCCCTAACATGTAATTTATGTCATATGTCAACATTCAGGTCTGATTTGTGTCATAGGTGTCATAGCATCTTCATCATTGTTGCCATAGAGCTAGGGAATCTAGTCCAAGTGTCCCACTAGCTCCAAAATGTCTCTTCCTCTTCCACTCTAATTCAACCTGCAATGAGTCATGCCAAGTATATTGACCTTCCAACTACCCAATACCTGTGAATAACCTGCAACATTTAATTGATAAAATGCACAATATATGAGATCGCAAAATACTTTTATTGATCACAGGCCACTTTGAGGGGGCAACCTCCTTTGAGAAAGCTCAATACAATAACTTCACGGTACCTTCATTGGTTTCAACACAAACTTATATACTAATTATAAGCACCAATACCATGTTTCAATACAAACCATGGGCCAATACAAACTATGGATTAACAATTACTACGAGATGACATACAAAGCATATGTGTCCAACAATAATAATACAAACTATGGATCAACAAATACTACGGGACGACTTACAAAGCATATGCGCCCAACAAAAATATACTAAAAAAGTAAATATAAGTGTTGACATGGGTTCCTAACAAGACCATTAGACTCCAATCTCCACCTTGGATTCGAATGGGTGAGAATAGAATGCCATGTGGCATGAGGAATCTAGCTTTGTGTGGGTCCCACATCCTCCATGTGTCTTCATGATCAATTGCCACTTTGATTTTCTCTTGGATTTATTTATTTATATCCTTTATTAAATATTTATTCCATTATAATGTCCAAACACCATTTATTATCTCCCTTATTGCAAATCCTCATGTCTCCATCCAACCTAGGGAACTAGTAGGATTGTTGGAATTTCCCCGTTATGAATTTATTTGAATAGGGACATTACAGTCCTCCCCACCCAAGATTGCTTGCCCTCAAGCAATATCAATTTATCATGCTGCAACCTTGTTCCTCCTCTATCAGGTGGCCTTCCATGAGTAATGTCTCCCAAAACCTTTCCATTCTTGTGTTTCATATTGTGGGAAGACACTACCCGATTCGGATAGGTGTGCTGCCCTCTCACAACTCTTAGTATTCCTTCCGAATATTGGAATTTCATTTTAGGAATTTGATAGTTCAATGTATGCTCCCCTATTAGAGTATAGCCATTTCACGCCCAAAACCACATTAGTATCAACAACATCAACCACATAAAATCTATCAGAAAAAGTATAGTTACCTATGGTGATTTGCAGCTTTGGAACCCATGTTTTGCACTCCATAGTGTTGTGACCTGGAATGACAACTGTGAAGCCATCGAATATTTTAGTAGGTATATTCCTTCTATCCACCATGTATGCATCCATGAATTTATGTGTGGCTCCTCCATCTACCAAAACTGAGGTCCTTTGTCCTAGTACCACACCCTTACATCGAATAGTGTGATAACGAGGCACTACTGAAAGTACTGCCATTCTTACTTTGTCAGGTGAGGGATGATTTCCCTCTTGTTTCCCTTATTTTGTTGTAGTATATCCCTCTTCTTGGGCTGAAATATTTCCTTCTTCCTCCATGCCCCCTTCATACTCATCATCACAAAATACTTCAATGAATTGGGCCTTTCCCTTAGCACATTTATGTCCTACTGCCCATGGTTGGAAGCATGAATAACACAATTTCTTCCTTCTGAGTTCTTCCCTGCTTAGTTCCTCTTTCTTATCCCTTCCACATTCATCTTTTTTCCATGGCTTCTTTTCATATCTGACTTGGGGAGGGAAGTTGGACTTGGGAGGAAACCTTCCTTTAGGTAGTACATTTTGTAGATCTCTTGTCAAACTCATAGCATCCTTCAATGAATTGGGTTTGTGGGCCTTAAATAAACCTTTTAAGGGTTCAACAAAACCTTTAGTGAACATAAATACTAATATTACCATAGATATATCATCCAACTTGACTGATAATTTTTGAAATTCCATCATATACTTGGCAAGGGTTCCCACTTGCTTCAATTGGGCTAGTTCTTTGAAAGGTAATTCTGGGTCCTTTTGCTCAAATCTATCTAATACCCTATCAACAAATTCTCCATAGGTAGTAACCTGATCATTTCCCAAAGTTTTCAGACCATGGAACCACCATTCATTGGCATCTCCTTCTAGATGCAAAATAGCGATTTTTAAGGCATCCTCTTCCACCATTGGATTCAGTTGAAAATGCACATCTAGTTTTTGCACCCAAGTGTTAGCAGAAATTTGAGAGGAACCATCGAAAGTGGGAAGTTACATTTTACCAATAGCACAATTTAATTATTTGTTTTTGAATAGAGCCCTATTATCTTCCTTCTTTTTGAGTTTGTTTGAAACAGTAAAGTATTGATCAAATGGTAGAGTCCTTCTACAATCTTCACTCAATTTTTCCCATTCTTCCACCAATGTATTCATATCCATTTGAGTGTTAGGTTCTTCTTTGGGCACAATAAATTTAGGTGTAGTAGGACTTGGTGTTCTCTGAAATTCATTAGGTCTATTATGGGGTCCTGTACTTGAGAAAATATGCTCACCCATTGTCTTTTTTTCTTCTGAATGTGAGCTACTGCTGCCTCCTATTACTCCTTTGCTTCCGAGTTGGCTAGCCATCAATTCGAATCATTTCATAAGTTGTTTTTTCATGTATTCAAAAAATGGTTTCATGAATTTAGTAAATTCCTCCTTATCATTAGAGAGGCCCTTCTCATCCTTAATCATAGTTTCAACAAAATATTCTTCTTCTCCTACTTCTTCCTCTTCAACAAGACCTTCAATTTTAGGTTTTAAGGGTGGTGGCTTATTTGTTTGATTCCTCGTCTTCATGAATGGTTAACCACATCAGGTTCCAAGACCATGCTATGATACCACTTGTAATTTTCCTTTTTTTTATTTTTATTAAAATGGTGAATTTTTTAACTTTTTCCACTAGTTCGAACTTACTAGTCTTGGGTTCTTGACCTCCAAATGGCTCCAAATGCTCCCAGATTGTTACAGAAGGTGTATGAATGGTTTTAGTACATAAATATTAGGTTCATGGATTCTTTAGAATATTCAATAGGCTTCTTCAACTCTCCTTTAAGTTCTGGCCAAAGTAGGGATCTTGACTAGCAATTTGAGGTTCAAATCTCCCTAGGGTAAGTGGTGAAGATGGCTCTCCAAATGGTACTGAACCCTCTCGAATTTCTGGAAAGATGAAGGAAACATAAAGGGAACATAAATAGGGTCTCATATACATCTCCATTCAATTTATTAGGTATGCTACAACACTCTCAAAATCAGAAGCAAAATACTAGTTTTGACCTTGGGGGAAATGATGGGCAATCTTCTTTAAATGCTTTAAAAATGAACAATATGACTCCCAAAACTTATGCAATGAACATGAAAATTGTAGAACATATAAATAACAGTCCATACATCATTAATCCATCAATATTTCACTGTTCCATTCGAATACATCAACATATTATTTGCATACATCAACATAGTGGGGAAATTGACACCATTTGCTCATTAATAATTAGATTTACATCATTCCACTTGGATTCTCGACTTGATACAGTTATGAACATGAATAACATATAATTTACATTATATTAAAAAATAAATGGGGCATTAGAATCTCCCCCAAAGAGAACAATAGCTCACCCAATGCGCCTCTCCTCAAGGATCATGAATATGCCAAGCAAGTTGGAAATGGTTGGAGGAATGAGTTGCACTAAGAGTGACCACGAGCTTCCCTGTAGCTTACACCTGCAATAAAAATCTCCATTGAATCTCTCATACAAGGTCAGAATGGAATTTCTCACTACCAACTAGGATGGAAATCTTTCACCCTCGAAATTGGCTAAGGCAAGTAGAGAAGCACTCCAATAGCTCTCTTCACAAATGCAAATTATGAAAATGATCAAAAGCCATCCTTCTTCTTTGTTATTGTATTTTATAAAATTCTAATGTCCTCCTTGGGTCTAATTCCTTCCAAGGGATTCATGCTAACTCAAGTTGGAAAGAGATTGCAATGTGTGCCACTTGTCCCTCCAATTCTAACCTCCTCTTCCACCAAATTCGAAGAGGTGTCTATTTGGATTCCCTAACTCCCTTGAGCGCCCTCTTGGAGGCTATTTTTATCCCTGACATGTCATTTATGTCAAATTCCAGCATTCAGGTCTGATTTGTGTCATAGGTGTCATAGCATCTTCATCATTGTTGTCATAGAGCTAGGGAATCTAGTCCAAGTGTCCCACTAGTAGCTCCAAAATGCCTCTTCCTCTTCCATGGGAGTTTCTTTTCCACTCCAATTCGACCTACAATGAGTCATTCCAATTATATTGACCTTCCAACTACCCAATACCATTAGACTCCACCTTGTATTCGAATGGGTGAGAATAGAATGCCATGTGGCATGAGGAATCTAGCTTTGTGTGGGTCCCACATCCTCCATGTGTCTTCATGATCAATTGCCACTTTGATTTTCTCTTGCATTTATTTATTTAGATCCTTTATTAAATATTTATTCCATTCTAATTTCCAAACACCATTTATTAGCTCCCTTATTGCAAATCCTCATGTCTCCATCCAACCTAGGGAACTAGTAGGATTGATGGAATTTCCCTGTTATGAATTTATTTGAATGGGGACATTACAAGTTGATGATCTCTGGAGAGCTAGTTGTAATTCCTTTGCAAGTGTAGTTATTACCCTCCTATTGGAAACTCATGTGCAACTCACATAAATCCATGGTGATGTGAATTAGTGTATGTAATGATTCATCATGCAAGACAATATCACAATGACCTATTTCAATATAAAATGTGGGTTTTTAGGGAGTAGTAACCAACATAGATCCATCTTAAACATGGATCTATCAAGCACATAGAGGGATCCAATTTATTGAGGTGTAATCTTTTTTTAATCTCAAATTGTGTACACGTCCATAATTTGTTTTTGATCCTCGTCAGTGCTTGATAGATTTGGGTTGAAGATGGATTTATGTTGGTTTTATTTTATTTTATTTTATGAGTCGACATGGATTATTTAATTATTTTTAATTTGGTTTTATTTTTTATTTTATGGGCCAGCATAATTTTTTAAATTACTTTTTATATTTGGTAACATTACACAACATTACGTCAGGTTACACGACAAAATCTCCCCCATACTAGGCTGTAGAGCATCTCACTACTCTCGGTGCAATAAATATCCCATGAAGTAGATATAGTGTGAAATAAATTATTATAAGAAGGCTTAGAAGGTTTTACCAATTAAAAATTTCTTTCATTAGAAAGTTCCAATGAGGTTAGATAAACATATGAAGATGAAGAATCAATTTAATGAGATGTCTTATGAATCATATTGTAATTGGATATCTACTCAGTTGGAGATTTCCTCCTTGAAGAGGCAAGTGAACATTGCTTTCATCAATAAAGGTATTGTTATTTCTGCTTCACAAGACATCTCATTAAATTGCTTCTTCATGTTCATATGTTTATCTAACCTCATTGGAAATTTCTAATGAAAAAACTTTGTAATTGGAATAGCCTTCTAGTAATCCTTCTTATAATTATTTATTTCACACTATATCTACTTCATGGGATTTGTTTAACATATATGGCTTCAATACATACACTACAAGGAAAACACCTTCTAGCAAAGGTTTTTGTGAAGGATTTTAATGTTGTAATATTTTATTTTATTTTCAAAATAACCCCCACTAAAACCCCTGTCATTGGTAATGAAGGGTTTGAAATAGGTCACAATGGATGTTCATTGACCAAGAAAAAATGGGCACCTAGAGGTTATAATGGAGATTCTTTTATCAGTGCACATGTATCACATGAACACATTGGTTTGTCCTAAACATACAATTTAAATGTTATGCACCAATTAATTTAATTCATATAACACCCTAGTGCATGTCATATGATGTATAACATCATCGATTATTATCCTTATTAAACACACCAGTGTTGATTGTTCACAACTACGCATTGATGCTTACATTACCATATGTACCATAGTATATAGTAAATTTGATGGAAATGATAATAACCAATGGATTGTAGTTTTATATGTACTTCATTTTGCTTGGCTATATATAATTTCACCTATGTTAATGTTATACATAAAGCACTAGTGTTGATTCATGCTTGAGCATTGTGATACTGGAGCATTGATAACAAGTAGAAACACCTTCATACAATTTACTCAATAAAAAACACCAGTACATTATTTCTCACAGTGTAAAAACACCACGCCATTAATGATATATGTATACCCCACACCATTCATTGAGTTCAAAAAAATACAATGCACCAATATGTATATATTTTAATTAATTAAATTTTCAATTAATCATCAAAATATCAAATAACTTTTGTAATAATATTGATATTTGAATTTTAATTATTCCATATGGATATAATGATTGTATTAATGTGTTACACCATCATATTACACATCCGACCATTCTAATATTTAATCATCCATATACAACATCCATATATTTAATCATCGACGTAGCATTTTATAACATTGAACAATGCAATAGAATATAGGAGATCCATTTGATTATATAAGAATAATAGACCCGTTGTCATTCAAAATGAGACAACATATAGGTCCACAATAATCAAAATGTTAGTATGTAATTTTTACACTCATTGGGAACCTGTGGTCATTTAAATGAGATAATATGTCCAATACATTAAACAAAATGTTTCATTTTTACATTAAACAATCATTTCAAAACATGTACAACTTGCAGAAACATTCAATTATATTGATCATCATTCTTATCATGAACTTCTGTTATTTCTTGAACTAATTGCATGCCTCATTTCTTCATCACTTTTTGGTGATATTTTACTTGGGTTAATTGAATAAATGTTTTGTTGATTGACTTGATTTTAATTATCCTCTTGATTTTCCATATACAAACATAGAAATAAAGTGTAATTAGTATATTTATGTTAATAATGTAATAAACTTAATTGTGGAAATAAAAGAATTTACCATAGCAAGAAGTGATTCATAAACAATGCACATTCTTTCTAATCCATTCCTCATGCCATATCTCAATAACTCTTATTCTAGTTCGACTCCATGTTTTTCATACTTGTTGTAGGAGATTTGTTCAGTATGTATACTAAGAATGAAACAACTTCAACCCAAAACTCATTAGAAAAATTCTTGGCTTTAATCATACTTCTTTCCATGTTCATGATGGTCTAGTTCTTTCTTTCAACCACTCCATTCCGTTGTGGATTATATCTTGTTGTAAATTGTGTTTTGATACCATGTTTACAAAAATATGCAAATTCTTTCAAATCATATTCACCACCCCCATCTAACCTGAGCACTTTGATGTATTTGGCACTCTCTTTTTCAACCAAAGCCTTGAATTCTCTCAACTTTGAGAAAGTTTCATATTTGTTCTTGAGGAAATACACCCAATTTTTCCTGCTGAAATTATCAATAAATGTTAAGAATAACTATATCCTATGGACTGATTTTGTAGGGGACCAAAGAGGTCTGTATGTACTAGTTCAAAGTGTTCGTTTTCTCTATAGAAGGTGATTGGAAAGCTATCCCTTTGATGCTTTCCTAGGATGCAACTTTCACAAGAACTGGTTTCTTCATTCAGCATGGGAAGTCCCTTAACCATTAACTATTTTTTCAAGTGTTCAAAACTCCTAAAAGGTAAATGACCATATCTACAATGCCACAACTAGGTCTCATCTATGCTAGAGAATTTATTTGCATATGACTATGACTAGTTTACACTTCTTAAATTCAAAGGGAACATTTTGTTTTTGGTACGAGTCTTCTACTAGGTGACTTGTCTAAAATTGTACATGTAGTACCCTTAAATCTAACATCATTGTTGTCTTGACTCAACTGTCCTACACTTATAATATTGTTCTTGAGATGAGGTACATATGAAACATTATGAATAGATTTATTCTTATTTTGCTTGGTTAGGACAAAAACAACACTTTTTCCTATGGCTTGTACTTGAGAATCACTAGTAAGACTTTTTTCTGATGTGGTAGAAGTTGTTCGACTGCACAAGATAATTCCAAAAGACCAAACAAATAGAGCAACCACTCACACAAACATATCACAAATCAACACACTGATTTTTTCACATGGCTTAAACCCTTGAAAGGGAAAGTTCACGTCCCTAGCCAAATAACTACTTGAGGCAGTTTATTATGCAAAAGAAAGAAAGTTACAAATGAGCTTTTCATAATTGATCAACTAGCAAGTGACACTCCATGCTCTTTAAATAGATATCATTGAACAATAAGGTGTTAAGCCATAGATCAAAGGTAGTTATGATCTAAGAGAAGTTGAACCATCAGATCACTCTATGTCTAGAACATATCATGACTATCGGATTAGATATTTACAAATGCATGCTAATGAATACTAAAGAAACACACTTTTCCTAACAAATATATTATAACAAGTTGATCTTAACTAAATCTTAAATGTCTAAATATCCTAACATCCCCCCTTAAGAACAACATGGGATAGGATTGAAGGATTTACAAAAGTGACACTATTAGGAGAAGGAAGCAAGAATTAGAGCCTATCCCCCCTTAATGACAAGTTCCTGAACTCCTAACATAGATCGAAGTTTAGAAAAATTCACTTTTGTAAGATATTTGGTGAATATGTTTGCAACTTGATCATCTCTAGGGAAAAAGAGCACTTCAAGAATGCAATCATGAATAAACATTCTTATGAAGTGCATATGTAGCTCAATTTGTTTGTTGCATTGATGTTGAACTGGATCTTTGGTGATCTTGATGGCACATTGATTGTCGCACCAAAGGGGAGTTGGATGTTGCTGCTGGAATCCAAACCATGAAAGGATCTGTTGAAGCCATAAAGCTTCTTAACTAACGTTAACTACTGCACGATACTCTGCTTCTACTGAAGAGAGAGAAAGACCTTGTTGTTTCCTACAAACCCAAGTGACGGGTCCAAAACGAAGATTGAAGACATAACCTACAGTAGGCTTCCAATCAATCAGGATCACCAGCCCAATTTGAATCAGTGAAACCAACCAACAAAGGGGTCCCCCCTGAACTGTAATGAATCTGAAACTGAATTGTACCTTGAATATATGAAAGTAATATTTTTGTTGCTTTCCAATTACTTTCATGGGGCATTTTCATATAGCGGGAAACACGACCAACGAAAAAGGAAACATTAGGATAGGTATGATCAAGTATAAGAGACTACCAACAAGATGATGATACATGGTGGCATCAACTTTGGGTGAAGTGCAAGTGTTAACACCTAAAAAGTGCTCACTAGCTCATTTCTTTATTCACATGACCCATTTGTCCACTTTTCCACCATTTGAGCCTCTAAAGCCAACAAAAGGTCACCAAAAGACCTTAATACACCCATTTTTCCACTCAAAATGAGTATTTTTCCTAAAAAAGAATAAAAAACCCTAAAAAAGGGTCCAAAATTCTCAAAAATATTAAAAGGGGAATAAAAATATTCAAAATATTCAAAAAAGGAAAAAGGAGGGAAAGGTACCTAAACCATGTTGGTCAATACCATTGGTTTCCACAAAACCACGATGGTATTCCCCACCACAAAAACCTATAAAAAGGTGGTAGGAGCTCCTCATTTCACATCCATCCATATTCCTATCCTCATGCTGCCAAAATCTCCCTTGAGTTTTTTGGCCATTGTAGCAACCTTGGAGAAAGTACCCATTGGAGTTTGGAGCTGCTCACCCTTGGAGCTTCTCAACTATCTTCATCAATCGGAGGTATTTTTATTGCAAGCACTGGCTTGCCCCCATTTTCAATACAAAAATTATTTCTTATATTTCTTGTTCTTGTTTTTTAATTAAAAAATGCACATGCTAGTTTAGTTTAGTTTAGATTTAGTTTATTGTTTTTACTTAATATTGAGACTGCTGCTACTAGTTAGCAGGTGCCCATAGCACTAAGCTTGGTTGCAAAACCAAGCCAACAGTTTTTGGCGACTCCGCTGCTTTTCGAATCTTTAGATCTCACTTTTGCTTTAGATCTTAGTTTTTGATAGTATTAGTTAGTTTAATTCATAGATCTGCCACCCTAGACAGCAGATCCATTGCTGTTCTAGACCTTGGCCAATTTTTTAGCCATTAATAGCCCAAAATTCTCAATTTTTGGGTTCGTTTTTTGGCATCCACGTACGGCTTTCGCCTCACGGATTTTTGCCGAACAATCGCGCGGCTCATCGCGACTACGCGACCTTTTTCCACGCGGTTCACCGCGGCTTCGCGACCAATTAGCGCGCTGCACATCGCGGCTTCGCGGACATTTTCCACGCTGCACATCGCGACTGTGTGACGAAATCCCACGCGGTCCATCGTGGCTTCGAGGCTGAAACCCGCGCTGTCCATCGCGACTGTGCGACATAAACCCGCGCGGTCCATTGTGGTTGTTCTGTCAAAACCCACGATGCCAATTTTTTCATTCGACCGATCCGTTTAAAAAATTAATTTTTTTTACTGTTTTTTCTGCCCACATAGCACATTTTACAGTACTAAGATTCCAGCATTGTTTACAACCATAGGAAAATTTTACTATTTAGGATGCACATTTGAAAAAGTCTTTTTAAAAATTTTCAGAAATTGAAAGAAGGATTTATTTGCATTTTATCTAGATTAAAATTTTTGCTGTTTACTTCTTTGATATTTTGCCCATAGCATTTTTTGAAAAAGAAATCCATTTATTTCTTAAAGAAGTTATATTATTTGCTTTCCTATTTTAAAAGATCCTTTGTTTTTTGAATAGTCTTTGCAAAGCATTTAATTTCCATTTATTGAAAAAGTCATATTATTTGCTTTTCTATTTCAAAAAATTCTTTGTTTTTTGAATACTTAGCATTTACTTTTTCAATTTCAGTTTAAAATATCACACGTGCACCCACTCAAACACATAATTTAAACTGAGCCTTAAAACTTACCCTAATTTCAACCCACTTTTAACCCCACTTGGGGAACATTAAAATAACTTTGTAGCTAGGTAGTATTGAGGGGATAGGTGTTCAAATAACACCCCTCAGTTATTACATCTGAGACATAGCTGTTGTCCATTAGGGAACCAAAATCTCCTAGTATTTATTGGCACGGTCATAACCAGTTTATCGGAAGGCCTCTCTCCTAGGAGGGTTGAAGTCGCAAGGATGGTTCCGGAAGTCTGAGTGGAATACCGAAATCCATTCAGTAACTGAAGGGCTACCATTCGCAGTTCTCGGGATATCCTTGTATTGGGATATTGCGGTAAAAGGACCAAACGACAGATTTACCTTTTCTGGACGTGTCATGAACGAAGTATCCTAGTAGCCATTCTTTAGGATTGATTACCCAGTGTCCCTCCCAGTAGGGGGATATCTAGCCATTGACTCAACACTCAATATTGTCTGACTTGGATTTCATCACCTCGCAGAGAATATAGTTTGTTGATTCACAATACTTTTAGTTAGGTGTTTGCATGATACAATCCACCTTTGGTCTAGTTGCACCTACTTTTTCTAGAAGTTGTTGCATGTTGGTACTCTGACCATTTTTTGCATCCCTCCACTTATTATAGCACAACTGCTATAATAAGTGCCTTTTTGAGGTTGATTTTTTGGCCTGAGAGCTTTCATTTTCACTCCCCTTCTTGCACCCTTGGTTGCATTAGGGTTTTGAGTTTTTTATATATTACCATTTTACACATAAGATTTTTTCACAAAAAACTTATTTCTCACCATTGAGAATTTTAGACTCTCTCGTCGTCTTAAGGGCGAACTCCCAGAGTTCAGTCTACTTGGCTCGCCATGTCACCGACGCCGAGCCTTATCCCTTGACTCGACACATCGTCGGTCAACCAGACAGTCATCCGATTCTGACACACCTCACTTCACATTTGATTTAGAGGCAGAATCCGAAAACCCTACCGAGTTATTACCAACCAACCTCATGGCTGGGACACAATTCGACCCACTTTTTACCAGCACCATAGGTGATACATCCACAGACCCTTCTGCTGCGGTGCCATCCATGGCAACCACCCCCCCCCTAGGTATGCCTAATATGGCGGACACTCCACATTTAAGAATGCCCAACACAGGGCCACCTCCTGTTATAGGAATTCCCAACACAGGGCCACCACCTGTCATGGGTATGCCCAACATAGGGGTCACACCCCCTCTGGTTACCACATCCCAAATTCCAAGAATCCCTACAGCTATTCCTAACCCTGGTGTAACCCATGTTGCACTTGGAAACGCTGGCCCTTACTAGACCACAGCTATTGGAGGACATATATCTTCAAGACCTAGCATACCTTTAGGAGCTACTGGACCCCCACATCATACCACCATGACTAGTCATATCCCAGTTACTATGCCACATTCATCTGCTAGCTTACCATACATGGCGAGTCTGAACTTACTAGACTTAGCCAGGCTCACCAATGATCCTATCAGACACGATCCTACGTGGCCTCAAATGCCCACCAAACTCCCCTCCGACATCCCTAAGTTTGAGGGCAAGGCAGGTGAGGACCCACAGAACCATATCATGTCCTTCCATCTATGGTGTTTTTCCAACTCCATAGTGGACGACTCAGTCCGCCTCCGCCTGTTACAGGGCACCTTCACTGGCTCTGCAGCTAAGTGGTATATCGAGCAGCCCCATGGGACGCATGCCACCTTTACCTCCCTTGCCTCGACCTTCCTGCAGTTCTTCCAGTTACCTGTCCGCTATGATGCGGGAGTTGAGATCCTACTGTCTTGCAGACAGAACATGGCCACCCACATCACTGACCACATTCATGAGTGGCGTCGACGCCGAAGCCTCTGCAAAATCAAGTTAGACGACCGTATCTTCTTAGATTGGTTTCTCAAATCCCTCCTCCCTCTCATTGCGAAGGATGTGGCATCCGAACGACCCCAGTTTGAAGAAGAGGCCATCCTCAAAGCCCAACAGTTTGACCTCATTTACGCCCAGTCGGGTTATCTGTATACCATTATACCAGACACCCCTCGGGGCGAGTCATCCCAACATGATGCGCCGAGGGCATCCCATGCCGTTGATGGCATCATTGGTCATATGGCCTCGCATCCCCAACCCTTTTCCATTGCACATCCTAGCCATGGTCCCGACCTTTCGCGGGCTACATCTCAATCTGGAGCAACTAGTTCATATGCTCCCATGGCACATCACCACCATACACACGGACCTTCATGTCCACCTCAGTGCTTTGGTCATGCACCACCTGCATACGTCCCCCCAGCCGCACCTGAACCAATGTATTACCCACAGCAAGCTGCGACAGCTAGCCCAACACCTCCAATAGCTCAGGGTTACCAATAACCCCAGCAGGTAACTGGACCACCTCTATCCCCACCGGCTTATTATCCACCACAACCTGCTCCCGCACCTGCGGCGAACCAAAATCCTCCTACTACTCAAGGGCAAGTGTACACATAGCACAACCAGCCCTAGCACCAGAACAACCAGTGCAACCAAGGTGCGCAACAGAACCGTGGAAGAGGACGTAACCGCGGTAATAACCAACAACATCAGCAAGGTCCTCCACCTCCCAATCCTCTGCAAAATAACAATGCTTCTCCTCCCAACCAGAATCTGGATCATAATCCGCGGCAGCCCAAAAACAATAACATTAGAACAAACCATCCTTGTTCTATTTGCGGGGTCTATGGCCATTACACACATGCTTGCCCACATTTGGAGCGAGCTCGGCAACTCTGGACTGACGATGCCCATCGTCAAGGACAAGCAGCTCCTCAGCCGCCACCCAACCCTCCACCACCTCAAAATCAACCTTTGGTGCTGCAAAACCCCTTTCCAAACCAAGGTGTAGTGAACACTCAGCCGTTAGCTCCCCCTCAGGGCAACGCGCCACCACAACAGATCACTTATGCAGCCCCTGATCAACCCATGTTCAATTCAGATACTCACCATTTGTTGATGATGTCATCCGCAGATGCTAACCTCCAAACTCAACAGAACCAATATGGCTCCACCCCGGAAGCCCCTTCCGCCGACAAGAACACTAATGTCCATCCCACAAATCAGACGTTACGTATACCTCCGGATCCACTCGATGGCGCTTCTAAAGCACCTCGCTTCCCACTTCGTCGCATCAACAATAATCCCAATGCTCGTACTGCATCGAATTACAACATCGTAGACGACTTAGCCCAGTCTCCTGCAGCCATGTCTGCTTTAGAAGTCTTGAAAAACTGTCCTTCACAGTGCAAGACTTTGCTCTCTGCCATTGGCGCCATTTACCCCAATGATTCACAACTGATAGCATTCGATTCAGACCAATCCGAACCACGCCTGCCTTCCACTTTATCATTCCAAGTTTCCATTTCCATTCGGAATCTTGTCATCCATCGGTGCATTATCGATGAAGGGGCCTCTACATGCGTTATGTCCACATTCGTTTGGCAAAAGTTGGGATCTCCTCCTCTCCAGCAGTCCACCACTGCGTTGCGAGCCTACGATGGCCGTTCGACTCAACCCCAAGGTCTTTTAGCTAATGTCCCTGTCCAGCTGGCGGGTAAAACCATGCTCATTGACATTGAGGTCATCAATGCCCAACTCGATTATAACCTCTTACTTGGTCGAAGCTACATGTATGCCGTGCGGGCGGTTGCCTCATCCGTTTTTCATACTATGATGTTCCCCCATGAGGGACGCGTGGTCAAGGTCGACCAACTCACCTATTACGATCCCAAGGCCCCCCCCCCGCACCTGAAAATGTTCTCCCTATGATTGAACAACCTATCTGTGGTGCAACTACCTCGTTTGTTTCCTCCGTGGGACCCGGACTTTACTCCAACATGCCGATGACTTCTACATTCAAATCAATTCCACCACCGTCACCGGAGACACACGTCGCTAACCTCTATACTCTTTCCCACAATACACAAACACCCAGCAAGCAGCCACCCTTGTTCCCTAAACCACCATTGGTCCCTAGTCACATTGGGGTTACACCCATCCACACAATCCCCTTTCTATTCCCTCCCTCGGGCGTAGTAAGCGCTCCGGTTATGGCTACCCTCAGTCTCCCCGAGTTAACATTGGGATTACCCGTGTGGTATATTTCGCCTCCCGTTCCCCCGCCGACACCAAATGTCATCCTGCAACCGGTGCAACCCATTGTTACTTCTACTCAACCACCTCCCGGTATCACTACTCCTTTGTCATCTACGAATCCCCCTCCTCTTATCAAGCCCACTGGGGGCAGAGGCCCACAACCATACACTACGGTACCTCCTCCCAAAGCAGTTAAACCTCCCCCCATGTTTCGTGCTCCTCCTAAATGCTCGTTGTGTGATGAGTTAGGCCATCCAACTCATCAATGTCCACAATTACCCGCATTACAGGAACACATGCAAATGCTTGACGACGACCCCAACATCCCGGTTGTCAAAATCGACCCAAACACCAAGCCTCGTGATAAATCACTGCGTACCAACCACCCTTCTACGATATGCGGTATTTACGGCCATTACTCACATCACTGTCCTGATATCCCAGATTACAGAGCAGCTCTCTATGAGATGAATAATTTGGACCTTGAGACGACGCCCCCCACAATTGAGGAAATTCATCCCCCACCATCTTCCTCCTTGGAATAAATCAACACCATTTACACGGTTTCCACTGGATACCCCTCTGTCTGGTCGGCCCCTTCCGTTGATCCCTTTGACACACATGTTCAACCCTTTCAAATCGACGAGGAACCCACATGTCCACAACATGGGGGCAGGCCCAAAACCTTGCTTACTCATCATCATCGTGATTCTCATCGGAGATACTGGGGGCATCCACACCACAAAGGGAATCCCCCATCATCATATCATCACTTCAGTATGCCACCACAGCCCACAGCCTCATGGTATAACACCCCGCCAGCAGTTGCTCAATGCCCTATTGATCTCTCTCTGAGACAACATCTGCACCACATTGACACCTCTGAGTTAGGGGGCATAATAGATTACCTCAACCCTGGGATAGCAGGCATGATCAATCATTTTGAACCTTCCCCATCATCTCTATCTCAACACCTCAATGAGCCCATCGTTCAAACCAACACATATGTGATCCACAATCACAAACCCCATGCACATAGCATGGGGGCAGGTCATTAACCCTGCTCACTTTTTCATATTCATGATCGCAACCATTTTTGAGGTCACGTGTCACTTGTATATTTGAGTTGATTTTATACACATAGTATTTCCCCCCGCGGGTCATCATTTCTCCCCACCACTGCATCATTGGCTTGGTGGGCTCACCTTTATTTGTAGCAATTTTTTAACCTAGTTATTTGCTTTGACCATTCCGAAGTCCTTATGACCTCTGTTTTTTGCACCATTTGTATCGTCGAATTCAGTTTTCCACGCTCGTGATGACGCTTGAGATCATTTCTCGCTCTCATGCCCAGATTTTTGGGCATTTTTTCCATGTCCCCTCGTCACCTCGATTTGCGTGCCACATCGATCGTTGTCCATTTTTGGCGAGTCTTATATCGCCATATTCAGTTTTCCGCACTCGTGATGATGCTTGAGATCATTTCTCGCTCTCATGCCCAGATTTTTAGGGCATTTTTCCATGCCCCCTCGTCGCCTCAGTTTGCGTTCCACATCAGCCGTCGTCCATTTTTGACATGCCTTATATCGCCGGATTCAGTTTTCCGTGCTCGTGATGATGCTTGAGATCATTTCTCGCTCTCACCTCCATATTTTTTAGGCATTTTTTTAAAAAATGCCACCCATCACCTCAGTTCGCGTGCCACATTGGCCGTTGCCCCTTTTTGACAATCTTTATGTCACCGGATTCAGTTTTCCGCACCCATGATGATGCTTGAGACCTTTTCTTGCTCTCATCAATCCCTTTTTGTTCGGTATAATTTTACCCCTTTTTCGGGTCAAGCAATCCCTTTTACGAAAAAGGCACTTAGGGAGTTTCTGTTAAGCTCTTTTCTAACTCCTAAAACAATGAAAAGATCACTGAGCAACCTTGCTTCCTTTCATGCTCGCTAAACGTATCTGAAAGGGCATCTACCTGGTATAAGTTTACCCCTTTTCCGGACCTTGTAGACTAATTATGAAAAAGGAATACTCTAGTCACATCGGTTAGAAGAGTTCTCCATTTGCATCATTTTATGCTTTTTCGGGCCTTGGAGACTAACTTACGAAAAAGATCACCAATGGAGTCCACTTACCGCTTTCAGACTCTCTAAACATGAAAGCGACCACGAGCAATCACCATCCTGGGCTCGTAAAACCCACAGGACGGTACTCACAACCACTGCAGAGTCTTCTTATCGTTTTCAGACTCCTTAAAAATGAAAACACCAATGAGCACGAACAGTCCTGGGCTCACAAAATCCACAAGACAGTACCATTTCAGAGCACACTTTTATCCCTTCTTCGAGCTCATTAAAACTATGAAAAAGGACCCAATGGTGCTTCTCGATGCCAGAACAGATCATGTCTACTCATATAGCAGCTTCCCCATTTTGGTCGCCTTTGTTCAGAGTATTCTACAGTATGTCACCTTGAGAATCCCTCGACAGCACCCATCAGCTTGACCCCACCAGAGTCAATACATACCCTTCAGTCCTTAAAAGCTATGATCCCCACACCTACAAGTCAGTTCCCTACGCTGCTAGGTCAACCATGTCATCATGCTTTGAACAAAGGAAGTTTGAGTCTACCCACTATATGACCCCAATTACTTCCCATCCCCACAAGTATGTCAGTCCTACCATCAGTACTACCACACTTCAGTTCTACACCTCGCGCTCCTATCAAGGAAACATCATTTCCTTGTTAGTTGCTGGTTTCCCTCTGTCTACGACAACCAAATTTATTCCAGAGGATAGACCTAGAGGTCCCTGTGTCTTGGACTCATCACCATTTACGATGAGTGCCTACGAATCATTTCGAGAAGAGTCCTCAGTTCCTCTCCAAATGGTTGTTTCTCACATGCTCGACTTCAACACCTTGATCGCATCGTTGAGACTCACACAGGGCATTGGTTCGTTCAGTTATTAGTCGAAGACCCCGGATACCATCTGATTCCTCCACATTTGAGAGTCTACCTATGGATACAACCAGCTACACTTTTCCTATAGATATTCGGGTTGCGCATGGCGACAGTATTCAGATGTACCCCAGTTTTATACTCCCTCGAGTATACAATTACATATACTTCCCAGAGGCTTGGTTTTGCAACCAAGCTTAGTGCTATGGGCACCTGCTAACTAGTAGCAGTAGTCTCAATATTAAGCAAAAACAATAAACTAAATCTAAACTAAACTAAACTAGCATGTGCATTTTTGAATTAAAAAACAAGAACAAGAAATATAAGAAATAATTTTTGTATTGAAAATGGGGGCAAGCAAGTGCTTGCAATAAAAATACCTCCGATTGATGAAGATAGTTGAGAAGCTCCAAGGGTGAGCAGCTCCAAACTCCAATGGGTCCTTTCTCCAAGGTTGCTACAATGGCCAAAAACTAAAGGGAGATTTTGGCAACATGAGGATAGGAATATGGATGGATGTGAAATGAGGAGCCCCTACCACCTTTTTATAGGTTTTGGTGGTGGGGAATACCATTGTGGTTTTGTGGAAACCAATGGTATTGACCAACATGGTTTAGGTACCTTTCCCTCCTTTTCCTTTTTTGAATATTTTGAATATTTTTATTCCCCTTTTAATATTTTTGGGAATTTTGGACCCTTTTTGAGGGTTTTTTATGATTTTTTAGGAAAAATACTCATTTTGAGTGGAAAAGGGGTGTATTAAGGTATTTTGGTGACCTTTTGTTGGCTTTAGAGGCTTAAATGGTGGAAAAGTGGACAAATGGGTCATGTGAATAAATAAATGAGCTAGTGAGCACTTTTTAGGTGTTAACAGCAAGTGGCAGAAACTTTGACTTCAGACTGGAAGGGATAGGGGGTTGGTTTACAATCTGTCATGTCCCAAATTTGGTATTGGGTCACAATGGCCTAATCACATTGGCTCTATTCATTAGAATTTGTCAAATTGATGCTAAAGGTCAAATAATTGCCAAGGAGAAAAATTACTAGTTTCCTAGGTTTGGGGTGGAAGCTTTGGGATTTGGAATAATGGGGATAATAAATGATGTTTGAACATTAGAATGGAATAAATATTTAATAAAGGAGATAAATAAATATATACAAGTGAAAATCAAAGTGGCATTTCATGATGAAGACACATGGAGGAAGTGGGACCCACATATGGATAGATTTCCCCATTACATTTGGCATCATTCTCTCACCAATTCGAATTCAAGGTGAATGGTAACATACTTGGGGGAGTCCAAAAGGTATTATTCATTGCATGACTCATCCAAGGTCGAAATATAGAGGAAGAGTAACTCCCATGGAAGAGGAAGAGGCAATTTGGAGCTAGTGAGACACTTGGGCTAGATTCCCTAGCTCTATGACAACAATGATGAAGATGCTATGACACCTATGACACAAATCAGACCTGAAGGCTGACATATGACATATATGACATGTCAGGGCTAAAAATAGACTCCAAGAGGGCGCTCAAGGGTGTTAGGGCAGCTAAGATGCTTCCACATGTGATTTGGTGGAAGTGGGAGACTAGGAATTGTTGTACAAGTGGCGTTCTTTGGAATCTCTTCCCAACTTGAGTTGGCATGAGTCTCTTGGAAGGAATTCGACCCATGGAGGACATTAGAAGTTTATAAATGTCAATAACAAAGAATGAAACCAGCTTTTGATCATTTGTAGAATTTGTAATTGCATTTGTGAAGAGGGAGAGCTAGTGGATGACTAGTTTCTTACCTTAGCCAATTTCGAGGGTGAAAGATTCCCATCCAAGTTGGTAATTGGAAAGGCCATTCAGACCTTTCATTTGGAGCTTTAATGGAGTCTTTATTTGCAGGTGTAAGCTACAGGGCAGCTCATGGTTTCTTCTATTGCAGCTCACTCCTTCAACCATTTCCGGTTTTGATGGCATATTCTTGATCCTTGAGGGAGGGCGTTTTTGGTGAGCTATTGTACTCTTTGGGGGAGCTTTTAATGCCCCATTTCTTTTGTAATATGAATTAAATACTCTGTTCTTCATCTCCAAAAAGTTTCAGGTCTAAATTCCAAGTAGAAATGTATAAATCTCATTTTTAATGGAAGAACAATGCCATTTCCCCACTACCTTGTTGTGAGCCAATGTATTGATGATGATTTCGAATGGATGGATGATTCTCTGATATATTTGTGGTCAATATAATTCCATGGATGTCTTCTACAAGTTTCATGTACTGTACTTGAGCATTTGAAGTATTTTTACTTAGTTTAATTGCACTGGGAGAAGAAATAGTGCCATTTCCCCAAGGGTCGAATTGGTGATTTTTGCAGTTGAATGGGAGAGGGTTGGAACAGATATAATAATAAATTAATGGTGCAAATGAGACCTTAATAACATACTTAATACATTCCCTACCTCCGTTAATAAATTTTAGTGGCTTTGGAGGCATTTGGGAAGCCATTTTCAATACTTACCCCAGGGGGATTTGAACCCCAAATTACTAGTAAAATTGCATACTTGGTCCAGAATCTTAAGAGAGTTTGCAGAGGTATTTTGGTGGCCATATATCATCCATGAACATCATATTCAAGTCTTAATATCATTCATACACCTTCCTTGAAGATTTGAAGGCATTTGGAGTCAATTCGAGACATAGAGACCAATACTAGTCAAAGGCAAATTACTAGTAAAGTTCCCTACATTGGCCAGAATTGAAAGAGTATTTGCAGAAGTATTTTAAAGGTCCAAAGGCATCCTTAAAACACATATTTATGTTCTAATCTCATTCATATACCTTCTCAAAAGATTTGAAATCATTTGGGGCAAATTTGGGACCTAGAGATCAAACTAGTCAAAGGTCGAACTAGGGAAAAAAAGTGGAAAATTGCCATTTTAATAAAAATTCCTAACAAGGGACATTACAGTGGTATCAGAGCATGATCTTGGCACCTGATGTGGTATAATATCTATGAGGAAAAGAATTTAGGTACCACCATTATATATTGAAACCAAAAGTGCTTTTGTTGAAGAGGAAAAAAAAAGTAGGAGAAGAAGAGCAAATTTTTTGAGGGAACTATGACTAGGGATGAAAAGGGAGCCTCATATGATGGTGAGGAGCATATAAAAATTATGAAAACAATATTTGAAGATATGACCAAGCAAATTAAGGAAGGATTCGAATTGTTTTCTATCAAACTTGTGGAAAAAATTATTGATTTTAAGGAAACCAAGGGGCAAAATGCAACAGCTTGCTTGAAGGAGCAAAAGGAAGAGACATCACAAGATAGTGAAGAATATTCTATTGAAAATATGGAAGATCATTTCGAGACACCTTCTAGCTTAGACATGAACCAAAGAGCATCTACTGATGGATGCTTAAACTATGAAGGAGTACCTATTGATGGGTGCTCACACCTCTATGTTGGTGACATAGAGATCACTTTTGAAAATGTTGCTGCAAGCCCAAGTTCCATTAAGCATGATAATGAAGACCTTGCAGCAGTTGAAGAAGAACCAAGATCAACTTCCCCATCACCACTTGAGCTTCATGAAGTTGGTCCAAGAAAAAATGAAGAAGATGAGGAGGTTCATTTGCAAGAGCCTCATTTTCTTGAAGGGTCCTTAAAGATGAATGAAAAGAAGATCCAAGAGTCCCTCAGCATTCTCCATGACACTCAAGCATTGGTGTCAAATTCTTGTTGGAGAGCTACTTCATTGGAGGAAACATCCTTCCTTGAAGACATGGAGAAGATTCAAAGAGCAATGTGCCACATCAAAGGTAATTTCATGTCTTTGCTTTTTGATAGAAACCATTTGTTTGAGCTTAATGAATTGTTACATGATGCATACTTGAAGAATAATGAGGATATTCATAAGCTCACAATTCAAAATGAGCAACTTCTTGAAAAGTTGCAAGATACTTGTTTTTCCTCCTATGTTTCAGATTGTCAAATGGTAGATTGTTTGGAGGATTCTCATGACATGGTGGATCATGAGAAATGTGAAAATTTGAATGTTCTTGATGTGTTTGAAGATGAACTTGAAGAGATCCAAACACTTGATGTGGTGGAAGAGGAATTTGAATTGCCCCTTGATGAAGGTTATGCAATTTTTAAAGAAGAGCATGATTCCTCTACATTGGAACCAAACTATGACAAAGAGTTCACACTTTTGAATGAGCTGCATGATACTACCCATATGGATCCTTCCCATGATGAAACTTCTGCACTTTTTGATCATTTGGGTGAGTTAGTTCATTCTCCTACTTCCTACAATTCCATGTTTTGCAACATTAGTCTCAATGAAGTATGGGTGAAAGGGTTCTTTTTGATGGTGCCACATGAGGAGCATGGAACTCCTAGATTTAACTTTTATGATGACATGGTTGGAGCACATTCTTATTCACATTTGCAGCAGCATCATTTGTCACTTTATGATGATTCACATCTACATGGATGTACCTATGATATGGATTTGAGTCACTTGAAGACTCATGGTTTTTCTTGCTCAACACTGGGTTCATTTTATGTTAGAGGAACTTCATCCAACACTTGGGTGAATAGATTTATGATGGGAGAACATTTTTGTTGGAAGCCACATACTTTGTTACATATTTATGATTCTCACATTCATGGATGTATGGGTGAGACTTCTTTGAGTCATTTGAAGTCTCCTTGTTTTTTCTGCTCATTATTTGGTTCAGATTTTAGTGGAGATTCTTCATTCACTTCTTGGATGAAAGAATACATGGTTGAATATTTTGATGCATATCACATCCTTTTGGAGCAGCATTATAGGACATGGGATCCTCACCTATGTCATTGGAGCATATTTGATTGGTCACTTGAAGCTTGTATGCACTTGGAAAATGGTGGTCTACTTGCTTGGAGGTATAAGCACCTTCATGACTCTTTGATTAAGCATATCCTTGATGTACATTTTCATTATGTTGTTATGTACTTTGATGATATATATTTGGTACTCATGATGTTTGGAAGGATGCATGCAAGAAAATGGGATCCAGGAATCCTCTTAACTAATGGTGTGGGTTGGAGAGCACTTTTAATTGTTGGGGTGCAATACAAGCAATGGGACCCTGGAATAATTTTTATCTCAGTGGTTTCATATTTTTTGGGGAAGCAAGCAGTATGGGAGATGGATTCCCCACTTAATAAAGTGATTTTAATCATAGTGCAGCAACAAGCATGGTGGTTCCTCTCTAAAATCTTCATGGAAACTCAAAGACTCAAGGTTGGGCAATTCAATGGCAACTTCTAAGAATTATACAGAAAGCAGGTTCTTCAACACCCACATTTAAAATTGCTTGAGGACAAGCAATATTGGGAAGGGAGGATTTGTCATGTCCCAAATTTGGTATTGGGTCACAATGGCCTAATCACATTGGCTCTATTCATTAGAATTTGTCAAATTGATGCTAAAGGTCAAATAATTGCCAAGGAGGAAAATTACTAGTTTCCTAGGTTTGGGGTGGAAGCTTTGGGATTTGGAATAATGGGGATAATAAATGATGTTTGAACATTAGAATGGAATAAATATTTAATAAAGGAGATAAATAAATATATACAAGTGAAAATCAAAGTGGCATTTCATGATGAAGACACATGGAGGAAGTGGGACCCACATATGGCTAGATTTCCCCACTACATTTGGCATCATTCTCTCACCAATTCGAATTCAAGGTGAATGGTAACATACTTGGGGGAGTCCAAAAGGTATTATTCATTGCATGACTCATCCAAGGTCGAAATATAGAGGAAGAGTAACTCCCATGGAAGAGGAAGAGGCAATTTGGAGCTAGTGAGACACTTGGACTAGATTCCCTAGCTCTATGACAACAATGATGAAGATGCTATGACACCTATGACACAAATCAGACCTGAAGGCTGACATATGACATATATGACATGTCAGGGCTAAAAATAGACTCCAAGAGGGCGCTCAAGGGTGTTAGGGCAGCTAAGATGCTTCCACATGTGATTTGGTGGAAGTGGGAGACTAGGAATTGTTGTACAAGTGGCGTTCTTTGGAATCTCTTCCCAACTTGAGTTGGCATGAGTCTCTTAGAAGGAATTCGACCCATGGAGGACATTAGAAGTTTATAAATGTCAATAACAAAGAATGAAACCAGCTTTTGATCATTTGTAGAATTTGTAATTGTATTTGTGAAGAGGGAGAGCTAGTGGATGACTAGTTTCTTGCCTTAGCCAATTTCGAGGGTGAAAGATTCCCATCCAAGTTGGTAATTGGAAAGGCCATTCAGACCTTTCATTTGGAGCTTTAATGGAGTATTTATTTGCAGGTGTAAGCTACAGGGCAGCTCATGGTTTCTTCTATTGCAGCTCACTCCTTCAACCATTTCCGGTTTTGATGGCATATTCTTGATCCTTGAGGGAGGGCGTTTTTGGTGAGCTATTGTACTCTTTGGGGGAGATTTTAATGCCCCATTTCTTTTGTAATATGAAGTAAATACTCTGTTCTTCATCTCCAAAAAGTTTCAGGTCGAAATTCCAAGTAGAAATGTATAAATCTCATTTTTAATGGAAGAACAATGCCATTTCCCCACTACCTTGTTGTGAGCCAATGTATTGATGATGATTTCGAATGGATGGATGATTCTCTGATATATTTGTGGTCAATATAATTCCATGGATGTATTATACAAGTTTCATGTACTGTACTTGAGCATTTGAAGTATTTTTACTTAGTTTAATTGCACTGGGAGAAGAAATAGTGCCATTTCCCCAAGGGTCGAATTGGTGATTTTTGCAGTTGAATGGGAGAGGGTTGGAACAGATATAATAATCAATTAATGGTGTACATGAGACCTTAATAACATCCTTAATACATTCCCTACCTCTGTTCAGAAATTTGAGTGGCTTTGGAGGCATTTGGGAAGCCATTTTCAATACTTACCCCAGGGGGATTTGAACCCCAAATTACTAGTAAAATTGCATACTTGGTCCAGAATATTAAGAGAGTTTGCAGAGGTATTTTGGTGGCCATATATCATCCCTGAAGATCATATTCAAGTCTTAATATCATTCATACACCTTCCTTGAAGATTTGAAGGCATTTGGAGTCAATTCGAGACATAGAGACCAATACTAGTCAAAGGCAAATTACTAGTAAAGTTCCCTACATTGGACAGAATTGAAAGAGTATTTGCAGAAGTATTTTAAAGGTCCAAAGGCATCCTTAAAACACATATTTATGTTCTAATCTCATTCATATACCTTCTCAGAATATTTGAAATCATTTGGGGCAAATTTGGGACCTAGAGATCAAACTAGTCAAAGGTCGAACTAGGGAAAAAAAGTGGAAAATTGCCATTTTAATAAAAATTCCTAACAAGGGACATTACAAAATCTTCCATGTGAAAGCGATGAAGAAGGTCACAAGCATACTTAGACTGAGAAAGAAAGATTCCTTCTTTGGTTTGCAAGACTTGGAGGCCAAGAAAATAATGCAAATGTCCTAAGTCTGTCATTTCAATTTTTTGCTTAAGACTGGATTTCACATGGGCTAAAAGCTTAGGGTCACTACTAGTAAGAATAAGATCATCAACATAAAGAACAAGGATGATGAGATTGTTTCCTACTTTCTTGGTATAGACATTGGAATCAAAATGACATCTAGAAAAACCATTGTCAAGGAGAAAGTTATCCATTTTGGCATACTAGGCTTGAGGAGATTGCTTAAGTCCATATAGGGATTTCTTAAGGCGACATACAAGACTAGAGTCATTCTAAACATATCAAAGAGGTTGTTCCATGTAAATTTACTTTTACAAATCCCCATGCAAGAAGTCAGACTTGACATCCATTTTATGGACCTCCCATTTATGTAAGGGTGCAAGGGAAAGAACAAGCTGGTGGATGGAGTTCATTTTGGCGATATGGGAAAATGTTTCATTGTAGTCAATTCCTTCAACTTGGGAAAAAAAATTGGCAACTAACCTTGCCTTAAGCCTTTCAAACTTCCATTTGAGGCATACTTAGTTATGTAGACCCATTTACATTTGACAAGTTTTCATCCTTTCGGAAGAGGGACAAGATCCCAAGTATCATTCACCATTAAGGAACGATATTCTTCATCCATTGATCCGGTGGATTATTCATCTTCAAAAATTACACTGATCCAATATGGTACAATGGTTGTTAAACAAGTCGAAGCTTAGCTATACTCCATGGGGTCGGCACCTAAAGGGATAAGTCACATGTTCCAAAACTAAACTATACAAATGTTTCCTCCATCACTAATCGGTGCAATGTTCTATATATATATATATATATATATCATATATGATATTATGACCAAAGTCCAAATGGTGCACGGATCAATGCGGATCACTTAACTTTTATGCCAAGCCTGTGCAGTTAACGATAACATTTTGTGCACAGTGTGCACCATCAAGTGGCAATTGTTTGGCGGTTAGACGGGGTTGCACGATTAGTCTTGACATCAAATGTGGTGGGATAACATATGATGTGTACGACCCATTTCGAAATTTGGTGGAACATATAGCGGAGTTCCATTTATCCATTGTTTAGCGGAGTTGTAACATATGTTTCATTTATAGCATATGGTTTGGATATAACATTTGGAACAGTTCTAAATATGACAGATATCTATTGTGTGGTAGGTGGAGTCGTTGCCACATTTAGTGGAACATAAATGAATGTAACATGATATGTACAGCCAGTTGAAACGTTTCGATGGTAATTAAAAGATAGCATATGGAATATGAGAAGACGGGTAGTAGACAAGTCGAACCCGTTACTTATCCTCCCACTGAACGCTTAAATAGAGGATGCTGGCCACATTTCCAGGGGGATTCCGTTGTTTTAGCACTCAACACATCATTTCTATTGTGAAGGAAGTCCTGCGGAGATAGAACAGATGCAGCAGAATCGGTTTTGAACATTCGACCTGCTGTTTTATAAACAGATGTTTCAGCCAGTAAGAGGAGAGAGTGTTTGCTGTAAATTTGCCCAGATGCTGTTCCTATGGAAGTCGACTAGTCTCTGTTATAGTTGGGTTTTTCTTTGCTCTTAAAGGCCAATTGTAATTTTTAGAAGAGAAGTCTTGAGGGCTTGTACATCATTCTGTTTACAGTTGCTGAAGTTGATGCCAGAACCATTTTGTACCATTTTAAAGAGATTAATTGGATCGGTACCCATTGGAGAGGGACCCGGAGACGTAGCCTAGTGAAGGGGGTGAACTCCGTTAACAACTTCTGTGTTTTGAGACTCTCATCTTTCATTTCCTATTTCTGTTTCTCTTTTGCTGTTTCATTTCCTGTTCAGCTTGCTTTTATTTCAGATTGTAACCATTCAATTGATTACATTGATGATTATTCATGAATAGGAAAATTAGTAAAGCATCTTTTTAAACTTTAAATGCACACGAGTTGAGATCCGACGGATCATCCATGCTTGCATCCCAATATGGATTCCCTGAATCTTTTGCAAAAGTCTTTGTATCACGATTCTCAAAAACTTGAGCCAAAAGAGAAGAGATTCGCTGGAACTAAGAACGTGTTCATCGTTGATCTCTAGGATCACCGACAAGATCACTAGCTGCTTCGCATGCTGAACGGACCCATAGAGGAAGCGATTGTGCTGGAGGAAAATGAGCAGACGGAGGTGGATTTTCATTCTCACTGTCATCATCAGAAACTGGAATTGGAATGTTGTCAAGGAAGTTGGGAGTAGAAGAAGGCACAAGCGCCTAATTAGGCTCATAGGCCACATATGGCACAAACGCTGAGTTAGGCTTGTAGGCTAAGAGATTTTCATCGAATTTTACATCTCTTATAATTATTATGTCATGAGAATGTGGCTGAAGAAGTCTATAACCCTTTACATTTCCATAATATCCAACAAATATGCACTTTTTACTTTTAAGTTGCAATTCTTTTCATTTTTCATCCGGAATATGAGCCCATGCTTCACTACCAAACACACGGAAGTGACTTAGATATGGTTTAATTTTACTCCATGCTTATTCCGGTGTGATACCTTGTAAACCTTTAGTGGAGCTGTGATTAACTATGTAATTTGCATAATTGATGGCTTTAGCCCAAAATTGAAGACTTGGTCCCTTAGCTTGAAGCATACAATTAGCCATTTCTTTTAAAGTGCGGTTCTTCCGTTTAGCTACACCATTTTGATGTGGTGTATATGGAACAGAGTGTTGTTGTTGGATTCCTTGTTTAGTGCAGAAAGTAGTGAACTTGTTGTTAACATATTCTCCCCCATTGTCAGATCTTAACTTAAGAATTTGATGACCAAATTGTTTTTGAACAAGGGCCTTGTAGGCCAAGAACATGTTAAACACTTCGCTCTTAATTTTTAGAAAATAAACCCAAGTGCATCTAGAGTAATAATCAATTAAAGTTAATAAATATTTGAAACCAAAAAAGGAAGCAGATGGAAGAGGACCACACAAGTCACTATGCAAAAGCTCCAAGGGGGGCGAGGCGTGCCAAGAGGAACGTTTGTCAAAACTGTCCCGATGATGTTTCTGAGTACACAACCAGAACAAACACCATCCCTACAAGATACCATCGGAAGACTTGTCACCATATTCTTTACATATTTGTTGCAATGAGCGATAATTTAAGTGACCAAATTGCTCATGCCAAATTTTGCTTAAGTCATCACTATGAGCAACAAAAACTAAGGGAAAAGGTGATGACCCAAAATTTTTAAATTTGTACAACCTAGTAATATCATCAACAATTCTAGTGGCTAGGACATTCTTAGGATTTTAAAATCCCTGATTTCAACTTGGTGAGGTGTAAACATTACAGTTTTACCTTCACCAGAATGAGTAATTTGACAGACTAACAACAAATTGCAGGAAATTCTTGGAACACATAGTACACCACTAAACTTTCCATTATCTACCGGAACTATTCCAGATCCTACAACACTAAGTGATCTATCATCACCAACAATATTTTTTTTGTGTTACATTCATGCATAGTAGAAAATATGGCTTTATCCTTAGCCATATGATAAGATGCTCCAGAATCAATGAGCCACTCATTCAAAGTAGAAGAAGAAAATGCATTATAGGAAAAACCAGAAGCACAAAGTGCATGTCCATGAGATGAAGATTCTGAAGACAAATCAAGGCTGATGTGGTGCTTCTTCATTGCTACTTCCAAGGCTGTCATCTTCTTGGAACATTTAGATTCATTATGATTATCTTTCCCTCAAAATTTGCAATGATGCTCAGTCTTCTTACCTTTTGGTTTGTTTGCTTTGTCATTTTTTGAAGAATAAGCTTGCTGAGAGGGTTTGGGACCCTTGTTTGGCTTATTATTGCGAGGATTTTGTTAAATTTTCAGAATTTACTTCAATATGATCTAGGATCTTAACTGAGAGAACAACATGTACAACATATCTACATCATATCAATCATGGAGACAATAATGCAAGCACACAAGAGACACAAAGATTTACTTGGGGAAAACCATAAAGGTGAAAAACCCCAATAACTTCCTCAGAGATAGATAGAGCAATGATACAACCAACCAAGAGAGATAGCCATAACCTAGCAGCAGATCCTCCTCCTCCATATGTGCGCCACTCCTCCTTGAGTGCATGTGTGAGAAGTGAGTGTGTAAATAGAGTGCCTCCCGCACTCTATTTATACTTGACTTGACTTTCCTTTTTACCTAACTCATGTAGGCTCGAACTTAACCACATAATATAATGCTGACTGGGCCGACCCCTAATAGGGTGGTCTAATAACCCTTTGACCCACATGGCCGACCCCCAATAGGGTGGTCTAATAACCCTTTGGCCCACATGACTTATACAGGGCCGACCCCAACAAGGTGGTCTAACAACCCATCAAATATAAGTTACGACACTTACAATATAAATGACGACACTTCCGTATAGAGGAATAATACCATCTCTATAGGAATACAATATACATATATGTGAAATACATTCCGAAGTTACATATACATCAACACTCCCTCTTAACTAGGAAGGTATTTCTCAGAGCAGTTCTTCTAGCACAAGTTATCTTCTCTGGATCATCATCACTGGGTAATCGTCATCGAGTCATCATCATCGTCACTGCTGCTGCTATCTCAATCAATATCTGAATCTACTCGTCATAGGAAGTTCTACAGAGCCAGTCCTTTTTCATACTGGATGTAGGCCCACCACCTGCAGGTCTTCATCATCACTGGCCATACTGTGGAATCCTCAGGACTTATTACGTGCGTCACAAAACCTCGAAAGAGCATCCCAGGATGTTACGAGCACACAGCTCTACCTATAGGATCTCCCAAGGCGCTATTACATGTGACCCCACCACAAAGCCTCGAAAGAGCATCTCAGGATGTTACGGGTACACAACTCCGACCTGAAATCTCCCAGGGCACAAATTACATGTGGTCCACCACAAAACCTTGCAAGAGCATCTCAGGATGTTACGGGTACACAACTCCGACCTGAAATCTCCCAGGGCGCTATTACATGTGGTCATGGCAAAACCTCGCAAGAGCATCCCAGGACTGATTACGGGCACACAGCCCAACCTATCGGATCTCCCAGGGCGCTATTACATGCCATAGGACAAAACCTCGCAAGAGCATCTGCCAGATATCCCAGGGCGCTATTACATGCCATAGGCAAAACCTCGAAAGACTATCTGCAGATCTCCCAAGGCACCGAATTACATGTCCTCCCAGAGCAAAACCTCGAAAGAGCATTTTCCAGATGTCCCAGGGCACCGATATTACATGCCATAGGCAAAACCTCGAAAGACCATCTGCAAATCTCCCAAGGCGCTATTACATGCTCATCTGCACAACCTGATCCACGGCCATAGAGTATCAACCTGATACTCACCATACATCATCCTGATGTATCCATGATCATCCTGATCATCATCACTGCAACGTCCTGCTACATGTCATCTGGAGCAACATCCTGAAGCTCGTCATCCATGATCATCCTAATCATCACTGCAACATCCTGCTGCATGTCATCTGGAGCAACATCCTGAAGCTCGTCATCCATGATCATCCTGATCATCACTGCAACATCCTGCTGCATGTCATCTGGAGCAACATCCTGAAGCTCGTCATCCATGATCATCCTGATCATCACTGCAACATCCTGCTGCATGTCATCTGGAGCAACATCCTGAAGCTCGTCATCTATGATCATCCTGATCATCACTGCAACATCCTGCTGCATGTCATCTGGAGCAACATCCTGAAGCTCGTCATCCATGATCACCCTGATCATCAATGCATCTACCTGATGCATACCAAGTATCTACCTGATACATATCATCATACATGATCCTCCTGATCATACAATGTATCCACCTGATACAAATACATGATACATATCACCATACATGATCCACCTGATCATACAATGTATCCACCTGATACATATACAGATACATGGTCCAAGCATCCAACATGATGCATACATACATAAAATGATCCAACTGATCATATCCAGCATCCACATGATGCGTTCATACATATAAAAATGATCCAACTGATCATATCCAGCATCCACATGATGCGTACATACATACATAAAAATGATTCAACTGATCATATCCAGCAGAAACTAGAACATCATCCTGATGCTCATCATCCAGCGCTTACATCCACAGCCATGTGAAGGATCCTCCTTCCAACATGCTTGGAATGGCTTCAGCAAATGTGTCCATCACTTCTTCCTCGAAGTGTCCTCGATCTGAAGAACGCCAAGCCTCTCTCTGAAGTACTCGAACTTCACTCTGGCTAGCGACTTCGTTAGCACATCTGTAATCTGCTTGTCTGTCGCAACATATAGGAGCTTCACAGCTCCTCTCTGCACCATATCCCTGAGATAGTGATATTTGATCGACCTGTCATGAAACACTGGGTTCTCGGACAGCTTCACACGACTCTGGTTATCACAGAAGATACCAGTAGCCTCCAATGGGAGATCAAATAACCTAGACAGTAGCTTCTGTAGCCATACTGTCTCACAACACCTGATTCCATACTGAAGCAACACCCAGATGTGCTCTTCCTGTCTGCAGCACTGCCAGCCCAATCTGAATCAACATAACCCTGCAGGTTAAACTTTTGATTCTCCTCATACCTGAGCCCATAATCCACTGTACCCTTCAGGTACCTCAGAACATGCTTTACAGCAACCAGGTGAACACTCCTCGGATCCGTCAGGAACTGGCTCAATGTGTTCACAGCAAAGCAAATGTATGGTCTTGTGTTCGTCAGGTACATCAAGGACCCAATCATCTGACGATACAAAGAGACATCAACCGGCTCAGATGAAGCATCACATAGAAGCTTCAGATTCGATGCCATAGGTGTGTCCATATCCTTGCAGTCCATCATCCCGAACCTCTTCAGGATCTCTACTACATACTTCCCTTGTCCAAGGAAGATTCCATATGCACTCTGCCACACCTCCATGCCAAAAAACAAATAGTGCATCATCCCCAATTTCTTCATCTCAAACTTGGAAGAAAGCTTCCGTTGCGTGTCGGCAATCAATCTATCTTTACCTGTAACAAACAGGTTATCTGCATACAAAAGTAGTATCACTGGATTGCCTTCTTCAACCTTGTAGAAAAGGTTGGAATCTGCTTTACTCTTGGTAACGCCCAAACTGGATAGAAAGCTGTCTATCCTACCATACCAAGTTCTGCACACATATATGACTACACCATGCTGTCTTGAGATCCATCTGGTGCATCTTCTATTTCATCACTTTTATATTTCTCAATGTTGCCATCTGCAACATGCTTGATCTGATAGTTCCATTTGGAAGTCATAACAAACTTCCCTTCACATCTTGGGACTACATCCCAAACATCATTCTTCATGATCGACGGATCATGGAATTCCATTTCTTCATCCCAGATCCTGGGAACTTCAATATCTTCAATAAATAAATTTGTTGCTGAACAAATGTTGTAGTTCTTCTTTTGTAGGAGATGGCATACGATCTTTCCTACACAACAAGTTAAATTGCATGATTAAAAAAACATCTCATAGTTTTCAGAACAAATTCTTACACATAAATAAATATGTCATACAGTCATGCAATTATCTTAGCCAATGCTTCAATACAACATTTATCCATATCCCGTAACTTTCTAGATGCCTTCCAATCTCTACCAGAACATTGTTAAGAGTGTGCACAACTCCCAACATGTCAGCAAAGAGGTTTCATTCTAGATAAGTAGCAATGGAATGTTGTACAGTGCCATAGGCCACTTACCCATGTATATTAGTAGTATACTCTTCATTAATGCATCTATTCTACTATGCACAATACATATCCTAAATCTAGGAACATGAGCATATACATCATTCAACAATTTTATTTAAACAAACAAATATGCAAGAAATTAAAATACTTATCTTTGTTTGTTCGTTGGGTGGACTCCCTCTGAGTCTTTGCTTCCTTACAGGAGCTGTTGCAGTCCTAATCTGAAGTAGCTTCTTCTACACCTTTCTGTTGTGGAAAGATGGTCAACTCCCTCTGAATATCTGCATCCTTGCAGAAACTACTGAAGTGTGTTCCTTTGATTTCTTGCCGGAACAGCTGGAGTGTACTCCCTCTTGATCTTTGCTTCCTGGATTACTTGTTCTTGAACTCATATTCATCCTTGGTTCCTATGCATGCTTATTAGTATCATGATTGTGTTATAAAATCATACATTCATTACTATACTATTTAAACACAATAATCTCAAGCATGTATAGTCATGATCATTTCAAACAGAAAGTAATAAGCATTAGCATTCAAGGTTTATGTATGATTCTTATGGTTAGTCAAATCATAAGAAACATAACATGTCTAAACATGTAATTACTCAAACCTATAACTCTTCAGGTTAGTTGAATCATCAATCAAGATAAGAGATATAATATGCATAAAACCTGTGATTATTCAAACCTATACCTTCATGATTCTTCTGGTTTGTCATATCATTAATTATGGTAAGAAATATAATATGCATACAACCATGATTATTCAAACCTGTGACTTCATGAATAATCATTATCAAGAACAGTATAACATCCTAACCCAAGGTAGGATTCTAGCTTGATATAGGAAAAACATACCTGGATTAGCATGCTAGCTATTTATGTCTAACATACCCGTATAATGTCTTTTGTTTCTCTTCAATGACTTGTGCTAGTAACCTGTATATCTCATAGGTTAACTATTACAAAACCAAGTTAGAAATACCTCGTAAATGGATCTTCTATGAGATCCATGACAATGGATGAATCTTTGTCCTCATGTTATCATGATCATATGTTCTTGGACCAGAACATGATTTGTCTTTCTTGGTGTACCTTTCATGTTAGTAGACAACATAAACCTCATACAACACCATAATGCATTAGTACAATCATAAGTGTCAACACCCTAACCAATGAATATCTTCTATCATGCATTCATAATTTTGTTAAGGTTATACGACAAATCTAAAATCAAAATTGTACTAACCGTAATAACATGAAGACAAACATACCATAAACTTAATCATGGACAAATATCGAAACATACCTCGATGAGTCATACCTGTCGAGATCGCTTGTAATCTTCTTATGTAAGGCCTTATCCTCATCTCCCTCTGAGACAGGAACTGCATTAACCCAATCCACTTGATTTGCAAGAACTGGACCTGGAGCTGGATATGGGTTTGTTAGAGAAACCCCAAAAATTCAAACTTTGAATTTCAAACTTCCGAAAGGATAGAAATATGCGCCTTGATGAGCTGATCAAACTGGTATATTCAGAATTTGAAAACTGCAAAGTTTTACTCCTCAATTTTGCCTTTGAAACTTTCGGATTCACTGGACGTGACCCTGAACTGGGGTTTGATGAAGCCCAATCTTTTTCCCCATCAAAAGGTTTGATCCAAAGCTCTAAGCTTCTATTTTTCTGAGGAGCTTCCAGCCGTGGTCACAGATTTCAAAAATTCCCATTTTTACAGAAGCCCTAATTTTCCACTTTTCTGATCAAAGTCCCGAACTAGGGTCTAATCAAGCCCGGCCTTCTGCCCAACCAAAAATTCTGATCTTGGTCTCTAAATTTCTATTTTGATGAGTAGCATCCAGCCGTGGTCTCCGATTACAAAAATTCCAACTTTCTCCAAAGCCCTAAATTCCGGAAGCCATGAATGAAGGTACCAAAAAATAATTCTGTTTTGACAGAAATATGTACCTGATTGTTTCTGGTGTAACTCCGAAATTTTTTTGATCCACAGGGTCTGAAAAAGTTTCCTGAGCTATCCTGACCTGTTATCTTTCCATCCTAACAGGTCTGACCTCAATTGGATTCTCTGAGAGAGAGTTATGCCAAATGTCGCAATGTGACCTGTTTTGGGATAAAACAGGATAGCGAACTTGTACGGCGTGCCACATGTCACTGTTTTAACTTCGACCTCTGAAAAAGTTTCTTGAGATAGCTCGGCCTGTTACCTTTCCATCCTGACAGGTATGACCTCAATTGGACTCTCTGAGAGAGAGTTATGCCAAATGTCGCAACGTGACCTTTTTATGGGATAATACAGGAGAGCGAACTTGTACAGCGTGCCACGTGTCACTGGTTCAACTTCGGCCTCTGAAAACGTTTTCTGAGATAGTACAGACTGTGTAATACCTGTCACTTTGTATGAAATTTTATTTGGAGCTTCCTAGCCCAAGATATGACCTTTTTCCCAAGGTCACCTGATTTTGACTCAGATCTGGAAGAGGCAGAAACCCTATATTGTACAGATCATAAATCACAAAGTACAACGAATTAGAGGTTGTCCTTTGGACACAAGGTACCTGGATATTTAATCTTCGTCCTGTAACAATTTCAGATCCGAAAACTTCGTCAAAACGGATTTATAGCGAAAGTGCTACGATGACTGGTTTTTTCTATATCAAGCCCTAGCATCGTAAGTGCAACAAGTGTCATACATGCCATATCATGCCTTCTTTCAGGCTAGCTCTGATACCATGTTAAATTTTCAGAATTTACTTCAATATGATCTAGGATCTTAACTGAGAGAACAACATGTACAGCATATCTACAGCATATCAATCATGGAGATAATAATGCAAGCACACAAGAGACACAAAGATTTACTTGGGGAAAACCATAAAGGTGAAAAACCCCAATAACTTCCTCAGAGATAGATAGAGCAATGATACAACCAACCAAGAGAGATAGCCATAACCTAGCAGTAGATCCTCCTCCTCCATAAGTGCGCCACTCCTCCTTGAGTGCATGTGTGAGAAGTGAGTGTGTAAATAGAGTGCCTCCCGCACTCTATTTATACTTGACTTGACTTGCCTTTTTACCTAAATCATGTAGGCTCGAACTTAACCACATAATATAATGCTGACTGGGCCGACCCCCAATAGGGTGGTCTAATAACCCTTTGACCCACATGGCCGACCCCCAATAGGGTGGTCTAATAACCCTTCGACCCACATGACTTATACAGGGCCGACCCCAACAAGGTGGTCTAATAACCCATCAAATATAAGTTACGACACTTACAATATAAATGACGACACTTCCGTATAGAGGAATAATACCATCTCTATAGGAATACAATATACATATATGTGAAATACATTCCGAAGTTACATATACATCAACAGATTTTGCTTCTTGGGATGCTTGGACTTCTCTTTCTGTTGTGCTAGTAATGCTTTGCTAGATGCATTTGCATTGCTAATTATTATAATATGTATGAGCTTATCCTGCTCTCTAATCAAATAATCACAAAAGGATTCAAGAGTAGGCTCTTTATAGCTAGTTGGATCCAAGTATTCTTTCATGGAGTAAAATGTAGATAAAAAAAAAGAATATGAAGGTCCAAGTTTGGAAATAATATGATAAATGCATTACTTGTCTTCTCTTTTAATTTTGTATTCTACACATAAGAGTCTAAGAGTTTTGTACTTAGATAGATAATCTTGAATGCACGAAAAATTAGTTGGATTTAAGGAAATCAATTCACTTTCTAGCTGGTGACCTCGAATCTCATTGTGTTTACCAAAAATAGATTCCAAATTTTCCCAAGCTTTATCTGGTTCATCAATTCCAGATATGTGGAACATAAATTAATAGAGACTGACATCCCAATCAGTCCACGGGATTCATCACATTTATTGTCCCATTTTATTTTATTATCAGCATCAGTGGGCTTTGTTTCTTTCCCTGAGGTAATTCAATAAAGTCCCTTACTTTGTAGGACATCCTCGATACGAGATTTCCATGAGAAATAGTTGGAACTAGTAAGTAGAATATCATGTGGGGTGGATATACTGTAAAATGAAGGTCATAAAAACAAAAATCAATGGTCTGGATGCAAAGATCTTAAAACATCAGGCTGTTTAAAAAAAACAACACTGAAAACTGACTCCGGATGAGGAAGTTATGCTTAATTGAAAAAATGGTTGCAGGTGAACCCAACAGATACGAGGTAGGCAAATGATTGACCCAATTGAAAAAAAAAGACCCCCCCGTCTTCCCAAACTTAACCTTTTAAACTCACTTTACAATAATATCGCTTTATATGAATCACTTTTGTAAAATAAATGGAGTTTAACTTTTACAATAATGTTACTTTAAATATTGCATGCAAAAAAACTAAAATACTTTAAGTGACTCACTTTTATAATTTAAGGGAGATGCACTTTTACAATAAAGTAATTTAAAAATAGAAATTACATGCAATTTTAGAAAAGTAACTAACAATAAGACCTGAACTCAAGACCTCTTATTAAAAACATAAAACGAATAAAATCGAGCTCCAAGAAACCGAAACCGAGCTTCAAAAAACCTCGTGTTAACCAGATAAGAACCATGTGTTGAATTTTTACAGTGTGTTGCATTGGAGTAGTGGAATAGTGCTGATTGAAGCTGTAATGGCCACTGGAGGGGGCCCCGAGGCTTTCCCTCCCCTACCCAAGATTGCTGCTTTTAAGAAATTGCTGGCTACATGCGGGAAATGCCCACCGAGTGAGCAACAACAAAAATTTGTAAAACGCATGGCCAACATCCCCACAGTTGACCTATCATCTGAATATCCGTGCAGATCAGCATTGAACCTATTAGAAAGAGGGCTCATAGGGAATTCCACTGGTCTTTGGCCTTCCCCTAAAGCAGTTGAAAATTGGGTGCAACGAAATTGGCGTTCATTGGCCCAAGAAGGCATCAACAGTCATTTAGTGGGTAAGGGATTCTTTGTTTTAATTTTTGATAATGCAGAGGACAGGAACCTAATATTTAGGAATGGACCATATTTTATGGGCCCCCAGGGGTTATATTTGAACAAATGGACACCAGAATTTGATCTGACGCAAGATGTGCCCTCGGCTGTCCCAGTCTAGGTACGCTTGCCTCACCTACCTCTGCATTGCTAGAACCTTAAATCATTGAAAGCCATAGGCAATAAACTCAGGAAATACATTGACCGAGCAGATAGGAAGGACCAACATACTTGTGCCAGAATTTGTGTGGAGGTGGATTTGGAGGTAGGGTTTCCTGAAGCAATAAAACTCACGGTGGCGGACTGGTCTTACATTCAAGATTTAGATTATGAACAAATACCATTTAAATGTCGATACTGCCACGGGTATGGGCATTTTGCTAGGCACTACAAAAAAAAGGGAGAGGAGGAGGTCGAGAATGCTAAAGGAAATAAATGGACCCCAGTTCAGAAACCAATTGCAGCAAAAAAAGCAAACATACCAAAAGGTAAAGGAAAGCTTGTGGGGAATGAAGCCCCATCCTCCAGTCAGATTCAAGATGAAGGGAGCTCAACACCACCAAGGATGGAGACATCTAAAAATCCCTTCGAAACACTCAGAATTCCAGAGGATTCTTTAGCATCAGCAGTCGAAGAGGCTGAACAGTAGCCCAAATCAAAGGTGGAAGACAAAATATTGGAAGAACTAGCCCCTCTACAAGATGGATCCCCTAATGGAGCTTCGAGCCCTCTCTCCTGTTAGGATATTCCTATACTCCATCCTAGTCCCACCAGTATTTTGATCATTTACATTTTCAGTCATGCATGCACTTTTAGTGTTTGCATGCATTTTGCATGCATCCCAGTCATCAGTCCAACACCTAGCCCTCAGTTATCCATCCCCCAGGAGCTTCTCACTATTCAGTTTTAGCCCTCCAATTGCTTAATGCGCCCTTCTTCCTTGATTTTAGGGAGAAACTCACCCTTCTTCACCTACCATCCTAGTTGTCACTTAGTTACAGTCAGTTACACTTAGTTACACTGAGTTACACTCAGTTACACCTACCAGAGT
Organism: Larix kaempferi; assembly: GCA_027924585.1. Classification (NCBI taxonomy): domain Eukaryota; kingdom Viridiplantae; phylum Streptophyta; class Pinopsida; order Pinales; family Pinaceae; genus Larix; species Larix kaempferi. The sequence continues at coordinate 9,874,545 of BSBM01001312.1, read as the reverse complement.
TAGTTTGATTGATGGTTGACAGTTACTTAAGCATTGATGACTCCACTGATGATGATGAAGACTTCCAGTTGTGCTTCGATGATCATGAGGACACCTAGTTGTGCTCCGATGACACTCTATTGATCTTATGATCACTCTGAGAGGTTAATTCGAATTGCCACCTTAGGCATTCGAATCCTCTCTACCATTGTACTATTTATTTGTCCATATTGTGATTAATTAAATAGTGTGTGTGAAGTATTATTGCTTCTATCTGAGTTCTATTGTACCATATTATTCTGTTGCTCATTATACTGTATTGTTCACTCTTCTTCTATTTTTCTGCTTAATCATAATTACTCTTGTGAGGTATACATCATCTCTTAGATTCGCTGTGAGGATTTTCACATGGTATTAGAGCATGTTGAGAGTATTGTTTATCTCCATTCTCGAGAGTTTTTTGCAAGTTATTATCAATATTTCGAGTGCAGCAGTTGCAGCAGTTTTTGTATTTTTGCAGCAGTAGCAGTTGTAGTTATTCTATATTGTTTTTGTAGGTCTTCTATAGCTTCAATGTATCCAGAATTAGAAGAAATCACTCCTCTTTCTCTATTCAACTATGATGAATGGAAACCAAAAATAATAGAATATTTGAAGAGCCATGATCTTTTTGATTGTTATTTTAAAAGAGAGTTCGAATCCTCTGAAGAGAAGATTGACTGGTTGAATAAAGGTGACATGCACATTGGAAGAATGAAGCTTACTATGCCAGATTACATATTTCTCTCAATCATTATTTATATTGAAACTACACAAGAGATATGGGCTCACCTGGATGAAAGATTTGGCAGAGAGAACGAAGGACTTGGTCCCAACCCATTTGAAAGCAAACAAAGTGATGGATTCGCTCCTCTTGATGGTCTCTCAGATCATGCACCAGTATCATCTCATATTGAAGTTGTTTACAAAGAACTTGTAGATTCTCCACTCATGCTCCAACCTTCTTCTCTTTCTGTGCCAGCTCACACTCTAGATATTGCTGAAGGTCCTAAATCCTCTCTTGCACCAGAGTCTGTTGGTTTGCATCATGATCACATGATTATTTCGGAGGTCAAAACAGCTATTGAAGGTAATGCATTCGCTCCTCTCCAGCTATCTCCTCTTTTATACTACTATATGATCATAAATTCATGCTTTCAGAAGGTCATTGAAGAATATGGCCATTGCCATTCGCTTGGGATAATTTCTCATGCATCTACTGGTTTTGATCTCACCTCTCATGGTTCAAAGGAGATCTCAAGAAACCATGATTCAAGGCTTGGATCTAATTTGGATTCTAAGCAATTACTGCTTGGGATAATTTCTCATGCATATGATAGTTTTGATCTCACCCCTGCTGGTTCAAAGGAGATCTCAAGAAACTGTTTTGAAAGTCTTAAATCTGATTTTGATTTCAAGCAAACATGTAATAGCTATTTTTGGCATAATCTCACCATTGGTGGTTCGAAGGAGAAGACAAAAGACTATATGCACTTTCACAAATTTGATCCTACCTCAGCTGATTCGAATCATAGGTTCAAGGATCATTCTCATACTGTTGGATTTGTTCTCATCACATTCGATATGAAGAGCAAGTACAAGCACATACTTTTTGAGCATGATCCACTTCTTCCCAAGAAGAAGATACCTCCATACATATGACCAAGCATCACACCTGCTTGAGTTTGGAGCATTTATTTTTATGTGTGCCTTATAGTCTATTTTTTTGAGGGGGTATGTTTCCCATGAAATTTTCCCACTTCCTTGGTTTATTGCTTGTTATTATTTATTGTCTTGGGTGACCTTTGGTCTTAGTTACCAGGGCCCAAGATGGATTAAGGGGGGGTGTTAGGATATTCCTATACTCCATCCTAGTCCCACCAGTATTTTGATCATTTACATTTTCAGTCATGCATGCACTTTTAGGGTTTGCATTCATTTTTCATGCATCCCAGTCATCAGTCCAGCACCTAGCCCTCAGTTATCCAGCCCCTAGGAGCTTCTCACTATTCAGTTTTATCCCTCCAGTTGCTTAATGCTCCCTTCTTCCTTGATTTTAGGGAGCAACTCACCCTTCTTCACCTACCAGTCCAGTTGTCACTTAGTTACACTCAGTTACAGTCAGCCTACACTCAGTTACACTGAGTTACACTCAGTTACACCTACCAGAGTTAATTTGACTGATGGTTGACAGTTACTTAAGCATTGATGACTCCACTGATGATGATGAAGACTTCCAGTTGTGCTCCGATGATCATGAGGACACCTAGTTGTGCTCCGATGACACTCTATTGATCTTATGATCAGTCTGAGAGGTTAATTCGAATTTTCACCTTAGGCATTTGAATCCTCTCTACCATTGTACTATTTATTTGTCCATATTGTGATTAATTAACTAGTGTGTGTGAAGTATTATTGCTTCTATCTGAGTTCTACTGTACCGTATTATTCTGTTGCTCATTATACTGTATTGTTCACTCTTCTTCTATTTTACTGCTTAATCATAATTACTCTTGTGAGGTATACATCATCTCTTAGATCTGCTGTGAGGATTTTCACATCTCCTATGCTGAAATGATAAGAAAGAAGTCTCCGGAGACTTCTGGCTCTTCGGAAGATGAGACCTTTGAGAGGCCATCGAAAAGAGTTGGAAGGAAATCTCATCGGGAGACAAGGGCAGAAGAAGCAGAAAAGCAAAAAATGAAAGGGAGTCAGCCAACGATCGAGATGTCCATCGATAGAAACACCAGAAACAGACCTCCCAAGGGAGGAGCTGCCCCTCCACCAGCCAACAAATAATGCGTTTAGTCTCTTGGAATTGCAGAGGCTTGGGGAATCCCTTAAAAGTTGAAGCTGTTAAAAACCTAGTGAAATCTGAGTTTCCTGAGATACTCATGCTCCAAGAGACTAAAATTGAAGGAGAAGCCCTCCTTCTGCTCAGTAAAATGAATTGGAAAAAAACTGTCGGGAGGGAAGTTAGTGCTAGGGGCTCTTCCGAAGGTCTTGCTACTCTATGGGAGGATGATAAATTTCATCTTGAAAGCTCCTATGAGACTCAGCACTAGATTTATACCGAACTCAGGAATTCTATCAATAAGATGATCTTCACTCTTTTCAATATTTATGTTCCTGTCCATTACGTTGAAAAGAGAGAGTGTTGGCAAACACTGTTAGTCTTTCTTGAGTCATGCTCTCCTAATAACATAATTCTTGTTGGCGATTTCAATTTAGTGTTTGAACCAAAGGAGAAGCTAGGAGGAAACACTAGCAGATATCAGTTTCTCCCCTTTGTCGAAGACCTTATTCAGCAGTGGGATTTAAACGATTTCAAACCAAAAAAAAGGGTTATATACCTGGACCAACAATCGTGTTTGGAATTATCATATTGCTGCCCGATTGGACATATTTTTAATTTAGAGCTCCTTTCTACTAGAAAATAGAATTATCTCCACTAAAATCTTGCAAAAGCTGACGTCGGATCATAAGCCTATTTTACTGCACTATGGGAAAGTTGAAAGATTGGGGCCCATCCCCTTTTGGTTTAATCCTCTCTGGGCTGAGAGAGAAGGATTTGAAGAAACTATTATCAACGCCTGGAGCGTTCCTATCAATGGATCGCCCAGCTATGTTTGGGAGCAGAAAGTCAAGGCTACTAAAGTGACTTTGAAAGCTTGGATAAAAAATCCCACTGCCTCACCCACAAGCTGTAGAAAGCATTCTATTAACCAGCTGATCGACTTGCAATTAGAATTGGAATCTGATCATATCACTCATTCTGAACTTCGGAAGGAACAAGCTTCCCAGCTCAAAACTCTCCGATCTTATAGACATGAGGAAGAGCATTGGAGACTTAAATCAAGAAGTCTCTGGCTAAAATTGGGAGACAGAAATACCCCTTTTTTTCATAAGCAATTTAAAGCTCGTCTCTTTCATAATCACTTGGTAGAAATCACAACATCTGACGGGACTGTCCATAATGATAATTCCCACTTAAAAGAGGCAGCAACATCCCATTTCAAGGAGATCTTTACTGAAGAAGGAATGGATACTGAGGAGGAATTTTCTGAATTTCTAACTCACATCCCGAGATTGGTAGGGGAGAATGATAATGTAAGTCTGTTGAAGCCCTTCAATGAAACTGAAATTAGCAATGTAATTTGGGCAATGGAGCCGGACAAAGCCCCGGGGCCCGATGGCTTCTCCATACACTTTTACAGAATTTGCTGGGACATCATTAAGGCGGATTTAGTTCAAATGATCAGGGGTTTTCTCCAAAAAGCTAAGGTCGAAGGAAGCATTAATTCTACTTTCCTGGCTTTAATTCCCAAGGAATCAAACCCTGGGACCTTTGACAGGTTTAGGCCTATCTCGCTGTGAAATGCGTCTTATAAAATTCTGACCAATCTCATGGCCAATAGAATTAATCCTCTGTTGGGTAAGCTCAGAACTTCTAGTCAAGGTGGATTTGTGAAAGGAAGGCAGATCATGGATAATGTGACTCTTGTACAGGAAACCATCCATACTAGTCATCAATGCAATGATCAAGGGATGATTATAAAGTTGGATATGGCTAATGCCTTGGATCGGGTAAGACATTCCTTTTTTATTCAAGTTATTCTATCTTTTGGTTTTAGTAGTGAATTTGTAAGGCTAATCAAAGCTTGTATAAGTAGGCCTTGGATAGCTCCTTTAGTGAATGGTAGATCAGCCAATTACTTTCAAGCTACCTGAGGAATAAGGCAGGGCTACCCTCTGTCCCCATTCTTATATATTTTGATGGTAGATTCTCTGAGTTGAAAGTTGACTACTGAGAAGGTGGCAAGAATAGCTCCGGGCATTCAAGTGATGAAAGATATTGAACCCATTAACCATGCCTTATTTGTAGATGATTCTCTCCTTCTGGGAGGTGCCTCTGTTAAAATTGCAAAGGTCTTCAATGATATTATTCAAAGTTTCTGCAAAGTCTCTAGAGCTCTGGTTAATAAAAGAAAATGTGCAGTGTGTGGCTTGAATGCCAATCAATCAACCATTCAGCGTATTGCCCACTTCTTAAGCTATACCGGACTTGAAGTTTGGGATACCTTTAAGTATATGGGCTTGCCTTTAACCCTGGGCATCACTAAGGACACCCATTGGCTTGAGGTCTTAAGTAAAATCAAAACCAAAATTGCAACCTGGGGTGGACAGTGGCTCACCACTGCTAGGAAATTTATTATTATTAAATCTGTTATTTCTTCTCTGCCTATCTATCAAGCATCATTTCTCTTAGCACCTAAGATGATTACTGAGTAGGTAGCAAAGCTTATTCAAAACTTTCTGTGGCAAGGAGGTAAGGGGAACCAAATTTTTTTTCACTTGGTGAGTTGGGATATCGTGTAAAAATCATTCTCTGAGGGAGTTTTGCAGGTTAGAGACCCTAGACTTGCTAATCTGGCTCTCGGTAGCAAAATGTTGTGGAAGATATTCTCCAATTATAGTCATCCTATCAACCAAGTTTTAATTATAAAATATTTGAATGGTGTTTCAGTGTCTAGTATGAATGAAGGAATTGGCAACAAAGGCATCACGATGTGGAAACTGTGTAGCCGAGGGTGGGAATTTTTCAAAATTCATCTCTATCGTATACCTAGCAATGGTAGATAGATTTCGTTATGGGAGGACAATATTACAGGTCGTCAATCCCTCAAGTATAATGTTGAAATACACAAATTACGCAGCTGGCTCACTCAGCGTGGCATTACCAAACTTGTTGATATTTCTAAATGGGACCAGGATGGAAATTGGCTCGAGTGGAATATACCTAGGCCGCTTGATCGGTTACATTCTCAATTGAAAATTCTGCAATCTTCTCTTGCTGGCCTAGATCTGATTCATACTCATCTGAGGGATCAATGGGGCTAGGGAGAGACTGGTAATTACACTTCAACTCAGGGTTTCACAGCCCTTCAGTCGCAGCAACCTCAGACTCAACTAAACGTATTGTGGAAGCAGGTTTGGGACTCATTTGGTATCCCTAAAATTAACCTTTTATGTTGGGTCCTCATGCATAGACGTCTCTTGACTGGTGAGAACTTAGCAAAAAAGGGAATAATCAGGCCGCACAGATGCCCTCTTTGTCAATCGGATTTGGAAACAATAGACCATTTGTTCATTGACTGTCCATTCATGCAGGAGGTATGGCAGCTGGCTTGCAGGGTCTTAATGTCCAAACTCCTTCTCAGTGCAATATCGACTTTTTATTTTCCACTTGGACTGATCGCTATTCTCTGGGGATTAAGAGTAAATCTTTGTGGTCCAAAATCTGGCATACTTTTCCAAAATATCTATGCTGGGAAGTGTGGTTAGCTAGACATGAGGGTATCTTTCAAAACTTTATGTGCACCCCCTCAGTAGTTGCTTCTAAAGCTAAAGCGTTGCTTGTGGAAACGATTGAAAACCATCCCTTTAAACAAGATATCATGCTTCTTCTTGCAGAGAATAGCTAGATTGGTGATCCATTGCTACGTCCTAGAATTAAGACTTATGCTAATCCAATCAGCAACCCTGAGTGGAGACTCCGGTGCAATGAAGTTGAATTTCATCAGTGGTGGAAGAAACAAGGTAAAGACACCATTTTGTTTTATGGAGCAGCTAAAGGTAACCCATGGATAGCTGGAGCCGGAGGGGTATTCTATGCCCCTGAAGGTCATTTTAAGGGAAGTTTTAGCTGGGGTTTAGGACAAAGTACTAATAATCATGTTGAATTATTAGGACTACTCAAAGCTTGCCAAATAGCTCATGGAAATGGAGACGAAGATATCCAAATTTTTGGAGACTCATAAATCCTAATAAATCTCTTGAACACTGATGAGCATTTCAATAATGCAGTGCTAAACAAAACCTTGCAAAGGCTTCGGAAACTGCTACTTAAGTTCAATTCTAGCTCCTTCTTCCACATCCTTCGGAGTCTGAATAAGGAAGCTGATATTAGGGCAAATGTGGGTTGTCTTTTAGCCCCTGCAGATTTGATTCATAATGAGGACGCTCCATAATGGTCTCCCATCCCGTAAGATGGCAACATCTTGTGTATTGTATAAGTAGGGATAAGGGATCTTGTGATTTATGTTTTTTTGGATCTTGTATGAAGGGTTGCTTAGGTGTTAGCCCAACCATGATCTCTCAATAAAAAATATCCATTTTTGTTATAAAAAAAAACCTCTTATTAAATAAAGCAGCTTTTAACCAAGTGAGCTAATATTAAAAGGTACGTAAAAGATGGAAAGGAGGAAGGGGGGCTTTGTTTTTTTTTACTCTTTTCTCTCGAACTTCATGCATACCAAAAAAAGACATTTTTTCTTGCAAATCACTTCACATAAACTGAAACAAAAATAAGGAAAAAAATAATATGCCTTGAATTTGGGGTTAGACCTCGTTAGCTTGCCCGAACTGTATATGTTTTCTCACTGTTTATGATTTTTTGCAGTCGCATGAAGTGCATGGAAAAGAGCATACACAATAAAGAAAACCCATTTTCTTTTGTTTTTGATTTTCCGAGATCACACAAGGTGCAGGGCAAAGAGCATACACAGAAAGAGAAGGCAACAACCTGAAACTAAAAAAGGACTAGATCTGAAAAGAAAATGAGAAAATTATTTTAAATAAAAAAAACGTCATTGTAGCAATATACCTCTAGATCTTATGAAAAGTAGTTATGATCTAAGAGAAGTTGAACCATTAGATCACTTAGATGTCTAGAACATATCATGACCGTCGGATTAGATATTTACAAATGCATACTAAAGAAACACACTTTTTCTAACGAATATATTATAACAAGTTGATATTAACTAACTCCTAAGTTTCTAAATATCCTAACAGAAGTATCTATATTAGTAAACATATTTTTGTTACCTATCATGTGATTGTTGTGCCAACAACTATCTAACAACAAAATATCCTTGTTGTTGATGATTTCTTAAGTTATCTAGCATGAAAGGAACATTGATTTTGATGTTCCTTAATCGATATTGATTACATGTGCTCTTCCCTTGTTAAGGTATGCTTGCTTCTTCTTGCATTCACTCTCATAGTGACCAAACTTCTTGCAGTAAAAATGTTGGATACGTGACTTGTCTTTGATTTTTCTGCCTCTCCCCCTTTGGTTCTACAATTGTTCTTGGTCTTATTCTTGATTTGGGGATGATCTCTCTCATATTTGAGAAAGAATTATGCTTCACTTACCTCTACTTCTAGTTCCTCGACCTCATCCTCTACCTTAACTAATGAAGGCCTGGGTATAAAATACTTTCTCAAGTGAGGAATTTTCATTCCTGAACTGATCCTTATTTCATGGGATAAAAGAGATCCCATCACGTCATCTACTGAAAGCTGACTCAAATTCTTTGCTTCTTCAATCGTCAAGGCCATAGATTCAAATTTTTTGGTTAGGGTTCTTAGAATATTTTCAAGTACCTTATGTTCTGACATTTCTTCATTGTACATCTTTAGCTGGTTTACTGTCATCATCACATGGTTCATGTACTTATATATTGATTCTGACCCCTTCATTTCTAAGCTTTCGAAGTCCCTTCTCAGGTTTTGTAGTTTCACGGTATTCACTTTGGAGATGCCTTGATAGTTGCACTGCAAGGTCTCCCACGTGGATTTAGATTTCTCTGTGAGAGAAATCTTGGGAAAGAAAATTTCATCCATGCCAGCCTAAATGAGATGTAATGCCTTTGCATCCTTGGTTCTATTCTCTTTTAGTGTATCCCTTTGGTTATTATTTATGGCTTTTCAACTACTTCATTCGTCGGCTCTCTATACTCATGGGATACATGTTCCCAGACATCCTAGGATTTCAACAAAGTCATCATTTTAATTGACTGTATTTCATAATTTTTCTTGGTGAGAGGAGGAATCTAGGAAAATCCTTGGTTGCTCGTGGCCATTTTTTTTACCACAAAATTCTTAGATTTTTAATCTAGCCACGTCTTTGGAAGCCCTGTTAATAATGATGGCTTGTCGGATTTTTTGTTTTGGACTTGCACTATCAGGATTTTCAAACATAACAAATTTTAAAAATTTAGATGAAATACTTGTTTTCGACATCCAATGCTCTATTGGGTTCTCTGTCCAAGGTTACTATTCATATATCGTCCGATGCTCTTCTCAGAATCTCTTTCTGTAACTCTATCGACTTCTCTATCTATCCTCTATAGTATATTAGGTCCAATGCTCCTCTCGATATCTCGTCTAATGATTTATCGAAATCTCTTCCAATCCTTCTATCGACTTCTTTATTCATTGTTATATTGGATTTTAGGTTTGATGCTCATCTTGGTATCTCATATGATGCTCTATCGAAATAAATTATGATGTTTCTATCGGATTCTCTATCTGATGCTCTATCGGAGATCAAGTTTGATGCTCCTCTTGGGATCTCATTTGATACTCTATCATAATCTTTTCTGATGCTTCTATCAGGTTCTCTATCGAATGCTTTATCGAATATTAGGTCCGATACTCCTCTCAAGACCTCGTCTGATTGTTTAACGAAATCTCATCCATTGCTTCTATTGACTTTTTCAATATGATTCTTTATTGGGATCTCGTCCTATGCTCCTTTCGAGAAATCCTTCCATGCACTGCCATGATTGCTTCTAAATGTTCTTTTGGGATCTCCTCCGATGCATTGTTGGGAATCTCCTCTGATGGTTCTTTCGAAATCTCCTCCATTGCATTGGCGATATTCTCCTCCGATGGTTCTTTCGGGATTTCCTCTTATTACAGGGATGAGTCTTTCTAGTCGTCGATCTTTGGGGAAAATTTTAGGAACCCCCCCTAAATTTCTATGTATAATAAATGGGCGAATCCCTATGATATATAGGAAAATATGAAGGCTATTTTACAATGTTATATTATGTATTTATAATTTTTTGGCGAATCTCTCATTGAATTATATAATCTTGTAAAATCTTGGCAAATCTTTCATTAAATTATAAAACCTTATAAAATCTTGGTGAATCTTTCACTAAATTATAAAAGCTTGTAAAGTCTTGGCGAATCTTTACTAAATTATAAAATCTTGTCAAGTCTTGGTGAATTTTTTGATTAAGTATAAAACCATATATAGTAATAGGAAAACATACACAAAAATTACTAAAGAGGATAAAAATATTATTAAAACATCACATAACAAGCCCTCTTTTGGTGGCAGTTTGGTACCTCACTCTAACAATCACATTATGTAGAAATTCACCATACTCTAGGAATATTCTTGGAAAACAACAATGAAATTTTTCATCACCACAACAAGTAGAATCAATGTTAATACAAGGTCCCACCGACACCTCGATCCTCATTTATCTCTCCATGCTATTACAAGGACCTACCAACACCTCATTTATGTAGACACCTTACCAACTTAGAGGGTTAAAACTCTAAATGTGTATTGTTTATTTCAATGCACTTGGAACTATTCTAAAAAGTAATTGCCACTCTATATAGAATGCAAATGTGTGTTCCAATTTAGTCAACAAATGTTTTTTCACCCAAATATTATATAGATGCTTCCATACCTAATTAAAATCTAACCCCGCTATGCATGATATATTTCCATGAAAAAATAAAAAATGCAGGTCGCTGAGAATGTGGTGATGCCAATACATTGGTTTAAGTCTTTAAATCCATAAAAGGAAGGTTGCAAAAATATGGCATATCTAGTAGAAGAGTAATGAGTTAGATTGGATTGAATCTAGGACTGCTTTTACAAATACAATAAATAAAGCAAACAAAGTTCCAAGCTTTAAACAAAGACTGCATCCCATATTTAAATGGGTCACTATAAGACCTGATAGTAAGTATCAATTGCCCTTCTCATGTGGGAATTAAACAACTTGCAAAATGAGATTCAACCCATAAAATATGGATGAATGTAACTCCGGCTTCGATTTCCATGATCGATAGAAGGAAAAAGAGCACCTAGCAACTACATCTTTTGGAAATAGCGGGCGAATGGGAGCTTCCTAGCTATTTTCGTCGGCAAATAAAAAATTAAATCCATTTTTAGAGGGGCGAAATTGTTTTATCTTGGCTCCCCTTTTTAAATTTGATGGGACTAACCTCCTATTTATTACAAATAAATAAATAAAATGTCGGCTAATCATATCTAATGGGTGTTTAATAAAAAAATAGCCCATTAAAAATTTAAAACCCCTAAATTTAGCCCATTAAATAAGATTAGCCCCTAAAATTTTTCATGTCGATCTTCTGGAATGAATCGATCTCAACTATTGATTTACTTCAGGGTCTATCGGGATTTCTGAATTGCAGACACAATTCAAATTATTTGGCTTGATCAATCAATCACAATCACTCTAATGCTCAGCGTAATGCTTTAATCGATCTTCTCCAAATGTTATTTGATTTGCACTCCACTCTTTAATTGATGTGCTCCTATTGATATGCTCTCAATTTTGATTGATTTTCTCTCCACTCTATGAAGGGGCTTAAACCCTTCACTCTGATAGCATGTTAAATTTTAGAAGCAAAGGAAATATTGAACGCACAACATAACTACAGGCCATTTTCTCATATGCTCTCCTCCATTAAACTTAGAAGGTAAATGATTACATTTGTAGCTAAGTGAACCCAAAACAAAAACTAATTTCTTACTAACTTGCCAAATATAAAAAAGACTTTATCGATTCTTACTTGGTGAAACACTATTGTTTAATTGACTCATAAATGCAAATCACTACTTCTAAGTAACTCGAACATGAGAGATTACACACTTCAACAACCATACTAGTAATATAAATAAAATAAAAAAGTTTTAAAATTATCATGGAAAAATGGATATATAGAATAGATGGTAAAAATAAGAATGTTTTAATTTGAAACATTAAAAATATTTTAACTTGAAATATATATTTAAAGAAAAATTTAACAAAATATTTTTTTAATATTTAATAAAATTAGAAGTATTCTTTAATATCTTTAAATATTATGTCAAAAGTTCTTAAGTGAAACCCCACAAAACTCGAAAAGAAAACACTCAACAAAAGTTTAGAAGGAAGCCTAATAATACAACACATTAAAGAAATTTTTTAAACCAAACTAATTAAATTCTACTATAATAAATTAGTAAAATTAATATAAAATAGTTATGAAAGAATAACAAAATTGAAACTATATTGACTTAGTTAAGAATTATAAATTTTAGAATTTAAACCCAAATCTCTTTGCATAGGGTACAACCATACTTGAAAATGCAATATAATGAAACCAATTTCTTAAAACATAGAATTTCAAAATTATTATTTTTTCCAACAAAAATTTAGAAGGAGGCTTAATAATACACCATTTTAAAGAAATTTCTTGAATCAAACTAATTAAATTTTACTATAGTAAACTAGTAAAATTAGTATTAACTTTGTTAAAGATTATAAGTTTTGAGATTTGAACCCTAATCTCCTTACATACGATACAACTATAATTAAAAATGCAACATAATAAAACCAATCCCTTAAAACATAGAATTTCAAAATTATTATTTTTTCCAACAAAAGTTTAGAAGGAAGCTTAATAATACAACACTTTAAAGAAATTTCTTGAATCAAACTAATTAAATTCTGCCAAACACTTTAAGAAATTTCGTGAATCAAACTAATTAAATTCTACCAAACTAGCAAAATTAGTATAAAATAGTTATGAAAAAATAACAAAGTTGAAATTATATAGACTTAGTTAAGGATTATAGGTTTTGGGATTTGAACGCAAATCTGGTTGTATAGGATACAACCATACTTGAAATGTAACATAACTAAATCCATCTCTTAAAAAGTAGAATTTCAAAATTATTAATTTTTCTATTAAATTAATGGTGTTAATAAAACGTTTAGTTTGCAAGGGATTATAGTCTACAAGGGATTATAGTCTATACTTCTCTTAGATTGCATGAGAATGAGACAAGTGTACTGCTCAGATTAGCTATAAATGAATAACTGGTAGTTGATGCATGAATAACTAGTCCCCCATGCATGAACATGAATAACATGTAGTTAGTACAACTACACATAAATGGGTATTCACCAACCACAAGTTAAGTGGCTGTACAAGTAAATAATGTTTATATAAGTTGTATTTTAATGAGTTGTCTAAAACTGCTACGATTTTGTCTGAGAAAATCGTTTTTTCAGACACGAATTTGCCCGAATCCTGAATTCATCTAGATGTTCAGAAGAATGATTTAGTCAACACAAGCTGAATTTTTAGATTTCATATCACAAGATTCAGACCAAGTTTTAGTAGAGGCACTTTTAAAGAGCTTGTATTTTGTATTTTAATAATGACGAATATTGAAACTTCTAATATCATACATGTTTTTTATTTTTCACCAAACTAACGATTTTCAAGAAATCCCAATATTTAGCCTGGTAATTTGAAATTTGAGAGAGCTATATGCAATTGCTGGTGTATACATGTTTCAAGTTAATATATATCAACACACGTTCCTCATGATTTGCACTTGAAAATATATTATAAACAAGTTGTCGCCCTGCAAATTCCCTGAAAAATATTAGACAACGGCCGTCAATTAATGCCGGGTTCAAATCCTGCCAAGCGTGGATTGCTTTAAGGGTTACAAAAAAATGATATTCATATGATTAGGAAAAAGCCAGTATTTACCGATTATGCCTGGGACTAGATGGCTCTGTCGCAACCTGCTCCGAATAACTTTTGAACCTGAATCACCTGCCATATGTACATCTTTGAAGCTGGAAAAGGGGCCTGTGGCCCACTGTATTATATAGTCAACACTTGATTCAAAGTCAAACCATGGCTCAAGCTCCATAGCACGGTTCTAAGCCGCAAAGTGTACAGAATATAGCCGCGTTCTTGTATGGTTGCGGGAAGCCGGCGGCGTGCTATGGCTTGGCCCAGCACTCAACAACCTACAAACTCATAGGTTTCCATGAGAATTTAGGGTTACCTCAGTACTGGGAGGTGACCGTGAACCACGTCATGCTGTTGACACGTCGTTACCAAGATTGAAGTATATAAGGATTCTAGGTGAAGTAGCAATAATGGCTTTAAAATTGCTCAGGAAGCATCTAAATCTGCAGTGAGAAAATTGAGGATCTAGTACATCACGTGGTAAAGATGCTGAAAGATTGCAGCAAGAAACATGAAGAGGTAGAACATGAGATGGCATATTGTAAATCTGAAACAACCAGCTTAGATGCTAGAAGTACTACAAGATGAATTGAATGTGGCACAAAAGCACGTTGTTGTACAAGAGATTGCAAGATTTACAGGTGTATTCTTCACAAACATTTACTTTCTTGTCCTCTCCTGCCAGTTAATGTCATGTGCATATTTGCACATGTCACGTTCTTTTTATAATGGTGTCACGTCCATGGGCAAACGTTTGCCGGATTAAAGGAGTCATGTTTGTATTGGTGTCATGTCCATGGGAAAAGGTTTCTGTTTCCAAGGCCGTCGTTCCTTTTGTCTACATGTTCCTCTAATTCTTTTTTTAAACTCCCAGCTATGATAATTTATGTTGCCATATAATTATACTTCACAACAATCATACCAAGTCTTAACTTCAAAATTGAAAGCAACGGAGCAAAATAGGCGGCTTGCACTGATCTAATTGAATCCTCTCACCTTAAAGATACACAAATGTATATTCATTCTTCTACATTTTTATTATGGATTGAGTGTTATTGTTATCTTTGAAAAGGATTAAATGTTGTTGGGCTAAATTTTTCTACTCTAATATATTTTTTTAGTATCAATTTTGGAGTGAAAAGCTTTAAGATAACAACATTTGACTTAAAAAAGAAGCGGGAAGCGGCCTCTTCCTAGTTCTCATGGAGAGATTCATTGCATGCAGATGGTCTACGAACAAAAAACATCCGACCATAATATACACTTCAGACAACAGCGACAGCAATAATCATAACTTGAACGTGAAAAGCAGCCATTGGAATGCACCAACTTTACTAAAAGCAGCCCGCGCATGAAATGGTCGCCCTTTGAATCCCACCACCGTACTTAGCATGATCATTCCACCAAACATTTGATCTTCCTAGTATCATATGCAAAGTACAATTCACGGCATTGATACAACTATCGGCAAAATGCTATTACACTCCTCCTATCTCTAAACTTGCAAAACGTGCAAGTAGGAGGCCGGTTTATGTTGTTTAAATGGTTTTTCCGACAGAGTTCCTTTATGTATTCGGCTAAAATTTTAGGTGGAGCAGAGTTACAAAAGTGTCCTTGTAGTAAATTTTAGGTGGAGCAGAGTTCTGGACGAAGATTTCTTTGTAGTATATTAATTCTTGACTTTCAAATGTTTATATTATCAAATATTTTATCTATAACTTATTTAAAATGGATAGAAGTGAGTTGTCATTTAATTGAAAAAAAATCTAAAATTATCTAAATTTTTATTTATATGATTTTAGAATATGATTTTTATGTAAATATTATATTTGCAATATTTCTATTTCTATTTCTATTTTATGGTTTTTTATATAGTATTCTTTTATATTAAATGTACATATCAATTTTTTCTTTTTTTGAGAATGACACATCAATATTTGGCTAACATAAAAAACCCCAAAAATGTAGTAGTTAATGAAATTGCATTAACTAATAGTTATTTTAACTCATAAATTTGTATCAAAATCTAGCATTGTAAATAAATAAACAAATAAGAAATTGAAACATAGAAGAAGAAATGTAAACAAAGAAACAACCATAAGAAGTCAACATAGAAACATAAACATAAATGAAAGAAGATAAAAAAAATACTATTAAGAAAAGAAAAGAACATCTAAATGTTGCAAATAAAATACATGAATTGAGGAAATAATTCACAATCCTACTTCATAAGATCATCAAAAAATGTTTTTTTTTTTGGCAACTCAAGCCTCATTTTGCCCATATTAAAGGGGGACACAAAAAGAATTAAGAATCATTGTGATAAGCCGAGTGTTTTTCAAACTCATATGATGGATTATAAAGAAATAAGAGGAAAATAACAAAACATTCAAAAGGAAACATTGGCTTTCAATCAAAGCACTTCACACAGTGTTGAGAGAAAAGGGAGAAAGGTTGAGAGAAAGGGGGCAAGGAATGGTGGGAGGATCACAATGCATAGGTTATTATATGAGCAACTCATGATTAAATATGTCAAAACCAAAATTATTCAAGCCACTATAAATAACCCAAAACCACAACTATTGAGAATAGATTTTAATAAGAAGCTAAAGTTGGACACATGCACATAAAAAGTAATACAAAGAGGTGAAAAGAATCCTTCCTATTACAAAATAAATATATAATGATATATGTATGGATTGGCAAATGTTGAACTCACTCTTTCAAATGCTAATAACTCTATTATCAAAACCATAAATATTTAGACTAGATTTTAATAATAAGCTAAGGTTGAACACATGCACAAAAAAATTAATACAAAGAGGTCAAAAGAATTCTTCCGATTACAAAATAAATATATAATGATATATGTATGGATTGGAAAATGTTACATACTCACTCTTTCAAATGCTAATAACTCTATTATTCATTTATGAGTGTAAAATATGAGAACCAAATATATATAGATCAGGACTTGAAAGTTAATTGAATCTTTTTACATGAAAGTTAATTGAATCTTTTTACAATGTCTCCTTTAAACATATTTTCAAGGAATTCAATACTTTGGTAGATAGCGTATAAAAAAAAGGACTTTGGTGGATAGCCTATCAACTTTAGTTTTAATTTTGATATACCTACTTTTGACGTGCTATGTACTATAAACATATCTCTTAAAACAGCTATTGAATAACTATGAACAATCATAATTGATAACTTTGATTCTTCATAAAATATTAAATTATAGATTTTTTCTTTTGAAAAAAAAATCAAAATGAAATCATGTTAAAGAGATACAAAACAAATTATCTATAAATAATAAAAAACACATTTTGATATAATACTTTCTAAATCATTTCAAACTTATATAAAAACTAATAATAAAAATATTAAAAAAAAACAAATTTATGAAATCATGTTTATTTGACACATATATTATAAACACATAGGTATCATACATAACAAATAGATATATGACTCTTATTTCTCATTGCTATCCAATAATATAATTATATTATAAGTTCCATGATAAAGACATGGAAGCATTGTCTCAAAGTCCAAGACTCCTTACTCATTCCACACACCAAACATAAGAGTATTATAATAAACCTATATATTCATATTCAACGATGAGCATGTTTTAAGAAACCATATTAAGATACCGAACAACTATAATAAAACTACAACTTTATATTTTTATGATCAATTTAAAACACAAAACTGCACAAATCAACCATAACGAGCACATTCCACATTTCTTTATGATATTAATATTGTCTAATGCAGTTCTGACTCATTCCATCCTTCGGGAGCTCAACAAATCATCAACTAAATATGAGTAACATTAGAAAAGTGCCTCTTCAACCTATAGAACTCTGTATCCAAGTCAAAAGTGTAAAAACCATAAGCTCGACAACATTATTTATTTATGAATAAGGAAGAGGCCTTTTTAACATTATCCAACTCAACATAGCATTCAAGTAATGAATCATAATAGTATTCAAATAATGAATCGTTATAATTGCAAAAGTAAATATTATATATATAATTTCATACAGGCCATAATAACATTATTTATTTATGCATAAGGAATAGGCCTCTAACATTATGCAACTCAACCTCTTCTATGTGTTGATCTTGGATCATAGAATCTGTGTTGCGTCTTTTAGCACATAATATTTGGTGTAGGGTAATAATGTAATTATATTGTTTTCATTTGGATGAGAGCCAAGTTTAGTTTTGTGGATGTAATTAGATGGCTTGGAATGCTAGTTTGAATGATTATCTAACAATTTTTAATCTTACCTTGCCTCGTTCTAATTGGCCTTATAATCAAAGAAAGAACGTAAGCTTTAAATATGACCTTTAAGAGAGTTTGGGGCAATGAGCTTTGGGGACCGGCCTCTTTATTCTTATTTTTTTTGAATGGAGGGAGATAACACTTGGGGGATTTCACTTTGATTGAACTCTAGCGGGCATGGGACTAAATAAAGGTAAGAAACTTGCTGACCTTACCTTCTAGCAAAGATACTGGGCAACTACACTGCCGACAAATCACCGGGAACACAATATATATCACAACTCACAAGGACATCTCAATCAATCCATTAGTCCTATATCACCTCAATGTGATGGGGAGGCCTCAGGCCTTACAACTCTCCCATGTCCCGCAGTCCACGGTGTGTAGGGGATCTTACTACCACCTTCACCCCTTGATAAATGACCTTGGATAGGCTAGCATTACATGTGGAAATGGAACCCCTATAGAAGGATCTTACTACCACCCTCAACCTCTGGTAAATGCCCCTGGATAGGCCATCATCACACTTGGAAGTGGTGTCCTTAGGGCCTAATGGCTTGGAATGCTAGCTTAAATGATTATCTAGTAGAGTTGAAAATTGCAGTCTTTCAAAACCAAATATATTTACTTTGAAGAAGGATGTAACTTTGATTTTTTATGGAATAGCAAATTACTTTTTTTTTATCAAAAGGAAAAAATTTAACATAACATTCAAGTAATGAATCTAATGGAAAATGTAAGTAAATATTTTATATATAATTTTATGCATGTCATGAGTACTATCTAATGCTACACAAATTTAAAATGCATTTTTATATTGCAATTTTCATTTACTTATATAATTATAAAAATATAAAAATACTAGAAATCAATTGTTAAAAAAATAGATTTGAGTTATTATCCAATATATTATAGTATTTTATTGTTTAATTTAAATTTAAATCAATTTAAGTAAGATTTAGTGACAAAACTCATTCAATACATTGCGTACATAATACTTGAGCATACTATATGTCAAAAGAGATACTATATGCCTATGGATGTCACCTTGCCTATGGATGTCACCTTGGACCCTCACCACTTGAGCATACTATATGTCAAAAGAGATACTATATGCCTATGGATGTCACCTTGGACCCTCACCAAAACACATGAATCGATGTGTTTGCAGCACTAAGTATTCATTTAAGTATTTATAATTTTATTTGTTTATGTTTTGATGTACTAAAAGAAAATAACAATTAATGTGTACATTTAAAATCAAATAGATCTATAAAATAGTTATTAGTTATCTTTGTCTCAAAACTAGGCTTAGATCAGTTAAATTCAAATTCCATTACCCCATTTTGCTCAAACCCATTTGAAATAGTGTGTTGTGATCATCTTGCTTCAGCTACAAGCCAGCGATTTCATAAAACCTGGCAAGAAATTTGCAAGCTCCGCCACTGCAAATCAAATGGAAGCATTCTCTATTACTAAATGATAATTCCACACAAAAAAACCAAATATGAAGGAACCAACACAAGGCAAAGGGTTTCATATAGAATACAATCTTACCTAGTTGCTCCAATGGCTCTACTGTATTGACAATAGAGTCTTCCTGCGTGAGTCTAAAAAATTCCTCCATTCTCCAAGTCTCTGGCCAGGTGAACAATTTGAAGGAACATGGTAATGAGAGTTTTCAAAATGAAATTCAAATTCTTTATCATAATCTAGGGCCATCACTTAAATTAGAATAGGTCAATTCTAAGGAGCTTTGATGGTGATCAAATTTTTAATAATCACAAATCTCTAGTGAGGATAATCTTATATCTGTTACATTTTCTGCAATCAAAGAACATGTACAAATTATGTTCAAAATATGAGTGTGCTTAAGAAAATGTTCAAATATTCAATAAAGCTCACCTCTGAGATAAAAATCACAATCCAAACTCAGATGCTCCCAATTTTGGGTTGTTCCTCCACAACCTATTTTTTCTTGATGTAAAGTGATGTTGAGCATGTCTGTCACTTGGTGAGGAGTGGTGAGGAGCGGTGCTACTTTGTGCTTCGGGAAACTAAAAACTTGGGAAAAGATTTATGTCAGATCAAGTCAGATAAATTTATCAAAAGTCTAAAGTTTTAGGAATATTATTTTTATTTTGTAATTTCTACTAATCCGTGCAATGATAAAAAAAATGTCACATATGGACCTATTGTCTAATTAACTTTGAAATAAAACATAATAATAATATATTCAAAAATATTATTTTTCCCATGACTTTGTAAAACATGACATTTAGTGATTATCATTGTCAAAATAATTGAAAATAGTGGAACATATAGTCTCTGTGTATAGCAGGGACTAAAAATAGTTCTCTAGGAGAACATATAAAAATTTATGTATTTTGCTTTAAGTGTAAACGTTACAATTATAAATTAAATTAAACTTCATCATGATGTAAACATTTTTCTATATTAATTTTTATAATTTTGTTAAAAATAGAGAGTTATGGATAAACTTGTACAACCCATTATAAATGAGTGAGATTCCTTTCTTCTTTGATTATTATTACTTCTCTATTTAACCACAAGGAATGATCAACAATGTTTTAAGTAGTATTAAATTATTTAACAACATTCTCACATAACATAATAAACCACTAATACATACTTGACATGTACTTGCAACCACCTAACTGTAGTCATAGGGGGCAAGTAGCTATTGGGATTCCATCCCTTTCTCCTTTTTGCGATTGGATTCACTTTCCCTAAGCTCATTTTTCAACACTCAACCTATTGGTGTAAGTGGCGAGATAAAGCAAGCTATATAGGAAAATTCATGAAGGTGTGTCACACTTTTTTTACAAGTGGGAAAGATGAAAGATTTGAAAAGACCCTTGATGAAGGCATTTTTTAATCCCTTAATCAAGGATTTGTGATAGTGCAAACAACCCTCAATAAAGGGTTAACTTAACCCTTGGATAGAAGTTAGAAAACATCTATAATGGTCTTGGGATGGTTTGTAAGGTCATTTGTAACCCCACTAATTTTCCATAGATTAGTGTATTGTATATGGGGATGTTGATGCGGATGTTGATATGTATGTCGATATTTTTTCCTAAACTAGTGTATTTGTGTATGTGTTGGCACGGGATTAGTCTGCAGGAAGTGCAGAAGCAGAAAGCTACAGAAGGGAGAATCCGCGGAAGAAAGGGTCATTCACGGAGAACACGGAAGTAGATAGTTAGTTAGATAAGGGTCATGTGGACCATTTTGTAACCACTTAGTTTTGTATAAATAGAAGCATGACTGTAAGCCTAAGGGCATGGTATGTAATCTAGCAATCGAATCATGAATAGAGAAATCGACTTTGTGAGTTTTGATCTGTTTTGTATCCGCGATATGATGTATTGATTGTTTCTGTGAAGGTCATTCCGTAGGTTTTAATGAATGCATGAAGATGTTCGATTATGGTTTTATCTCTGTCTTTGTTCCTGTTGAATGATGAATGCGAATGTATGATGAGATGTTTAATGCTTTGTGGGTTTAGTAAGTGTTGTTTATGCTAATGAGTATTCAAATCGTGTGAATGTGAATGTCTATTATATGTTAACTCTGCGATTGATGAATATGCGAATGATGAAATGTTAAAATAGTGCGAATGGTATAATCTCTGGTTTCTGCGAGTGCAATGTGTGTTTGTTGCATGTCCTCAACTCCACTCCGGAAACTTGGTTCCTTCATCCCCCTTATGCATCTCGGGTGAGACTTCACTCGCTCTATGAGTGTCGTTGGAAAGGTTAACACCTTTTTGGGTCATTGCATAAAGGAGTTTGGTTGATGGTTTGTTGATGACAGTGCACAGTGAACCCCTATCGACAGTCGTTGTGTCAACAAATGGTTCCATTGTCAAGACCTTGAAGAGAAAAAGAAGAGAATGTGTTGTGGAATCCAATGAAACCAAATATTCAAGAGTGGTTTGACAAGAAGATAGAGGAGTTTGCAAAAGGAGAGAAGAAAAACCCCAGATAGGCGGTAAGCAGTTGGTTGTAGAAATACATTTATTCAGATATCCACGAGATATTTTTTTGCGAATTTTCAGTACTATTGCATGAGTGGCTAGTGAAGCTAACATTCTAGAAGCACCATTTCCAAAAGACTGAGCCTAAACACTGGACACCAGAACTGATTCAACAGCTGAAACATGTCAACAACACAGTATCAAGGGTTGTCGATTTTTGGGTGGATAGTATCCTAGAGGGATATATTACTGATTTCGTAGTAGACATGATCAAATCATACAACAATGCAGAGAGGAATTTCTTCAGGGGACCAAGGGTAAGGTTCTTGCTTTTGCTAAAACTGTGGATTAAGATGCTCTTCTGTGAAAAGGGCATTTTGAGGATGACTTCCGATGAGTAGAAAGATTAGTGTGTGGAGGTTGTAGGTGTCGTGTGAATGCAGATCTGATAGAAAAATGTGGGGTAGATGGACATGAGTGACGACAAGTTTTTATGGGAAACTGATGAAGAGTGTGGTAACTTGAGGAGTGGGGTGATATTCCAACATCCTGAGAAGAAGAGGAGGACTAAGAGAGAGTCTTCTGAGAGGACTGGAACATAAGACTGTGAAACAGGACCACAAGGGAGAAAGCGACCCTATTGCGACGAAGACAATGACCAAGCTACCTCAGAAGCATAAGAGAGACGGATCGTAAGTTACAACATACCTGCAACCCCACGCACTACCCAGAATTTCACAGGAAGAAACACAAGCTATTCGCAAAGTTTCCCTGCGTGCAATGGTAAAAGTATTGCATCGGTAAAAAATAACAATAGGACCGTTAGAATGTCCGATGACACAAAAATTCCCACTCTCCAGGGGAAAGGGACTGAGGATCCCGAGCAGTTTTGGTTTCTGTGTGAAGCAATATGGACCGTGAAGGAGGTCCAGGATGAAGCCATTAAAAAGGGACAGCTAGTGATGACCCTTAGGGGTCGTGCACTGGATTGGTTTATGAAGTTTACAAGGGTTCCGGAAGGAACACCAACCAATTCGTTGGTGCAGATCAAAGCAGGAATGATCTATGAATTTAGGAAGCCAAAGTCAGAATCATAGTATGTCACCGAGATCAAAGAAATCAAATAATACCCAAATGAGCCAATATGGTAATTTGATCAGTGATACAAAACTCTGATAGCAAAGGTAAGTTTTAGAATAAATGATATGCAGCACAAGGAGTGGTTCATCGCAGGATTGGTACCACACATCCGTAGACCACTAATGCAACAGAAGGTTGCGACCCAAGAAGAAGCATTGGAGATTGCGATGAAGATGGAGGCTTCACCAATCGGTGAAACGAGATTGGGTATGGATCAAATACAAACACATCTGGAAAACTTGACGATCCAACTCCAAGACATGAAAAAAGGGAAAGAGGCTCGCAAAGAGATATAGTGCACTAGGTGTAGGACAGAGGGACACCACAAGGACCAATGCCCAGACTTCCGAGACTATTTGCAATCCGGTGCACCAAATACCCTCAGTCAGGGAGGGTTTCCTTGGTGTCATATCTTCCAAACGAGAGGCCATCGACTAGAAGAATGTGTATATCTACAAAAGATGGTTTCAAAACCAGAGAACTTGTATTGCAAGTTTTGCAAATCGATTGGACACGATGAAAACAACTGCAGAGTTTATGGCCTAGTCCAGGAGAGGACTGTAGCTGCATACTTCATGGCAGGAGAAGAACATGCACTGGGTCAACAATAATAGCAGTATAACCAACTTCCAGTGCAGTATAATCACCCACCATAGCAGTATGATTAGGGTAAGTATGGGAAAATGCAGTATCTGGTACCGTAGTACCCACCATATGGACCACCGCAACATCCATAGTGTGGGAAACCATAGCACCCACCATATGGCCCACTGCATGGAGGTGCTAGAGGAGGATTCCGTGGAGGTCGAGGTGCTGGTGCAGGACGAGGAGGAGCTGCTGGATGAGGACGAGGAACGATTATATGCTACAATTGTGGGCAGTAGGGGCACTATCAGAGGGATTTCCTGAATCCAGCACCATAGTAGTGCACCTATTGCAGCACTGTGGATCATGGTGTTGAAGATTGTCTGTAGATCATCTCAAAATGGAAGACCAAGAATTAGCCACCACCTCCATAGAACCATAATCAGAATCCACCGGCGGTACATATGATATCGACGGAGGCTCGAAGACAACATGCGACTGTTGGAGTGGTGACATGAGGAGGAGCGGTGACAGGAGCCAATAGGCCATGAGCTACCGTCCGACCAACATCATGGAAACATGTCACCTTTGAAGCGGAGGTCGAAAGGGATATCTTCTTCGAAGCGAAGGAGGCGATGAGACAAAAGAGATAGTTACCTCTTCAGGAAGAAACTATCTACGACATGCCACCGATGTTCGACGGGACGAAGTCGCGGGGGAAGGCTAACACCTTAAAAGCCTTCTTGAAAAGTTTCCTGGAGTTGGAAAAAGATTAGGATGCATTGGAAGAGATATCCAACCTATTGAATTGACGAGAGGGTGCACACCAGGACCAAAAGGTTAATCGCATACATAAGAGGAAGACGGGGCGAGAGATGCAAATGTCGGCACAAATCGGAGCATTTGATGTCGACTCAATTATCTTGGACCTGGGGTAGGATGTCAACATCTTGACCAAGCAAACATGGGAAACAATGGGGAAACCGCAGTTGGCCTGCTCACCAGTACAGTTGCGATTAGAAAATTAGAGTAAGGTTACTTCACTTGGTTGGGTGTACCAACTTCTCGTTGAAATTGAGGGCCTCAAGACTTATGCAGATTTTGATGTAATTGAAATCATGGACAATACCAGCCCCTACCCAATGCTTCTAGGGATCGACTAGGAAATCAACAATCTAGCGGTTATCAACTTCAAGAAGCGAACAATGTCATTTTAGAATCCCAAGATGAGGGTCGTTGCACCTTTGGATCATGCGGATGGGCAGCAATACCTTGAACTGGCGAGATATGAATTTTTGGAGGGATGGGATAGTATGTACAATATATATGAGGAATACATTAATCCTATCGCAGACACAGAATTGGGATGGCGCAATGTCAGTTCGGCGTTATCGGATTCAGATGAGGCGCTTGAGAATTAGCAGAACTGGATGCATGAAGTATCATTTAGGATATGCGCAAGGATCACACAGTCACTACGATGGGTAGCCACAGAGGAGTGTGCGCTACCAACATATGAGGGATTTCCCAATTTGAGCACCTTTCTCACTAAATTCGAGAACAAGGTGGCAAAACTGAAACGTTTGTTGGCCTTGGAGGAAGCCTTGAAGGCTACTCTTGTGCGCTGGTGGGAAACGAACAGGTCTAATATCACAAACTGGCCACTATGTCAACACCTCATAAAGGTTAGGTTCAGTGATGCAGAAGGATGTAGCAGAAGGAAGTTTGATGGTATGAGTGACCAAAAGGCACATTTGGCTGAATGTGAAAGAAAATGGGGACTACGAGCAAAAGAAGAATGGGTCCATGCATTCGTTCACACTCTGGATGAAGTACCACAGAGTTGGTATGTCGCAGTAGAACTGCGACGCGGGATGACTTCTCGGGAGCACCTAACAATTGGATTCAGCCAAATGTTTTGTTTCTCAGATGAGAACCCCTTCATCGATAGCGCACTACAAGTGATTCGCGAAAAGATATTTGAAGCAGTACCGATAGAGCAACCATTACAAATTCGATGGACTGAGACACCATAAATGATGATGGAATGCTACAACATCACATGAGAGCTGGATGATGAGGACGATATGAGGGCTACGCATATACCAGAGTCGAAAGGAAGTCGCAGTGTCAAGGCACCAAAAATAACTTTCGACAAATTCCAATAACCGCTAAAGATCAAGAAAATCAACATTGGGTCGGAGGAGAATCCAAAGTTTGCAAGTATTGGAGACTACTCGGACGACTTAACTATTGAGAAGATGACTAATCTGTTGCATGAGTTTTAGGATCTGTTCCCAACGAAATTCTAAGAGATGAAAGGATTTTCCAGGGACTTAGGAAAAATGAAGATTCCCTTGAAACCCGATGCGAATCTAGTCAAGAATCTAGTCAAGCAGTGACCCTACCGGTTGAACCCAAGGCACAAGGAGAGAGTGCGGGCTGAGATTGAGAGGATGCTGGATGCATGCATCATAGAACCAGTAGAAGAATCCGAGTAGATCAGCCCGATGGTGGTCTAGAACAAGAAAACTGGCGAAGTTTGAATTTGCGGTTGACTTGTGGAAATTGAACGATGCATGCTTACACGACCCATTTCTGATGCCATTCACAGATGAGGTGCTTGAAGGAGTAGGAGGTCAGGAAATCTACTCATTTACGGATGGGTTTTAAGGATACCATCAGATAAAGATTGCAAAGGAATATCGGCACAAGACAACTTTTGTCACTGAATGGGGATGTTTTTAGTATACAATGATGCCATTTGGCCTAAAGAATGCGTCGACGATCTTCTCCAAACTGGTTGTTGCTACGTTTAAGGACTACATCCATAAGTTTCTTACGGTCTATATGGACGAGTGGATGGTGTACGGGTTGGTCAAGGATCATGTTGCAAATCTATGATTGATGTTGGAGAGATGTCGACAGTACTAGATTTCATTGAACATGAAAAAGTGCATCTTCTGTGCTCTGTTCAGGATTTTGCTGGGGCACATTGTCCACAGGGAAGGAATGCTGGTAGATATGGTGAAGATTGCAATTATTGTTGACATACCACCACCAATGATAGTCAAGCAATTGAGAGAGACGCTGGGCCACACAGGCTACTACAGGAATTTTATCAGATGGTATGCAACAATCACAACACCAATGGAGAAGTTGTTGAAGAAAGACGCCAAGTTTGAGTGGAATGCAGAGTGCCCGAAGAGTTTGGACATATTAAAAGCAAAGATGGTTGCCACACCTATATTGGCATTCCTATATTGGAAAAAGGAGTTCCACATTCACGTCGATGCATCATCAGTCGAATTAGGAGTCATCTTGGCCCAACCAGGAGAAGGTGACATCAACCACCCGATAGCCTTGACAAGTAGGAAGTTGTTTACTACGGAGAATAATTATACAACCACAGAACGAGAAGGGTTGGTGATGGTGTACGCCTTACAGAAATTTAGACATTACCTATTAGGGGGCCACTTTAAAATGTTCACGGATCACTCAGCATTGAAATACCTGGTGAACAAGCCTGTATTGGGGGGGGAATATCTGTCGCTGGTTATTACTATTCCAGGAATTTGATTTTGAGATAATTGTAAAACCAGGATGACTGAATGCAAGACCAGGCCACTTGTCATGAATCGAGTCAGGGGAAGAGCCAAGGAACATTAACGAAGGATTACTGGATTCTCAGTTATTCAGGATTGGCATGATCGATGACCATTATGAACAAGTCATTCATTTTTTGGAAATAGGGGAGGCACCAGTAGGATTCACTACCAATCAAAAGAAGGAGCTAGTCATTAGAGATGCCGACTTTCAATTAATTGCAGGATAATTTGTCACGTCCCCTTCCATCAACCCGATGCTAGGAAGGAAAACGTGAACCAAACTACCGGGCTTATTGACAATCTCAGCCCCATTCGAATTAAGAAATGCATGGATAATTAAAAATTATGTGTACAATTCTACTCAATAAAAAAACATAGCGTAAATAAACATAATAACACACACAGAGATTGGAATGCATTAGCATATCTATCCCAAGCAAATGATGAATCAACAGACATCGAATCAATTCCATTCTTATGCTATGCACAAGTCTCATATTAACCATATCAAGATATTCATTTCATCTCATTAACATGAACAATTAGCATTCATAATTAACACATTGCAGAACATAGAATGCATATAAATTAATCCATCGAGAATACTTATCTTGAAATGCAAATGTCCAAACAACTGGCTACGTGAGAGCAACGTTCCACCCAATCACAGATCTCTATCCAGCCTGTATTCTTTCAGCTGAGAGATCACCCCCGAGCTGGGCTATGTATCCACTAAGGAGGAACTAGACAAGTTCACTCACAGCCATGGATTCACTCAAACGGTCATGTTAATCCAGTACACAGCTGGGTTTATCAATCATGCAATAAGGAAAGGATGAGGATTCTAAGCCAGTGAGCTCAACCACAGAGCTACAGACATCTCAAGCTAAATTCAAGCAATCCCATCCTCTGTTCAAACACCCACACTTGGATTTTTCACCATTCTGGCAACAAATAACTCAATCCCGTCACTGGGTTTATGGGCTATCAAAATTGGGTTTTCCAATGGATTTCAGGGTAGATGATGCTCTCAAATTCGCCCCGAGGTTCATACCTATGGATCCCCCATTGAATTTCATTGTCAAATACCAAATCTGGGCATCTATGGCTCTTCAAAACGTGGGTTCTTTCACAGTTGTGATTTCTGTTTTTTCTCACTGCTGGGAATTCGTTTTGGATGAAAAATGATGTTGGTAACTTCCACAATGGAATGGGGATGAGGAAGAAGCAACTCCCATGAGGTAGAATGACTTGTGGTACAAGAAAACAGAGCCCATAGCCTGCCATATGAATTTCTGGGTTACCCGTGCTCTATTGAAGCCATGGACTGAAATCTTCAACCACTTCCTTAAAATAGAATTAATTGTCAGCAAGGAAAGTCAAATGGGTTCTCAAGGTGACATATGGAAGCCTATGGTTCAATCCCACAACCCCCTCACCACTCCCTAGTGGATACACATGGCCCCTTCTCATTCGTTGCCTCCATAGTCAATTTTGGTATTTTATTGCATGATGTTTATTTACATCATTTTTACAATGTTCCATGTCTAAATAGCACATGAGTAACATCATGTCTAATACTTTCCTTTTAAATAAAATTCGAGCTTCCACTAGCGGGGCCTTGGCCTTGAGCTCCATGCTAGGAAAACATACATCGCATGTATACAATATTTACATTAAAAGCTAATATATCCTAAGAGTCAAAATGAGGTATTACAATCCCCTCCCCCTTAGAATAACACTATCCCCGGTGTTCTAATACTTAGGAAAACATATACAGTTTACACATGTCCAAAAATTTCAAAAACTTTGCAGGTCTGCCCTGCATTCTATCCTTTACTTTGAAATTTCAAGATCAAGTCCTTTGGCTTCCACAAGCTTCTCTTGTTGGTTGTGATCTTTCAACTCATCCACAAGTCTGAAAACTTTATGGCTGCTATCCTCTTGATGTTCCCTCGTTGAGAAGTTGTGAAGGAAATGATGTCCTCCACATTTCCAACATTTCATTGGCTGCTTCATCTTTATCTACTCAATTTCCTTTAAGTCTTCATTCCTAGAACGTTTCTTAATGGACCGATTGGACAAATGCCTCATCATTGATCCACTGTCCTTTCCTCGGTTGATTATTTCCAGAATTATTTTTACCTCCCTTTGCAGACAACTAGAGTCCTGCAAAACCTTGTGGTGCATCTCATTTTGCCACTTCTATATCTTGATCATCTCTCCAAGATTTTCTTGGGTCTTGGAAATTGTTTGAAGAAGACTTTCAGCCAATTCCAACAATCTATGGTCTGCTGCCATGGTCACTGTGCACAGTTGGTTCTCAGTTTGCTCACAAGCAGCACTTGCTCGTACTTTGCAACCAATGGATTGAATTCCCACCTGTGAAATTCATCATTACAAATCTTGTTAGGCCAAGCGTAACCTAAACATTAAAAATCAATCAATTGCTTTTCCCCAATTGACATGGAGATCCCATGCTTTATTCATGAGACTTTCACACTTTCCATGCTTTCTCAGTATACACATGAATTCTTTCATGTTCATCCATTCACAATAAATTAACTACTTCGGCATTCACAATTCATTTCAAGCAAATAAACACATTCTACTTTCAGCCATACTTGCATTCAACAATTTTCTGTTTTTATAAATGCATCAATAAAAAGGAAAGAGAGAGAAGTAAGAGTTTTCTTCTCTTAGTCTTGTTCCATTCTGGAACCCACACCACCACTATGGTTTTCATGCTCCTAGCCTCTT
Source organism: Larix kaempferi (assembly GCA_027924585.1). Lineage (NCBI taxonomy): Eukaryota > Viridiplantae > Streptophyta > Pinopsida > Pinales > Pinaceae > Larix > Larix kaempferi. The sequence continues at coordinate 9,844,475 of BSBM01001312.1, read as the reverse complement.
TCAATTCCATGTGAATCCTTGAACAACCCTTCTTGGCTATGACACTTAGTGTCTATGGTCTATTTCAGACCTCTTAACCATGGAGTCCCTCCACATGGTTTTTCTACAACTCCCTTCGCTTCTAGGACCCCCACAAGTCCAATAGCACCATCATTCATTTACGCGCAAGCTGATCCTTTTAGGATAGTCACATGTCCACACACATCCTTAAGATGCTTTCATAGTCCTTGCTTCCAACAATACCTACACTCAAACATTGAATCAATTCGCATGTTTAGTTTATTTTCATAGGATTTATCTCTAGACAAGAGTTTAGGAAATCATAATCAAATCATATACACATGTATATTCATAAGCAAGAAATTACAAGCTAATCCAATACTTATCTGCATTGGATGTCTTCACTTTATTCCATAGGGTCCTTCTTGCTTTACAATCCTTGGGATCGCCTATGGACTTGGATGTTTGGCCAACGCGCAGACTACTCCACAACATCAAATATTCTTGTATGTTTGGCCAGCATGCAGGCTGCTCCACAACATCAAATATTCTTGTATGTTTGGCCAGCACGCAGGCTGCTCCACAACATCAAATAATCTTGTATGTTTGGCCAGCACGCAGGCTGCTCCACAACATCAAATATTCTTGTATGTTTGGCCAGCACGTAGGCTCCTCCACAACATCAAATAATCTTGTATGTTTGGCCAACACGCATGCTGCTCCAAATCATCAAATAATCTTGTATGTTTGGCCAACACGTAGGATGCTCCAAATCATCAATAATTAATGCCCAACCAATCACTCTCTGGATTTACCAAGCAATTTACAGTTCTTTCAGGGTCCTTGCTTCCCGTATGACCAAGGTTTCCAACAAAGAAACAATAGTGCATCAGCTTAACTGTTACAAGACTTATACTTGAAATCTTCATTATTCCAAACAAGAAATAAATGAAATTGAATACTTATCTGTATTGTGCATTTCCTCTCTGGTCCACAGGGTCTTGCTTTTACTTTACAAGCCTTGGGATCCTCCTACGGATTGAGATGTTTGTCCAGCATGCAAGCTGCTACAAAACATCAAATAATTAATGCCCTACCAGTACACCTTCATGCCGACTGGATTTACCAAGCATTTGGTGGTGCCCAACCAGTCCCATACCTGGTTGGCCCTCTCCATTTCCGAGCCAGCACATCCATCTGGGTCATTAGCCAATGGAAGGTAACTGCGCCACCGACCATGATAGGTCAAGGCTCTACTACTCTACCTTAGGCTTGCCTCAGCCTTTCACATGTATCACAATCCCTCAATGCGCATAACAATTCTTCACCCACACAAGGGTAGCACTCCTTCTCTTGTGTAAACAGGTGGTTCCATTTAGGAACTCTTTAGGTGACTTTCTTAACTGCAAGCTATCATGGACCCATGATATCCACTCACACTACACAAAGGTTACCACTGCTCATACAGTCCTCTTGAGTACCCTTTTCTTCACCTTGTTCCTTTAATGCGCAGCACCAAATTTCATATGTATAAGCTGTCAACACAAAATGGATAAGCAAGCTCATCAGTATTGCTGCTCCAAAACTCTAAACATATTTCATAACATTCACTATCCAACATTGAAACACTAGGAATGCATCCATTCCCTTATGGCGTAATCAATATTGGCATTCCTAACATAACTCAGCACCAGAAAGGCGTTCACTCCTTACTGATGTGAACTATGCAGGTCCTAATCATACTTCAAGCAGTCTGAATAATATAAACAAATGGAATATGCTCTACATAGTAATTCTAATAATTAGAATTGCACACACACACACACACACACACACATATATATATCAGTCAAGGTTTACAGAACACTTATCCATTTGCAGATGTAGTCTTTCTTGATTAATGAGGAATGGGGGATCCTTCTCTGAGTTGACAGTTCCTCGGTTTTCCATCCCAACTCCTTTTGATGTTACATAACCCTCATATGTCTTACTGACATAATATTTACCATCCCACTCATATTGTTTACCAATCATGCAGTGCAGATGAAACATTATCAAAATATCCAATGGCGTTTCACCTAAAACCCATTTCCAATGTATGGGATCTTTCCCATGAATTTTGGCTTCTGTAGGCCCTTTCTCTTGGTCTTACTGCAATGTGTCTTCCTAGCACACTTATTAAATAGCCAAACAGTCAGCAACATTTAACATTAAAATTCAAATATGATTGTTTCGTAACCAATCAATGGCACTAATAATTAAATTCAATATGAATTTGCAACTCTGTCTACTACAGAAATTTATTTTCTTAGCCATGAGGTTATCCTCATATTGCTTGGCTCTTGTAAGTGGTATCATTTCTCCCATTATGGTCTTATGTTTGCTACCATACATGGACATCCGCCTACAACATGTCCTCCTGACACAATTTTACATAAGCTAAACAGTCATTAGCAATTCTCAGCAAAATTTCAAATCTGAAAATTTACAAATCTGAGATTTACAATTCTTCTTTCTAACAGAGCTTAGATTTCTCAACCATGAGATTCATTCTCATAAGCTCTAAATCAAATTTTCAAATCTGCTCCCTACAGAAATTAGATTTGCAACCATGATATTATTCTCATAAACTTAAATGAGAATATTTTCATATTTGTTTCATGCATAAGTTAAATTTCACACCCATGAGAATCTTCTCATAATCTTTGGCTTTTGCACATGGTAGACTCTAGCCTTTATCATGGACTTACCCACATTTCCATGCCTAGAACAATCTACCTGAAATCTGAAACTTCAATCATCCAAACACTTTGTAAGTCTCCATGCATATAATATTTCATTGCTGTTGTTAAAATTCAATATGCTAAGACAAAAAATAACAGCATTACATTCCATTTCACAATAATAGCATATACAGGATCACTGAAGAAACAACAAGCATAGCATAAACACAAGAGACAGAGATTTATCCTGGGAAACCCTCATGGGGTAGAAAACCCAGCAAAGCTTCCTCAATATAGATGACCAGCAAAATACAAAGATGAAACCCTGAGACATGATCTCCTCCTCCACAATAGCAGACCTCTTCTCCACAAGTGCGCTATCCTCAAGTGAGTGTGTCAAATGAGGAACACACCTCCTCTATTTATACACTACTCTGATATGTATTTTACACAAGTACATGCAGGCTCGTATTTAACCATTAGGTTAAATACCCCATTATAACTGACTGGGGCGACCCCCACATGGTGGGTCTAATAACCCTAGTTACCACAACCAACTTGGAGGAATAAACATCTCCGGATTTAAAGTATAATCACATCGGAGGTATGGAACATCTCCGGAATAAATAATATACAAATATAATATTCTTTGAAGTTACAATATCTCAACACTCCCCCTTAACGAGAAGGATATTATAACAGCATCTGCATGAGCAAGGAGTCATCAACATCATACATGATACATCTATAAATCATTGGAAGCTTTCTCAACATCATCAGTAACTCAAGCAGTTACTGGAACATCTTCAATACTGGAACATCAACATCTTCAATACTGAGTCTTTATCTTCTGCAACACTCGAACAACTACAGCAACATCAACATCTGGATCCTCACGATCATCAGCATCATCATCTCACGATCATCAGCATCGTCATCACACGATCATCAGCATCGTCATCAGCATCACGATCATTAGCATCGTCATCACACGATCATCAGCATCGTCATCACATGATCATCAACATCTTCATCACACGATCATCAGCATCGTCATCACACGATCATCAGCATCGTCATCAACATCACGATCATCAGCATCGTCATCACACGATCATCAGCATCGTCATCACACGATCATCAGCATCGTCATCACATGATCATCAGCATCGTCATCACACGATCAGCAGCATCATCATCTAGATCATCACGATCAGCAGCATCGTCATCTAGATCATCACGATCAGCAGCATCGTCATCTAGATCATCACGATCAACAGCATCATCATCTAGATCATCACGATCATCAACATCGTCATCTAGATCATCACGATCAACAACATCATCAATACAAGTATAAATATCATTAATACAAGTATCCTCATCAATACAAGTATACACATCATCAATACAAGTATCCTCATCAATACAAGTATACATATCATCAATACAAGTATCCTCATCAATACAAGTATACACAATAGCAGCATACCCTGCAACACACAAGATCCAATTACGGGATGATCAATCCCTCTCACTTTAGGACATAGGTCCAAGGATGATACAATCCTGATCCGCTTACGGGATGATCAGTCCCTCTTGGTTTAAGACAACTCTCATGTCTATGGATGATGCAATCCATATCAACTTACAGGATGATCAATCCTTATCACTTTAAGACACCTCACCATGTCTAGGGACGAGGCAATCCCAATCTATTTACAGCATGATTAGTCCTTATCACTTTAAGACATCTCACCATGTCTAGGGACGAGGCAATCCCAATCTATTTACAGGATGATTAGTCCTTATCACTTTAAGACATCTCACCATGTCTAGGGACGAGGCAATCCCAATCTATTTACAGGATGATTAGTCCTTATCACTTTAAGACATCTCACCATGTCTAGGGATGAGGCAATCCCAATCTATTTACAGGATGATTAGTCCACTCAATCTCATTTAGGACTATCCTTCCTTTCGAATTACTGGATTTACTGTCCAAGGATGATTTAATCCATTCAATTCATTTAGGACTATCCTTCCTTTCGGAATTACTGGATTTACTGTCCAAGGATGATTTAATCCTCTCAATTCATTTAGGACTATCCTTCCTTTCGGAATTACTGGATTTACTGTCCAAGGATGATTTAATCCATTCAATTCATATAGGACTATCCTTCCTTTCGAAATTACTGGATTTACTGTCCAAGGATGATTTAATCCACTCAATTCATTTAGGACTATCCTTCCTTTCGGAATTACTGGATTTACTGTCCAAGGATGATTTAATCCACAACCGTACATTTAGGACCACGTCCAAGGATGACTCAATCCTCAACCGTACATTTAGGACCACGTCCAAGGATGACTCAATCCTCAACCGTACATTTAGGACCACGTCCAAGGATGACTTAATCCTCAACCGTACATTTAGGACCATGTCCAAGGATGACTTAATCCTCCACCGTACATTTAGGACCACGTCCAAGGATGACTTAATCCTCAACCGTACATTTAGGACCACGTCCAAGGATGACTTAATCCTCAACCGTACATTTAGGACCACGTCCAAGGATGACTCAATCCTCCACCGTACATTTAGGACTACGTCCAAGGATGACTTAATCCTCCACCGTACATTTAGGACCACGTCCAAGGATGACTTAATCCTCAACCGTACATTTAGGACCACGTCCAAGGATGACTTAATCCTCCACTGTACATTTAGGACTACGTCCAAGGATGACTTAATCCTCCACTGTACATTTAGGACTACGTCCAAGGATGACTTAATCCTCAACCGTACATTTAGGACCACGTCCAAGGATGACTTAATCCTCCACCGTACATTTAGGACCACGTCCAAGGATGACTTAATCCTCAACCGTACATTTAGGACCACGTCCAAGGATGACTTAATCCTCCACCGCACATTTAGGACTATGTCCAAGGATGACTTAATCCTCAACCATCCACCAAGGACTTCATTCTCGAAGACATACATCTACGGCTCTTCTTTCAGAATGAAGTCCAGGGATGATCCAATCCCCTCACATGTTCACCAAGAACTTCATTCACGAAGACATACGTCTACGGCTCTTCTTTCGGACTGAAGTCCAGGGATGATCCAATCCCCTCACATGTTCACCAAGAACTTCATTCTCGAAGACATATGTCTACGGCTCTTCTTTCGGACTGAAGTCCAGGGATGATCCAATCCCCTCATGTCCACCAAGGACTTCATTTTCGAAGACATACATCTACGGCTCTCTTTAGAACAAGTGTTCAAGGATGATACAATCCCTCTTCTTTCTCGGAGACACTTGTCTACGACTCACTTTAGAACTTGTGTTCAAGGATGATGCAATCCTCACATGTATTCTCATCAATTACTATCGATCCTGGGAACCCATACAGAACCTGATTCACACTTCTTCTTTAATTCCACCATTAAGAGAATGGTCTTATCTAGCCACTTGGAGCAAACATCTCATCATGATTCTCTTCTTCTTTCTAAGAGAATCTTCTAGCCACAAGCCTTCTATAGTGTGTTTGATTTGAAAATCTTTTTTTGTTTTGTTTAACATCCATCGCTTGTTCAGTGTTCATCATTCATCATGATCTTTCCTACAAATCAAAATTAAGTACATGATTAGTAATACTTCATAATCATCAAATCATATTGACATGATAACCTATTATGCATACAGATATCATTTACATAGTTATGCAACTATCTTGACCAATACTTTGGCACAACACTTTCTCATATCCTGTATGCATACAGTGGCTATCTAGATGCCTTCCATCTCTACCAGAAGATACTATCGAGAGTGTGCACAACTCTCAGCATGTCAGCAAAGAGGTTTCATTCTAGACAAGCAACAATGGAATGTTTGTCCAACTTACCAATCATATGCATATTAGTAGTATACTGTTCAATGTTCTATGAATATTTACACTTGCATGATATATTATAGGAATACAAATATGCATACAACCTATTACAGGCAATATCATTTACTATTTCAAATAACAACTCAAATACTTATCTTTTATGTTTGTGTGGTTGCCTCCCGCTTGATCTTCTGTATGTCTTTTGAACTTCTATTCATTATGTACCACTGTGCATGTTCAAGTGTCATCCTCATGATCTCATACACAAACATACACCCATTAGTATGTTCTAAATGTTATCAAAACATTATAGTTCTAAATAATCTTGAGAATGTATAGTCATGATTATAGTTAATAAACATTAGTATTCAAGATTTCAGGGAAGTCTTCTTTTACTCATGCATATCATCAATCAAGATAAAAGACATAATATGCATAATCCCTTGATTACTAACTTTATGAATAAGCATAACCAATCATACCAAGTATACTTATATAAGGGATCCTAACACAAGATTCATGGGAAACATACCTGGATTAGTATACCTACTTAGTTATGTACAACATACCTCGTAAGTAGAACAAAGATTATGGATGAGTCTTTGTCTTCATGTTTTCATGGTCATGGAACCTGATTTGTCTTTTGTGATGTACCTGAACCTTGTTAGCAGACAACATCAACCTCACACAACATCATAATGCATTAGTACAATCATATAGCCCTAATCAATGAATGTCTTTGATCATTCACATGCATTCATACTGTTACTAGGGTGATAAGACAATTCTAACATTAATCAAGATTGTACTAATAAATAATATGAAGACAAACACATCATGAACTTAATCAAGCATTAGATTTCAAGACATACCTGAGCCTTCTTAAGTCATACCTGTCGAGACTTCTTGTAGTCTTCTTATGTAAGGCCTTAGCCTCAACTCCCCCTGAAACTTGACCTGGAGCTTAATTAGGGTTTTCTAGAGAAACCCTAAAAATTCAATCTTTGACTTTCACACTTCTGAATGGATGAAAGAATATGTCTTGTTGAGCTGATCAAACTAGCATACTTCAATTTTGGAATTTCCAAAATTTGACCCCTCAAAATTGCCTTTGAAACTTCTGGATCTTCTGGACAGGATCCTGAACTAGGGTTTGATGAAGCCCACCCTTCTGCCCAAACAAAAGGTTCGATCCAAGTCTCTAAACTCTTATTTTTCTTAGGAGCTTCCAGCCGTGGTTACAGACTTCAAAAATTCCAACTTTTGCTGAAGCCCTAATTTTCCATCTTTCCGATCAAAATCCCGAACTGGGGTTTGATCAAGCCCAGTCTTCCACCCAACCAAAAAATTCGATATTGGTCTCTAAATTTCGATTTTCCTGAGTAGCATTCAGCCGTGGACTCCGATTCCAAAAATTCTAACTTTCTCCGAAACCCTAAATTCCGGAAGCCATGAATAAAGGTGCTCCAAAAATAATTATGTTTTGACAGAAATATGCACCTGATTGTTTCTGCTATAACTCTGAAATTTTTCAATCCACAGGGTCTGAAAAAGTTTTTTGAGATAGCCTGACCTGTTATCTTTCCATCCTGACAGGTCTGACCTCAATTGGATTCTCTGCGAGAGAGTTATGTCAAATGTCGCAACGTGACCTGTTTTTGGATAAAACAGAAGAGTGAACTTGTACGGCGTTCCACGTGTCACTGTTTGAACTTCGGCCTCTGAAAACATTTCTTGAGGTAGCTCGGCCTGTTATCTTTCCATCCTGACAGGTCTGACCTCAATTTGACTCTCTGAGAGATATTTATGCCAAGTGTCGCAACATGACCTGTTTATGGGATAATACAGGAGAGAGAACTTGTACGGAGTTCCACGTGTCACTGGTTCAACTTCGGCCTCTGAAAAAGTTTTTTGAGATAGTACAAACTGTGTACTACCTGTCACTTTTTACTAAATTTCATTTGGAGCTTCCTAGCCCAATATATGACCTTTTTCCCAAGGTCACCTGATTTTGACTCAGATCTGGAAGAGGCAGAAACCCTATATTGTACAGATCATAAATCACAAAGTACAATGAATTAGAGGTTGTCCTTTGGACACAAGGTACCTGGATATTTATTCATCGTCCTGTAACAATTTTAGATCCGAAAACTTCGCCAAAACGGATTTATAGCGAAAGTTCTACGATGACTAGTTTTTGCTATGTAAAACCCTAACCTTCAAATTGTCGTAAGTAAAGCAAGTGTCTTTAGTGCCATACCTTGTCTTCCTTCAGGTTAGCTCTGATACCATGTTCAAATTCAATATGCTAAGACAGAAAATAACAGTATTACATTCCATTTCACAATAATAGCATATACAGGATCACTGAAGAAACAACAAGCATAGCATAAACACAAGAGACAGAGATTTATCCTGGGAAACCCTCATGGGGTAGAAAACCCAGCAAAGCTTCCTCAATATAGATGACCAGCAAAATACAAAGATGAAACCCTGAGACATGATCTCCTCCTCCACAATAGCAGACCTCTTCTCCACAAGTGCGCTATCCTCAAGTGAGTGTGTCAAATGAGGAACACACCTCCTCTATTTATACACTACTCTGGTATGTATTTTACACAAGTACATGTAGGCTCGTATTTAACCATTAGGTTAAATACCCCATTATAACTGACTGGGCCGACCCCCACATGGTGGGTCTAATAACCCTAGTTACCACAACCAACTTGGAGGAATAAACATCTCCGGATTTAAATTATAATCACATCGGAGGTATGGAACATCTCCGGAATAAATAATATACAAATATAATATTCTTTGAAGTTACAATATCTCAACAGCTGCAACAATCACTGAAGCATTTCCAGAATTATAACACTCCATAATTCAAACACTTCCAGCTGTTAACATATCAATATAACAAACTCATTTACTTCACGTAAATCATTATCAAACTAAAATTGAAAGGTATAGTCACATCATTTATACAACTCTGTCCTTCCAACAGAGCACTCTGGAAGCTTGTCAATCATGACTACCTTCATGCAATTCTTCCCCTGCATTCATAGCAGCTCATGAAATGATCTCAGAATTATCATTAATTCATCATTTCATCTATTGCTCAATTGTAATGAGACATATACATATATCACAATCATGCATGCACACAATACATCTCCTTAGGTGTAGATACCCACATGCATGCATATTCACAACATTTACTTAAGTTTTTCATATGCATTCACTCAATGCTTAACTACAAGATTTATAAAATCTCTTAATGCACGTCCACTCAATGCCACCTTGCATTGTTTCATGAGTACTATGCATTCAAGCATATTATGACTTAATCATGACTATCTCATACAACATGCATTACCATATTCAGGACCACCGGTCCTCACTTGCTTTGGTTATTAATCTCATAACCAAAATACACATGGCATGATGTATTTTATATGAATGCAATCTAAATTTCTAAACATCCACATAGTATGAGGCCTCTTTCCTTCACCACTTCATGCTCCACCACACTATGGCAGTATGGCGTTCACATGAATGCATTTAAACTCTAAATACATACCATTTTATGATTACCGAATATGGTTTAATGGATTCTTACCCAATCCCCTTCAACACTTATGCAATCATCATAAGTAAACCATTACCTGCATCGTTCCCATTTACACCTTTTATGTTACTTGATTTGTTGGTTTCTTACAGCAGATTGCAGCATTCTTCCACTAATCTCATGATCATGGGTTTGCTGCCATGGCCTTTTCTTTATAAGGTTGTTGGCTTCATGCAACAACATCCTCAACATATTTAGCCATGTTTTTGTTGTCTTTGGTCCTACAACCAAAACCAATCACCAATAGTGATTATCAACCACAATATTTACTATTAGTGGTTCATTGCATATGTAGAACCTCACTACTTTTACTAATATGTAATATCATATGTGTGCACAAAAATCTGCTCATGCACTGTGCAATGTTTATTAATATGCCAACCAATGCATATTCATTCCATTCATCTAATCTCTTGCATTTTTAGAAATTTCATGCCATAATTTTATGCACATAAAGCTTATAAAATATAAATGTAGCTTGCAAGACAAGGGTTAAGGAATTCTCCCTCTCCAATCCCTCATCTTTGCATGAACTTCCTCTGCCACATCATAGCTGGTTCGATTTCATGACATGCTACTTCCAGGCATGCAATTCTAGAATTTACCCATATTGACAACAATTTTTCCAAATAGCCACTGGCACTTTTCAGTTCTAAATATCTATGAGGTATGATGGCCCCATCCAAATTCTGCCTATGCACCATTGTTCCTTGCTGGATAAGCTTTCCAATGCCTATCCACTTGATCCATTCCAACATCGGGTGTGGAAACTACGTTAATTCAAAAATGACATTTCACCCCAATTCTGCACATTTTTACACAGTTGTAAAATATCGTGAACTACCAACTTCAGCCACCCGTGGAAGAAAAGCTATAAAGAATCACAAAAAAATTTCTACCGGTCGAAGTTAGTCCATATAGCAAGGAACACTCAGCAACTCGCAGATCTCTGTTTCGATGCACCATTCATCTTCTATAAAATTCTGGGTTTGACTACTTCTCACTTTTCACATTTTTCCAAAATTTCAAATTTTGGGCCAAAAATAGCTATTTCCCAAATGGTGCATTTTGGGGAAATCTTTGTCTAACGAAATATGTCTGGTTTACTGAGAATATGAAATGTTGAGTTCAGTAATTTTCTTGATTCCGAATTATAAGGTCACTTTCAACCACTGCAAGCTTTCCAAAATCTCCAAAATGTGGCCCGGAATAGTGCGTTTTGGCCTTCTTGCACACCTCGACTCCACATCCTTTGGATTTTGGCTCCAAAACTCCAAACTTAACACCATGCCTACTCCACGACTGCCCCATATCAATTTCGACTCAATCCGACCTTCTATCAAGCGTCGGGACACTGATTTGTAAAAGCCATTAATTCCAATTTTGTGCCAAATCGGAGCATAGTGGGCTCGGGATCTTCACTGGTTCATTCATGGCCTCCATCAATGGCCTCAGAATGCCCCTAAACTCATCAAATTCCGACCTTGCATGCTCCTGTAATCCAAAAATCCATTTTCAGGCTCTATACTTTTTTTTTCACCTGAACTCGAAAGACAAAAGTCGAAAGCCGAAAGTGCAGGTGCAAGATTGCGGGAATCCAACACGCAATTTTCAAAATTCGTGTTCCCGAAAATGCGGGTTCGGGATTGCGGGAATCCAACGCGCAATTTCCAAAATTCGCATTCCCGAAACCCGAAACTGCGAAAACACATGCATTTCCTATAACTTCCGGGGTTCATAACTCCCTCGTCCCTTGGCCAATTGGGACGAGTATGGTACTGTTGGAAAGCTCTTGGAGAGACCTATGCACCTGTGTGATCCTATCCCACACCTAATAACTCTAACACTATCATTTTTTCAATCAAAAATGCCGCCCCAACTTCACCAATACTACATTAAAACCATTCTGTCACTTGCCTGTAACTCAAAGTTTTGTCCCAAGCAGCCCCAGTAATGCAAGCTGGGCTTTGATACCACTCTGTCACGTCCCCTTCCATCAACCCGATGTTAGGAAGGAAAACATGAACCAAACTACTGGGCTTATTGACAATCTCAGCCCCATTCGAATTAAGAAATGCATGGATAGTTAAAACTTCTGTGTACAATTCATACTCAATAAAAAAAACACAGTGGAATTAAACATAATAACACACACAGAGATTGGAATGCATTAGCATATCTATCCCAAGCAGATGATGAATCAACAGACATCGAATCAATTCTATTCTTATGCTATGCACAAGTCTCATATTAACCATATCAAGATATTCATTTCATCTCATTAACATGAACAGTTAACATTCATAATTAACACATTGCAGAACACAGAATGCATATAAATTAATCGATAGAGAATACTTATCTTGAAATACAAACGTCCAAACAACTGGATACATGAGAGCAATGTTCCACCCAACCATAGATCTCTATCCAGCCTGTATTCTTTCAGCTGAGAGATCACCCCCGAGCTGGGATGTGTATCCACTAAGGAGGAACTAGACAGGTTCACTCACAGCCATGGATTCACTCAAACGGTCATGCTAAGCCAACACACAACAAGGTTTATCAAGCATACAATAAGGAAAGGATGAGGATGCTAAGCCAAGTAGCTCAACCATAGAGCTATAGACATCTCAAGCTAAATTCAAGCAATCCCATCCTCTGTTCAAACACCCACACTTGGATTTTTCACCATTCTGGCAACCAATAACTCAATCTCGTCACTGGGTTTCTGGGCTATCAAAACTGGGTTTTCCAATGGATTTCGGGGTAGATGATGCTCTCAAATTCACCCCAAGGTTCATACCTATGGATCCCCTATTGGATTTTATTGTCAAATACCAAATCTGAGCATTTATGGCTCTTCAAAACGTGGGTTCTTTCACAGTTGCAATTTTTGGTTTTTCTCACTGTTGGGAATTCGTTTTTGGATGAAAAATGATGCTAGTAACTTCTACAATGGAATGGGGATGAGGAAGAAGCAACTCCCATGAGGTAGAGTTACTTGTGGTACAAGAAAACAGAGTCCATACCCTGCCATATGAATTTCTGGGCTGCCCATGCTCCATTGAAGCCATGGACTGAAATCTTCAACCACTTCCTTACAACATAATTAATTGTCAACAATGAAAGTCAAATGGGTTCTCAAGGTGACATATGGTAGCCTATGGTTCAATCCCACAACCCCCTCACCACTGCCTAGTGGATACACATGGCCCCTTCTCATTCGTTGCCTCCATAGTCAATTTTGGTATTTTATTGCATGATGTTTATTTACATCATTTTTACAATGTTCCATGGCTAAATAGCACATGGGTAACATAATGTCTAATACTTGCCTTTTAAATAAAATTCGAGCTTCCACTAGCAGGGCCTTGGCCTTGAGCTCCACACTAGGAAAACATACATCACATGTATACAATATTTACATTAAAAGCTAATATATCCTAAGGGTCAAAATGGGGTATTACACAATTGTATAAAATGGGGCCAGACGAGATACTGCGACAATATGTCCTTCTGCATGAACAAGAGAGGATTCTCGCGGAAGCTCATGATGGGATCGCTGGAGTACACTACAAAGGATGCGCCATTGTGAGGAATATTTTGCGAGTAGGACTATGGTGGCCGACGATGCCTGGAGATGCTGCAGACTATGCCAAAAGCTGCGACGTATGTCAATGGACAGGGAAGCTGTCAAGAAGGGATGAAATGCCACTAGTACCTAAATTGACGCTGCAGGCTTTCGACAAATGGGAAGTTGACTTCGTAGGACCCATCAATCCGCCGAGAAAAGAATAGGGTTGTGCTATATAATTACAACAACAGACTACTTGATGCGATGGGAAGAAGCAGAGCCAGTGAAGGATTGCTCAGTTGCGACGGTAGTAAGATTCCTCTTCGACAATGTGGTCACTATGTTCAGGTGCCAAAAAATACTGATGAATGACCAAGTGACTCATTTTGTTAATCACACAATCACAGCAATGACAGAGGAATTTCAGATACAACATAGAAAGAGCACCCCTTACCATCCCCAGGGAAACGGAATAGTGGAAGCATTTAACAAAATCCTGGAGCATGCACTCACAAAGGTCTACAACACGAATCAGGATGATTGGGATTTGAATATCCTTGCGATACTTTGGGCGTATCACATAACTTACAAACATTTGACTAGCTAGACATCGTTCAAACTCGTCTACGAGCAGGAAGCCATAATGCCGATGGAGGATATCATCCCCAGTCTACAGATTGTAGTTTTCATCGGCATGAGCGATGATGGGGCACTAGAGGAACGATTGGCCCAATTGATATAGCTCGATGAGGACAAGTTCATCGCAATATTTCATCAGAAGGTGGAAAAGGATTGGCAGAAGTCGTGGCACGATCGCCATGTTAAATAAAAGCACTTTCAGCACAGAGATACAGTTCTTCTATATGACAACAAGTTTGCTAAGCACCCAGGTAAGTTACAAATGCATTGGTTAGGTCCCTACATCATCGATTTCGTCACTGACGAAGGTGTGGTGTAGTTGAAAAGTTTAGATGGCATGTTGTTTCCTAAGCTAGTAAATGGGAATTGGTTGAAACTCTATCACCATGATTAGGCGCATAACGGTTGAGAAACACAGTTAGAAAAAAAAACCAACGATGACAAAAAGTGGGAAGCATGTCCATCCAAGTCACTTGCCGATGCTTCGCACGGTTTAGCACACGAGATTCAAATACGAGTATGATTACTGTGGATCAACATCACCAAAAGAAGGCGGACGAGTATGATGACAGATTCAACTAAGTTGTGGATAATATTTTGCAAACGATGAGCAAGTTTCAAGAAGCAAGCATAAATACCGGCGTCAGGATTGAAGAATGCAAGCCAAAGTATAGGAAATCCAAGAAGGGAAGTAGTGAGTTGTCTGATGTGAGTCTGTAAGTTAGATGTGGAAAGTTAGGAAGTTCAGTAGGAAATCCCAAGGAAGCTGTGGAAAAGGGTAGTGAGATAGTTGCAATGGTCCAGTTCATTTCGAGCGGAAGCACCCCAAGTGCGCTAAGAGCAAGAACGACGACTGTGCATGAACAACCAGCGAAGGAAGCGATGACGACACTCAGAAGGAACAAAGACGAGGTCTTACTTGAGATGCCTAAGAGTGCGGTAGTAGTTAGAATGGTAGGGTTTTCCCAATCATTAGAACACCAGGGGCGGAGGCCCACTGGCTCCAGCAGTGGACTGTCAAATGTGCGAAACAGATTTGTCATAGCAGCTGGCCTATTTCACAATTTGGCAACTATGATGAACTTGTCCCCAGGTCACAGCAAGCCTGAAGTACTCAAGCAAGTGCAAACGAGGTCGATGATCAAGGTTTCAAGAGACTGGAGGATGAGTTCGAGGTATATGATCAAGGTTCCAGGAGACTGGTGGATGAGTTCGAGAAGTAGATGACAGTGAGCTCCAGATGACAAGAATAGCTTCAGAAGTTTACCACAATGACAGCAGAGAGCAATACCAGCAGTGTCCAGCTGAGGTGGCTTGAGGGAGAGCCACAAGTTTGTGTTGGGGGTCTGTTGGCATGGGATTAGTTCGCAGGAAGTGCGGAAGCCGACAGCTGCGAAAGGGAGAATCCGCAGAAGAAAAGGTCATCTGTGGAGAACGCAGAAGCATGGAAGTAGATAGTTATATAGATAAGTTTCATGTGGACCATTTTGTAACCACTTAGTTTTGTATAAATAGAAGTATTATTGTAAACCTAAGGGCATGGTATGTAATCTAGAAATCGGATGATGAATAGAGCGATCGACTTTGTGACTTTTGATCTGTTTTGTATCCATGATATGATGTATTAATTGTTTCTGCGAAGGTCATTCCATAGGTTTTAATGAATGCATGGAGATGTTTGATTATGGTTTTATCTCTGTCTTTGTTCCTGTTGAATGATGAATGCGAATGTCTGTTGAGATGTGTAATTCTCTGTGGGTTTAGTAATTTCTGTTTATGCTAATGAGTAATCAGATCATGTTAATGCGAATGTCTATTATATGTTAACTCTGCGATTGATGAATATGCAAATGATGAAATGTTAACATAGTGTGAATGGTATAATCTTTGGTTTTTGCGAGTGCAATGTGTGTTTGATGCATGTCCTCAACTCCACTGCGGAAACTTGGTTGATGCAACCCCCTTGTTTATCTTGGGTGAGACTTCACTCCCTCTGCGAGTGTCGCTGGAAAGGTTAACACCTTTTTGGGCCGGTGCGTAAGGGAGTTTGGTTGATGGTTTTTTTACGACAGTGCGTAGTGAACCCCTATCAACAGTCACTATGTCAACAGTATGGAGATCTCAATATGTATGTTCATCTTCTCAAACACTATGTGAGATGAGATTTGATGAATTATTGCATTTTGTTTGGTTATGTATCAATATACATGATTAGATTATTATAAGTATCTTTGCTTGTTTTTAAGATCAAATTTAGATGTGGATAGGATACTTGTGTGATTATCAAGAAAGTGGTTTCTTAAATAAAAATCATATTACAATAAATTATACTGAACATGAAATTAAAATCTATATATAATATTATAGTATAAATAAAAATAAGAAAAAATATTAAATAATAATAATAATAATTAAAAGTAATTTAATTTTATTAATCATGTATGAGTGAAAAGGAATATATAGGCCATGTGTCATAGGGTTAAATTTCAAATTAGTTAAATAAATTACATTATAAATTAATAAAAAAGATGAGAATTAGAGACTCACATTTTTCTATTGATTGTCTCTTCGATTACCTAATTAATTGAGTTTTAGGCGTGAGTTTTATATTTCCATAGAAAGAGTATGGTGCATATTTGGTGATTATGAGTATGTTGTATACTTGGTTATTATTAGTTGTTGATGGACCATTTTCTCATATGCTCTCCTCCATTAAACTCATAATATAAATGATTACATTCATAGCTAAGTGGACCCAAAACAAAAATTGATTTCTAACTAAC
Organism: Larix kaempferi; assembly: GCA_027924585.1. Lineage (NCBI taxonomy): Eukaryota > Viridiplantae > Streptophyta > Pinopsida > Pinales > Pinaceae > Larix > Larix kaempferi. The sequence continues at coordinate 9,827,222 of BSBM01001312.1, read as the reverse complement.
TTTCCAAATATAGAAAAGACTTCACTGATTCTTACTTGGTTCAACACTATTGTCTAACTAGATCATAAATGCAAATCACTACTTCTATCTAACTAGAACATGGGAGATTACACACTTCAACACTCCCCCTTATTCTCGACTATTACAATCTTTAGATTTGGCAATACCCAAGTGCTATCTTTGAAATACAAAGATGATTCTTCCCAATGGTTTAGTGAAGATATGAGATCCACAAAACTGTTGAGTGATATTTCCATTGTTGACATGCATGCATATGAAGTGGTAGGAAGCTTCAATCTGCTTGTTTTTCCTGTGGAATACATGATTTTTGGATAGTGCAATAGTTGAATTATTATCACAGAATGGATTTGACTCCTTTTCCACATGTGCAAAATCACACAAAAGTCTTTCTAACCATACTACATGGCAAGCTATTGTAGTTCCTGCTACATATTCTGCTTCTATAGATGAAATGGTAACAATGGGTTGTTTCTTGGATTTCCATGAAATCAAACTTGTGCCTAAATGAAAATCATATCCTTAAGTTATTTTCTTATCATCAATGTTTTATGCAAAGTCATTGTCTGTGTATAAAGTGGGGTTGTTGTCTCCAAGCATTGTGTATCACAAACCATGATCGGTTGTACTTGCAACATATCTCATAATTATTTTCCCAACTTTCTAGTGAGAGTCTTTATACTCAAAACGATAACTCTTTCCATAAAACTTCATATTTGTGTGTCAAAAACATCAAAAACAACTCCCGAATCAAAAATTGGTGCTATTGGTACTATCCTATTTTATACGGACAAAAATTACAACCTTTTGGATCCCCCAACAGATGTCGGTGCAATAAAGACACTAAATCAACCCCGAAATTGAAAAGTGGTGCTACCGATAGCACCCTTTTTTTAGGGGGGGAATTACGGCTTTTTGGAAGCTTTGACCAATGTCGGTGTAATCAAAACCCAAAATCAACCCTTGAATCGAAAAGTGGTGCTACCAGTGGCACTCCTTCCTTCTGGCATGTTACAATTGCATTCATTGAATCAAAGCCATGCATGGCATAAGAAAAATATTTAATCTTTTTCTTCTTTTAAATCAATTTTAAAAAGATGAGAGAGCCCAATTTTAATTAAAAAAATTATCTAAGAAATTAAAATGCCTGGAAATATTTAAAAATAAAAAAAAGTTAAAAAAACAAAGAAAATAAAAATGATTAGAAAACAAATATTAAAAGAAAAAAATACAAAAACTAAAAAAAATGAAGTAAAAAAAAGATTTAAATAAAAATAAAAACATAATTTAAAATAAAATATAAAAAGATGATGATGGTGGTGGTGGTGGTGGTTACCATCCACTTTGACCAATTTTGGTCTATCGAACCTTAAGAAAGAAAAGTAAGGAACTCTTTGGTTTGCTTTACAATTTTATTTATGTGCTCAAAATTCTTGGAGATTAATGCTCCTAAATTACTATAATTTTGATGAGATAGAAGGTTGGGAAGGCTTGTATTGTAAAAAAATTTTTGAAACTGAGATCTTATGTGGGTGTACATAGGGAAATATAAGAGGAAGTTATTTTCATCCTCAATGCTCATATTCTCACAAAGATGATAGATCCTTTCATCCCACAGATGTTTAGGAAAGGTTCACCACCCTGTTTCACTTTTAGGTCATGAGAGTCTACTCTTATTTTAGCTTATGCGGATCTTCTTATTTACGCTATTTAAAACAAAGATAATTTTGATCTTCAAGATTAGGGTCAATGACCTCCTTGTAATATCTTAATTTTATTTTGTCCTCTAAATTTTCATCACACCACAACTTATCTTTGAACTAAATAAAAAATTAAATCTAAATTAAAAAAATTAGATTAAATTAAAATACCAAAAAATTAAAAAATAAATAAATAGAGAAATCAAAGTAAAAAACAAAAAACAAAAAATTAAAATAAATTAAAACAAAACAAAACAAAAAAACACATGAATTTGGGGGGTGCTCGATTCTGAGAATTGAGCCGCCACCACCTCTTCCCTCGCCCTTCCATCTGCTTCCCCTCTCGCCTACCCCTCACCCACTCCCCTCCTCTCCCCTATACTCTACCCCTCCACCCTCTCCTCTGCTTCTCCCTTGCGCCCCCCCCCCCCTCCCTCGCCTCCCCTCTCCCTTCCCTCCTCGCGTGAAGAGAGTTGTCTCACTACTGCTCTTTTTAAATTCATTGTTGAACAAGTAAGAGTCTATTTTGTTGTACCATGCTCTTAGGGATTTCTTCAGTCCATACACTGCCTTCTTCAACTTGTACACTTTGTAATATTTTCCTTTTACTTCAAATATTGGTGGTCAATCCATGTACACCTCTTCATCCAATATTCCATTTAGGAAGGTTGAATTCATCTCCATTTGGTAAAATGGCCACTTGTGCTGGGATGTAATGGCTAACAAAACTCTAATTGTATCTAACCTTACTACTGGAGCAAAATTTTCTCTATAATCAACTCCTGGTTGTTGATCAAATCCTTTGGCAACTATTGTTGTCTTATGCTTTTCCACCATTCCCTTCTCACTTAGTTTTGTCTTGTAAACCCACTAAATACCAGTGTTGGTGTTTGTTGTTGGAAGATGAACAAGATCCCATGTATTGTTCCTTTCAATGGCCTCAATATCATCATCCATGGCCTCCACCTAATTTTCTTCCTTCACTACTTCTTTGAAATATGTGGGATGACAAGAAAATAATGCAAAGTGAGTTTGTTGATTCACTTCATCCTCATAAATTTCTCTTATACTATTTGTTCTTTGGTTTATCTTAGTGAATAATGAATCATTTCTTGAAGAATAACTATTTGTTGGTTGTTCTTCTTGTATCTATACTTGCAATCTTGGTAGCCTGAGATCTTGTTGTCCTGTATTTTCTAGCTGTTCATCTAATTGAAGAGATGGAATTCGAATGTCCACAACCTCATTTTATTGGTCACTTCAAGATTTATCTTCTAAAAATTTCACATCTCTGCTGACCAAAAAATTCTTGCTGATTGGATTATACAGTTTGTGGATTTGGACTGTTCACTATATCTAATGAAAATACACTTTTCAATCTCGTTGTTCAGCTTCCTTCTCAACTCCTCTAGAGCATATACATATGCTACGTAACCAAAATTTCGGACGTGAGAGACACTTTTCTTTGTGCCACTCCATGCTTCTCATGATACTTTGTTTTTCATACTTCTTGTAGGAGATTTGTTCAATATGTATACCACGCATGAAACAACTTCAACCCAAAACTCATTAGAAAAATTCTTGGCTTTAATCATACTTCTTTCCATGTTCATGATGGTCCATTTCTTTCTTTCAACCACTCCATTATGTTGTGGATTATATATTGTTGTAAATTACCTCTTGATACCCTGTTGTCTATAAAAATATGCAAATTCTTTCAAATCATATTCACCACCTCTATATGACTTGAGCACTTTGATGTATTTGGAACTCTGTTGTTCAACCAAAGCCTTGAATTCTCTCAACTTTTAAAAAGTTTCATATTTTTTCTTGAGGAAATACACCCAAATTTTCCTGCTGAAATTATTAATAAATGTTAAGAAATAGTAACTATCTCCTATGGAATGATTTTTTAGGGGACCAAAGAGGTCTATATGTACTAGTTCAAGGTGTTCGTTTTCTCTATAGGAGTTGATTGGAAAGCTATCCCTTTGATGCTTTCCTAGGATGCAACTTTCACAAGAAATGGTTTCTTCAATCAACATGGGAAATCCCTTAACCATTAACTATTTTTGCAAGTGTTCAAGACTCCTAAAAGGTAAATGACCATACCTACAATGCCACAACTAGGTCTCATCTGTGCTAGAGACTTTATGTGCATATGACTATGACTAGTTTACACTTCTTAAATTCAAAGGGAACATTTTGTTTTTGGTACAAGTCTTCTACTAGGTGACTTGTCTAAAATTATACATGTAATACCCTTAAACCTAACATCATAGTTGTCTTGACTCAACTGTCCTACACTTATAAGATTGTTCTTGAGATGAGGTACATATAAAAAATTATGAATAGATTTATTCTTATTTTGTTTGGTTAGGACAAAAACAACACTTTTTCCTTTGGCTTGTACTTGAGAATCACTTGCAAGACTTAGTTCTGATGTGGTAGAAGTTGTTCGACTCCACGGGATAATTCCAAAATACCGAACACCTAGAGAAGCCGCTCACACAAACATATCACAGATCAACACACTTATGTTTTCACATGGTTTAAACCATTGAAAGGGAAATAGTCCATAGCCCCATCCAAATAGCTACTTGAGGCAGTTTATTATGCAAAAGAAAGAAAGTTACAAATGAGCTTTTCATAATCGACCAACTAGCAAGTCACCCTCCATGCTCTTTAAATAGATATCATGGACCAATCGGGTGTTAATCCAAAAATCAATGGTAGTTATGATCTAAGAGAAGTTGAATCGTCAGATCACTCTATGTCTAGAAGATATTGTGACTATCGGATTAGATATTTACAAATGCATACTAATGCATACTAAAGAAACACACTTTTCCTAACAACTATATTATAACAAGTTGATCTTAACTAGCTCCTAAGTGTCTAAATATCCTAACGTCCCCCGTTAAGAACAACTTGGGATAGGATTGAAAGATTTACAAAAGTGACACTATTAGGAGAAGTAAGGAGGCATTAGAGCTTATCCTCCCTTAATGACAAGTTCCTGAACTCTTAACATAGATCAAAGTTTAGAAAACTTCGCTTTTGTAAGATATTTGGTGAATATGTTTGCAACTTGATCATATCTAGGGAAAAAGAGCCATTAGAGGAAATTTGGGTAAAAAATGGGCCTCCTAAGGAAAATAATAAAATAATAGTAGAGAGAGAGAGTAACAAAACTAGTTTTTTGGATCGTATTTTTCAACTTATCTCCTTGTAGGTTTACTCAAATTTCAAATGAGAGGACTCGTTGGATGCATAATTAAATTATGCATCCAACGAGTATCCATGTTGCATACTTTTAACAACATCCACACCATGAAAAATTGAAAATACATTAAAAAAACGTATTTCTAGTGAGAGAAAACATGTTTTTTAATGTATTTTCTATTTTTCATGACGTGGATGTTGCTAAAAGTATGAAACATGGGTACTCGTTGGATGCATAAATTAATTATGCATCCAACAAGTCCTCCCGCTTGAAATTTGAGTAAACCTACAAGGAGATAAGTTGAAAATACGATCGAAAAAAGTAGTTTTTATTTTTTCCCTCCAATTTTTTTACATGCACCTTGTTTGAATTTTAAAGCATTTTGATTGGCTAATATGTGATAACAAGAAATTGTACTTTAGGGTTAAAAGGCCCATTTTTCATCCAAATTTTTTCTAATGACTTCAAGAATGCAATCATGAATTTTCTTATGAAGTGCATATGTAGCTCAATGTGTTTGTTGCATTGATGTTGAACTGGATCTTTGGTGAGCTTGATGGCACTTTGATTGTTGCACCAAAAGGGAGTTGGATGTTGTTGTTGGAATCCAAAATCTGAAAGGATCTGTTGAATCCATAAAGATTCTTGACTGGCGTTAACAGTTGCACAATACTTTGCTTATGTTGAAGAGAGAGAAATAGCTTGTTGTTTCTTACAATCCCAAGTGACAGGTCCGGAACCAAGATTGAAGACATAACCTACAATAAAATTCCGATCATTAGGATCACCAGCCCAATCCAAGTCAGTGAAACCAACCAACAAAGGAGTCCCCCCTGAACTGTAATGAATCTGAAACTAAAGTGTACCCCGAATATATGAAAGTATTCTTTTTGTTGCTTTCCAATGACTTTCATGGGGCATTTGCATATAGCGGGAAACACAACCAACAACAAAGGAAACATCAAGACGGGTATGATCAAGTATAAGAGACTACCAACAAGCTGGCGATATAGGGTGGCATCAACTTTGGGTGAAGTGAAAGTGGCAAAAATTTTGACTCCAGACTTGAAGGGAGAGGGGGCTAGTTTACAATATTCCATGTGAAAGCGATGAAGAAGGTCACAAGCATACTTAGACTGAGAAAGAAAGATTCCTGCTTTGGTTTGCAATACTTGGTCCAACAAAATAATGCAAATGTCCTAAGTCTGTCATTTCAATGTTTTGCTTAAGACTGGATTTCACATGGGCTAAAAGATTAGGGTCACTACCAGTAAGAATAAGATCATCAACATAAATAACAAGGATGATGAGATTGTTTCCTACTTTCTTGGTATAGACATCGGGATCAGAATGGCATCTAGAAAAACCAGTGTCAAGGAGAAAGTTATCCATTTTAGCATACCAGGCTCGAGGATATTGCTTAAGCCCATATAGGGATTTCTTAAGGAGACATACAATACTAGAGCCATTATAAACATATCCAAGAGGTTGTTCCATGTAAATTTCTTCTTGCAAATCCCCATGCAAGAAGGTAGACTTGACATCCATTTGATGGAACTCCTATTTATGTAAGGCTGCAAGAGAAAGAATAAGGTGGACATAGTTCATTTTGGCGATAGGGGAAAAGGTTTCATTGTAGTCAATTCCTTCAACTTGGGAAAAAACTTTGGAAACTAACCTTACGTTAATCCTTTCAACACTTCCATCTGAGGCATACTTAGTTATGTCGACCCATTTACATTTGACAAGTTTTCATTCTTTCAGAAGAGGGACAAGATCCCAAGTATCATTCACCATTAAGGAGCAATATTCTTCATCCATAGTTGCATACCAATATGGATTACCTAAAGCTTTTGCAAAAGTCTCTCGATCATGATTCTCAAAAACTTGTTCCAAAAGAGAAGAGGCTCACTAGAACTAAGAACGTGTTCGTCGTTGATCTCTAGGATCACCGACAAGATCACCAACTGGTTCGCATGTTGAACGGACCCATAGAGGAAGTGGCTATGCTGGAGGAAAATGAGCAGACAGAGGTGGATTTTCATTTTGACTATCATCATTAGAAAATGGAATTGGAATGTTGTCAAGGAAGTTGGGAGTAGAAGAAGGCACAAGCGTCGAATTAGGCTCGCAGGCCACATATGGCACAAACGTTGAGTTAGGTTTGCAGGACAAGAGATTTTCATCAAATTTTACATCTCTTATAATTATTATGTCATGATAATGTGGCTGAAGAAGTCTATAACCTTTTACATTTTCAGAAAATCCAACAAATATGCACTTTTCACTTTTAAGTTGCAATGCTTTTTGTTTTTCATCCGGAATATGAGCCCATGCTTCACTACCAAACACACGGAAGTGACCTACATCTAGTTTAATTTTATTCCATGCTTATTCCGGTGTGATACCTTGTAAACCTTTAGTGGAGGTGCGATTAGCTATGTAATTTGCATAATTTATGGCTTTAGCCTAAAATTGAAGACTTGGTCCCTTAGCTTGAAGCATACAATTAGCCATTTCTTTTAAAGTGCAGTTCTTCCATTTAGCTACACCATTTTGCTATGGTGTATATGGAACAGAGTGTTTTTGTTGGATTCCTTGTTCAGTGCAGAAAGTAGTGAACTTGTTGTTAATATATTCTCCCCCATTATCATATCTTAACTTAAGAATTTGATGACCAAATTGTTTTTGAACAAGAGCCTTGTAGGCCAAGAACATGTTAAATACTTCACTCTTAATTTTTAGAAAATAAACCCAACTGCATCTAGAGTAATGATCAATGAAAGTTAGGAAATATTTGAAACCAAAAAAGGAAGCAGATGAAAGAGGACCACACAAGTCACTATGCAAAATATCCAAGGGGGCCGAGGGGTGCCAAGAGGGATGTTTGTCAAAATTGTACTGATGTTGTTTCCGATTACACAACTGGAACAAACACCATTCTTACAAGATACCATCGGAAGACCCATCACCATATTTTCTTTACATAGTTGTTGCAATTAGTGCTAATTTAAGTGACCAAATCGTTCATGCCAAAGTTTGCTCAAGTCATCACTACGAGCAACAAAAACTGAGGGAGAATGTGATGACCCACAGTTGTTAAATTTGTACAAACTAGTAATATCATCAACAATTCTATTGGCTAGGACATGCTTAGGATTTTTAAAATCCCTGATTACAACTTGGTGAGGCGTAAACGTTACAATTTTACCTTCACCAAAATGAGTAATTTGATAGACTAACAACAAATTGCAGGAAATTATTGGAACACATAGTACATCACTAAACTGCTTATTATCTACCGGAATTATTTCAGATCCTACAACACTAAGAGATCTATCATCACTAAAAAATATTTGTTTGGTGTTACATTCATGCATAGTAGAAAATATGGCTTTATCCTTAGCCATATGATAATATGCTCCAGAATCAATGATCCACTCATTCAAAGTAGAAGAAGAAGATGCATTATAGGAAAAAAAAGAAGCACAAAGTGTATGTCCGTGAGATGAATATTCTGAAGACGAATCAAGGCTAATGTGGTGCTTCTTCATTGCTACTTCCAAGGCTTCCATCTTCTTGAAACATTTAGATTCATCATGATTATCTTTCTTGTAAAATTTGCAATGACACTCAGTCTTCTTGCCTTTTGGTTTGTTTCCTTTGTAATTTTTTGAAGAATAAGCATGCTGAGAGGGTTTGGGACCCTTGTTTGGCTTATTATTGTGAATATTTTGCTTCTTGGGATGCTTAGACTTCTCTTTCTATTGTGTTAGCAAGGCTTTGCTAGATGCATCTGCATTGCTAATTATTCAAAAATGTATGAGCTTATCCTTCTCTCTAATCAAAGAATCACAAATGGATTAAAGAGTAGGCTATTTATAGCTAGTTGGATCCAAGGATTCTTTCATGGAGTAAAATGTAGATCCAAAAACAGAATATGCAGGTACAAGTTTGGAAAGAATATGATAAATGCATTGCTTGTCTTCTCTTTTAATTTTGCATTCTACACATAAGAGTCTAAGAGTTTTGTACTTAGATAGATAATCTTGAATGCACGAAAAATCATTTGGATTTAAGGAAATCAACTCATTTTCTAGCTAGTGACCTCGAATCTCATTATGTTTACCGAACATAGATTCCAATATTTCCCAAGCTTTATCTGGTTTATCAATTCCAGATATGTGGAATCGTAAATTAATAGATATTTCCATCCCAATCAGTCTACGGGATTCATCACATTTGATAGCCCATTTTATTTTCTTATCAGCATCAGTGGGCTTTGTTTCTTTCCCTAAGGTAATTCGGTAAAGTCCCCTACTTCGTAGGACATCCTCCATATGAGATTTCCATAAGAAATAGTTGGAACTAGTAAGTAGAATATCACGTGGGGTGGATATACTGTAAAATGAAGGTCGTAAAAATAAAAACCAATGGTTTGGATGCAAAGATCTCAAAATATTAGGCTCTTTAAAAAAACACGACACTGAAAATTGACTCTGGATGAGGAAGTTATGCTTAATTGAAAAAATGGTTGCAGGTGACGCCAACAGACACAAGGCAGGAAAATGATTGACCCAACTGGAAAAAAAAGACCCCCCCTCTTCCCAAGCTTAACCTTTTAAACTCAGTTTAGAATAATGTTGCTATATGTGAACCACTTTTGTAAAATAAGTGGAGTTTCACTTTTTCAATAATGTTACTTTAGATATTGTATGCAAAAAAACTAAAAGACTTTAAGGGACTCACTTTTATAATTTAAGGGAGATGCACTTTTACAATAAAGTAACTTAAAAATAGAAATTACATGCAATTTTAGAAAAGTAACTATCAATAAGGCTTGAACTCGAGACCTCTTATTAAATAAAGCATCTTTTAACCAAGTGAGCTAATATTAAAAGGTACATGTAAAAGACGGAAATGAGGACGGGGTTTTTTTTTTTTTTACTCTTTTCTCTTGAACTTCGTGCATGCCAAAAATAGACCTTTTTTCCTACAATTCGCTTTACATAAACCAAAACAAAAATAAGAAAAAAAATAATATGCCTCGAATTTGGGGTTAGACCTCGTTAGCTTTTCCAAACTGTATATGTTTTCTCACTATTTCTGATTTTCCACAGTCACACGAAGTGCACGGAAAAGAGCATACACAGTAAAGAAAACCATTTTTCTTTTGTTTCTGATTTGTCGAGATCGCACAAGGTGCAAGAAAAAGAGCATACGCAAAAAGAGAAGGAAACAACCCCAAAGTAAAAAAAGACTAGATCTGAAAAGAAAATGAGAAAATTATTTTAAATAAAAAAAACATCGTTGTAACAATATACCTCTATATTTGATGAAAGGTAGTTATGATCTAAGAGAAGTTGAACCGTCATATCACTCTATGTCTAGAACATATCATGACCATCGGATTAGATATTTACAAATGCATACTAATGCATACTAAAGAAACACATTTTTTCTAACGGATATATTATAACAAGTTGATCTTAACTAACTCCTAAGTGTCTAAATATCCTAACAAAAGTATCTATATTAGTAAACATATGTTTGTTACATGTCATGTGATTGTTGTGCCAACCACTATCTAACAACAAAAGATCCTTGTTGTTTATGATTTCTTAAGTGATCTAGCATGAAAGGAACAATGATTTTGACGTTCCTTAATCGATATTGATTACATGTGCTCTTCCCTTGTTAAGGATGCTTGCTTCTTCTTGCATTCACTCTCATAGTGACCAAACTTCTTGCAGTAAAAATGTTGGATATGTGACTTGTCTTTGATTTTTCTACCTCTCCCCCTTTGGTTCTAAGATTGTTCTTGGTCTTATTCTTTATTTGGGGATGATCTCTCTCCTATTTGAGAAATACTTATGCTTCACTTACCTCTACTTCTAGTTCCTCGACCTCATCCTCTACCTTAACTAATGAAGGCCTAGGTCTAAAATACTTTCTCAAGTGAGGAATTTTCATTCCTAAACTGATCCTTATTTCATGGGATAAAAGAGATCCCATCAACTCATCTACTGAAAGCTGACCCAAATCCTTTGCTTCTTTAATCATTGAGGCCATAGATTTGAATTTTTTTGTTAGGTTTCTTAGAATCTTTTCAACTACCTTATGTTCTGACATTTCTTCATTGTACATCTTCAGTTGGTTTACTGTCATCATCACATGGTTCATGTACTGATATATTGATTCTGACCCCTTCCTTTCTAAGATTTCGAAGTACCTTATCAAGTTTTGTAGTTTCACGGTCTTCACTTTGGTGATGCCTTGATAGTTGAACTGCAAGGTCTCCCATGTAGATTTAGAGTTCTTCGTGAGAGAAATATTGGGAAAGACAATTTCATCCATGCCAACCTAAATTAGATGTAATTCCTTTGCATCCTTGGTTCTATTCTCTTTTAATGTATCCCTTTGGTTATTATTTATGGTTTTTCAACTAATTCATTCGTTGGCTCTCTATACTCATGGGATACATGCTCCCAGACATCCTAGGATTTCAATAAATTCATCATTTTAATTGACCATATTTCATAATTTTTCTTGGTGAGAGGAGGAATCTAGGAAAATCCTTGGTTGCTTGTGGCCATTTTCTTACCACAAAATTCTTAGATTTTTAATCTAGCCACGTCTTTGGTAGCTCTGTTAATAATGATGGCTTGTCGGCTTTTTTGTTTTGGACTTGCACTGCTAGGATTTTCAAACTTAACAAATTTTAGAAATTTAGATGAAATACTTGTTTCCAATGTCCAATGCTCTATTGGGTTCTTTGTCCAAGGCTACTATTGAGATCTCGTCCGATGCTCTTCTCAGAATCTCTTTCTATAATTCTATTGACTTCTCTGTCTGATGCTCTATAGGATATTAGGTCCAATGCTCCTCTCGATATCTCGTCCCATTCTTTATCGAAATCTCTTCCAATCCTTCTATCAACTTCTCTATTCATTGCTATATTGGAGATCAGGTCCGATGCTCATCTCAGTATCTCATATGATGCTCTATCAAAATCTCTTATGATGCTTTTATTGGATTCTCTATTTGATGCTCCTCTTGGGATCTCATCTGATGCTCTATCATAATATTTTCCGATGCTTCTATCGGGTTCTCTATCGAATTCTTTATCGAAGATTAGATCCAATGCTCCTCTCAAGATCTCGTCTGATTGTTTAACAGAATCTCATCCAATGATTTTATTAACTTTTCAATATGATTCTTTATTGGGATCTCGTCCTATGCTCCTTTCAAGAACTCCTTCGATGCACTGTCATGATTTCTTCTGAAGGTTCTTTTGGGCTCTCCTCTGATGCATTGTTGGGAATCTCCTTTGATGGTTGTTTCGAAATCTCCTCCGTTGCATTGGCGATATTCTCCTCCGATGGTTCTTTTGGGATCTCCTCTTGTTACCGGGATGAGTATTTCTATTCGTCGATCTTCGGGGAAAATTTTAAGAACCCTACCTAAATTTCTATGTATAATAAATGGGCGAATCAGGCCCATGATATATAGGAAAATATGAAGGCTATTTTACAATGTTATATTATGTATTTATAATTTTTTGGAAAATCTCTCATTGAATTATATAATCTTGTAAAACCTTGGAAAATCTTTCATTAAATTATAAAACCTTGTAAAATCTTGGTGAATCTTTCACTAAATTATAAAAGCTTGTAAAGTCTTGGAATTATAAAATCTTTTCAAGTCTTGGTGAATTTTTTGATTAAGTATAAAACCATATATAGTAATTTAGGAAAACATACACAAAAATTACTAAATAGGATAAAAATATTATTAAAACATCACATAACAAGCCCTCTTTTGGTGGTAGTTTGGTACCTCACTCTAACTATCACATTACGTAGAAATTCACCATACTCTAGGAATATTCTTGGAAAACAACAATGAAATTTTTCATCACCACGACAAGTAGAATAAATGTTAATACAAGGGCTTACCAACACCTCGATCCTCATTTATCTCTCCATGCTATTACAAGGACCTACCAACACCTCATTTATGTAGATACCTTACCAAATTATATGGTTAAAAACTCTAAATGTGTATTGCTTATTTCAATGCACTTGGAACTATTCTAAAAAGTAATTGCCACTCTATATAGAATGCAAATGTGTATTCCAATTTAGTCAACAAATTTTTATTCACCCAACTATTATATACATGCTTCCAGGCCTAATTAAAATCTAACCCCACTATGCATGATATATTTCCATGAAAAAATAAAAAATGCAGGTCACTGAGAATGTGGTGATGTCAAGAAAGGTTGCAAAAATATGACATAACTAGTTGAAGAGTAATGAGGTAGATTGGATTGAATCTGGGACTGCTTTTACAAATACAATAAACAGAGTAAACAAAGTTCCAGGATTTAAACAAAGACTGCATTCCCATATTCAAATGGGTCGCTATAAGACCAGAAAGTAAATATCAACTACCCTTCTCATGTGGGAATTAAACAACTTGCAAAAGAAGATTCAACCCATAAAATCTGGACGAATGTAACTCCGGCTTCGATTTCCATGATCGATAGAAGGAAAAAGAGCCCCTAGCAACTACCTTTTCTGGAAAAAGGGGGCGAATGGGAGCTACCTAGCTCCTTTCGTGGGTGAATAAAGGTTTAAATCCATTTTTAAAGGGGCGAAATTGTTTTATCTTGGCTCCCCTTTTTAAATTTGATGGCGCTAACCTCCTATTTATTACAAATAAATAAATAAAATGTGGGCTAATCATATCTAATGGGTGTTTAATAAAAAAATAACCCATTGAAAATTTAAAACCCCTAAATTTAGCCCATGGGCTAATATTAGCCCCTAAGATATTCCATGTTGATCTTCTGGAATGAATCAATCTCAATTGTTGATTTGCTTCAGGGTCTATCGGGATTTCTGAATTGCAGACACAGTTCAAATTATTTGGCTTGATCAATCAATCACGATCACTCTCACGTTATCCGATCTCCTTGACTCAACGCAATGCTTTAATCAATCTTCTCCAAATGTTATTTGATTTGCACTCCACTCTTTAATTGATATGCTCTCTCAATTTTGATTGATTTGCTCTCCACTCTATGAGGGGGCTTAAACCCTTCACTCTGATAGCATGTTAAATTTTAGAAGCAAAGGAAATATTGAACAAAAAACATAACTACAAACCATTTTCTCAGATGCTCTCCTCCATTAAACTTAAAAGGTAAATGATTACATTCGTAGCTAAGTGAACCCAAAACAAAAACTAATTTCTTACTAACTTGCCAAAGATAAAAAATACTTAATTGATTCTTACTTAGTCAAACACTATTGTTTAATTGAATCATAAATGCAAATCACTACTTCTAAGTAACTCAGACATGAAAGATTACACGCTTCAACAACCATACTAGTAATAAAAATAAAATAAAAAAAGTTTTAAAATTATCATGGAAAAAATGGATATATAAAATATATCGTAAAAATAAGAATGTTTTAATTTGAAATATATATTTAAAGGAAAATTTAACAAAATGATTTTTTAATATTTAATAAAATTACAAGTATTCTTAATATCTCTAAATATTATGTCAAAAGTGCTTAAGTGAACACCTACAAAACTCTAAAATAAAACCCTAACAAAAGTTTAGAAGGAAGCCTATTAATACAACACATTAAAGAAATTTCTTAAAGCAAACTAATTAAATTCTACCATAATAAATTAGCAAAGCAAAATTAGCAAAATTAGTATAAAATAGTTATGAAAGAATAACAAAGTTGAAACTATATTGACTTAGTTACGAATTATAAGTTTTCGGATTTGAACCCAAAACTTTTGCATAGGATACAACCATACTTGAAAATGCAACATAATGAAGCCAATCTCTTAAAACATAGAATTTCAAATTTATTATTTTTTTCAACAAAAGCTTAAAAGTAATCTTAATAATACAACACTTTAAAGTTTAAAGAAATTTCTTGAATCAAATTATTTAAAAGTAACCTTAATAATACAACACTTTAAAGAGTCCTCTCGGCTTTACTCCTTCCTTAATGAATGTACTTTCAGTCGTTCCAAACCCAACTTACTTCTTTTATTTGTTTGGGGCCTGCTTTCTTTCATAGGCGAACCCCCGTGCCCATGATGATTAGTACTCCCATCCCAACCAGGCCCTTATCTTATGGATGGAGTGCCTACCTAAAGGAACCCCGAGCATATACTCCCTCCCTAGGGTAAGGTTATAGTGTTATACTATTTTATTTCCCAAAGCTACCCACGATAAATTATTTAAAAGTAACCTTAATAATACAACACTTTAAAGAAATTTCTTGAATCAAATTAATTAAATTATACCATAATAAACTAGCAAAATTAGTATAAAATAGTTATGAAAGAATAACAAAGTTGAAGCTATATTGAATTAGTTAAGGATTATAAGTTTTCGGATTTGAACCTAAATCTCCTGGTATAGGATACAACCATATTTGAAAATGCAACATAGGTTCTCTTAATGTTAAGTTTAAACCAAATAGCCAAGCAAGATCACTGAAAGAAACACAATCACAAGATAGACACACAATATACCCTGGGAAACCCTCATGGGGTAGAAAACCTAGCAAAGTTTTCCTCAATAAGATGATCAACCAAAATACAAGATGTGCTCCTCCTTCCTTTGTCTCCTTAACTGATCTCCCAGACAAGTGCACACTCTTCCACAAGTGAGTGAATGATGTAATGAGGAGTTCACCTCCTCTATTTATACTTGACTCTCAACTGACTAAAAGACCTTATGGGGCCGACCTCACCTAGAGAAGTCTAATAACCCCTAAAATATAACTACAGGGCCGACCCACACATGGTGGGTCTAATAACCCTAGTTAATACCAACCCCTGGAGAAATAAACATCTCCAGATACATAATAGGGTTACCTCGGAGGAATGAAACATCTCCGGAATAAATAATGTACAAATATAATATTCTTAGAAGGTACAATATTCAACACTCCCCCTTAACGAGAAGGATATTATAACAACATCTGCAAGAGCAAGGAGTCATTTACTACATCATCTATATATCATCGGAAGCTTTCTTCAATTCATCATCATCAGTAACTTGACTAGTTACTTGGAACATCAACATCGTCATCAGCATCGTCATCACATGATCAATCATCTCATGAACATTAGCATCGTTATCATATCAGCATCGTCATACGATCATCAGCATCGTCATCACACGATCATCATCATCATCATCACACGATCATCAGCATCGTCATCACACGATCATCAGCATCTTCATCATACGATCATCAGCATCGTCATCACACGATCATCAGCATCGTCATCACACGATCATCAGCATCGTCATCACACGATCACCAGCATCATCATCCCACGATCATCAACATCATCAAAGAATGATGTAAACCAGTCATGTACCTTTTGAACCGAAGTCCAGGGACAATCCAGTCCTATCATGTTCTCGGAGACCTCACGTCTACGGCTCAGTTTATAGGACCAAATTCCAAGGATGATCCAATCCTTACCGTACATTTAGGACAGCGTCCAAGGATGACTTAATCCTCCACCGTACATTTAGGACCACGTCCAAGGATGACTTAATCCTCCACCGTACATTTAGGACCACGTCCAAGGATGACTTAATCCTCCACCGTACATTTAGGACCACGTCCAAGGATGACTTAATCCTCCACCGTACATTTAGGACCTACGTCCAAGGATGACTTAATCCTCCACCGTACATTTAGGACCTACGTCCAAGGATGACTTAATCCTCAACCGTACATTTAGGACCTACGTCCAAGGATGACTTAATCCTCAACCGTCCACCAAGGACTTCATTCTCGAAGACATACGTCTACGGCTCTTCTTTAGGACTGAAGTCCAGGAATGATCCAATCCCTTCACATGTTCATCAAGAACTTCATTATCGAAGACATACGTCTACGGCTCTTCTTTAGGACTGAAGTCCAGGAATGATCCAATCCCTTCACATGTTCATCAAGAACTTCATTATCGAAGACATACGTCTACGACTCTTCTTTAGGACTGAAGTCCAGGAATGATCCAATCCCTTCACATGTTCATCAAGAACTTCATTATCGAAGACATACGTCTACGGCTCTTCTTTAGGACTGAAGTCCAGGAATGATCCAATCCCTTCACATGTTCATCAAGACAGAACATGTATCCTCATCATCATAACATGTATCACCACAACATGTATCATCATCATCAAAACATGTATAACCACAACATGTATCATCATCATCAAAACATGTATAACCACAACATGTATCATCATCATCAAAACATGTATACATCTAACCATCAAAAGCATGTATGCATCTAACCATCAAAAGCATGTATACATCTATCATCAAAAGCATGTATACATCTAACCATCAAAAGCATCTATCATCTAAAGTATCTAGCATGTATACATCTATCATCAAAAGCATGTATACATCTAACCATCAAAATAAAGAATATAAGAGTCCTAAATCTAAATAATTCTAGGTGAGTAAGTGCAAAAAAAATAGGTAACCTCATCATTGATGAGATAGGCTTGTTTGTCTCATACTGTGCTACTCCCCCTTTCGAGGAGGGTTCTTCTGAACTACACCAAGCTTGTCTCGGAAGTGTTCAAACTTTACTCGAGACAGAGGCTTGGTCAGGATATCAGCAATTTGATCCTCAGTGCTTATATACTCTAGCTTGATAGCTCCTTTCTGCACCATATCTCGAATATAAAAGTAACGGATCTCTATGTGTTTTGACTTATCATGAAACACAGGATTTTCTGTCATCTTGATGCAGCTTTGATTATCACACATAATCACAGTGGGGTCCATTTCTAAGTCAAACACTCCAGATAAAAGTTTTCGAAGCCATACTGCTTCACAGCTAGCAGAACAGGCATCTATATATTCAGCTTCAGCAGTACTGAGGGCCACACTTGATTGTTTCTTGCTGAACCATGAGATCATGGCAGATCCAAGACCATAACATCCACCTGAGGTACTTTTTCTATCTGAGACACTACCTGCCCAATCAGAATCTGAGTAACCATGTAATCTGAGTTCATGACCTCCAAGATAAAATAGGCCAAAATCTAATGTACCTTTTAGGTACCTCATTATATGCTTTGCAGCTATTAAATGAACCTTTCTAGGTTCTACTAGATACTGACTTAGGGTATTTACAGCAAAGCATATATCAGGCCTAGTATTTGTTAAATACATCAATGATCCAATGATTTGTCTATATAGAGTTATGTCCACTAATTCTGATGAATCATTAACTAATAACTTTAAGTTGGAGTCCATGGGAGTGGCCATGGCTTTACACTCCAACATATCAAATCTTTTGAGAATCTCCACAGTGTACTTACCTTGATTTAGAAAGATTCCTTTTGGTTCTTGCCATACTTCTAAGCCTAAGAAGTAATGCATTAATCCGAGATCTTTCATCTCGAATTCTAAAGAAAGCTTCTTCTTACTTTCAATAATTTGTTTCTCATTTCCAGTTAGGAATAGGTCATCTACATATAGCAGTAATATAACTGGTTCATCATCCATCACTTTGAGATAAAGGTTTGGGTCAGCTTTACTTTTGCTAAAGCCCATGCTAGTTAAGAAATTGTCAATCCTTCCGTACCAAGCCCTGGGAGCTTGTTTTAACCCATATAAAGCCTTTTTTAATTTGCATACATGAGTTCTTCCATCATTAACCTCAAACCCTTGTTGTTTCTCTATGTATACTTCTTCTTCAATTACACCATTCAGAAAAGCTGTCTTAACATCCATTTGGTGTAATTTCCACTTCATCATGGATGCAAGAGCCATAATAGTTCTAATTGAAGTATACCTGGAAACTGGTGCAAATGTTTCTTCATAGTCAATTCCCTCCTTCTGAGAGAATCCTCTGGCTACAAATCTTGCTTTGTATTTTTCAATGCTTCCATCTGCGGCATGTTTTATTTTGAAAATCCATTTGGAAGAAACCACACTTTTATCTTTTGGTTTGGGAACTATATCCCAAACATCATTTTTCATTATTGACTGATATTCTTCTGTCATTGCTTCTACCCATTCTTTCTTCTAAGCTGTCTCTTCATAGCTAGTAGGTAGTTGATCCACAAGATCACACATTAAGGCCATATAGTTGGACACTAGCTTTGGTTTCTTTCTTTCTCTAGTGGAGCCTTCAGGAGCTCCATATCTTTCAGCTCCTTGAATAATATCTCTAGCCCATGCTGGTCTTCTTTTCCTGGATAATTCTGCAACAGGGGGTTCTTGTGGTTCCAGCATGTCATGATCCTCTGGTGTAGCTTCTTCAGGGATGTGAATAGTCTCTGAATTCCTGGGTGATGAATCTTCTTCATAAACTTCTTCAAGTTGACACTTTCTGGATTTCTTGAGAGCTGCTTCCTCATCAAAGGTTACATCTCTACTTATTTCTATATGATGGAAACCTGGTATGTAGATTCTTAAGGCTTTGGAAGTTTCACAATAACCAACAAACATTCCCTTCTTACCTGAGGGATCCAACTTGGTTCTCTTTTCTTTTGGAATGTGGATGTACACAGGACACCCAAATATTTTAAGTTGACTTACCTCAGGCTTCTTACCTGTAAACACTTCTTCTGGAGTTTTGAATTCAAGAGCACTGTGAGATAATCTATTTTGCACATAAACTGCTGTCTTGGCTGCTTCAGCCCATAAGTACATGGGAAGATCTTGGTCATGTATCATGGTCTTCACAGCTTCCATGATTGTTCTATTTTTCCTTTCAGCCACACCATTTTGTTGGGGATTGTAAGGAGTAGTTAGTTCCCTTTTAATTCCAGCTTCTTTGCAAAAGTCCTCAAATTCCTTTGAGGTGAATTCTCCGCCATTATCTGTTCTGAGAGTTTTGATTTTCTTGTCTGATAGATTTTCTATTAGAGCCTTGAACTCTTTGAATTTTCCAAAGACTTCATTCTTACCTTTCAGGAAGTATATCCAAGTTTTCCTTGAATAGTCATCAATGAATGAAAGATAGTATTCAAACCCACTTAAGGAAGTGGTGGGCATTGGACCACATACATCTGAGTGTATAAGCTCTAAGATGTTCTTAGTCTTTGTTTCACTCTTTGGAAAGGGGTTCTTGATATTTTTCCCTTTCTTACATCCTTTACATGAGCCATCATGATCAGCTTTTAAATCTGGTAATCCTATGACTACCTTGCTTACATAGGGTAAGGCTTTAAAGTTGATGTGAGCTAATCTTCTATGCCATAACTCACTGGGGCTAGAGATCTCATGTGCAAGGGCAGCTTCTAGATGACCCTTGAGCTTATAGAGACCTCCTTCTTCTTCACCAATAACAACTGCATCTTTAATTGTCTTCCCTTTGGACCACATGAGTACTTGTCCATCTATGAAGGCTACTCTGAAGCCTTTCTTATCTAGTGCTGAAATAGAGAGAAGGTTCTTCTTTAAACCTGGTACATATAAGATGTCTTTCATCTTCAAGGGTGTTCCAGAATCTAGCTTATAGCTAGCTTCACCAATTCCTTTGATGGGATATTGGTAGTCATCTCCTAGAGATACCTTCTGTGAAGAAGACTTTTCTTCAAGATTTGAGAAGGTCTTCCTTTGACCTGTCATGTGATTGGAAGCACCACTATCAATGAGCCATGTATCTTCTCCAGGAGATACAGATCCTGAGAGTGCAGAGAATAGAACATATTCTTCTGGATCTTCTTTCTTCACCTTACATCTTTTCCTTTTGGTTTTTACCTCTACCTCTTCTTCTTCTTCATCTTCTTCCTCTTCTTCTTCTTCACTATCATTTTCTGCCATATGTGCATGATGTCTTTTGTGGAAGACTTTCTTCTTTTGAGAAGGACAAAACCTGGAGATGTGTCCCAATTTATGACAATTGTAGCATTCTACCGTGGAAAGATCTCTTGCTGAAATGGGTCCTCTTCTCTTGTTAGATCTAGAGAAGTGTTGAGATCCTTTGTGGTCAACTCTCTTGAGATGACTCATTCTTCTTCTTTTGGTATGAGTGGCTAAGGCTTGGTCATCCTCTTTGAGAAGGGCTTCTCTATTTGCAACCCTAGCTTCTTCTTGAACATAATCCTCCCATACTATATCAAACTTCATGCTCTCTTTCCTGGCACACATGGTTTGTATAAATGACTCCCAAGATCTAGTGAGACCATTGAGGGCAGTCATCACAAGTTCATCCTCATCAAGGGTATCACCAATTGCATCTAGTTGTTCCTTGATTTGTGAAACCCTTGAGAAGTAGTCTTGAATGGATTCTCCTTTGTGCATCTTGGTACTCTTCAATTTAGTCCTCAGGTTCATCTTCCTATTGATGTTCTTCCCTTCATACATTCTTCCTAGGGCATCATACATTTCCTTTGGAGTCTTCTTGGAGGCCACTTGGGGAATCAAGTGGTCTTTAATGGAATCAAATATGATTCTCTTTTCCCTAATCAAATATTTCCTATGCTTTTCTTTGGCTTCATCTCCTTCTGGTTCTGCAACTTCTTCCTTGATAAACTGAGCAAGATCATTCTCTTCAAGAATGAGACCAATTCTGTATTTCCATGCCTGGAAATTCTCTATGCCTTCTAGCTTGTCTTCAAGCTTAGTATTTGGAGCCATCTTCTCTTGGGGGAGTCCAAGAGACAGAGTAGACTTACTTGGAAAGTTACCTTTCACTTTTCCGGAATCTGAAACAGAATTTTATCGCACTTTTGGTAGAATTAGGGTTTGACTTTCTCGGAGTTCTACTTAACCAAAAAGTTCGATCTATAGCTTAAAAGAATGCTCTTGAGAAGGGATATCCAACCATGTAATCAGAAATCAAAAGTTCCAACTTTTTTTCTAAAACCAAAATCTGACGTATCGCACTTTTGGTAGAATTAGGGTTTGGAATTCCCGGAGTTCTACCCAACCAAATAGTTCGATCTAGGGCTTAAAAGAAAGGTATTGAAAAGGGCTATCCAGCCATGCAACCAAAAATCAATAATACCAACTTTGGACTGAAACCCTAACTTCACCAAAGAGAGAGAGAGAGGTATTCTTACCTTGTGAAAGATGTCCTATTCAGTCTAGCTCTGATACCATGTTAAGTTTAAACCAAATAGCCAAGCAAGATCACTGAAAGAAACACAATCACAAGATAGACACACAATATACCCTGGGAAACCCTCATGGGGTAGAAAACCCAGCAAAGCTTTCCTCAATAAGATGATCAACCAAAATACAAGATGTGCTCCTCCTTCCTTTGTCTCCTTAACTGATCTCCCAGACAAGTGCGCACTCTTCCACAAGTGAGTGAATGATGTAATGAGGAGTTCACCTCCTCTATTTATACTTGACTCTCAACTGACTAAAAGACCTTATGGGGCCGACCTCACCTGGAGAAGTCTAATAACCCCTAAAATATAACTACAGGGCCGACCCACACATGGTGGGTCTAATAACCCTAGTTTATACCAACCCCTGGAGAAATAAACATCTCCAGATACATAATAGGGTTACCTCGGAGGAATGAAACATCTCCGGAATAAATAATGTACAAATATAATATTCTTAGAAGTTACAATATTCAACACTTAAAACATAGAATTTCAAAATTAGTAATTTGGTTTTCATGAAACCTCGAATTTGTAACTTAGAAGAGTTATTATTAAATTGTTATATAATAATAATAATAATAATTACATTGATATGTGTTTATATTCTATAATTTGAGGTAAATTAGACATTATGTTTTTCCTAAATTGTATGGGGATGAGACAAGTGTACTCTCCATATTAACTATACATGAATAACTTGTAGTTGATGCATGAATAACTCGTCACTCATGCATGGATAACAGGAAGTTCAGTTCGTGCAACTACACATAAAATGGGTGTTCACCAACCACAAGTTAAGTGACTGTGCTAGTAAGTAATGTTTATATAAATTGTACTTTGACCAATATTATTATTTTTTTTCAACATAAGTAACGATTTTCAATAAATCCCAATAGTTAGCCTGGTAATTTGAGAGAGCTATATGCAATTGCTGGTGTATACATAGTTCAAGTTAATTAAGTCGTAGGCGTTCACCAACGAAAAGAGTGACCTTCCACCTTGGAAAGATTCCTCGTCTATAAATCCAATGGAATCCTGCCGCGTGTTTTACCACTTTCACGCACGCTAACCAGATCACGCCAATCTTATTTGCATTATTTTCATTACTTTTCCTCTTTCACGCAAACCCCCGTCCGTGTCGCAGCAATTGGCAGACTTCACGCCGACTAAAACGAAGTGTCCATCAATTCGACCATTTTGAATCTCGACCATATCTTACAAATATTATGGAAAACAAAATTACAAATTCATATCAACTGTACCAACTCGACTATCGACCATATTTTTTTTAACTAAAGTGACCCGACCATTTTGACTCCCGACCATATCTTACAAACCATTTTGACTCCTAACCATATCTTACAAATATTATCGAAAACAAAATTACAAATTCATATCAACTGTTTCATATGTCGATCATGTTTACATAGTAAGAACTTCACGATGACTAATTTTTAAAGGCTCAACCAACTCGACTATCGAGCATATTTTTTTTAACTAAAGTGACCTGACAATTTTGACTCCCGACCATATCTTACAAATATTATCGAAAACAAAATTACACAGTTAACAGTCGACACATGTCCATCAATTGGACCACACAATTAATAGTTGACCAAATTTTAAAGGCCCGACCAACTCGACTATCGACCATATTTTTTTTAAAGCAAAAGTTAGCCGACCATTTTAACTTCCGACCCGTGTCCATCAATTCCACCAGACAATTAAAAGTCGACCAATTTTTAAAGGCTTGACCAACTCGACTATCAACCATATTTTTTTATAACAAAAGTGACCCGACCATTTTGACATCTGACCATATGTTACAGAGTGTCCATCATTTTGACGAAATAGTTAAGAAGCGACTAATTTTTTAAGGCTCGACCAACTCGACTTTCAACCAAAATTGCCAGCATTTGGGTTTATACAGGCTAAACCTGACACAGTTAAGAGTCGACCAATTTTTAAAGGCTCGACCAACTCGACTATCAACCATATTTTTTTATAACAAAAGTGACCCAACCATTTTGACTTACGACCATATGTTACAGAGTGTCCATCATTTCGACGAAATAGTTAAGAAGCGACCAATTTTTTAAGGCTCGACCAACTCGACTTTCGACCAAACTCGCCAGCATTTGGGTTGATACAGTCAAAACAGGCGGTGCAGCTCTACCTGAAAAAAAATTACGAGATCTATACTTTTGATTAGAAACTTGAGCATTCAATGATGGATTGGACATTGAACAACCTTCTATAAGGTTACCCATGTGAACATTGCTTTATTTGCATTTAATCCATCACGAAGTTATGAACTTTGCTTCAGTAGTATCAATCTCTGCCTATGGACGTATATCTGGATTTGACGGATTGGACTTGCTGGATATTCAATGTTCTAGAGATACGAGAACAGATTTCAATGTAACAATGGTTAAAGGTGCTCAGACACCAATGCACTGCCTTTACTCTTGATCATTTATAAAATTCGATGGGTAAAGCCTCTCTCATTCTTTTGTTCTTTGATATTGTTATTGTGACATAATCCCAGTTTTTTTCTCAGCATTCGAATCGCCTTCAATTTGTTGCTCTTTTACAGACCAGCAACCTTGTTAAGGAGCCAAATTATTTTGTTTTCTATTAAAAAAAAGGTTCTCCTCTCAAACAAAAACTCATTTCACTTGCTATAATTATGTTGTTCTAAATCTTGTTTCTATTTAATATATTCAAACAATATTCTGCTGTCTTTTTTGATGTTTTTTCTTGAAAACTAAAGTCTTTTTATGTCAATTATTTACTGGTTTCAAATGAAAGGTTACTTGACTGGTATATATTCAGTTTTTTGTCTCCTAGAAAAGTTGCCCTTCCAGAAAAGTAATCTTTAATTTAGTCATCTGGTATATGGACAATCCTATCTTGTTCTCACTATTCCTATTTAATATTTAAAAACAAGGTTCTCAGAGCAAATTTACCCAGAATTATATTCCATTTTTTGTTGTTTTTTGTTGGAAAGTAGCTTTTGTTTCTGCTGTCTTTTTGGGTGTTTTTTGTTCAAAACTTGAGTATGTTTCTATCAATGGACTATCATTTATTTAATCCTATTATTTACTAGTTTCAGATGAAAGGTTACTTGACTGGTATATATTCATTTCCTTGTGATTACCAATATATGTTTCTTACTAACTTTGGCAGATAATTTGCACTACAACAATGCTATCTTGTTGTGACTGTTTCTGTTTAATATTTAAAAACAAGGTCCTAACAACAAATTAACTAAAATTATGCTTCCTTTTTTGTTTTTTTCTGTTGAAAACTACACTCTGTTTCTGTTGTCTTTTTTTGTGTTTTTTTTCTGGAAACTAGAATTTGTTTCTGTCAATGGACTGTCATTTCTTTACTCCTATTTACTACTAACTTTGGCAGATAATTTGCACTGCTATAGTCTTTGCATCTAGTATTTGCACAATGCTATCTTGTTGTCACTGTTCCTATTCCATATTAAAAAACAAGGTTCTAAGAGAAAATTTACCTAAAATTATGCTACCTTTTTTGCTTTTTTTTGTTGAAAACCAGAGTCTGTTTCTGTTGTCTTTGTCTCCTAGAAAAGTTGCCCTTGTAGAAAAATAATCTTTATATTAGGCATCTGGTATATGCATAATGCTATCTTGTTGTCACTATTTCTGTTTAATATTTAAAAACAAGGTTCTAAGAGCAAATTTATCTAAAAGTATGCTATTTTTTTGTTTTTTTTTAGTTGAAAACTACACTCTGTTTCTGCTATCTTTTTTGGTTGTTTTTGTTGGAAACTAGAGTCTGTTTCTATCAATAGAGTGTCATTTATTTACTCCTATTACTTGTATGTTCAATCTTGAGAGTAAGTATTTGATCATGTACGTGATTTATTTACTGGTTTCAGACAAAGGGTTACTTCATTGGTATATATTCATTTTCTTCTGTTTACTAATATATGTTTCCTACTAACTCATACAAATAATTTGCACCGCAACAGTTTTTGTCTCCTATAAACATTGTCATTCTAGGAAAATAATCCCAAAATTGAAACCAATTTCAAGCCCTTCATTTCTATATTCTTTCCACAAATATTGCTATGTATTGCATCAAATATCAAATGCTATTTTGTCATGTTCTCCTACATCTTCTATCTTTAGACTTAATATCAATATCGCACCTTTTTTTCCAGCTTATTTTTGTAGTCCAACTATTCGCAATACCACGCTATGGACACTCTGTTGACCGAAAACGTTGTTTCGCTTCTGATGAATGGTGTTGTTGACCTATGTCCACTTGTACAAGTTGTTTTTATTGATCGACTATGCTCTATTAACTCAACAACTACCCGCTTTTGAATCTCTATCTCTGATGGAATTCATAAGAACGATACATTGCTTCCAACTAGCTACAATAGCGTTGTAGAAAATAACCTACTCCAAAAAGGTTCAATCATCAAAGTTAGCAAGTGTACATGCAACAATATACATGATGCAACATATGATTTGCTTTCCGCATCTTCCTTTTCACTTATTTTAGTTTTCACTCCTCATAATTGTAACATATTTTTTACTTATACTTACTTACGTTCATTCTTCTTGCCGGGACTATCACATTGGGCACCTTCAAAATTGTCACCTTAGAAACAACAATTATTGGAGACCCATCCCCTTTCAACTTCACACCTACCTTTACAACCCACATCAGTTCATCTGTTTCAGAAAACAACGCCCTTGACTCTGAAAACCCTTCACTTGCAATACCTTCTCCAACGCCAAACCTTGTTGCACCTACTCTTCAATTCACATTGCTCAACCCTTCCAACAAAAGTTGGACCATTCAAGGATGAGTTACTGCAAAGACAAGTATAAACACCTACACCAACCAAAAAGGCCCTGGCCAACTCTTTGGGTTTGACCTTATTAGTGTTACCAGAGATGAGATTCATATCTCTGCTTTCAATGAACTAGCTACCTCATTATATGACCAAATACAGGTTGGCATAGTCTACATAGTCTCAAATGGAACAATCAAACTAGTTAATCCAACATACAACCATTTGAAAAGTGCTTTCGATATTTTCCTTAACTCCTCCTCAACAATTCAATGATGCTTGGAATAGTGCCCACTTATTCCTTTTCATTGCTTCAAATTTAAATCTATCCATGACATTAAAACTACACCCCTCAATTCCATGGTTGACCTTCTCGGAATTGTCATTTATGTTTCGCCTGTATCAACTATGTGCAAAAGGGATGGCTCTGAAACCATTCGCCGAATAGTTGGGTTGAGGGACATGTCTGGGTATAGCATAGATATAACACTTCAGGGGGAGCATTACACAATTGAGGGTGCCCAACTTGGAAACCTTCGAGGTTTAGCTACTCCCTCTATCCTTGCAATAAAAGGTGGGCATGTTACAGAATTCAATGGAAAAACCATGGGAACCATCTCAAACACCAACCTCATTATAAATCCAAATATTGAGGAAGCTCAAGTTCTCCAAGCATGGTTTGTTGACAATGGATTCCGTTTTGCCTCCCCATATTTGAGCAGAAAATCCAACTCGTCTTCTTCTACCTCCTGTAAACGCATTTCCATCTTTGTGCTACAATCTTTCCAACCCTCTAAGAAGGCAACTTGGTATTCGATTATTGCTTCAATCACCCATATTAACATCAATGACTTTCATTTCCTTGCATTCCCTCTATTTGTCAATGGAATACAATGCATGAAAAAAATTTCCCACAAAGTTGGCAATGTTTGGCATTGTGCAAAATGTGATGGGGAGTTTATAGAGTGTGCTTAACGATACATACTCAAACTTGACATCATGGATGCTACTGGACAACTCTATGATATCATAGCTTTTGATGATGCTATGCAGCAACTCATGGGGGTCGCTGCAAAATATTTTTGTCCTCTATCAAATGATCCAATGTCTCTCTTGGAAATTGTTCAACATGTTTGTGCTCGACAGTACCTTCTAACCTTATCAGTAAAGACAAAGATTTTTAATTCAAATGCTCACTTAAAGGTGCTTCTTGTGAATTCAGAAGAGGTTTCTCCATCATCGACCCCTATCGATACTCTTGATGAAAGTGAACACATTGTGCTTAATAAACATCCAATTGCTCACAAGCCTTGAACTCTACCTTTACAAACACTTTCCCCAACATCATTCTACTCTTCAATTCTAACTTTTGTACTTTCTAGCTCATACTTAGCAACTACACATTTTTTTGTACACACTTATACATAGGTGGTACTTGAAACCAGCAATCAACAATCTTGAATATTATATTATTTAGTTTTGTTGTACCATTGTGTTAAATCACATCTTTTTTGCGGCCTATCTTGCAATTTTCAAATTTGTAGTTATAATTTAGATTGCTTTGTCAAGTCTATACTTTTTTTCTTTATAAACATTGTTCAAGAGTGTCTTTATTTTTTTCTTACAACAACTTCACATCAATTATGCATGTTCCATATATCTTTTACAATATACCTTTGTTTACTCTTTCAATTATTACATATATGTTATTTTTCTCTTCCACCAAAGGCACTATAAATGCAACATGGATAACCATTTATCTTATACAATATAACTTTGTTTACTCTTGCTTTCTGTTCCACCAATTGCACCACAAAGCCCACACCCACTAAACACTTTTTTTTGTAGGCATGTCAACCAATGATAACAATGATCAACAAAATGCACGTAGAAGACTTCTATATGCTCAAAAGAAAAATGAAAAAAACAAGCGTCAACGCCTTCTATATAGAGTTGCTCGTCAACTTGTTCATTTCCCTTCTCCGTTTCACATTGGTCAACCTCCCCTTACACCCTCCACGCCATCCGCATCCACAACAATGCATCCAACAAACATCATCCTAGATGGTGCACAACAGCAATTCTGTACAAGATTGGACAAATTATCTCCCATGAAAATATGCTCTATATGCATGGAGTCATATCCTGGAATTAAAATAAAACACTCTTTTGGTGCATATGCATGTTCTTAGTGCAATGCGGAACAAAATGGCCACCACTATTGCAAACAATATGGATCCTGGAATACAACCATCAGTGCTATCAACCCTTACTCAAGTTGAAGAAAGGATCATTTCTCGAGTTAACCTAATTTTACAAGTCACTCATGCTCGTGGGGGACAATATACATATTCTGGCCACACTATAAGCTTCCCACAAAACATTACTAGCATTGCCACTTTCCTCCCTCATTTACTCTCAGACATTGAAATCCTTATTGTTCGTAAATGAAGTCCTACGAAAAATCCTTATGACTTCTTTGTTAGTCGAACGCGTGTTCTTGTTGCTCTTGAATACAAGCTTTCAAATGATCCATACTACAAAGATGTCCAAGTTAACTCAATTGCATTATCTTCTTTGCCTCTTGAACCAACTGACATTTCAACCCTCCTTCGTCATGTCACACCCTTTGAAACCCCATTTGCTGAACATACCTCAACTTCTACTATTCAATCATCAAGCTTCCTCGAACCCCATGAACAACAATCATCCTCCTTTATATCTACACAAACAAATTGTAGAATTGAGGTTGATGAAATCAAACGCTTCTTAGGAAGAAGCCATGCATGCACTCTACCTTGCATTGACTGGACCCCAATAGACATTTTCCCTATCAACGAGTATAACACAATATGCCTCCTCTCAATGGCCTTCCCAACCTGATTTCCCACTGGAGTTGCAATGCTTAAACAACCACACATTCAAGAGGTTGGTATGGACAATTATGCACTACACCTTCTTAGATACCATGACAATAGATTTGGCCAACATCCTCATTTTCGTTATTACATATATAACCTGATGATGCAGCATCATAGCCAATCTACTACATCTGTATTTGTAAAACGTAACATTGAAGATACATTGCCTCCAACCATATCAGAACTTGTACAACAATTACAAGACTTGCCTGATGCTAAAATTGCTGAGCAAGTCATGCGCTTTGGCTCCACGCTTCATGGGACACGCTCCTATTGGAACAAAAGCAACGGTGAGCTAACTGAAATGATCACTCAACAAGGGACACCTACATTCTTCTTCACGCTCGGCGCATCTGACACAAAGTGGCCAGATTTGCATTCTTTGATGCCTGGATGAGATCCATCCACTTCAAATCAACAACACCAATGGAGAATACGCAACCTTATATCCAATCCACACATTGCATCTCAATACATGGAAGATAGATTCAAAATATTCCTAGAAGAGGTTCTTAAAAAAGGCCTTTCTACAAAAGACTACTGGTGCAGGTTGGTAACAACTCATATTCCCATGAAAGTTCAATGTATTTAAAACCTAAAATATTTGTTCCTAATATTTATATTTTACATGTAGGTATTAATGGAAACACAGGGGATCTGCACATATACATGGCTTCTTATGGCTATAAAATGCACCAAATATGGACACATTAGACTGGGCAAATGCTACCAAGGTTGAAGATGCCAAATTATACTTTGACAAGTTTGTTACAGCATGGAATCCTCGTGTCAACCATTTTCAAAATCCAACCTTACAAGCCTCTACTATAAATGATACATGCACCATTGGATCACATTCCATACTTGCAACTAATCACTTGGATGACTATGAATAACTTGTTAATTGTGTCCAAAGGCATACAAAATGTTCAGAATATTCTTTCCTACGTACAAAAGGATCATATCTTCAATGTCGTTATGGGTTCCCCTTTGATATATAACCTACCTCTTCCTTACTCATTGATGCAAAAGGCCAGAAAACATACAACCCTGCAAGGAATGATGCCCTTCTAAATATTCACAACCCTATAATGCTCTCAATTTGGAGAGCTAATGTTGATTGCCAACTTGTTCTCTCTAGACATGCTTTTCTCAAATATATTTCAAAATATGCAACAAATGAAGAGCCTAAATTAGAAAGCTACCATGCACTTCTTTCTCGGCTTGCACATGCAACTCCACATGATGCCCCCATCCTTCTACCAATAAGACGTTTTCTATCAGAAACTATTGCAAAGCGAGACATTGGTGCACAAGAGACTTTCTACATGCTCCAAAAACTCCCTTTTTCTCATTGCAATCATTCCTTTCTATCCTTAAATGTTATCCAAATCATTTTCCGCCATATTTCCAATGACTCTCTTGACATCCCAACAACACCCACCTTCATTTCTGCATACATGCAACGCCCACCTGCACTCGAACAACTTACCCTTCTTGAAGCTACATGCTCTTGGTCATACTCACCTCGTATAAAGCAATCACAATGGAAACCAAACTACCCTCCCAAAATTGTTCATGTCTTTCCTCGCTTCACTACCATTCCACCCATTATTGTAGATTCCTTTGTTTCCTTTTGTTGGAGTGAGATCCTCCTATACAAACCTTTTCGCACCCTCCACAATGACATTGGATCCACAACATTGTCCATAACTTCTAATTGGGTTCGCATTAAAGACACATATACTGCATGGCATGTTGATCATTTTCCAAAACCCCCCAGTACCCCTCCCTCTGATGACTCTACTTCTACTTCAAACCACTTCCCCTTAGCCCCTTCCATGGATGAATGGGAACTCCTTTCTCAACTCCGCCCTGGAAACAGCCTCTATGTTGATGACCTTGACATGCTTGGTCATCGTGACTTTGACAAAGAGAACAATTGGACCGAAAACCATATTCCTTCACACATCCATGCAACAGCTATATCATTCATTGACGTCATTCGAATGTCTACACATGTAGAAACTAACACCTTTTCATCTTCATGTTCTCTTGCATCCTTGTCTCCCACACAACGCATGGCCTTTTCCCTTATCATCGCACACTCCACAAATGCTACAACCCTTCCCCCACTCAAAATGGTCATTCAAGGCATTGCAGGAATATGAAAATATTTCTTGATTTCTTGCCTTAGATCTACACTCCAAGATGCCTCTGGCGATAACCCTTCACCCTTGCTCCTCCTTGCTCCCACCGATGTTGCTACTTTTAACATACATGCATTAACAATACATTATGCCCTTCGCATACCCATTACAGAGATGCATCTATGAAAATCCTCACAGCAGATCTAAGAGATGATGTATACCTCACAAGAGTAATTATGATTAACCAAGAAAATAGAAGAAGAGTGAACAGTACAGTATAATGAGCAACATAATAATATGGTATAGTAGAACTTGAATAGAAGCAATAATACTTCACACACACTAGTTAATTAATTACAATATGGACAAATAAATAGTACAATGGTAGAGAGGATTCGAATGCCCAAGGTGGAAATTCGAATTAGCCTCTCAGAGTGATCATAAGATCAATAGAGTGTCATCGGAGCACAAATAGGTGTCCTCATGATCATCGGAGCACAACTGGAAGTCTTCATCATCATCAGTGGAGTCATCAATGCTCAAGTAACTATCAACCATCAGTCAAACTAACTCTGGTAGGTGTAACTGAGTGTAACTCAATGTAACTGAGTGTGACTGAGTGACAACTGGACTGGTAGGTGAAGAAGGGCGAGTTGCTCCCTAAAATCAAGGAAGAAGTGCGCATTAAGCAACTGAAGGGATAAAACTGAATAGTGAGAAACTCATGGGGGATGGCTAACTAAGGGCTAGGTGCTAGACTAATGACTAGGATGCATGCAAACCCTAAAGGTGCATGCATGACTGAAAATGTAAATGATCAAAATACCGGTGGGACTAGGATGGAGTATAGGAATATCCTAACAACATCCTCTTGAGGGACAATCCCTTTCAAGCTTCCAACAAAAATTACGCCATATCCGATACATAATCATTGACGAAATGAGTTTCGCTGGCCCAAAAATGTTAATCTGAATGGACGACCGCTTACGACAAGCATTCCTGTCCCAATGTACAACTCCGGTTGGTGGGTGCTCCATCATCTTCCTTGGTAATTTTGGACAACTACCACCTATAAAGGACATCCCCATGTATGTTGGTGCATCACGAGGGAATGCTCTCTAGCGTACTTTTGTCACTTTTGCCACTCTTTCAACCATCTTTCGACAATAAGGAAACACCCCTTCTCAAGTTTCCTTTCGGCAACTCCTGCTCAATCTTCGAAATACAATACCAACTCTTGAAGATTGGATGCTCCTGATGTCAAGAACAACCTCGTCCCTTTCACATGAAGATAATCATACATTTAACCAATGCACTCACTTGTACACAACTAATAGCTCTATTGCATTGCACAACAAACAAATGCTAAAACTCCTCAACATGCCAATTGCACATTGCTTTGCAGAGCAAAAGAAAGAACATGTGCCTACTCGATAGATGATGAAAAACTTGCATTCAAGGTTTTACTAGCAATTGGTCAACAAGTCATGTTGACATCCAACTTGTGTGTCTCAGCAAGACTTGTGAACAACTCATTAATATACAATTCCAATGATCAACCTCCTACATTGCCATCTTATGTTGTAATTGATTTTATCCACTACAATGCCCCCCCATGGGATTCTTCCAATCCAATTTATGTCCCCATTCCTCCTATAACAAGGGGTTCACGAAGGCAAGTACCACTTCGCATGGCATGGGGTTTAACAATCCATAAAGCACAAGGGATGACCTTGCAAAATGCAACAATAGATATTGGCAACACTGACCGACAAGGACTTACATTCACTGCAATATCAAGAGTAAAATCTCTATTAGGTCTTCGCATATCTCCACCTTTTTCCTTTTTTAGGTATTCTCGAATGAAAGATAGTCCCTATGTACAGCGCATAATACAAGAAGAGAACTTACTTGCTTCAAAGACTTTGCAGCCATATTCTCCCTAAAGTTATATTCCTGCTCCTTTGCAGCTCCATTTTTTTCAGATCTTGTATTCTTATTGCTACCATCATTCAATATTTGCCTATGAAAGACAAGAAAATACTACTCTATAAAGAAGACAAGAAATTTAATCTTCGTATCAACACTTTTCTCATATTACTCTATCTTATTTACTTCAATGTGTTGTCATTACTTTTTTGAAAGCAAGCACATCAACACATGTCATCCCATCTTAGCCTTTTTTCCACTAAATATAAAATGTCACTATGCTTTCGAGGGTCTGCCCAGAAAATGTGTTCATGGCCTGTTGAAGTAATGTGATCGAAATGATAGTCCGTTCTCTGTTTGAATAATACTCTCGGTCATTATTTTCTATCTTCAGAAAACTATTAAGTACACATGGTTATTGTATCCAAGTCGACAGCCGACTAATTGTCTTCCTTGTCGACCGACGACAATTTCAATACAGTTCTATCGACTTAATCGTCGACTTCTTTTGCTGGTCACTCTTTTTATCTCAAATGAACCACTCTTAGTGGATTCTAATACTGGTCAAATTCCATTGTTGAGATAAGCAAGAATATCATCCTGGCTGCCGATCAATGATCTTGGTCGCCGCTCAAGCAACACTATTTCGATCATCTTTACATAGTGACATACTTTTGAGTCGACCAATAGTTAAAAGCTCGACCAACTACGACCATTTTCACTTCCGACCATATCTTAGAAAATTGTCGAAAAAAAAATTAAATATTCATATCATGTTGTTAATGTTTACACAGTAACAACTTCAGGCCAACCAAAGCGAACTGTTCATCAATTGAACCACATACTTAAGAGCCGACCAATTTTTAAAGGCTCGACCACCTCGATCAATGCTTAGCATTTACCGACCAAAAATAATGATCAATGCTTAGCATTTATGTTGGTTGGGTAGAGTTTTTAAAGTGATCATTTTTTTTAAAAGAGTCGGATTTCTGACAACTAGTCGGAACTTGACTAAAGAAGAGCTCCATTGAAGCGATTTCTTTTTGTTGTATTCTTTCCATTTATAGTTGTATAACTTATATTGATTCAACATTTCATTGCTATTGTTTAAGCACAAAATGTACTATATATTCTGCTTACAACAACAACAGAAGTTTACAACTTATGTATGTTTAAGTTTACACATTTAAAGAAATAACACTGATTCCTCTATCTTCAATACTAGGTACCTTGTAAACACTTAAATCAAGATTCCTCGTTATTCACAATGTATGTTTTCAAATCAGGTATGTTGCAAAAAACCAACAAAAGAAAGGCTGAATAGATGGACCTTGAAAAGGAAACGACTCAACAAATACAAATGGAACCACT
Source organism: Larix kaempferi (assembly GCA_027924585.1). Classification (NCBI taxonomy): domain Eukaryota; kingdom Viridiplantae; phylum Streptophyta; class Pinopsida; order Pinales; family Pinaceae; genus Larix; species Larix kaempferi. The sequence goes on along the minus strand of BSBM01001312.1, from coordinate 9,791,912 downwards.
ATTTAAAGACACTAATCCCATCATAGGCCTCACCGCTGAGTTAAAATGGGGCGAGTTGTACACAACTATCAGAGACGAAAAAATACCTAATTCAACCTTAGAGGAAACCATAATTTATGAAAACATCAAGAGGTCCAACCTTCACAAGGAAACTACGTGGCCATAATTGTTTCACTGCTCAGAGGTTATTGCATGGATCTTGCCCCATGTAGATACTACGTCAAGGATAATTTCAAACGCCATTGGGGAACAAGTCGCATCCTTCCAACCAACCCACCTTGTAGCCGCATACAAGATGCCTACCTCCAATGTATTTTTAACTGACGATTGGGTAAGACGTGCCAATGTAGATAATGTTAAATGTGCAAGGGAAATGCTGCTACCAGACAAACAACTTAGACCCAAACATACCAAGAAATATGCCACCCAAAACTTAAGGACCCCCTATAGAATCATAGTCCTATTGTTGAGCAGACTCTTCAGTCTACCAAACGCCAACAACTATAAACTCAGTTGGGTTCCATTGATATACCATGTTGCCACACATGGTACAATATTCAATTGGGAAACTATTATTTCAGAAAGCATGGTGTCAACCATTTCTATAGCTCAAATCGGCTTTTCACAAGGGAAATCATAATTCTTCATGTCTGGCTACCTCATCGATTGCATATTAGTCAGCCACCCTTTCCCTAATTTGGGATGTACTTGGAATCGGAATGAATCTCCCATTCATGTAGCATGTCAGCTAACTTGGGCTCACCGATATGCAGGGTGCTACAAATTACTATGCGAAGAACTAGTCATGCCCCTTTATTCACTTGTCTTCAATAAAGAAGCAAATTGTATGTCAGACAATGCCTTGGATGTAATAGGTGAATCTGGAGACTGTTACTTCTCATCAAAAGGCACATACATTAGAATGTATGGGGGCACAAAACCTCCTTCTTTATTGCCCAAATATGCTACAGATTACATTGTGCATAAAGAAGCGATCAGACAAGTGTTGATCAATGGAATTAGTAACTATCTCCATGACAACAAAATAGCCTCTTACCCACCTGTACCATTCAACATTGGTGGATACAAATTTCTTCAGATTAAGGCAGTGGAAGCCTTTATTGCAGACTTGGAACCTTTTCACTTTGGAACAAAACTATTTGTAAGAAATGACAATAAAGGTAAGGTGGCTAAACATTGTGCTTCTTATAAAATCACTTTTGAGTACTCAAATCACTTTCTAAAAGAAGAAAAAATATATAAAAGGGTGCACAATATGACAGAGCTACACAACAAACTATATCCGAAGATTGCATCTACTTCTACCCAAAGTAAAACCAAAGAAAAGCAACCAGAAATACATAGGCAAAGAGAAGAGCCAGTAACAGTTGGTCGATTTCCTCAATCGCGCCCGACAAGCCATAGTCGAAAATTTCTATAAGCAACATGCAGTCGAGATCACCGGCCAAGAGATGGAAAAAACCCACATTCATGCGACAACGCGCAGATAGGTTGTCAGTCGAAATTAGATAGGTTGTCAAATAATTATTTAATGCAATCATTTACTTTTAATTCACACGTGCCAAACGATTCCTCCATAAATGCTGACCTAGAAGATTGTTGGATACTCTTTTTCCAAGCACTGGAGAACCATACTTCAAAGAAAATAAAATCCTTTTGTGAACCTGAGAGTTCTACAGAAATGATGGCGCCCAAGAAAGGTCATACTACAACCCGTTCAGCCACAGCTAAAGTCTGTCAATTGGAGATGTCCCAAACACCACTGGAAGCTCGGTTATAGCTGGTTCGAAACGCTAAGGTACACAAACCACACCGGCGAAAAAATCGGAAAGATATTCTTGCGTGGGGAAAGGAATCAAAAGGCAATTGGAGGGAGCCAGCCCAAAAACTGAAGACTGCTACCATTCTGCTATACATGAACGCACCTCTGTTGGAACAGTTTGGTGGACTCAAAGACATTATTGCTCGATTTATAGTAAGCATATATCATAATGGAAAATTCTATTTTGACATTCCAGTCGAAATAAATGGTGAGCTCATCTACAAGATTACAGGGTTATCAAAAAAAGGTGCAGATGTACCTAGTTAGCAGAGACCAGAATTGATCAAGCAGTTTAGAGACCACCCAATTGGGAAAAATTCTCGGGGGTTATTGGTGACCCAGATAAAATATGAAAATTATAAAATAGCTGCGAATTGAAATGCTAGAGCCTGTCCTGAGCATGGAAACAGACAACAAAATATACAACTGGGCTAGGTACCTTGCAGAAATTATCAAGAACATATGTATGAAGTGCCAAGAGGATGGAGTGGCCATTCGCTACCCATCTCTAATCATTTGGATAACAATGACGCATATAATACCAGCAGGAAATAAAGACTTTACTAGAGAAGGACTTGTGTTAATGCAGAACTTCCGTTGCTTTACGAAAGGAGCCAGCAGACTTGGGCCGTCAACAGTAAAGATTTGGCTAGAAGCCTGGTTCGAAGAATTAAAAGTTCGGTCAACCAGATGGAGAGTATCTTAGAATGTTCGATGGAGTCTACCTCCATACGCTCACATTGAACTTGCACTAGACCATACATCAGTTTGGTACTTGGAAGGAGCAACCGAACCCGCACAAGATCTCGACTATTACCCTTTGGTCGAGGAAATCTTCAATGAGCTTAAAAGGTAATCCAACACAAAATTGATAATTCCTGCTATGGCACACCAAGTCGGCATTCCCATAGTGGAACCTTTAATGGATCCAGAGAAATAAGAAGCATATGAAAGCCGCCTATATATGGACAATTTTACTTTTCAACCTCATCCCGCGGCCAGATCAGAACCTTTAGCACTTATGCGGCATTCTACACCAAGATTCACCAGATGGAGCTGAACAATCGGATGAAGAGTCTCTGTCGAACAATCCTGAGTACGCCTTGACAACCAACAACATCCAGCAGATGGCCGACCAATTACCCATAGCTAGATAAGCAAGAGATGTACAAATAGAGGGAAAGGGAAAAAGAAAAATGACCATTGACGAGCCGACAATGGAAGATGAAATTGAATTATACGATAGCACAATGCGAATATTGGAAGATGCAGCTAAGAACAAAATACCTATAGACGAGCAATTCAAGAAATTTTTGGAAGCTAAGCACCCTCAACCCAAAAAGAAAGTCAAGCTTATCATCGATGATGTTGTCGACCTGTCAGATAGCTTAGCTCCACCATCGTCGACTGTCGAGCACCCTATATGCAGATAGATTATTACCAACACACAAAGCATACGAGATTTATTGTCAACCCGAGAAAGTCTTTTTATTTTAAAGGATAAATGCACAGTCTATGCTTAAACACCAAATCACTATAATTGAATATTGTTATCCTCTAACAACTATGTTCATCCCAAGGAGCTGTGTAATCCCAGTTGCTGTCTAATTACTATAATTTCAATTCCTTTCTACCATGCATCAACAAGAAATAAAATAAGATTCAAAGACAATCGCAGATACAAAGAAATCCTATTCACATCCTAGAACAAGTAACTCACTTCTTCAATCTAATCACTCTTGAAAACCATAAGCAGAAACTGAATATTAATCTAGAAATTCAATTGCAAAGGATTGAGTTCAGCTGTTCTAAGAAATTGAATTACAGGAATGAAAATCAATCATAACAGGAAGGATAAATTGCAGAGGCTCATGGAATCACAACTTAACTGGGAGATGAACAAGGCTGTGTATAACTGTCACACGAATTGCATAAAGTTTCTACTCAGTCGACTGTCACTCCGTATTACTTGCCAATTTCAAGGAACATAATCTTAATTATACTGGAAATCCACACCAAAATTACTACTGTTGCGTACAAAAGAAATATCATAAACAAAACATCACACAACAATAAATTAAAGAGTCATAATTTAACTCAGCAATCTCTATGGAAGACGGGCCCAGCCTTCACACAGAGATGCTGGCTGAACAACGCAAGTTCCTTTAACTCAGAGGTAACTCCTTATATTAACAGAAGAATGATTACATAGTTTGCTTTTGTTGCTAATACAATGAATTAATTATCTGTTGTTCAAACCCTTGGGTCGAGGCAACTCCCCATATTTATACATACAGATTGTAACATCCGATCCTATTAACGGGCAGCCTTGAAGATCTCTGATCTTTAGGCACCCTAAATAACACTAGCTGTTACAATACGTGGCAAAGTAGAGACATAGAAATGTGAGAAAGCTGTTCATTGGCCCAGGAGTAGCGATCTTTCCAGATCACAGCTAAACTCGAGCAACGAATACTAAAGATCTCCAATTGTAGCGCATTCTGTTACAGCTGCCCTGTCACAGCTCCACCTAGGATGTTACATTGGAACCATGTGCCTTAATCGATGATCCAAACCCCGAGGATCCTTTTCAAGCAACGAACATTCCTTCTTCCAAGACTTGTTCATCCCCACCTTCCTGCAGTCCACTTATCTCAAACTACCTTCATAAATCATAACATGTTAGCACAATTGAGAGATACACACCTTTAATTATCACAATCATAAGCATTAATAAGATAAAGCAATGATCAATCATACCTTGGCAGTTTGGGGGAATAAAGTGAGGATAACAGGTTTGATTAGCATGATAAATGGTGTAGGACATTGGAAGGAAAGGTGATCAAGGATGATTAGAAGGGGCCAATTCTGGGCTCAACATCTCCCCCCAACTACCCTGTTGCATGTCCTCATGCAACAACCTGCATCATTTGGAATCTGAGTCCTATACTGAGCTCTATCCATGGAGAGAGGAAAAATTGTAGGGAAACTCAGGCACCCCATCTATCCTTCCAATGCTACCTGCTGGTGTCTGAAAATGTAATTGATACAGGTGGAAATTACTTCTTCCTGCAGTCTCATTGTATGTTGTGCCTGGGGAGGACTTGAAAAGAAATTTTTAATCCGAATCCAAATCAATGACATTTCTAGGAGGTAGAAGCACTGGTTCTTGTGGGGCAGTGTCTTCCAGCACATCTAAGTCTAATAAGAGAGTTGTTGGTTCTTGTGTAACAACAACATCCTTTAGACTCTCTTCAGCAGCTACCTTCATTGCTTTTAGAGACACTGGTTCTTGTGTAACAGTGTCTTCTTTGTCCTTCTATTGCTGAGATTGGATATCCTTCTCATTGTGCTGCTCCTCCTCCAATATTTCAGTGTCACCTGAGCATGGTGTCTGTACCTGTTCATCTTCACTCCAGTGTGTATCGAGGATGATATCCATTCTAGGGTTACCTTCCAAATGAAATTCAAGAGTTCCTGCTGCAGCCTCCAAGGATGTTGGTTCTTGTGTAGCAACATCCTGGCTTTCCTCTTCATCCTCCTGTTGTTGAAACTCTTCTCCTATGAGCTCTGTGTCATGGGAACCCTCTGGGGTTACAACCCAGAGTTCATCATTAAATTCTAGAGAATCCTCTATTCCAGGTTCTTCTCCCATCTGCTTGGCCGATTGTACAGGTATACTCAGGTTTGCTGGTTCTTGTGTTACAGCACCTTGTTCAAGTTTATCAATATCCTAACCTTGTGGCTCATCTTCTAGAATTTTTGTGTCATGGGAACATTCTGGGGTTACAGTATAGAATTCTTCATTAGACTCCCGAGTGTCCCCCATTCCCGGTTCTTCTCTTGTCTGCTCTATAATCTCTATGTCGTGGGAGCATTCTGGGGTTACAGTCAATTCTTTATCCCCATCATCATACATGAGTTCACCCCTTAGTTCCTCTGTCATAGGATTGGTGGCAGCTTCAGCAAGGATGTGTAAAGATGCTGGTTCTTGTGTGGCAGCATCTGCTTTTTCTGGAGCTTCCTCTATTGTGGCTGCAGGTTGTTGTGCTGAGCAGGTACGAAGTATAATCTTTTGGCCTGCCTCCTTGAAGATTTATCCATAGGTGGGACAGAGTACTCGTTGATCCTCCTTGCCAGGCTCAGCAGAATCGGATCCCTCCAGTTGGTCTGCAGCCTCTACCAATGTATACATTTTTCTTTCTCCTTGTTTTCTTCAAGTTTCCTTCCACGTTTCCAACTCCCTTCGAAGTACTTGGAGGTCTTCTTTTAATAATGCATTCTCAGCCAAAAGTCCTTCAATTTTGGGTTCTTCCTCCACTGGCCTTTCAGGAGCATCCATTGGTCTTGGTACAAGGATCGGGGGTTCAACCTATGCCTCTAAGGTTGCCCATCTTTTTCTGGCTGCCTCTGCTGCTGTAGCTGATCTAGTTCTTTTCTTTCTGATAGGTGAGGTTATGTTAAATTCATTGATTGCTCTCTTTCTTTTCTTTTGTGGTGTTTTCTTTTGTGGAGCTGGTACATAGGGATTCACAGCTGAGGTCGAAGGAATGTTTTCTTGCCTCTCATGTTGTTCTTCTTCAATTAAAGCTCCTCCTTCCCACTCAGGTGAGGATTTAATAGTTACCACCTCAATGTTTTCTTCTATTGCCCTGGCTCTGTCACCTTCAGGTTCACTTGTCGCAGCATTTAGTGCTGCTCCAATTTCACCTTCTGGTGTTAGAGCTACCCTATTGTCTGTATTTTCCACAGGGTTTTTATCTACATCCTCCCCCGATGGCTTTGCTTGTGATGGAGTTTCATCCCCCAATTGTTCTTCTTCTAATGGAGTTTCATCCCCCCCAAATGGCTCTACTTGTGCCCCCAATTGCTCTTCTTCTAATATAATTTCATTCCCCCCAGATGGCCCTACTTGTGCCCCCGGTTGTTGTTCTTCTACTGTAGTTTCATCCCCCCCAGATGGCCCTGCTTGTGCCCCCAGTTGCTGTTATTCTTCCATTTCATCCCCCCCCCCAACTTCAATGGAGGGACTCCGGTCCTCCTATTGTGGTGGAACTCGTATCTACTGTAATGGGACGACCCGCAAAAGAATGGGTTGCTGAGCTCGGGCTGTGAATTGTTCCCAGGTTATATGATGCTGGGAAAGGGTTCTTACAATTATTAATTTGATAAGGCCATGGTGGGTGAGGGAAGAAAGTGGGTGCTTAGCAGACTGGACAAATGCTGCCATATGACGCAAGTCATGCAGTAGATAATATGGAATGTTTATTAAAATTCCATGGCAGAGATGAGAAAGTAAAGGGAGTTCAGAATTATACACAGTTTGATATCTACCTTCACAAGTGATGTATTTCTTGAGAAAGACAGCAACCTGATCCCATGGCCGCGGCAGTGAGTGCAATGCGATCCCTCTTCTTGACGCTTCTACTTGCTCCCCCTCCATTAAAAATGCTTCCCGTGCAGTCGTTGCGGGGACTCGTCGGTTAAACCATGTCTTTCTCACCAGCGGGATGGCCGTAACCTCGGATATAATGGCCTCAGAGACCTCTATGCGCAGCCCCCACACCTTAGAATGAGTTTTGGTGAGATTTAGAGCAAACTACAAGGCTGCTTCCCGATTGAATCCATCTAATCGCTCAAAAAACTCGAGCCAGCCGGTAGCTTGAAAAATGGTAAGAACTTGAAGATTTTTTATGAGTTCTTGTGTATTCACAGGTTCATGACGAACTGAAACCCCATGGTCTTGGCTGCAGGCTGAAATTGCTATCCCACAGATGGCAGAATCCGAGAATGGAAGTTGCAGCACAGAGGATGCATGAATCGCTGAGTGAAGACGTTTAGAGAATAGGCAAATTTGGAAAGTTGAGCACAGAAAAAACGTTCAAAATTTCCATGCTGAATTGGGGAAGGTGGCAGTTATTAGTGTTTACGTCGTACGAGGGAAAGGTTTAATTAGGTATAATGGTAATACGAGTAAAGGTACGACTGATATTGTTTAAATGATATCAACACTTGATCACGTGATAAATGAAATCCATACCTCATGAGACTGTGCGTCGGATAACCTGCGGAGAATGGTGGAGCGTGCAGTTGGTGACGTTGCGGAACCGGACTCGTGCACAGTCATAAATAATGCAATAATTCCTTCCGCGAGTGAAAGATAAACCATCGCGTCCTTGGGGTCGGAATGATGAGTTCACCGGCACAACTGGGATGAATCAGAGCCATAGTTTAGCAGGTTTGGAGCAATTCTTCCGTTAATCATAGGAGTTACCACTGCAAGTTGCCAAAAATGATATCACAACTGACGAAAAAGATGTTGCAACCGCTAGGAAAGATTCACAGCCACCGGGAAAAGGATTTTATGGGATCGGGAGAAATTACGACTGTCAGGGAAAAGTTTTATGGCGGCGGGAAATATGTCGCAGTCGCCAGGAAATATGTTGCAGCCGCCGGGAAAGATGTTGCAGCCACCGGAAAAACGATTCATGGCAGCCGAGAAAAGAATTCACAGGATCGGAAAAAATGACGGCTGTGAGGGAAAAGTTTTACGGCGGCGGGAGATATGTCGCAGTCGCCGGGAAATAAGTTGCAGCCGTCGGAAGATACGTTGCAGCTACCGGAAAATGTTTCACGGTAGCCGGGAAAGAGGTTTTACGGGCGCCGGGAAAATGATTTTACGGTTGATGGGAAACGATAATGCAACCACTGGGAAATGATGTTGCGGCCACTGGGACATGATGTTGCAGCCGCTGGGAGAGATGTTGCAGCTGTTGGGAATGGTTCACAGCTTCCGGGAAAAAGGGTTTATGGTTGACGGGAAACGATAATGCAGCCGCTGGGAAATGATGTTGCAGCCGCTGGGACATGATGTTGCAGCCGCTGGGAGAGATGTTGCAGCTGCCGGGAAAAAGGGTTTACTGCTGCCGGGAAAACGATTTTACGGTTGACGGGAAACGATAATGCAGCCGCTGGGAAATGATGTTGCAGCCGCTGGGACATGATGTTGTAGCCACTGGGAATGGTTTACGGCTACCGGGAAAAGTTGTTGTAGCTGCCAGAAAAGTTGTTCACGGCTGCTGGGAAAAAGGATTCTTACGTCTGTTGGGAAATATGTCGCGGTTGTTGGAAAAGATATTGTAGCTGCCGGAAAATATGTCGCAACTGCCGGAAAATATGTCGCAGCTGCCGGAATTTTTTTTTTTTTAAAGGAAAAAGGGAAATACAACACAGGATGGCACAGGGCGACTCTCGTTTGACCGGCCCAATCTGGTCATTCTCCTGGCGCTTCCTTGGAAAAATTTTCTTTGAAAAATAACAGCAAACAAAAAGATCAAATGCAAAGAAAAGAAAAAAACAATTATACGCTACAGCAGAAAGTTATTTATGTACAGTAATTTAAAATGCAATTTTCAGTTGAAGGATTGGCAAGGGCGGAGAGAAATTCCTGCTCTGATGCCAGCTGATAATCTGGATCAGTGGCAATCTGCGAAGTGAATGCATCTTTCGAAATAGGCTTACGATACAATCGTAGTCTGTGGCCATTAGCCAGTAATGGTATACGATTTTCATCGATGGTCACCAGACGGATAGTGCCGTTGTCAAATACCCCGTCGACTAGATATGGACCCAACCATCTTGTACGTAATTTACCTTTAAAATCCCTCTTGAACTTGGAGTCATAAAGTAGCACCCAGTCTCCCTCACGGAAGATTTTCTTTTTAATAAATCGGTCATGCCAGTTGGATCTCTATTGCTAAAGCAACACAGTTTGGTCTACTGCAGCTAACTGTTTCTCATCCAATTCATTTAGTTGATCCAATCTTCTCTTCTGGGCTTCTGTTACATCTAGATTCATTTCAGTGGTTGTCTTCAGGGTTTTGATCTCAAACTCAATTGGAAAGATGGCACTCTTTCCATACACTAGATCATAGGGAGAGAACCCTGTGGTGTTGCGCCAAGTTGTGCGATATGCCCATAGTGCTTCCGGAAGCCTGTCAGCCCAATCCTTTTGATGGCTTTTAACTGTTTTAGTAAGGATTGCTTCAATAACTTTATTAGTACTTTCCACCTGACCATTGGCCTGGGGGCGGTAAGGTGAAGCTATCCTATGCTGCACATGATACTTCAGGAGCAAGGATTCAAATTGGTGTGAGATGAATTGCGGTCCCCCATCGGTAACTACTTACTTTGGTACCCCAAAGCGGGTAAAGATTTCACTATACAGAAAATCAATTACCGCCTGGTCATTAGCCTTAGTCAAAGCTACAGCCTCTACCCACTTAGTCATATAATCAGTACAAACCAGAATGTAAACTTTTTGTCTGGAAGGAGGGATGATAGGGCCAACAAAATCCAGTGCCCATCTATCAAATGGTTCAACTACTACTTGAGGTTGTAGAGGCATCTGATCTGTTTTATTCGGTTGGCCCATCCTTTGGCAGCTGTCATAGGACTGAACATATCTTTTAGCGTCCCTGAACAGAGTCGGCCAATAGTAGCCCATCCGCAGTGCTTTATGCCCTGTTCTTTTGTCTGCAAAGTGTCCCCCATAAGGTTCATCATGACAAGCCTTCAGTATGTGAAAGATCTCATCTTCCCTTACACATCTCCTAATCTCAAGATCGGGCCCTGTGTAGAAGAGATGACCATTGAGCCAACAATACCTAGCACTTTGCTAGATAATTTTTCTCTTCTCTCGTTTAGACATGTGTGGCGGGAGCTTTCCTGCAACCAAATAATTAGCAATGTCTGCATACCAGGGGGAATGAGCTGAAAGTGCGAATAGATGTTCATCTGGAAAAGAATCCTCAATAGGCGAACTGCCATCACTGTTAGTGAAACGAGATAAAAAATCAGCAACAACATTTTCTTTTCCAAGTTTATCTATAATGGTAATATCAAATTCCTGCAATAATAAGAGCCACCTGGTCACTCTGGAATTGGTGACAGGTTTGTTCATTAAATATTTAATGGCAGAGTGATCAGTGTGCACAAACGTAGGATACCCAGTAATGTAATGCCGAAATTTATTAATAGAGTAAATAATAGCAAGGAATTCTTTTTCCGTAATAGCATAATTAAGTTCAGCAGGGGCTAAGTTTTTACTAACATAATAGATGGCATAAGGTACTTGACCATCCTACTGTCCTAGTACTGCTCCAATGGTGGTATCAGAAGCATCTGAAGAGATGTGGAAGGGTATGGTCCAATTAGGTCCCCTTAGGATAGGAGCTGTGTGCAACTTGTCTTTAAGCTTATCGAACACTGTCTGTCATGCTTCACTCCACACAAACTATGCATACTTCATTAACAAAGAAAACAAAGGAGAAGCAAGTTTGGAGAAGTTTTCTATAAACCTCCGATAATATCCAGCATGTCCCAGAAAACTTCGCACCTCTTTCTGAGTTGAAGGAGTCGGTATATTTTTTATCACCTTAATTTTTGAAGGATCCACCTGAATACCATCGGTAGAGATGAAATGTCCTAATACCACCCCCTCACTCATCATCATATGGCATTTTTCAATGCTTAATGAGAGGCGAGCCTGTTCGCAACGAATTAAAACCTTCTTTAAATTTTCCAGTGCTTCCTCAAAGTCCTTGCCATAGGGAGTAAAATCGTCCATAAAGACTTCCATACTATCATTACCTAATTCAGAGAATATGCCAATTACAGCTCTTTGGAACGTTGCTAGTGCATTACTTAAACCAAAGGGAAGCACTCTGTAAGAAAACGTTCCCCAGGGGCAAGTGAAGGTGGTCTTATCCTGGTCCTCAGGAGCAATCTGAATTTGGTTGTACCCGCTAAACCCATCTAAGAAGGAGAAGAACTTCTTCCCTGCTAGGGTATCAAGTACCTAGTCAATGAAGGGCAGAGGAAAATGATCCTTTTGCGTAGATTTGTTCAGCTCCCTATAATCAACACAGACTCTCCATTTACCATTTTTCTTGGGCACAATTATGAGTGGGGAGACCCACTCACTATCCAAAATAGGATATATAAATCCTGCTTCCAAAAGTTTCTGGATTTCCTCCTTCACTATATCCCTCAGATTGGGGTTCATGCGTCGTTGGGGTTGACACATAGGTCGGGAGTCATTTTTGATATAAATATGGTGGGTGCACAGATTAGAGGGAATACCCCTCATGTCTATATACTCCCAGGCGAATGCCCCTTTATGTTCCTTCAAGAGACTGATTAGGTGCTTTTGTTCCTCTAAGGAGAGACCAGGGTTGATATTCAAAGTTCTTCCAAGCTCTACCTCAATAGGAATATTTTTGAGCTTTTCAAAACTGAGATTATGTTTGTGTCACCAACTAGTGCTTCTTCCGTAAGATTTTCTTGTTCTTCCTTACCAAGGGTAATGCTCAGGATTTGATAGACCTCTTTACACTGAAGCGGGTTCACTAATAAAATTACTAATAGCGTCGTCTTCTGTTTCGTTTTTAAAAGTCAAGGCCTTCCCTATAGTTAATAGTGGCTAAACATCCTCCTCCTCCTCTTGCTCTATCCAAAGGGAAGTCTCAGCTTCTAGACTCGACCGAGATGGAGGATATAGGGTGAGGTTTTTAGTCTCAGTACCATCAGATATAGTCATGGACCCTGATCAACAGCTGATGCAAGCATCAGCTGTGGCCAACCACGGCCTCCCCAGGATCAATGGGTGCCCCCCCAGCTGTGATTTTGGTTGTAATATCAAAAAGTCAGCAGGGTACTCCCATGAATCTAATGAGATGACAAGGTCGTCCAGAATCCCTTCGGGTCTAATGGTGGATCTGTCCGCCAATTCTAAAATGGTAGGGGTCGGTCTAAAATTAGTGAGCCCAAGATTTTTGACAGACTCAATTGTTATGACATTGATCGCTGCTCCTAAATCAACTAGCACGTTGGGTAACTGCGTCTGTCCTACATGTACAGTGACAGTAGGATTGCCAGGGTCGTCATATTTGGTCACAGGGATTTTTCCTGTTATCAAAGCGGATAAATTCCCTATGATATGAACAGTGGGAGGATCTCTAGGTTTCCTCCTTGGTTTCTTAGTGCACAAGTCCTGAACGGTTTTGGCATAAATAGGCACATCTTGAAGAGCTTGCAGAAGGGGGATTTTGACGTAAAGATTCTTTAACTCTCCTAGGAGGTTAAACTGAGGTTGCCCCCCTATTTTTGGTAGCATTAGTCTCTCGGGGTATGGTTGTTGCCTTATCAGTTGGGTAGGCTGCGTATTGTCCAATTTATTGTTTGATGTTTCAGTCGTCCCATCCAAGGGATGCTTAGCACCTTCAGTGATAGGAACTGTATCGGATGGATGCTGTGAACTCTCCCCTTCTTCATGCACAGAAGGTGGAGTATCTTCTGTAATTACGGGGTCTATTATCTTCCCAGATCGTAGACGAATATCATTGCAAGGTACAGGGGAAAGAGAGTAGGCCGGCATATTGATAGTTTCCAATTGATGGACTGTTTTATTATTCGGGTTAGGCTTAGGTTGGGCAGGCATCTGAGGTCGTATTGGTATATTAGGGACAGGATTATTCTGCAGCTGCAGCTGCGACTGCTGAGGTGGATATGGAGGGTATTGAGGAAATTGAGGGTATGGAGGAGAATATGGTAATTTCTGGGGTGGAGGTGGTTGAGGAAATTGGTTCCCAAGAGGGAATTTCCTCCATCCAGGAGACCACGACGTAGGTTGATGTGGTGACTGTGTCCAATGACCCCATGAATTAAAATTTTGCATTGCAAATTGGGAAGGATTCCACTGAGCATAATTTGAAGGGAATTGTGTATTCACATTTTACATGTTATTATTCCAATTGCTCATATTATTCAAAAATGGAAACGAGTCTAGAGGCATACCTTGATTTCGACGCTTCCAAGGTTTCTTCTGTGCAATGAAATAGGCTGATTCCACTTCTGGAGTTGATGCCTACAGAATAGCCTTCACTTGGGGGAGTGAGGGGCATTCTTTCATGTCATGGTTCAACTCACACAACTGACATACTTCTACCTTGTCAAGTGGGAATTCTTTTAGAGGATGATTCTTTCTACATCGGGGACAGAACACACCTAGTGTGAGATCCTCCACTGCCTATTTTTGTTTTGCCTTCAGGACATCAATCTCCGAAGAGATGGAGCTCATCATTTCTGTTTTAAAATTTTCAAGGAGATTGCCTATCTCTGCACGGGTAGCTCCTCCATTGGATGACTTCTGAGTTCTGTTGAAGACATCACGTTCCAACTTATCCTGTTTGTCCCGCTTATTGTTCTTGGAAGATCCCCTGGAGTATCTCTTACATAATTCCACAATCGTCTCAAAAGGTTCTTTGGAGATATCTTCCTTTCCTAATAGATTTAACATGTCTAAACAATCATCCTTGATCCCTCGAAGCAAGATTATCTTGAGCACGTCCGGCCCCATGTTCGTCTGCCCGGCTCTTTGCACATTGTATAGCAGCCTTTCTACAAAATCCTCCAGACTTTCATCATCCTTCTGCACCATCTTGAATAATTCCTCTCTTTTGTCCTTGGTGTTGCAATATTCTTGATATTTCTCCAGGAATACTTGTTTCATCTTATTCCAATTAGCAACAGTTCCTCCCCCAAGGCTCATGAACCATCGTAATGCATTGTCCTTCAGGGTGGCGGGAAAAAGTTTCAGCTTTTGGGCAGCTGTGACATAATCATAGCTGCGATAGAGGATATCAAATTCAAGAAGGAATTCGTCTGGATCTTCTGCCGCCCTGCCATGGAAGCGAGGCAACACCGATGGTGAGATGTTCTTCATAGGAGTTGTCCCTTCTGGCTGCTGAATTGGAAATTGTAATGTAGCCATCGTTCCTTCTGGATGGGAGTAATTTTCATGATGGTATTCCACCATTGCCTCTTCCCCTTCGGTCTCGTGTCTATTACTCATATTCTCTTCTGTATCCTCTTCTTCGTTCGTTCCTGCATTCTTTTCCTTGTTTGTAACAGCTGCGTCTTCCTCAGTTGTAACAGCTGCGCCTTCCTCAGTCGTAGCAGCAGGTCCAGTTGTAACAGCTGCATCTTCCTCAGTAGGGGTATACAAGGGAGTCACCGCTACTCGTGTATTCTCCATCATGGACGTCGGCGCCCCAGGATCAGCAGGGTTTCTTCTAATAGGAGTTTCTTGATGACGAGCCCTGGTGGATGAATCACTTCTGTCAACAAGATCGTAGATGAATGTCCTTCTTCCCAATGGTGGTCCTCGACCACGACCCGAACCACCTGTGTTGTTAGTATTTTGTGGGGTTTTGGGAGTTGGGAGGTGATCGCATTTTACCCTCCTCGTATTCATGCGAACCAAATCATTTCAGCAAAGAAAAGATTAACTAGAAACAATTACCAGATGCAACTAATGATTAGTGTTTAATTTTTATCCTTCCCCGGCAGTGGCGCCAAAATGTCGAGCACCCTATATGCAGATAGATTATTACCAACACACAGAGCATACGAGATTTATTGTCAACCCGAGAAAGTCTTTTTATTTCAAAGGATAAATGCACAGTCTATGCTTAAACACCAAATCACTATAATTGAATACTGTTATCCTCTAACAACTATGTTCATCCCAAGGAGCTGTGTAATCCCTGTTGTTGTCTAATTACTATAATTTCAATTCCTTTCTACCATGCATCAACAAGAAATAAAATAAGATTCAAAGACAATCGCAGATACAAAGAAATCCTATTCACATCCTAGAACAAGTAACTCACTTCTTCAATCTGATCACTCTTGAAAACCATAAGCAGAAACTGAATATTAATCTAGAAATTCAATTGCAACGGATTGAGTTCAACTGTTCTAAGAAATTGAATTACAGGAATGAAAATCAATCATAACAGGAAGGATAAATTGCAGAGGCTCATGGGATCACAACTTAACTGCGAGATGAACAAGGTTGTGTATAACTGTCACATGAATTGCATAAAGTTTCTACTGAGTTGACTATCACTTCGTATTACTTGCCAATTTCAAGGAACATAATCTTAATTATACTGGAAATCCACACCAAAATTACTACTGCTGCGTACAAAAGAAATATCATAAACAAAACATCACACAACAATAAATTAAAGAGTCCTAATTTAACTCAGCAATCTCTGTGGAAGACAGGCCCAGCCTTCACACAGAGATGCTGGCTGAACAACGCAAGTTCCTTTAACTCAGGGGTAACTCCTTATATTAACAGAAGAATGATTACATAGTTTGCTTTTGCTGATAATACAATGAATCAATTATTTGTTGTTCAACCCCCTGGGTCGAGGCAGCTCCCCATATTTATACATACAGATTGTAACATCCGATCCTATTAATGGGAAGCCTTGAATATCTCTGATCTTCAGGCGCCCTAAATAACACTAGCTGTTATAATACGTGGCAAAGTAGAGACATAAAAATGTGAGAAAGTTGTTCATTGGCCCAGGAGTAGCGATCTTTCTAGATCACAGCTAAACTCGAGCAACGAATACTAAAGATCTCCAATTGTAGCGCATTCTGTTACAGCTGCCTTATCACAGCTCCACCTAGGATTTTACATTGGAACCATGTGCCTTAATTGATGATCCGAACCCCGAGGATCCTTTTTAAGCAACGAACATCCCTTCTTCCAAGACTTGTTCAGCCCCACCTTCCTACAGTCCACTTATCTCAAACGACCTTCATAAATCATAACATGTTAGCACACTTAAGAGATACACACCTTTAATTATCACAATCATAAGCATTAATAAGATAAAGCAATGATCAGTCATACCTTGGCAGTTTGGGGGAATAAAGTGAGGATAACAGGTCTAATTAGCATGATAAATGGTGTAGGACAGGGGAAGGAAAGGTGATCAAGGATGATTAGAAGGGGCCAATTCTGGGCTCAACGTCGACCATTGTCACGGAGGATCCTATTTTTTCTACACCTGTGGTAAGTACCCCACTTGCACTTCAAGCTCCATCTCAAGTTTCGAATATTGTACAAACTCTTCCTTCCCCCTTTAGAGAAACATTTCAAAATGATAGCGACATTACCCAATTCATGACTCAACTCCATCCATGTTCCCAGATTGGCGAAAAATCATAACCAAGAAACCTATATTCGCACACACTGGTTCACCGTCAGATTCTGCCCCTCCTGGTGTCATCCCAACTGAACTGTTGAATCCGTCAGATACCTTTGCACCACAACCAATTGGTATGCACCATACCCATCTACAGCGCAATCCTAACACAAACAATCCAATTTTTGCTCAACAGACTTCTTCATTCATTTCCTTTCCAGTCAATATGTCGATGGAAGCCCATTCACCTCCCCGACATGTCGTGAACTCACCACAACATTTCCTCGACATTCAAGTTTTAGATGTATTCTTGTCCCCTGTAGTCAGTCGGGAACCGTCTTACAGTTCAAATCCTAACCCTCCTCTTCCAGTCGACCAAACACATGTGTCGTCAACAGGTGAAATTGGTACAAGTGTACCATTCCACATCCCTGCCAACGCGATGACCACAACATCAGAAGCAATCCAACTTCAACAATAGGAAACACCAGTTCCAAATGCCTTGAAAGCAACAGTCGAGTCAGTAGCAGAAACAACTGAACCAGCAATCAAGTTAGCATAACAAACAACTCACGCAGCAATCGAGATAGTAGAGCAAGCAAAACAAGTAACAACTGAAGAAGTACTTCCGACAAACACAGTAGAAATATCTTGCAGCTCAATACAAGCAGAACAGTCTACTGAAGAAGCACAAAAATAGACAGAATAGGCATAAGCAATAGTCGAGACTCAAAAAGAATCAGAACAACAATTAGCGGCACCAAAATATAAAGGAAAATCCAAGAAAAAGGAACAAAACAAAAAACAATGCCAAGAGAAAGATCTTCAGCAATAACAATAGCATCTGCTCCACATATCTCAATTGAGTCACTTATATGTACATCTCGACCAATTTGGGCCGATCTCGACATACCATCCAGAACAGGCACCATAAGAAGAGCTCGACTTACTAGCTGATGCAATCAACCGAGAACGACATAGACGATTGAAAGTAGAAGACCGGATTCACAAGGTGGAACAAAACTAAAATCTATTTTTGACGAAGTGTCAAGACTTAGCACAATAGTTCATACCAATTCCAGTCACCTCCGACATGACAAGCACACTTGATAAAGCATTTTAGTTGTTCGAATATGTCGTGTCGGCATTGTCTGAACAACTCACCAAGGAACGAGAAGAACAAGCCACAGTAACAGTGTCATTGATGTTGCAACAGTTTGAAGCATTCAACTCAGTACACGGTTAGCTCATATAGTATAATGATGAAGCAGAGACAACAAACAACGTTCTCTGCAATTGGTACAAACATTATGGCAACGTGTTTAGAGAAATGTGGGAGACAAGATAGACAATTGACACTCTTCATAAAAAACACCGAGTAGTTTATGAAACCATGGCCATAAGTATTGAGGAACAACTGATAATGGAAAATAGGAAACTGGAGAAATTGGAAAAAAGTGAAGCATAGTGATTGAGCCAGGATCGTCATAACCTTAACAAAGTAGAGAAACTCCGACCACGTCTTCAAACACTACTTTCAGCTACAAATGAGAAAATAGAGCTCTTCGGTTCCAACCTAATTCATCTACAGGGAAAAATTACTCAAGAATAGATAGCCCACTTGTCGGCTCTTGCAACACTTACTATCGACATCCATAACACACTGCGCCATTGGGAGAGCTTCCAGCACCAAATGTCTATTTCAGCTGAAGCAATTGTCGAGGTCTGTCTACAATAACCAACAACGCCTAGTTCCACTCTAGACAACTCATAACAGCTGCATTTATCACTTAAAGCACAGTTATACAAAACTTTTGTTCAGTAATTTTGCACATGTTCCAAGACACTAGAACCTCCGGTGGACGATTTGCAATATAAGTGGAGAAGACCCGTCGACCAGTCCAAATATGTCGATCAGTTGCACCAACAATACAATTGTATAACTGAATGTAAACATCTATATATACGTTGTTGAGCCAATATAATGATTAACTAAGATCTGTCTATATATAGTTTTTACTGTCTATGTCACTTTATTTTTAATAAGGTCAATAGTGTATATGGTCGAATTTTTGCAGCATTGTTGGGTTTAGATTCTATTATCTTGCACATTTCCGAGTATAAATTTATTGTTTTTATTAGTTAAAAGATTTTTTGTCTCATTATGGGTATAATGTATTGAAGAAAAACCTTCGAGAGTTTTGCAATGTGAATAAACTACAGTACTGGAACAGGTTTGCTTATCTTTTTATCATATGTGTTAAATATCGAGTGATGACATTTTATAAACATTAAGGCTTCCTTCATCCTTATCCATTTTCAAACTCACCACGTCAGAAATATTAAGCATTGAAACATTTACAAAAGTTCATCAACTTTATAAGGTTTCCGGACAGGTCAAAAGGAATTTTTGTTTAATGAAAATTAGGTCAAAGGACGCGTGAGAGGTTGGACGAGGTCAAGTAGGTTGGAGAAATATGTAGAGGTCGGAGCAGGTCGAACAGGTCGAAGGAGGTCAAGGAGGTCGCACGAGGTATTTGTTTTGTAAAGAGTGGTTAAAACTTCAATATGGTCGGTCTCTTTGGTGGGTGGTAATATGATGGACGACCAAATGTCATCGGTCGCCTTTATCAAATATAGTCGACAATTTTAATGAAATCTAGAGTCAAATTTATATTTATACAATTTTTTTTAAAATTGAATATATATAATTTCTAAAGGAAAAAACCTATACTTTTAATAGTTACACCCACTTAAATTACAATTTCCTTATCATTAAATATATTACGTCTTTGTGTTTATTAATTCGTTGTATACTAAAGAGAAACAAAAACAGTCTCTAACATTGTTACAAAATTCACTCTTTTCCTAAGAGCGTTCACTTTTGTTTTTGCACCTAAGGAGCAAATGCTAGTATATATCAACACAAGTTCCTCACGATTTGCACTTGAAAATATATTATAAGCAAGTTGTCGCCCTGCAAATTCAGGGAAAAAAATTAGACAACGGTCGTCAATTAATGCCGGGTTCAAATCCAAGCGTGGATTGCTTTAAGGGTTACAAAAAAATGATATTCATGTGATTAGAAAAAAGCCAGTATTTACCGATTATGCTTGGGACCAGATGGTTCTGTCGCAACATGTGGCAACCTGCTCCGAATAACTTTTGAACCTGAATCACCTGCCATATGTACATCTTTGAAGCTGGAAAAGGGGCCTGTGGCCCACTGTATTATATAGTCAATAGTTCATTCCAAGTCAAACCATGGCTCAAGCTCCATAGCACGGTCTACATCCATTAAGCCGCAAAATGTACAGAATATAGCTGCGTTCTTGTATGGTAGCGGGAAGCCGGCGGCGTGCTATGGCTTGGCCCCAGCACTCAACAACCTACAAACTCATAGGTTTCCATGAGAATTTAGGGTTACCTGACTACTGGGAGGTGCCGTGAACCACATGCTGTTGACACGTCGTTACCAAGATTGATGTATATAAGGATTCTGGGTGAAGTAGCAATAATGGCTTTAAAATTGCTCAGGAAGCAACTAAATCTGCACTGAGAAAATTGAGGATCTAAAACATCACGTGGTAAATATACTGAAAGATTGCAGCAAGAAACATGAAGATGTAGAACATCAGATGGCATATTATAAAGCTGAAACAACCAGCTTAGATGAATTTTAAACATGTGCCCTAGAAGTACAAGATGAATTGAATGTGGCACAAAAGCACGTTGTTGTACAAGAGATTGCAAGATTTACAGGTGTGTTCTTCACAGACATTTACTTTCTCGTCCTCTCCTCCCAGTTAATGTCATGTGCATATTTACACATGTCACATTCTTTTTATAATGGTGTCACGTCCATGGGCAAACGTTTCCTGGATTAAAGGCGTCATGTTTATATTGGTGTCACGTCCAGGGATCAAATTTGAAGGGCGGGGTCCCATTTCACTTTGAAGGGCTATGAGATATTGAACCCTTCGATGCTGCCATGTAAAAATAAGTCATTTTTTTTATTTGAAAATGTAATAAAAAATGTACTAATACATCAAAATTTTAATGTTTACTTAAGTAGTAAAGTCGAGAGGCTTTATTTTCCAGTGGATATAGCAGCACTGAACGTTATGTATGTCATATAACACAACCATACTTTACCCTGATCTAACGGCTGGGTATCTAGGCCACTATGCAACCTTTTCCATCTTAGGAGTTTCCCAAATTGATCTTGCCTCTTAAACTTTGAACTGATCTTGCCTCTTAAACTTTGAACGAGTATATAACTTCCTAACCCCATTCCAATCCAACTTTCATCCTTACATCCAAAATTAATACTATTTTACTCTTTCATGATCTGCTTGAATATGAGGAATTTATTAGTGAAACATAACTTAGGAGACACATAGAAAATCCACTTTCCAATGTTCAGTGTGAATTGCCATAACTAAATTCATAGATTTTTTTTCTGCATCAGCTACAGTTAGCTTGCTAGCCCAATTCCAATCCAACTTTTAACGAGTATAATAATATTTAATACCTCTTAAAATGGGTTCCTAGGCTGCTTCAAACACTACAAACTCGATGAAGAATTGGGTTATTCAACTCTTCTAAAAGCAAGATGATGCTTATTCTTGGAAAAGTTCAATCTTCGTGAATCAATACGTTCTTCAAACTAATATAAATTCTAGCCCACTTAACAATGGAAAAAATGATAATGTAAGAAAAAAAAAAGGAAGAAATTGTTTTATAAGCCAAAAACATTGGACGTTGAGTTTGGTCTCTATTTCTTACTAAATTAGTGAACAATAGAGATGTATGTAGAAAGGCCGTAAAAAAGGTGAAGGGAAAGAATTTGAATGGTAACTTTTTTTTACTTTGTTGAATTGAGGACCATAATTCACTTTCATGCACCTCTATCAAACAACTTCGTTTCCATTTATAATCCTCCTTCACTCAAGTATATTAGAGAGAATAGTTCAATAAAGAAGTTGGATTGGATTGAAAACTAATAGCAAGTTTCTTTGTCACTCTAATTGTGCATCCTACGGCAGAATTGAATGCCAATGACAACAATATATGTTTTAATTTTTCATTCAACACTATGAATGCCACACGTACTTGGGATAGAATAAGTTTAAGCACTCCTTACATGTTACATTCTATGTTATGGTTTGAGCAAAGAGAACTATCCAACTCTAGGAAACTTTTGTTCTCAATAGCTGATTAAGGACCCTGGATGCTTCTTCTCTCTAGCCCTCCCCCTAGATCTCATTATACGTACTAAATATATGGTATGATGGAGTAGAGGATGGGTTGTAACTTGTGAAGCATAAGTAAAACGTAGGTAGACCAAGTAAAGATGATATGCAAAGATGGTTGAAGTTCTTGTTTTATTCCAGACCAATCGATAAGGGTAACAAAATCAAAATGTCAAGTAGCACTATCGTTCTAAAAATCAAGATTACAAAAACATTTTTGTCCCAGTTTGTATAGTCGAACACGGATTGTAAGTCTAGTAGCATCGGTGGTCTTCATATTAATAAATACCAAGAATATTAAACCATTTACTAGAGGAAGGCGTCGATTTAACGACTGAGCAATTGGGGAAAATAGCTCATGTAATATAGTTTTAGATACAAATTCTAGATTCTTTATCTAACTCATTAACTAGATACATGGAGGTTGGCAGAGTGGGAACTTCCCCAAATCCCCAGGCTTTTTGGTAAAGCTCGGGAGTGCACTGTGCACACTTGTTTCCCGTAGGGATGCAACAGTGACCAGTGGAAGCTGAACGGGGAAGAACTCGGTTTCAGAGTGAAAACAATGGTCTTCCTTGTCCCCTCCATTTCAGGAAAGTTAAAGGGCAGCTAAATTCTCAAGAGCTTCGATCGAGCGACAATGGAAAATAGGGCAAGGCAAGGAGCACGTGGAATCATATGCGTATACACAGGACATATGAATAAAGAATCAATTGTTGTTGTTGCTAAAGCTAGGAATTGATAAATGTCATTCTAAACAGCCTTTGACGGATATTTGTGACAAACCCACTCTCGAGTCTAGGGTTTAAATTTGAAGCCTTCAAGGCCCATTTGAAGTAACAAAATTTAAGTCAAATAATAATATTGTGTTTGAACTTTGAAGTTACAGAATTTTAATCAAATAACAAAATTTTTAAATAATTGATGTGATCATGAATGGATAAAATGATGTACATACTTGTAAATTCATAGGACGTCGGCAATCTAGTCAGCCTTGAAGTTGATCTCCTCAAAGAAATCGAATTTCTTTATATCTGTTTATGGCAGGCTGGCATTGGCAGCTTCACTCTGCAAACTCTCCTGGAGGACTAGAGGAGATAGGGTAGGTGGAACTTGGAAGTAGCTCGACCACAATGGATTAGGGGTATAAGAAAAAACTTGTTTGTATTCCTGTAATATTATATATTGATGGTCGGAGCCATGGAAGCATAGAATTCGAGCATTGGCTTGATACAACAAAGAAAACACAAGGTGGGACTCGGGAGCTGCAACATTGACTTGATACAACAAAGAAAACACAGGGTGTGAGGATGGGAGCCATAGACGGTAGGATTAGCTTGATACAGCAAATCAAACTTAGGGATGTGGGTAGGGGCCATGGGCAGGAGTAGCAGCCTGCAACATTACAAGAAGTTTCTGGATTGTGGATTTTGTCTGAAATACCAAATTCGAGGCACATTAACATAATATATTATACATTGAATACTCAATTAACTCACTGAGTTAGAATTCACGAATTGGTATGTGATAACTAGTAACTTGGTAACTTGGTAAGCCCACTGCCAACAACACGTATGATCCACCAACAACACGTATGATCCACCAACCAGGTTTAATAAATTTGTTGCTTCCATTAAATGTGTTAAACATGTAAGCGCTCACTGCAAACACAAGAACTTAGAAGCGTTCAAGCCATGGGTTACTCACTGTAAGCCCGTCCACGTAAGTTGGTCAATTATATTATTAGAGGCCCAATGGTCCATAATCCAAGGATGATCGAACACATGGATATTGGAGAGTAACCGAGTCCCACTCCCAAGTCACCTAGCTAGTAGCCACATTCCCAATTTCCCACTGAAAAACTGTCGATGGGTAAAATTTGAAGCTACCCTTCTATTGCAATTTTAAACAGTAGTGGTTAATTTAATTATTGAAGGGCTTACCATGAAATTGAATTTTTTTGGCATGGTAAAATTTGAAGTGGCCTTCTATGATGTGTAAAATGGCCTCTGAAAGGCCCTTAAGGCTTCAAATTTGAAGCCTCGTCACGTCCATGGGAAAAGAGGTTTCTGTTTCCAAGGCCGTCATTCCTTTTGTCTACATGTTCCTCTAATTCTTTCTTTAAACTCCCAGCTATGATAATTTATGTTGCCATATTATTATACTTACAAACAATGATACCAAGTCTTAACTTCAAAATTGAAAGCAACGGAGCAAAATAGGCGGCTTGCACTGATCTTGAATCCTCTCACCTTAAAGATACACAAATATATTTCATTCTTCTACATTTTTATGATGGATTGAGTGTTATTGTTATCTTTCAAAAGGATTATATGTTGTTGGGCTAAATTTTTCTACTCTAAGATATTTGCTTAGTATCAATTTTGGAGTGAAAAGCTTTAAGATAACAACGTTTGACTTCAAAAAGAAGCGGGAAGCGGCCTCTTCCTAGTTCTCATGGAGAGATTCATTGCATGCAGATGGTCTACGAACAAAAAACATCCGACCATAATATACACTTCAGACAACAGCGACAGCAATAATCATAAAACTTGCGCGTGAAAAGCAGCCATTGGAAAGCACCAACTTTACTAAAAGCAGCCCGCGCATGAAATGGTCGCCCTTTGAATCCCACCACCGTACTTAGCATGATCATTCCACCTAACATTTGATCTTCCTAGTATCATATGCAAAGTACAATTCACGACATTGATTCAACTATCGGAAAAATGCTATTACAGGCCTCCTATCTCTGTAAAACGTGCAAAATGTGCAAGTCGGAGGTTTAGGTTGTTTTTACTTTATGTATTTGGCTAAAATTTAGGTGGAGCAGAGTTACAAGGGTGTAGTGGCAGTTATGTCATTTTAAATCGATGTAGATGATCGAAAAATAGATGGAGGTTCGAATAAAACTCTGCCTTCTTTAAGTTGTCCAATTCCAATAAAAAAAAACAAAAATATTGTGTTTTTAAACAACTTCATTACAATATTTCCATCAAATGTTATAAAGAAGAAAAATCATTATTGAACTAAGAACATAACATATAAATCTCAGAAATTTAAAATGATCAGAGACAAGGTACTAAAGAGACCCATGATTAAACGAAGCTTCTCAGACAGATCTGGAGCACATGGGAAAACAACACACAGTCAAATGTCAGGTAAACACTATACGGATTTGAGCAGAGGTGATCATTGTTTTCTTTTATTTTCCCATTTCTCTTCTATCTGAACGAATAATTCTTTCTTTTTCTCTTCTGTCTGAACGAAGATTTCTTTGTGATAATTTTTAGTTATTCTTCAAGTCTTACCCTTTTCTTTCAAACAACCAAACAACCGATCTACACAAAGAGTCAATGGGGGAATCCAAACAAGGTTGGAACACCACAAAGCTAAGAAATTAAGAAAAAGAACGGCAATGTCACAATTTTCCAAAGAACTCATGGATTAACCAAAAGTGTAAAGTGAAAAAGGCAATGTATATAGAAAAACAATATTATGTTTAATAAACTTTAAAACAAATATGTAAAGATAGAGAAAAATGATTTAGGATCATCTTAATTTTTTTTCCAGCAGAAAAAAAACGTATCATTGATATTCATTAACCAATCAAATAAGTACAAAATGTTTTTTGTCTATGAATCAATCAAGAGTATTGACTTCAACATAGGCAAATGTCCTTCACTATCAACCTAAAGTGACATCCAAAACTTAAACAAAAAAGCATCTGATTTGACAGGATAAACCTTCCAATCTATAAAATTTTACTAACTATAGATCTGTGAATAATAAACCAAATTGACCTAGCAAAGATAAGATTCATAAAAAAAATCTCCTAGTGACCACATCGTGTAGGAAAGAATGTTGATATTCTTCCCAAATAAACATACCTTCTTCTCCATCCAAGGCTTGCTTTGATAATTTATCTGCAAGAGAGTTGTGCTCTCTATAAATGTGATTTAACGAACAATTCCTGAAAACATGTAGCTTAAACTTTTGCACCAATGTAGCAGTGAGATAACTTTAAGATTATATTCACCCTGTGCCCATTTTATGGTGACCTGAATCATCTTAATTTTATATTAATCCTTGGTTTATCAAATGTTTATATCAAATATTTTATTTATAACTTATTTGAAATGAGCTTTAAAAAAACTAATTAAAGGTAAAGAAAGTTAATTTAAGATAATTTTAACTTTATATTAATTCTTGATTTTCAAATGTACATATCAAATATTTTATTTATAACTTATTTAAAATGGATAGAAGTTAGCTGTCATTTAATTGAAAAAAAATCTAAAATTATCCAAATTGTATATAGATGGTGAAGGGGAGCAATGAAGGTCACATTTAGGGTTTCGCAGGATGGGCCTACAAAATCTTCCGGATTTGATTGTAAGGGGGACGTATATGGATGTGGACGGGTTTGATTGGGTCGTATCTGTCTACTGAAGCCTAGGAAGTGTACGGGAGCTTAGTGACAGTTGGTTTTTGTGGGAGGTGTCACGTTCATATTATATTGCTGTTCGGGAGCTAAGTGACAGGTGTTTGTATCACCGACTGGTCTGGTGGTCAGGCCATGAAATCACTAGTGGGTGGGGCTTCTCCCCATTCTTGTCCCTTTATCGGTTTGGAGTCTGTTAATCGGTCTGAAACCCTATCTCCTTGTGCTCATCGATATGGCAGAAACCCTAACTTGTCGGGGGAGAAAGCAAAGTGCAGGCGGAGGACAAAAACGCTCATGGCACGGGATGGTGTGGAGAGATTCGTAATTGCTACGGCAACAAACTTGGAGAGGGTTGAGATGTTAGTGGACCGAGCGTTGGTTGGTCGTCTGGAGTATGCTTTTGGTTCAAAGGTGGAGATTGTTGAGTGGGTCAAAAACAATTGGACGCCACTTGTGGGGAATACGCCGAGGATTAATTTGTTGGTTAATCAGTGGATACTGTTCATTTTTCCCTCTGCGGAGTCTATGATGCAGATTCTTGAGGGGACCTGGCTGTTTAAGGATGGGTCGCTGAATCTGAAGCGATGGCACATTGATTTTGACCCCATTCATGAGCGCCAAGGTATACGCCATTTGTGGATGATCGTCCCCAGTCTCCCTATTGAAATTTGGACGGAGGACACAGTGCCTGGGCTAGCAAATTCTGTGGGTAAGTGTATCAAGGTTGACAAGAATTCTATCTTCGGCATTGATAGACGCTATGCGAAGGTGCTCGTGGAAATTGATTTGAGGTTGGGTTTGTCGGCTGCTATTGAGATTGTCTGGGGTGAGTGCAGCTGGACTCAGCTATTGGATTTCTATAGGATTCCTTTTCGTTGTTTTCTCTGTAGGGAGGTTGGTCATACTAGAGCAAAATGCCCAAATCGTCTGTTCTGTCGGAAGGTAGCGGAACGTCAGGATACTGTGAATCCTTCACATACTGTTTCGGCTTCTCAGAAGTTGGCTTCCCCGAAGACTCCTGTTACTGGTAAGTTAAATGCTTCCCTGGATGCTGCATATACTGAACTTTCAAAAGTAGAATTAGATTTTATCTCTGATAAAGAAGTGGATTTAGATAGGAGAATATCTTTGGGGGTTGTTCAGTTACGACATGGCTTGTCCAAACCTGTGTCAGCTCTTGGGTCTGATAGGATTGATTGCTGCCCCACTTTTGTCGATGGGGCAGAGAATTGCCCTCCTATTTTGTGCCTTAGTTCGTCTTCGGAAGGTATTTTTGGTGGGGATACCCAGACTGCTTTTGTCTCTTCTCCGGTGCTTCCTGTGCTTAAGTCGGTTGAAAATTTTTCGGAGAAACCGGTGGATGTTGTTGTTTCCGATTGTTTGGGGGACAGTGGTTTCAGGGGGAAGTGTGATATGGAACCTCTTGATATTTATTCAAAAAACCCTGCACGGGACTCCAATGTATTGTCTATTCCTCCAAAGTTCCAGAATGTGACGATTAGAAAAGCGAAGAAAAAGAAAAAAGGGCTTGATCCAAAGCCTCTGCAGACTGATGGTTTAGATGTTGGTGATTGTGGTTCTATGGGTGGTAATGGTATGGGTCTTAGAGCACAGAAGCCCATTGTGGATATTTCTTAATGTCTATCGTCTCCTTGAATGTTCGTGGGTTGGGCGGGGTTTTGAGGGCTAGGGCCCTATCCAACCTTTTTCATGCTACTAGACCTGGTATTGTATTAATACAAGAATCTATGTGCTCTGGTTCTGATGCTGTTTCTAAAATTGGTAGTATTTTGCCCTTCTAGGAGATTTCTGCTGTGGATGCTTCCGGTCTTTCTGGGGGGCTGGTAGTTGCTTGGAACCCACAGTTATTTTCTTTCAATGCTTACAGGACTACGTGGGGGATTCTGTTGAAGGGTTATTGTATTGGAATGAATCTTTGTTTATCAATCTTTAATTGCTATGCTCTTTATTTGAACAGACAGATCTTTTGGGAATCACTTTCTGGTTCAGGTCTCTTGAATGATGAGAGGCTAATTTTCGCAGGTGACCTAAATTTTACTATATCACCTTCGGAAATTTGGGGAAAAAAGGCCAGACTTGACCCCTTGGCGGATTTTTTCAGCAATTTATTGTTGAAACATGAGCTTATTGATATTGTGCCGTCTAAATTATGTCCATCCTGGAGTAATGGTAGAGGGGGTGTTGATGGAGTACATAAGAGACTTGATCGTTTCTTGGTTAAGGCATCTTTGCTGGAAAATTTTCAAAAATATAGAGCCTGGGTACATGGGCATAAGGTTTCTGACCACTAGCCCATCTATCTCTAGTTTGATGATTATGGGATAAAATCCAATGTTCCTTTCAAATTTAATCATTCCTGGCTGTTGGAGGAAGATTTTTGTAAATTGGTGAAAGGTTTTTGGATTTCTGCAGATATGGAAGGTGAAAATCCATTAGATATTTTTTGCAACAAAATGCGAAGCCTTAAAAGAGTAGTGATATATTGGGTAAAGCAGAGGAAGGAAGATGATAAGAGGGATTTGGTTATACTTGAAGATGAGATTCATAGGATTTATAAGGATAATTTGGAGGGTGAGCTGAGACAGGTGGATTTCGAAGTGGTTAAGCAGCTTGAGAAGAAAAGAGACGATATCCTTCTTAAGGAGGAGATGGAATGGAGATTAAAAAGTAGGGCTTTGTGGATCAAACATGGTGATCAAAACACCAAGTTTTTCCATTCTTTTGCTTCGGCTAGTCGAAATTTGAATACTATTTGGGAATTGGCTGATGCTGAAGGTAATATTTGCTCCGGTGACGAGGCTTTAAAATTGGAAGCTGTTAAGCATTTTGGGAATATTTACAGAGAAGAAGGTAACTGTGATCTGAGGGAAAAAATCAAAATTGCAGGACTCTTTCCCCGGTTTTTCAATGATGATGAGGCAGCTGCTCTCGGTAGGGAAGTTACTCTTGAGGAGGTGGAACATACTTTGCAACTTTTTGCATGTGAGAAAAGTCCTGGCCCCGATGGGTGGCCTGTGGAGATTTATACACATTTCTTTGAGTTTATGGGGCCTGAGTTATTGCAAATGGTTGAACATACAAGGTTGCAGTGTTTTACTTCAAGTGCTTTGAATTCTTCTTTTGTTACTCTGATACCTAAAAAGGGTAAGCCGGAACATTTTGGGGATTATAGGCCTATTGCACTTTGCAATTTGGCTTATAAGTTAGTTTAAAAAATCATTGCTCAAATAATTAAAGCGGCTCTCTCAGCACATATTACTGTAGAACAGTTTGGTTTTTTGCTAAATAGACAGATACATGATGCCATTGGGGCATCTCAGGAACTTCTTCATTCCATTAAGAGTCGAAGAATCAGTGCTATGCTGCTTAAATTAGACTTGGAAAAGGCATATGACCAGGTAAATTGGACTTTCTTGAGGCTTATTTTGATCCAAATTGGGATGCCCCTTCTTGTCATTAATTGGATCATGTCATGTGTTTCTTCGGCTAGCATTGTTATCTTGATAAATGGCTCGCCTTCTTTGTTTTTTAAGTGTTGGAGGGGAATAAGGCAAGGGTGTCCCTTATCCCCTTTATTGTTCCTTTTGATTGTTGATGCACTTAGTAGAATGTTAAATTTTGCTAAACATGAAGGCTTACTAAAGGGAATTGATCTGAGAATCGATTGTGTTATTACACATCTGATTTTTGTGGACAATGTGCTGTTGGCTGGTTTGGATACTGTTGTTGAGTGGGGGGTCATCCGGAATATTTTGAATTGTTTCTGTCGTATTTCTGGGATGAAGGTAAGTCCGTCAAAGTCTAGTTTCTATTATCATAATGTGGATTCTTATGAAAGATTTGGTATTGCTTCTATTTTTCCTTACAACTGCCATCCTTTAGATGATGGACTCAAGTATTTGGGTTTTTTCTTGAGACCTAATAACTATCAGATCAAAGATTGGTGGTGGCTGGTTCGAAAATTTGAGGCTCGGATTTCTCACAGGGCATATAGAATGCTCTCTATGGGAGGCAGACTAACTCTGGTCAAGGTTGTTCTGCTGGGCGTTCCTGTTTATTGGTTATCACTCCTCGAGATCCCTTTATATATATTAAATGTTATCAGAAAATTGATTTTCAATTTCCTGTGGTCCGGTGGTATTGACAGGGCATCTTTGGTGATGACGGGCTGGGAATCGGTCTCTAGACTTGAGGTGTTTGGTGGCTGGGGTATCAAGGATTTAAAATCCTTCAGTATGGCACTCAGGGCCAATAGTCTTTGGAGGTGCCTCTTTAATCATAACCCTTGGTCCAGGATTTCCTTTGTTAAGTATATAAATATGAATTTAGTTGATTGGATCAGAATGAATATGCCTTCGAGTCCTGGTTGTTCTCCATTATGGCGTGGATTGCTGAAAGTTTCAAGTTGGATTATTCGCGACTTGAGGTGGCATGTTGGTAACGGGAAGGCCATCAGGGTTGGTAGAGACTATATTATGGGTATTAATGAACCTGTTTGTATTTCAAAAAAGATTCTGGATTATATAAAAATATATGGTCTTACTTCATTAGATCGTATCAGGAATTTATATGGACAGACATATTGGTTTCATTCCTCTGACTTGGGATTGGTTGGTGAGGACGCCAATTCCTGGGACACCTATATTAGTACTCTTGTTTCAGCTGACATTACTTTATCAGAACATGATGATAGGTTGTTATGGATTGGGAATGAAAAAACTGGAATTGTCACAGCAAAAACTTCATATGACAGAATTATGCAGGAGAAATATAGCTTTCCACATCACTGGTGGTATAAAAAGATTTGGAAGTGGAATATTGCTTTGAAGCACAAACGTTTTTTATGGCATGCTTTACAGGGAACTTTGAAGACTTGGGATAATCTCTCAAAGCGTGGTTGGAATGGACCAAACTGGTGTATTTTATGCAAGGAAAATTCTGAATCCATCAATCATTTGTTTGTTTTTTGTTCTTTTGGTAAAAAAGTTTGGGATTTTTGTTGTTCAAGGCTAGCTATCACAAGGGTATGGGAGAAGGTTGATTTTGGTGAGGCCTTGCTGAGTTGGTCTCGTGATTCCAAAGAGACTATACAGGTCCCTATTTTTATTTCTTGGGCACTTTGGTATTTCCGGAATTTGAGTACCTTTCAGGAAAAAGAGCCGGATGTTGTGTCATGTGGGATTATTGCTACTAATTTAACACAACAATATTGTGAAAAGTATATATTAGCAGTGGAGAGAAGGGTTGGACAGTTTTCCTTCATTGTTAATAAACCTATACTGTTCTTTGATGGGGCTGCTCATAATGGTTTGTGTGCTGTTGGTGGTGTTATTTATCTGAATGAGGGACATTTTTATACCCTTCACCTCAACTGTGGGAATGGAAGTAATATGAAAGCGAAACTTTTATCCCTATGGTGTGTTCTGAAATGTGCCAATATTTTTGGGTTGGTCAATATTATGGTTTATGGTGATTCGCAGGTTACTATTAAATGGGCAGCAAAAGAATTTGAATTAAATGTTATTGCACTTTCCCATTGGTGTAGGCATGTTAGAATGGAGATTGATATGCAGGAACATATCACTTTTTCACATATCTTTCGTGAACACAATGGAAAGGCAGATGAATTATCAAAGCAAGCATTAATAGGTTCTGAAGGTTTATTATTTTGGGAGGAATGGATGGATTCCAGCATGCTGGAATGTGGAGAAGTTTTTTTCTTCTAGAATGATTTTGTCAAGTTTTTTTTGTTGACGCTATTTTGTAAGGACATTGTCTTTACTGATATGTATAATCTAGCATGGACAATGATGTAAATTGGAGGAGGTCTATGGGATCACTATCATGATTATGTAGAATGTACCTTTTTTGCAAAAAAGGTGAATATCTTTGTACTATTTGATTCATGGAATAGCAATAGTACGTTTTTTTTTTTTCGGTTGAAAAATATGATTTTATAACATCATTTTTAAGGTAAATATTATATTTGCAATATTTCTATTTCTATTTTATGGTTTTTTTATATAGCAGTTTTTTATATTAAATATACATATCAATTTTTTCTCTTTTTGAGAATGACACATTAATATTTGGCTAACATAAAAAACCCCAAAAATGTAGTAGCCAATGAAATTGCATAATTAACTAATAGTTATTTCAACTCACAAATTTGTATCAAAATCTAGCACTATAAATAAAAAAACAAACATAAGAAATCAACATAGAAGCATAAACATAAACCAAAGAAGATAAAAAAAAATACTATTAAGGAAAGAAAAGAACATCTAAATGTTGAAAATAGAATATATGAAATGAGAAAATAATTCACAATCCTACTTCATAAGATCATAAAAAGGTTTTTTTTTGGAAACTCAAGCCTCATTTTTCCCATATTCAAAGGGGGACATAAAAAGAATCAAGAATCACTGTGATAAGCCAAGTGTGTGTTTTTCAAACTCATACGATGGATTATGAATAAATAAGAGGAAAAGAACAAAAGATTCAAAAGGGAACATTGGTTTTCAACCAAAGCACTTCACACATTGTTGAGGGACAGAAGGGGGAAAGGTGGAGAGAAAAAGGGCAAGGAGTGGTGGGAGGATCACAATGCATAGGCTATTATATGAGCAACTCATGATTAAATATGTCAAAACCAAAATGATTCAAGCCACTATAAATAACCCAAAACCATAAATATCTAGACTAGATTTTGATAAGAAGTAAGGTTGGATACATGCACATAAAAAGTAATACAAAGAGGTGAAAATAATTCTTCCTATTACAAAATAAATATATAACAATATATGTATGGATTGGAAAATGTTGAACTCACTCTTTCCAATGCTAATAACTTTATTATAAAAACCATAAATATTTAGACTAGGTTTTAATAAGAAGCTAAGGTTTGAAAAGAATTCTTCCTATTTATACATATGGATTGGAAAATGTTGTACTCACTCTTTCAAATGCTAATAACTCTATTATTCATTTATGAGTGTGAAATATGAGAACCAAATATATATAGATCAGGACGTGATTTAATTAATTGAATCTTTTTATAGTGTCTCCTTTAAATATATTTTCAAGGAATTCAATACTTTGGTGGATAGCTTATCAAAAAAAGGCTATAGATCTGATTTCAAAGGAACCATATATTTTGAAGAATTCAAGAACTCCTCCTTGATTAATTTTGTACATTACATTATCTATTAGAAGATGAGGTTTTTTTTATTAAGATAGCTAATTTTTTCTTAGTTTTGATTATAATTCAATTTCTTAAAACTTATGGACAAGTTATTGCTCACAAGTTTTTATATGTATTAGACAACTTTAGTTTTAATTTTGATATACATACTTTTGATATGCTATGTAAGTTATAAACATATATTGTAAAATAACTCTTAAATAATTATGAACAATCATAATTAATAATTTTGATTCTCCATAAAATATCAAATTTTAGATTTTTTTCTTTTGAAAAAAAAAATCAAAATGAAATCATGTTGAAGAAGTACAAAAACACTTTATAACAAATTATTTATAAATAATAAAAATACACATTTTTATATAATACTTTACAAATCATTTAAAAACCAATAAAATAAATATATAAATAGAAAACAAATTTATAAAATCATATTTGTTTGACACATGTAGGTATCATACAAAACAAATCAATAAAATAAATATACAGATAAAAAACAAATTTATAAAATCATATTTGTTTGACACATATATTATAAACACGTAGGTATCATACAAAACAAAAATATATATATATATATATATATATATATGACTCTTATTTCTCATTGCTATCCAATAATATAATTATATTATAAATTCCATGATAAAGACATGGAAGCAGTGTCTCAAAGTCCAAGACTTCTTACTCATTCCACACCAAACATAAGAGTATTATAATAATCCTATATATTCATATTCAACGATGAGCATGTTTTAAGAAACCATATTAAGATACCCAACTACTGTAATAAAACTCCAACTTTATATTTTTGTGATCAATTTAAAACGTAAAACTGCACATATCAATCATAACGAGCACATTCCACATTTCTTTATGATATTACTATTGTCTAATGCAGTTCTGACGCATTCTATCCTTCGGGAGCTCAACCAATCATCAACTAGATATGAGTAACATTAGAAAAGTGCCTCTTCAACCTATAGGACTCTCTCCAAGTCAAAAGTGTAAAAACCATAAGCTCGACAACATTATTTATTTATTTATGAATAAGGAAGAGGCCTTTTAACATTATCCAACTCAACATAGCATTCAAGTAATGAATCATCATAGCATTCAAATAATGAATCGTTATAATTGCAAAAGTATATATATATATAACATTATTTATTTATGCATAAGGAAGAGGCCTTTAACATTATGCAACTTTATGTGTTGATCTTGGATCATAGAATCTGTGTGGTGTCTCTTATCACATATTATTTGGTATATGGTAATAATGTAATTATATTGTTTTCATTTGGGATGAGAGCTCAGTTTTGTGGATGTAATTAGATAGCTTGGAATGCTAGTTTGAATGATTATCTAATAATTTTTAATCTTACTTTGTCTCGTTGTAATTGGCCTTTTAATCAAGGAGAGAACGTATGCTTTAGATATGACCTTTAAGAGAGTTTGGAACAAGGAGCTTTGGAGATCGACCTCTTAATTCTTCTCTTTTTTGAATGGAAGGAGATAACGCTTGGGGACTTTCACTTTGATTGAAATATGGCGGGCATGGGACTAAATAAAGATAAGAACCTTGCTGACCTTACCTTCTAGCAAAATACTGAGAAACCACACTCCCAGCAAATCACAGGAAACACAATATATATCACAACTCACAAGGAGATCTCAATCATTCCATTAGTCATAAATCACCTCAATGTGATGGGGAGGCCTTAGGCCTTACAACTCTCCCATGTCCCGCAGTCCACGGTGTGTAGGGGATCTTACTACCACATTCATCCCCTAATAAATGCCCCTGGATAAGCTAGCATTACATGTGGCAATGGCACCCCCTATAAAAGGATCTTACTACCACCCTCAACCCCTAGTAAATGCCCCTGGATAGGCCAGGATCACACTTGGCAGTGGTGTCCTTAAAATCTTATGGCTTGGAATGCTAGCTTGAATGATTATCTAGTAAAGTTGAAAATTGCAGTCTTTGAAAACCAAATATATTTATTCTGAAGAAGATGGATGTAACTTTGATTTTTTATGGAATAGCAAGCTACTTTTTTTGTATTGAAAGGAAAAAATTTAACATAACATTCAAATAATGAATCTAATGGAAAATATAAGTAAATATTTTATATATAATTTTATACATGCCACCAATACTATCTAATGCTACACAAATTTAAAATGCATTTTTATATTGCAATTTTTATTTACTTATATAATTATAAAAAAAAAAATACTAGAAATCAATTATTAAAAAAATAGATTTGAGTTATTATCCAATATATTTTTTTTTTTCAGCCGAAAAAAAAAACGTACTATTGTTATTCATCGAATCAAATAGTACAAAGATATTCACCTCCTCTAAAGAGAGAGATACATTCTGCATAAGCCACCTCCTCTAAAAGATAGAGATACATTCTACATGAGCATGAGAGTGGACCCATAAACTTTTTCCGTTTACATCAAAACATATAGCATAATATGTATCAACTAGACTCTTATCCCTACAGTACAGTAACTATAGTAGACCACAAAAAGACTTTCCAAAATTTTTTCTAGAAAATATAAAATTCACCACAGTCCTGGATGCTGGAGTCCATCCACTCCTCCCAAGATAAATATCCTTCAATACCTGTTAATGCTCTTTTAGATAATTCATCTGCCTTTCCATTATGTTCCCTGAAGATATGTGAAAAAGTAATACTTTCCTGCATATCTATCTCCATTTTGATGCGTTTGCACCAATGTGTAAGAGCCAATACATTTATTTCAGATTCATTGGAGGCCCATTTTATAGTGACTCTTGAGTCACCAAAAACCAATAAATTAACCAGTCCAAATATATTGGCACATCTCAGAACCATCCAGAGAGCTAAAAGTTCAGCTTTCATATTACTGCCCCGGCCACAGTTGAGCCATAGTGCAAAGTAATGATCCTCATTTAAATATATAACACCTCCAGCCGCGCACAGCCCATCCTGTGCAGCTCCATCAAAGAAACATATGGGTCTGTTTACAATATAAGAAAAAGGTTCAATCCTTTTCACCACTGCAGGTGAATACTGTTCAGAATAAAGCTTCATCATATTCAAAATAGTAATCCCACAAGCCACTACATCTGGAACTTTATCTTGAAAAGTACAAAGATTCCGATAATACCAGAGTGCCCAAGATATGAATACAGGAGCCTGTATGGTATCTATGGATTCACGGTACCAGCAAAGCAATTCTTCCCCAAAATTTGATTTCCCCCAAACTTTAGTGATAGAGAGTTTTGCACTGCAAAATTCCCAGACTTTCAGACCGAAGGAGCAATGAAGGAATAGATGATTAATAGTTTCTGAACTATCCTTACATAAAATACACCAGCTAGGTCCCATCCAGCCTCGTCTAGAAAGGTTATCCCAAGTCTTTAAAGTACCTTGGAGAGTATGCCACAGAAAAACTTTGTGTTTCAAAGCCATATTCCACTTCCATATTTTTCTATACCACCAGTGTTGTGGATAGATACATTTCTCCTGCATCATCCTGTCATATGCATATTTGGCCGTAACGATACCAGTCTTCTTATTCCCAATCCACACCAATTTATCCTCATGCTGAGTAAGGGTGATACCAGCTGCTTCTAGAGATCTGATATAGTTATCCCATGATCTGGCATCTTCATTGATAAGACCCAAATCCGAAGACTGAAGCCACCTCTGTTCTGTGAAATTGCCCACATAAGATCCAAAGAGATGATGTAAACCTCACTATGAAAGAATTTAGGAAGAAGAGAGAAGCAATAGAACATAGATCCAATAGAGGCAGAATAATTACACACATTACATTTATCAGAATAGTAACCGGGTAAATATACAATGCTGAGCATGAGGATTCGAATTCACTAGGTGTAATTCGAATTGTCCTTCATGCACAGATCCATAATCAGTGGAGAGTCATCAGTGCCAAACTAGGAGTCTATCTCATCATCGGTGAAGTCATCAATGCACAAGTAGTGATCAACCGGGAGTCAAACTGAGTCTAACTGAGTGTGGTTGGTGTAACTGGCACATAGAAGCACTGATATAGTGAAGGAGACTCAGTGGGGGCGCTCATGGAGCTAACTGGAGTCAAAACAGTCTATCTAGTCACACTGGAGGTCCAAAAGAGTGATAAGGTCAGTTAGGAGTCAGTTAATCCTTAAATCAAGGAAGAACTGAAGATAACTGAACTAAACTGGACTGGTAGGTGAAGAAAGGCGCCCTTATCATGCAATAACTGAAAAGAGGGCGCACTAAGCTCTAGGAGAGCTAAGACTGATCCGAGAGAAGCTCCTGGGGCTAGTTTGGCAAGGGATAGGTGCTGGTGCTGCAAACCCTAATTGCATGCAAACCCTAATTGCATGCAAAACCCTAATTGCATGCAAAACCCTAATTTTGCATGCAGGACTGAAAATGTCAGAAAGTTTAGAAGGACTAGGATGGAGTATAGGAATATCCTAACATGTTCAAAATTATTTCTGATACGATCCAAAGTGCAGATACCATATAATTTCAGATATTCCAGAATCATGTTATTTGGTTGTACAGGATCTAAAATACCCAAAATATCA
Organism: Larix kaempferi; assembly: GCA_027924585.1. NCBI lineage: Eukaryota > Viridiplantae > Streptophyta > Pinopsida > Pinales > Pinaceae > Larix > Larix kaempferi. Next base: position 9,753,474 of record BSBM01001312.1, on the reverse strand, counting down.
TCTATACCAATCCTGACTGTCTTTCCATTTCCAACAAGCCATCTAATATCACGTAGAAACCAACCTGATGTTTTCATCATCCCATGCCACAAGGGAGAGCATCCTGGACTCAGTGGCATTCCCAATCTTATCCAATCCACTGGATTCATATTGATATATTTTGCAGATGATATCCTGGACCAGAGATTTTGATTGAATATGCATCTCCAGAGACTTTTTTCCCTTAGTGCCATGCTAAAAACATTGATATCCTTTAAACCCCAGCCTCCAGATACCTCTGGTCTGGATATCGATTCCCAGCCCGTCATTGCTAATGTTGCCCTGTCAGTACTCCCACTCCACAGAAAGTTGAAAATCAATTTCCTGAGAACATTTAGAATATATTTGGGTATTTCAAGGAGAGATAGCCAATACACCGGTACCCCGAGAAGCACAGCCTTAATCAGAATTACTCTGCCACCCACCGAGAGCATCCTATTTGACCAATGTGTAATCCTGGTCTCAAATTTCCGCACCAGCCACCACCAATCTTTGATCTGGTAATTATTAGGTCTTAAAAAGAAACCCAAATACATGAGACCATCCTCTAAAGGAAAAAACTTATAAGGAAGAATAGTCGTAATACCAAGTCTTATATCAGGGTCCACATTCTGGTAGAAAAAACAGGACTTTGAAGCACTAATCTTCATCCCCGAGATTCTGCAGAAACAATCCAAAATATTTCGAAAGACTCTCCAATCCGCAGCCGTAGCCAATCCATCCAAGAGTATATCATCCACAAAGATTAAGTGAGAAATAAGACAGTCCAAGCCCAAATCTACACCCTTCAGTAATCCTTCCTGTTTAGCAAAATTTAACATTCTGCTAAGAGCATCAACAATCAACAAAAACAATAAAGGGGACAGTGGGCATCCTTGCCGAATACCCCTAGTGCATTTAAAAAAAGAGGATGGAGACCCATTGATTAAGATGGCTATGCTAGCAGTTGTTATACAAGACATGATCCAATTTATAACAAGTGGGGGCATTCCAATTTGGATCAGGATAAGTCTCAAGAAGGTCCAGTTCACCCGGTCATAAGCCTTTTCCAGGTCAAGTTTTAACAACATAGCACTAATTCTTCTGCTTTTGATAGAATGGAGCAGTTCCTGTGAAGCCCCAATGGCATCATGAATCTGTCTATTGTTTAAAAATCCAAACTGTTCTGCAGTAATATGCTCAGAAAGAGCCCCTTTAATTCTTTGTGCTATAATTTTTGAAACCAATTTATAAGCCAAATTGCACAAGGCAATAGGCCTATAATCTCCAAAGTGTTCCAGTTTTCCTTTCTTCGGTATTAGAGTAACAAATGAAGAATTTAATGCACCTGAAGTAAAACCCCTCAATCTTGTGTACTCTACCATTTTAAGTAAATCATGCCCCATGATATCAAAGAAATGTGTGAAAATCTCCACCGGCCACCCATCGGGTCCGGGACTTTTTTCACCTACAAACAACTTCAACGTGTGTTCCACCTCCTCAAGAGAAACCTCCCTGCCTAGGGCAGCAGCCTCATCATCATCAAAAAATCTGGGAAAGAGACCAGCAATTTTCAATTGCTCCCTAAGATCACTGTTTCCTTCTTCTTTGTAAATATTTTCAAAGTGCTGATATGCTGCCAATTTTAAATCCTCATCTCCGGAACAGATATTTCCTTCAGCATCCCTCAGATCCCAAATGGCATTCAGATTGCGACGGGCTGAGGCGTACGAATGAAAAAACTTAGTATTCTGATCTCCGTGTTTTAACCACAAAGCCCTGCTTTTTAAATGCCATTCCATCTCCTCCCTAAGCAGAATATCAGCCCGTTTCTTCTCAAGCTGTTTCACCACCTCAAAATCCTCCTGTCTCAGCTTTCCCAGGTAATTTTCAGTGTGAGTCTTATGAATTTCGTCTTCTATAAGGATGAGGTCCTTCTTGTCAGCATCCTTTCTCTTCTTAATCCAGTCTTTCACCAATCTTTTAAGTCTTCTCATTTTGTTGCAGAAAAAAACCAAAGGATTTTCCCCCACAACATCATCTCTCAACCAAAAATCTTTAACCAAATTGCAGAATTCATCCTCCATCAACCATGAATGATTGAATTTAAACGGAATATTTGATTTAAATCCGTAATCATCAAACTGAAAAAGTATGGGCCAATGATCTGATACCTTATACCCATGGGTCCAGGCCCGATATCTTTGTAATTTCCCCAAAATGGATTCCTTGACCAAAAACCTATCCAATCTCTTGTGTACTCCTTCATCTCCCCCCCTGCCATTACTCCAGGATGGACTCATATTTGTAGGCACAATATCAATCAGCTCATGCTTCAGAAGAAATCTGTTGAAATAATCCGCCAGGGGATCAAGTCTGGCCCTTTTCCCCCATATTTCCGAAGGATATAAGGTGAAATTTAGGTCTCCAACGAAAATGAGGTTTTCATCTTGCAAAAGACCAGAATCTGAAAGAGAGTCCCAAAAAACCAGTCGATTCGTATAGGGAGCATAACAGTTGAAAACAGAAAAACCAAGATTCAGACCAATACACTGTCCTTTTAACAGAATCCCCCACTCAGTTTTGAAAGAAAGGAAAGAGTATAACAACGGATTCCATGCCACAGCCAAACCTCCCGAGAGACCAGAGGCATCTACAGCAGAAATCTTCCAGTAAGGTAATATATTCCCCAATTTTGACACAGCATCAACCGCAGAACACATTTTTTCTTGAATCAACAGAACACCGGGTCTAGTAGTTTGTAGAAGGTTGGATAGGGCCCTAGCCCTCAAAAACCCCACCCAACCCACGCACATTCAAAGAGACAATAGACATTAGGAAATGTCTACAATGGGTACCTGTGCTCTAAGACCCATCTCTTTACCAGCCGAAGACTCCCCTTCAATAACAATAACTCCATCGATCCCTAAAGGTTCAGGATCAGAGCCTTTTTTCTTTCTCCTGGCTTTCCTGATCGTCACATTCTGAAACTTTGATGGTATTGATAAAACATTGGATTCCTTCGCAGGGAATTTTGAATAGATGCTGAGAGATTCCAAACCACCCTCCCTCCGGACACTACAATCCCCCAATGCTTCAGAGACAGAAACATCCATCAATTTATCTGGGCAGGAGTCAACCAAATTTATACAAGTATTTTCAGGAGTGGAAACAGTAACAGTCGGTATCTCCCCAGAGGGAGGTCCATCGGAAAAAGCACTAGGGCACAATGTAGGTTGGACAATCTCTGTCTCCCCAACCGGTTTTTGGCAATTATCAATACCAGCCTTCCCAAAAACAAACTCAGGTGTGGACAAACCATGTCGCAAATGAACCAATCCCAAAGAAATTCTTCTATTTAAATCTGATTCTTTATCAGTGATAAAGTCCAATTCCTCATTTGTGAGAGCATTAAAAGCAACATCCAGGGTAGGACTTAACTTACCGGGAGCCAAAGTCTTCTGAGGAGCCCGCTCCAAAATTTTCGGATCAGAGTGGATAGGGTTTGTGGAAACCTTCACCATAGAATCCAGACCAGAGAAACAATTGTTTTTCGTCCCTTGGCAATCCTCTTTCTTCAGACCAGACAGACAGGCCGGACACTTCGCCTTAGTATGGCCTAGCTCCCGGCAAATGTAACATCGGAATGGAATCCTAAAGAAATCCAAATTTTGTGTCCAGCATCGATCCCCCCAAGCAATCTCAATAGAGGCCGGCAACCCTAATCTCACGTCCAATTCTACGAGTACCTTGGCATATCGCCTGTCAATGCCCATGACAGAATTCTTATCCAGCTTTATACATCTACCCACAGAATTTGCAATCCCTGCCACTGTTTCCTCCGTCCAGATTTCAATAGGGAGAGCGGGAACTATCATCCATAAATGCCGTATCCCTTGGCGTTCATGGATAGGATCAAAATCCAGATGCCACCGCTTCAAATTTAAAGACCCCTCCTTAAACAGCCAAGTCCCTTCAAGGATTCGCAACATCGATTCATTCGAGGGAAAAGATAAATAAAATCCACTGGTTAACCAACAGATTTATTCTCGGCGTATTTCCCACAAGCGGCGACCAGTTTGTCTTTACCTATTCTACTATCTCTACTTTTGATCCAGATGCAAATTCCAGACGACCTACCAGAGCTCGATCCGCGAGCATCTCGACTCTGTCCAAATGTGCATTCACCGGGATAACGAACCTCTGTATACCTTCCCGTGCTTTGTATGTTTTTGTCTTCCATCTGCACCGTGCCTTCTCTCCCACTAGGTTAGGGTTCCTGCCATAACCTTGCTGCGATATAGAAGTAGGCACATCCCGAGCATCAACCACACCTCCGAGGAAAAGGCTAGAATGGGAAGGAGTCCCAGTATCAAGTGACATAATGACCCGGAGACCGGAGCTACCGGTATATCAAAACACCTGTCCGCGTCTGCAAAAAGGGTGAAAAAGTGGCAATAACTGTTCCCTCTGACAAAATCCACCCGTACAGATCCTAGAGATCTGACTCCCAGATGGCTCCACTCACAACAGTCCACATCCATCCTCGATTCTCAAATCGATGGTTCCGGACGATTCTGCAGCTCCAAACTGCAAAACCCTAGACGTGACCTCCATCCTCGCCAAGTTATTATCCAATATATTATAGTATTTCATTGTATAATTTAAATTTAAATAAATTTAAGTAAGATTTAGTGACAAAACTCATTCAATACATTGCGTACATAATACTTGGGCATACTATATGTCCAAAGAGATACTATATGCCTATTGATGTCACCTTGGACCCTCACCAAAACACATGAATCGATGTGTTTGTAGCACTAAGTATTCATTTAAGTATTTATAATTTTTATTTGTTTATGTTTTGATTTACTAAAAGAAAATAGCAATCAATGTATACATTTAAAATGGAATAGATCTATAAAATAGTTATTAGTTATCTTTGTCTCAAAACTAGGCTAATAATGTATATAGAAATAAGTATATGTCTAGAGAAATAATTTAATGACATATATTCATAGTAAACTAAAAACATCATAAGTAAAGTAAAAATAATTTGTATTTATAAACCATTGTTAAGAAGGGTTGCGAGCAGAAAGTCATTGCCTTTGAAAAAAAATGAAAAGAAAATTGAAAGCTCCTATAAAAGCATATATTGTATTTTGTGATTATTTTCAGATAGCCATCTATACATAAAAGTTGTTGAGCATTATGTTCTAATTTAGAAATAGAGGATTTACATGACCAAGACCAAGACCAAGACCAAGAAAAGAGATACAAGATCAAGACCAAGAACAACAAAACACCAACCACAGAGATACAAAGTGCTTCTCTTTTTAGAGGTTCAAGATATTAATGTATAATTTATTATACGATAATGAGAGTTTGCATCAATTTGATATCGATAACAACATATCACATTTCTTGCCAACATTTTCACATAGAAAGTTTTTAGTATGTTACAGTCTACAGAAAAATCATCTCCAAACACAATTGTATGCCAAAATGTCCAATGCATTTGTGTTAGTTTGATTTTAATATTTAGCTAGACTAAAATATCCATAGGTAGGCTATTTACAATGCAGAAATATCAAGGCCCTTATATAATTTAAAAAAACATATAAGTATTAGGAAAACAAATGTTTGGCTCTCATTCACAATTTTCAACCTGTGAAAAAATTTGCAGTATTATATAATACCTGCATCATTTGATACATAAAAGATAATGCAAATTTTAAGTCCCCTGCCAGGATAAGGTTTGAATACATCAATAATCCATTAGATTCAATTGAGTTCTACATAATTTCCCTATCTTTGTAGGGTCCATAACAATTGACAGTGGTAAAAGATTGATCCTAACCCTTGTATTTTCCCTCTATGAGTATTCCTACACAGGTCCCAAATGGATTGAGATAAGTCACCATTGGATTCCAAGTGGCCAACAAACCACCATATAGGCTATTAGAATCTAAGGCTTCCATTTCATATTCAAGAAGAAATTTGGAAGAGGCTTCCACTGCATTATCTCCTTTACACATTGTTTCTTGAATCAAAATAACATTAGGGCTAGTAGTTTCAAACATTCACCTAAGGGGCCTAGCCTTAAAATCCCCCCATGACTCCCCTAACATTAAAAGACATAATCAACATTAATCATCTACAAATTTGGGCAAACTAGCTCTAAGGGCCCAAGAGTTGATGGAAAGATCAAGATCAATATTAGGAATTAAAGATCCATATAGTAATTTAGAAACAGGGATATACTCATTTCCAGGAGGATTGATTTTAGCTTGCTTACCTTTATTCCTAGACTTCCCAATTGTCACATTTTGGTTCCTAATAGATCCAAATGGGGAAACCTCGGGATTGGAAGCTCCTATAAAAGCATATATTGTATTTTGTGATTATTTTTAGATTAGCCATCTATACATAAAAGTTGTTGAGCATTATGTTCTAATTTTGAAATAGAGGATATACATGACCAAGACCAAGACCAAGCAAAGAGATACAAGACCAAGACCAAGAACAACCAAAGACCAACCACAGAGATATAGAGTGGTTCTCTTTCTAGAGGTTCAAGATATTACTGTATAATAGTATACGCTAATGAGATTTTGCATAAATTTGATATCGATAACAACATATCACATTTCTTGCCAACATTTTCACATAGAAAGTTTTTAGTATGCTACAGTCTACAAAAAAATCATCTCCAAACACAATTGTATGCCAAAATGTCCAATGCATTTGTGTTAGTTTGATTTTAATCTTTAGCTAGACTAAAATATCCATAGGTAGGCTATTTACAATGCAGAAATATCAAGGCCCTTATATAATATAAAAAAAGATATAAGTATTAGGAAAAGAAATGTTTGGATCTCATTCAAAATTTTCAACCTGCAAAACAATTTGCAGTATTCTAAAATACCTGCATCATTTGATACATAAAAGATAATGCAAATTTTAAGTCCCATGCAAGGATAGGGTTTGAATCCATCAATAATCCATTAGATTCAATCGAGTTCTATAAAATTTCCCTATCTTTGTACGGTCCATAACAATTGATAGTGGTAAAAGATTGATCCCAACCCCTGTATTTTCCCTCTAGGAGTATTCCTACACAGGTCCCAAATGGCTTGAGATCAGTCACCATTGCATTCCAAGTGGCCAATAAACCACCAGATAGACTATTAGAATTTAACTCTTCCATTTCCCATTCAAGAAGAAATTTGGAAAAGGCATCCACTACCTTATCTCCTTTACGCATTGTTTCTTGAATCAAAATAACATTAGGGATAGTAGTTTCAAAAATTCACCTAAGGGGCCTAGCCTTAACATCCCCCCGACTCCCCTAACATTAAAATACATACTAAACATTAATCATCTACAAATTTGGGAAAACTAGCTCTAAGGGCCCAAGAGTTGATGGAAAGATCAAGATCAGTCTTAGGAATTAAAGATCCAGATAGTATTTTAGAAAGGGGGATATACTCATTTCCAGGAGGATTGTTTTTAGCTTGCTCCCCTTTATTCCTAGACTTCCTAATTGTCACATTTTGGTTCCTAATAGATCCAACTAGGGAAACCTCAAGATTGGAAGCTCCTATAAAAGCATCTATTGTATTTTGTGATTATTTTTAGATTAGCCATCTATACATAAAAAAATTTGAGCATTACGTTCTAATTTTGAAATAGAGGATTTACATGACCAATACCAAGACCAAGCAAAGAGATACAAGACCAAGACCAAGAACAACCAAAGACCAACAATAGAGATACAAAGTGGTTCTCTTTTTAGAGGTTCAAGATATTAATGTATAATATTATACGCTAATGAGATTTTGCATAAATTTGATATCAATAACAACAGATCACGTTTCTTGCCAACATTTTCTCATAGAATTTTTTTAGTATGTTACAGTTTACAGAAAAATCATCTCCAAACACAATTGTATGCCAAAATGTCCAATGCATTTGTGTTAGTTTGATTTTAATCTTTAGCTAGACTAAAATATCCATAGGTAGGCTATTTACAATGTATAAATACCAAGGCCCCTCATATAATTTAAAAAAACATATAAGTACCATGAAAACAAATGTTTGGTTCTCATTCAAAATTTTCAACCTGCAAAAAAAATTTCAGTATTCTAAAATACCTGCATCATTTGATCCATAAAAGATAATGGAAATTTTAAGTCCCCTGCCAGGATAAGGTTTGAATCCCTAAAAAATCCATTAGATTCAATTGAGTTCTATAAAATTTTCCTATATTTGTAGGGTTCATAACAATTGACAGTGGTAAAAGATTCATCCCAACCCCTGTATTTTCCCTCTAGGAGTATTCCTGCATAGGTCCGAAATGGCTTGATATCAGTCACCATTGGATTCCAAGTGGCCAATAAACATCGAGATAGACTATTAGAATCTAAGGCTTCCATTTCCCATTCAAGAAGAAATTTGGAAAAGGCTTCCACTACCTTATCTCCTTTACACATTGTTTCTTGAATCAAGATAAAATTAGGGCTAGTAGTTTCAAACATTCACCTAAGGGGCCTAGCCTTAACACCCCCCCCGACTCCCCTAACATTAAAAGACATAATCAACATTAATCATCTACAAATTTGGGAAAACTAGCTCTAAGGGCCCAAGAGTTGATGTAAAGATCAAGATTAGTCTTAGGATTTAAAGATCCAGATAGTATTTTAGAAAGAGGGATATACTCATTTTCAGGAGGATTGTTTTTAGCTTGCTTCCCTTTATTCCCGGACATCCTAATTGTCACATTTTGGTTCCTAATAGATCCAGCTGGGGAAACCTCGGGATTGGTAGAAAATACCTAAAGAGGGGTCTTTACTAAAGTATCTTTATAGGAATGGGAAGACACCATATTCAACTAGGATCCCCACACAATATCAACCATGTTCAATAACCCTTTCGAAACATCAAACTCCACCATGAAAAAGGCCATCCTCTTGTCAACATCAAATAACATCTTCTTATCCAACTTAATAAGACTACCCAAAAAAATTTCTATCCCCACAAAGATATTCCCAGGTACAAGGAGCCATAAATGTCTCTTAGTTATTTTCTCCTTCATAGGATCGAAGACAGGGTTCTAACATTTCAATACAAGATACTCTTCCTTAATCAGCCAGATCCGGTACAAGACTTTCATAACGTTTTCATCTTTGAGAAAGACAAAACAATACTAGTTGTTAAGTAAAATGCTAGTCCTAGGAGGGTATCCAAACTCCCGCTGCCAGTTGGAGGACACCCACTCTAATAGATCTGAATGATTATATTTAGCATATTCAATTCTTCCGACCTCTGCATGAAGAGATAGACCTGCCACTCTTTCCATATTAACATCCTTCCATAGAACATATTGTTCTAAGCAGGACTTTACCTTGCGGTAGGCGCTTTCCTTCACACCCATCAAATATGGATTTTTTATTGAGAAAACCAACAGCCGATGGAATAGTACCACCATTAAACCCTACTGGAGCCTCGCAAATGAACTTCTAATTTAGTCCAACATCTAACTCCTTCCCTACAACACTGCCATATTGCGAGCGAGAAACCCTACGACGAGGTGAAGAAACCAAGCAAGGGATTGAATGATATGTCTTGGTTGGATTACCTGACACCAACACAGGAAAAGATGCCCCATCTTGATTTAACTCAAGATCATCGATCGCCATGTGGAGGGGGACAAGACACACATTAGATAAAAAATCCAGATGTAGAAGTAACCCGTCTACAAAAAATATGAGGTCCCCCCACCTCAATCGAAGAAAAAACACCTCAAAGAATCCCATTAGGGTTTATGGTCTCTCCACACCAATAAACTACTGAGATATATATATATGTATATGTATATGAATTCAAGGGAAAATAAAAAAGAATATTTTATTATTTTAATGAAAAAAAAAGTTTCTTAGCCTTTGCTTTATGAATATTATTAAACTTTGGAATTAGCTCTTTCAAGTGGTATCACCTTAGCATGCAAAATAGATTATATATGTTTTGAGTACGACAAGTCATTATTCCCATTCATTCTTGATTAGGTTTTACATCATAAAATTAATTACGACCTTGGAAAATGTCTTTATTGTGCACATTGTAGATCTTAGGAGGAATTAATTACAATTGATATGGAAACCCCTTTCTTTATATACAATTTTAGTTTTGTCCATTGGTTGTAGTATGGGTGGTTGGGAGGAAAGGTTGTTTCCCTCCCCACCTAGGTTCAATTCTTGTAAGTGACATGATGCTTTTGTTGATCCCTATTGTAATATTTGTATTTCAAGCTTCCTTGATTCCTTTGGAATAGCAGGAAGGTGATTTTTCCGCTGAAAAACAATATATACAATTTTAGTTTTAAAAAGTTCTTTGACTTTTAATAAACCTCCTACTAAAACCGTGACCTTCGATTACCTTTCAACTTGTGAGACATTGCATTTCCTAGAGTGCTCAATTCAACTTTTAGGAAGTTGACTTGACATTCTCACTTTATATAATGTTGTTATTATGATGAGAGCAAGTCTCTTCAACTTTCAACTATTTTACTTTTAGGAATACCACATTTCCATTTTGAGGTTGAAAGTGAAACTAGCCAGACTAGACTAAAAAGTCAAAGCTATGTTTAACCAAATCTACCATTATATCAAATAAATAAATAATAATAATAATAATAAAATTCAAACTTAAAAATAAATAAAATTAAATAAATAATACTAAATAATTAGTAGAGTCACTTAACTTGTGGTCGGTTAACATGGAAATGTCACAAGTTAAGTGCCATAAACAAGTTATCTATTACTTGTTCCTGATGCTTAGTTGTAATCATTTGTTGTCTATGCCTGGCTGTCACTACTTGTTGTCCAAGCATGAGTTAGGACTTATCCATGCATCAACTACTAGTTATTATATATATATATTTTAATAATTGTTTATTTTGAATTTTGAATGATAAGCATAAAATCAATCTAGACAGTACACTTGTCCCATCCTCCTTCAATCTAGGAAAAGCATAGATTGTAGTCCACCCCAAATTCTAAAATATAAACACCTATCGATGTAACAAGATCAGCTCCATTCGTTCATGACTTTACTCCACATAACAAGTGTTTCTCACTATGCTTGCAAATAGGGTTAAGTTGAAGACAAAGAATAGGGTACAACGTTTCAGTCATAAAAGACTTTAACCTTGAGGTAATTCTATAGCTCAAAATCTATTCTGGTTTTTGTTGCTTTTTCCATTCGCTCATGAAGGCAAGTAATGTAATTACTTATGGACTCTAGGTAATAATAAAAAAGACACTAGGTGAGAGCGTTCTTTTGCTTTTGTTACCTAGAGGTCAAAATGTAAGGATTTTATTTTGTATATGGGTTTTTTTCATTTTTATTTATATGACTTAAAACGTTCATTTGTTTAGTTACCATATGATGCATGGATATGATTATAAATAATTTCTAGGTTTGTTGGAAAGATCTCTTTATTTATGTTATTGCATCAAATGACCAAGGTTTAAAATACCTACATAAGTAAATTTACTTGTAAGATAAAAGTTTAGTTATAACCCTTTATGAAGCATCGGGAATCTACTATTTGTGTTTGTCATAACGATTAGTATTTAAGGGTTTTTTTATTAAATTCTTAGAATTTATATATATATATATATATATATATTCAAATAAACAAGTTTTTCCTTTAATACTTCTCTTTTTGCATTCCTACACTTAAATTATACTTAAATTAAGTTTAGGGTACCCGCATGAAGCTGGTACCCAAAAAGGACGCAATAGAAGCGCATGAGTGGAAAAAAAACAGGGGCGCACATGCGCATTAAAACACGTGTGCGCGCCCCTACTTCGACGATGCCAAACGTCCACGTTGTTGAGTTGACGTGGACAAAATGTACGCGCACGAGTTATTAATGTGTACACAAACATATGCGCGCACACGTCATTAACGCGTGCACGTGCCTGTTTTTTTTTTTTTTTTTAAACATAGCACATGTTTATTATCACAATAACAAACCCGCGAGCATGGAGCGGCCAAGAAAAGACCCCACGAGCGCATATTGGAGCACCCAAAACCTCCTACTCAGTATCAATCTGAACCTCCAATATGTTGTTGACATTGCCTCTAGGTAGGTGCTCAATGAATCAAGTTTTTGTTGTTCTTTTGTTTTGCATTGCAATTTTAAATTAAAAAAAATTACAATCAATTAAAAAACCAACAAATTGTCATTGTAGATTAAATACACCTAACAAAATGACAAACACACCACAACCATCAAAGGAAACCAATGAAACTGAACCATCAGAAGATAACATCAACATTGGAATGAACAATGAACCTGGTGATGAACCATCTGAAAACCCCGAGGATCAATTACACCAAGATTTAAATGAATTAATGGTATTAAGCGATGAATTGAAGAGCACCAAGGAACCCTCTCAGGTTTCCCTGGCTTCATCATTGCAAAACATCATTGAATCCATCAACATTTCCCACAATGAGATCACAAATATGAGCCAATACAGGGCTCAAATGAGGGAGCACTATTCCACTGGGATATCGAAAGAACAAATTAAAGACCTCAACATCACGAAATCACAGTTGTACAACAAATTCATAGATCCCGGGACAAGGCAACCTCTAGATGTGAGGAACAGATGGGTTTGCATGGACTGGTGTATTTACCAGCCATGGAGAGATAACTGGAGAAAGAGATGGTTTATGGTGTTTGACAGTCTTCCATGCAATAATTTGGAGGTCCCACGGTATTTTCTTAGGAAATTGTGGGTTGAGTTTGAGCTAGGCTACCATGTCAATTATTTTGACATCACTGAGTTTTAGGGTGTCGGTCTTGGCTCTTCCCAAGATAGACCTCAGGCACGCCACAACCCACTCAGAGGACCTCTTGCACCCAGGAGAGATCCAAACCCCCCTTCTCATCCTCCTGGGTTTGGTAGTGGCCTAGATGAGATTGATGACTCAGTTAGACGTGCCACACGTCATTTTCTTAAACAAACGACATTTGTGGCTATGTCTTCATAGAGCCGGGAGGACATCGATGAGACACACACAACTGCACGGTCTATGGGTGGTGGCCGAGACATGCCAGGTACAGGTGGAACCCAAGCAGGGCCATCAAGTTCAACTAGAACAACGACATATCCTTGTTCTCACTGTGGTCATTCTTTCCATGGTCCTACGTAGCAGCATGCCACATAGAGCTACATGGACCATGTTAGCTATTGTTTTATTTAATGTTCAAGTATTTATTGTATTTTATTTGATATCGTATTTTTTAATATATTTAACTTTGAATTACACATTGTTGAATTTATTTGTTTTAATGTACATTTATTATGGGCTGAGTCTCCATCCTCTAGGTGGGAGGACATCGGTTCCTTCAACCTAGACCGAGCCATGGCAGCAACAAAGGAGATTGCGACACCATACACACAGGTAACTTCTTTACTTTGAATAATTAGATCCAGTTATGAGTAATTTGTGTTCAGTAATTATAAATTAATTAGTACTGAGTAACCAATTTTTATATTAACATCGTTTAAAACTAAAATGAAAATGAATAATTCTCACAAAACATGTCTATCATATTATCATCGGATTTTACAATTGTGTTTATCATATTGTCTAAATTATTTGAGAGCTATAAATTCATATAATCCAACCAAACAAAAATGAAACCTAAGAAAACTAGACATGTGTTCATGCTCACTTTAGGCATCTTTTGCTTCTCCATTTTCAACTTCTTTCATTTATGATGCTACTTGTGCTTATTCTGTGTCTTCATAATCACCAAAATCCTGTTGAACTACGCCAAATTCTTTTGGATGAATACCATTCACTGAACCTATGGAAACTATAGGGTGTAATGTTACGAGGCATTTCTAAATCTGTAGCCAACTTCTCTAACTGTTCACTATGTGTTGTTGTTTGTGATAGAATTTGTTCCTAGACTACTACAGAAACAAGCTAGAACAATCTCACAACAAAAATTAGATATGAAAGGGTTTTTATGATTTTGGTTTGAAAATTTATCATCAAGAAAGAAAATCATCTACAAACAAAACACAAGTACTAAATCATGAAAGCATAATAAAACTGGGTTGTTATCACATACAATATAAACCAAGAACATTATAAATTTAATGCTCATTTCATTCACAAAATATAAGCATTTGCATGAGAAAATAAATTCATCAAGAAATGAAATTATACATTTGAGTAATCAAACAGATTCAAAATGAAACTAGCATGAGACATAAAATGGCCTATAAGTATGTATATATCAGTATCAGTCTTAAAACTTACATAAGAGTCATTAGTCTTAGTTTGAGATATAATCACTATACAACTTTTCCTTGAGCCAAAATTCGAACCCTGTCTTCATTTCTTTCCTTCTTTTTATCCTTTTTCAAACTTAATTGTTACATAACTATCAAAACTAACTTTTAGGTCTGAGTTTCAAAATAGTTACAAAAGTAGTTGCATTTTCAAATATAACAAAATTACTAACTATAATCACTTAAGCTTCTTAACCTCTAGCTACTACAAAGTATTCACAAATTCTTGGTGGCTTCAACTAATATACTAACTCCTTCCAAAGCAATTGATTTCTTCTTACTTTGTTCTTGTTCTGCTTCTAGGGTTCTGATCCTTTCTACTAATACCTCTTTATGCTGATTCAACTTTTGAACTTTCTAGTTTAACTCTTTAGCTTGACTCTGCATCTGTCTTTTTCTTTTCACAGCTTCTTTGGACACAACTATTAGCTCCTGATAGTGTGTATTGATATCCTTAATATCCTCTCTAATTCTTTTATTGGTAACCACTAATCTATTATTAGTCTCATTAAGAAAACCAATCTATTATTTATGCTGCTCTAAAGTTTTCTTAAGGTGCTCGACCTCTGAATCTATTTTTATATCTCCCTGTAATGTAAAACCTTCACTTGACAACCAAGGAATGCCAATCTTCTTAAAAATAAGCTCATCCTCTTCCCCATCTTTGACTATTTCTTGTGTAAAAGTACACTTGGAAGTATTACCCTGCTCAAAGAATATAGAAGGTGGTTTCTCTGAAGCTTTATATTCTCCTTGTACTAGTTCTAATAAACCCGAATGATGTTCTTCAATATAGATTTGCTAAGAGTTTAACACTTGTTCACCTTCCACCTCCTCATCAGTCGAGGAATCCTCAATTACTGTAATCTTTTCCTTTTTCAATTTAGGATTTAAGATTTCTTTCATACCTAGTCTAAACTTATTCTTTCCGCTGGTTTTTGGTCTCCATTTGACCTATACCTCTCGTGTAAAAGATTTTCCTTGAAGCTTCTCATTTGACTGCAAAATTTTACCTTTTGGTTCAGATGGAGGAAGAACCTTTGTTGTACTTTCCTGCGCACATGTGAGACTTTGTTTTTGATCTAAAGAACTCTTCTCTCCTTCATGATTTATAACAGTCTTATGATTGTCTTCTTCATTCTCCAGAACAGGCTCTTGATTACCTTCAACTAATTCCTTTTCAATCTCATATATAGGTTTTCTAGAATCTTGATTCAAAGATTTCTCTTGAATAGTATCCTGTACCATCTCATCGACTAACTCTTTACTGACATTTTTGACAGCACTAAATTGTTTATTCATCAAAATCTTCTTAATTTGGTCTTCTTGCTTGTTGGAGAAACCTGACCAGTACAGGAAATGATTCCAACTTTTACCCTTCTTCTACAATGTTGTGCATATAATTAATTTTATTAATCCATGATGGAAAACAGACTGGCGAGTATGATCTGTATGCCCTTTAATTCTGTTAGACATCTTTTAAACACTTTTCAAGAAGAAAAAAGGTAAGTTCATCTTTGCTTGTTGGTTTAGATGCTGTAAAAATCCAATATGGTATTTGAAAACCAAAGAAAATATCCCTTCACATCTAATGTAGCTCATCAAAATTTTAATAACTTCCTTCCATTCAGGTTTAAATTTATCCAACTGAACGCCATTTTTCCAATTTAGGGCTTCAGTCTCTGGTAACAAGAAATCCTTTGGGTCGAAACTGAATGGAATCTTCTTAAACCACGGTTCTCCATCTCTTGATATACCTGTAGCTTCTGCAATCAACTCCTCCATCAATTCAAATTTAAGAGAATCAAATATAACCATATCCTTGTCATAACCCTGGGAAAAACGATATGATACTTCTGGATTAAAACTTGTGATTCTTTCAAAGAAATTGAACCATCCTTCTCTTTCAAATAAATCTGCACACTGAGCAAAATCACTTGTCCAATTGGTATCCGTAGGCTCATATCTGTTAGTTTTTCCACTCCTCTTCATCTCTGCATTGTAACTAGGTTATGTATTTCGTCAAGAAACTTTCAAAAAAGATTCAAGTTGTTTTCTGCAACAACAAAATTAATACCCAAAACAACCTGCGACAGATGGGGTTATGGTTTTCAAATAATCCATAAAGCATTAGAATTGTGTCAATTAAAACCACGATTATCTCAATGATTTCTACACATTTTAATACACCTGTCATAATTAGGAATTAGGGCCATGAACCTCTGGCATTATGTCTTTAACAGGTGTCTGGAAACTTCCCGCACTCTTTCTAGGACAGCCACGATCATCAACGCTTCTTTCAATGATTTTAGATTCTTGTAGCGCCTTTTTGCATTAACCCTGAGCTTTGCGCTATAGGAATCTCCTTTATACATGTTTTTTTTCTTTTAAGAAATGGCTCCAAAGCAAGAGTTAGATCATAAAGCTGAAATTTAGGATAACTTTACATATAAGTTCTTCAGACTTCAAAAAGATACATAATACTAAATAATCCAAAATAACATCAATAAAAAATAAATTAAAATTGGTCTAATCCTATAAAAACAAACAAAATGTATTAAAAGTGAAATAAAATAAATAATAAAATTGAAATAAACCAAAAGATAAAATCACAAAGAAACCAATCATTTAAAAAAAACACACACACACACATAGACTAGAACAATATTCACTCACAACATCTGGCTCCAGCTGTGGGATGAAAGCCTCCTTGTGAGGTTTCAAGAACCTGTCGACCAGTGCCTCTGCTATTTCAACTGAACTTGTCCATTATTCTGCAAAATTTCCATTGGGCTATGGAGTCTTTATTCAACTTATGTCACACCGATATATACAATGAATGACAATTATTTTCTCCTCAATAACTGTAGAAATGTTTGAGGAATTGTCCATTCACAGGATTGGACAATTCTTCACCTTCCACGGTCTGCAGTATAAAGGTATTATTTTTGAAAAAAATTTAAATCATAAAAGGACCAAGCCATAAATTATCAAATTTTCCATGCTTACCTTTTTTATCTTTTCTGGCATCCCACCTAAGTACCATGTCTCCATAAGAGAAAGTATTTTCCTTTACTTTCTTGTCAAACTTTTCTTTTATCTTTTTTTTGTAAGTCTGAGTTTTTTCAACCAAATCCTCTCATTCTTGATGCAATTCAATCAATGAAAAAATTCTTCTTTGAATATCGTTAGGTTCTCCCTGATTGTCTTGAAGAAACTTAATCACTGGAATACCTAATTGAACTCGAAAAACAACATCAGTACCATACACTAACTGAAAAGGAGATGAACCAATTGCTTTCTTAGTGGTTATCCTATCTACCCAAAGCGCATATTTTAACATTGAATCCCATGATCTTTTGTTCTGAGTTAACAACTTTCTAATGTTCTGAATAAGATTCTTATTAGTTGACTCTGCCAATCCATTTCCCTGAGGATAATAAGTTGTATAATGCTTCAAAACAATTCAATTTTTTTGATAGAATTTAATCATGGCTTTCGATTTGAATGCCTTAGCATTATCAGTCAACAATGTGTTAGGACAGCCAAACCTACTCAAAATATTTTCCTGGATAAAATTAATAATCACCTTATCAGTTGGATTCTTTGTAGGAATATCTTCCACCCATTTCGTGAAAAAGTCAGTAGCAGTAAGTATCCATCTATGTTGACCAGAAGAAGCAGGATTTATCTCACCTATAAAATCCAGAGCCCATTGTTGAAATGGAGAATTTACAACAATAGGATTCAAAGGTAAAGACACAAGTTTTTGTTTACCAGCAAACTTTTGACATGGAATACAAGCCCTAACTTGCTGATATACAGCAGAAAACAAAGAAGGCCAGTAGTATCCAAACCTTAATATTTTATAAGCAGTGCATTTCCAGAATTTGTGACCTCCACAGGCACCCTCATGAGATTCTGAAATCACCTCTTCAATTTCAGGATTCTTCAAACATCTGAGCAATATTCCTCCTAGATCCTTCCTGTATAGATGCTGATTTATTAAACAATACTTAACAGCCTTCAATTTCAGTGAACAAGCTACCTTTTTATCTAAATGTACCGGACACTATAAATACAATAAAAAATGAACAATATCTACATACCATTTTGATTTTGCATACTGGTCCATGACCTGTTCTTTCTCTTGCTCTGTTTGCAATTCTTCTTGTATTGGTTGTTATGCCATCAGATGGAGACCAAGAGATTCACAATTTGAATCTGCCAATAACTTTACTAAACCCTGTCCTTTCACAAGCTTAGTAGGCTTGATCTCCACATCATATTCCATAATCTTTGCAATCCATCTCCCCCGCTTTCCTTCACTATCTGGCTGAGTTAAGATATCTTTAATGGCAGCATTAGGTACATAAGAAATGATCTTTGAATGTAAAATATAGATCCTAAAAAATTTCAATGCCTTTACCAGTGAATAAGCTTGTTTCTCCAAGGTACTGTATATCAATTCTTAATCTTTGAGAATCTTACTAAAGAAAGCAATAGGCTGCTCCAGACCATCTGCATTCTTCTGTAATAGTACAACAGCTATTGTGTCCTGAGATGCAAATGAAAATGTCAAAAAGTCTTTTGTAAAGTTTGGGATTACCAACACTGGTGCTTCAGTAAGAGCTTGCTTAATCTTTTCAAATGAAGCTCTAGCTTTTGCTGTCCATTTCACCTCTTGATCTTTCCTCAACATGGATGTGATGTGTTTGATTGTCTCAGCAAAATTTGGGATAAACCATCTCAGAAAGTTGATTTTTCCAATAAAAGATTGAACATCTTTCTTACTTCTTGTGATAGTAATCTTCATAATTGCTTTGACTCTCTCAGGATCTATTCTAATACCATCAGCTAAAACAAGGTGTCCCAAGAGTTTTCCTTCCTGTACAACAAAATTTGACTTTTTAGGGTTTAATGATAGCCCAAATTTCCTACACTTCAGAAATGTTTGCTCAATATGCTTCAAGTGCTCATCATTAGATTGAGAGAAGACAGTAATATCATCCAAGTAAATTACAACAAATTTTTCTTTTTCTCCCACAAAGGCTATATCCATAGCTCTTTAAAATGTTGCACCCACATTCATCAATCCAAAGGGCATCTTATCATACATGAATGTACCCCATGGCGTAGTGAAGGTTTTTTCTCCCTATCATCTGGGTGTACAACTATTTGATTGTACCCTGAGAATCCATCAACCATGGAGATTCTCTGAGCTCCTACCACTTTTTGTAGAATTTGCTCAATATTTGGCAATGGGTAATTGTCCTGCAAAGAAGCTCTATTAAGATTCCATAAATCTATACATAACCTTATCTCTCCATTTTTCTTTCGAACTGGAACCAGATTTGCAACCCATGATGAATATCTCAATGGAACAATTATCCTTGCATCTAATAACTTCTTTAATTCATTCTCTATAACAACAAAGCTGGATTAATTCTCCTCAATATTTGCCTAAATGGTTTCACATTTGGTTTTAAAGGCACTTTATGCTGAATAATACTTGTATAATAAGTTCTTAAATCTTCATAGCAGCAAGCAAAAATGTCAACAAACCTCCTCAACAATGCAATATACCTGTTCCTTTGCTCAACTGGAAGAGACTTAGAAATCTTCACTATTCTTGGCTGTTCTTTTGTACCAATGTTGCAGCTAATGATATTTTCTTCTGAATATTGCATTGATGGTTTCAATAGAGTATCATATTTGGAAAATATTCTTTCAAGGGGGATCAAATCCTTAGGAATAAAATTACCCTTCAATTCAATGATTTTGTGATCAACAATTATATTCTCTGTGTATGCAACAGTGTCATCTGGCTCCTCATCTTGATCCTGATCGATTAGAGAATTAGAAAACTCTCCAGCTAATTCCATGAATTTTTTTATCTCTACATCATCCTCAAAAACTCTCCACTATTTTATATTATCTGGCACTGAGGGTCTATATTTAACTTCAATTGGATATTTCAGCTGAGTATGCTTTGGAATCCTGAAATGAGTGGCTGCCAAGGCCAGTGAATCTGCAATCTGATTTTGATCTCTGGGAATAAAATTAATATTAAATGCTATAAAAAAGTTATCAATCATATCCCAAACCTCATTTCTGTAGACCTTCAACAAGTCCTGCTTCACCTGATATTTTCCCTTCACCTGTTGGACAACCAATTCGGAGTCGCCATAAACAGAAAGTTGTTGAATTCCCAAATCCTTCGCAGCCCTTAAGCCAAGTATCAATGACTCATATTTTGTTGTGTTGTTGGTAGTGACAAATTCCAGTTTATACATCAAACTAATTACTTCTCCGCTAGGGGAGATCAAAACAATGTTAGCTCCTGCTCCTTCTTTACATGAAGAACCATCAAAATACATCTACCACGGCTCATTTTTTTGTTCAACAGTAGGTTTTACTAATGCTTCTTTTTCTACCCGCAGTACTCCATTTGTTCTCTCATCACTAAAATTAAGCATACAAGATCCGAACTCTTCATCTGCTGAATATAGGGGATGATTAGTTGGATTCTTATCATGAGTGACTATAAATGCATACTGTAACTCTCTATATAATCTTCTGTTCTCTCCACCAAACACTGGAATAGTTGTATAGGCCAAGTCCATCTGTAATGTACCACCTATTTTATTCGTCCAAGACCTTGAGAGTAGCATGCCAAACTTAGGGGATATATCAACAACTACTACATCCATTATAACACTCTTCATTGGTAATTGAGAAATATTAACCACCAGATATTTTATTACTCCTAGACATTTCACAGCTCTAGAATCAAATGCAAATAAATCATGATATGTTTTAGTGACACTCAAACCAAGGGCATACATCACTGCCTTAGGCATCAAGTTATGTGAAGCTCCATAATCTAGAAGGCAGTTGTGAATCATTTGGTCATGGACAGTCAAAGTTATGTAAAAAGGTGGAGGAAAGGTTGAAATACTTTCAGACTTTTCGGATGAAGTTGACCCAAGAATTATTGTTGGTTGTTCTTCCTCTAAATTCACTGTATCTGAAGGAGAAGAATTAATTGGAACATTCAACAATTTACATGCAGAATCTCTGAAACAAGGAGTTTTCATTAACTCAATCAATGGTACTGGGACTTTGATTTTACACAATTCATTCTCAAAGTTAAAAGTCTGTGAATTTTTGTTGTTTTCTTCAATTTCTGCTGCTTTGGTCTGATCACTATGATCTTATTTCTTTCCCTGAATTTGATTAGGCAGTTGTCTGACAGGTGGAACTACTTTCTTTTTTGGAATCTGAGCAACCTGTTTAGGGCCTGATATTACATTATAAGATTTTTTTGGATTAGTTTGACATATACTGGATAAAACCTGAGGACGATGATCACTTCCTTCCTGATACTGATATGAATCATAATTTTCAGAATTCTAATAGCTACATTTAGTTATAAAGCTTTTAGATGATAACTCCCCAAAACAGTTTAAATTCTGATTTAAATCATTCTCATACTACACATCTTCCACCTATTCAACTTCTTCTACAAAATTATTTTGAAAAGGGGGTGGGACTCTCTGATCTTCATTTTTTCTTCTCTCTCTCCGAATATCATTATTTCTCCTTTCCCAAGGAATAAATCTTGGCACAAATGGTCTTCTAAACTGGTTTGGATTCTGATTGGGATTTCTTTCTCCATCTTGAAAAGGTTTATTAGAACTCTTCTCCAACTCCAATATATTCACTTTTGCAGTCAAGCTTTTAATTATCTTACTCATTTCATCTAATTGACCTTCTTCCTTTTCTAATTTAGAGGTTGCAGGCTTCTTACCCTTTTTATCATAAACTTGATGGTCTGACTGCTCCTTAAGTCTATTAGAAGCTAAGATATTAGATTCCACCTATAGAGTAGCTTCTTGCATATTCAGTAATGTTATAGGTCTCCTTTCTCTCAAGTGCAAATAAAAGTCATGATCAAATGCATTTGCATATGTCAGATTGGCTAAAGTTTCTGAAGGTTTAATCTCCACTGGAATTCTGCCATACATTTTGTTGAACCATTTTGAAAAGTCATCTATAGTCTCATCATGTTTCCTCTTTAAAGCTGCAAACTCAATAATATAATATGTGTGATCTTTTGTATCCCCCCATTGCCTCATAAATACATCCTGTAACTCTTCTATAAGTCTTATTGAATTTGCTGGTAACTCCCTGAACCATTTTCTAACATCACCATCTAGACTTTGCACAAACATTCTCATCCATACATCCTTTGCTTATATATTTTGATTATCAACATAACTCAAAAATGCATTCCAATGTTCCTCTGCAGTTGCTTCTCCTAGTCCATTAGACCTAGGTAAATATTTTTGATAATCTCCTCCTGGAAGAGCATTTAAAGGTTGTGGAAGCATCAAGGGAGCATACCTAGTTGCTACCATTCTATCCATCATATCAAGTTGTTATCCAGCCATTCTGGAAGTAGTCTGACTGTTTGAGGACAAAGGTTTATTGGTTTTAACTGAACTGAGATGAATGGCAGGGATATAAGCTTTAAACTGAAACAAGGGAAATAACTCAGTTTTGAGTTTTTTAGGAGACAATGGATTGATAAAGTTTGAATATCTACCTCTTCTAATTTTGGTTCAGAATACATAAATGAAGATAAAAAATAAGATTGACCAAGAGTAAGTAAATATGGGGAAGATTTAAATCTTCTAAAAGAAGGGTTATGAGACTCTTGTTTAGATTTCTTCAAGATCTTTTCTGGATCTGACACCCCTGGGTGCAATGGTGAAGTAGGCTTCCCTCTAGTCCCAGACCTCCTGGAAGCCACTATGAAATAATACTTTGGTGACCTGTAGTCTGAAACAAAAATTTTCTGATTCTGTCCACCTCAAAACCAGAACAATAAAGATTTCCCAAGGAAGATGAAACTTCACTTCTGTCCCCAGTAATGGCGCTAAAGATGTTTGTGCTAGAATTTGTTCCTAGACTACTACAAGAACAAGCTAGAACAATCTCACAACAAAAATTAAATATGAAAGGGTTTTAATGATTTTGGTTTGAAAATTTATCATCAAGAAAGAAAATCATCTACAAACAAAACAAAAGTACTAAATCATGAAAGCATAATAAAAACTGGGTTGTTATCACATACAATATAAACCAGGAACATTATAAATTTAATGCTCATTTCATTCACAAAATATAAGCATTTGCATGAGAAAATACATTCATCAAGAAATGAAATTATACATTTGAGTAATCAAATAGATTCAAAATGAAACCAACATGAGACATAAAATGGCCTATAAGTATGTATATATCAGTCTCAGTCTTAAAACTTACATAAGAGTCATCAGTCTTAGTATGATATATAATCACTATACAGCTTATCCTTGAGCGAAAATTCGAACCCTGTCTTCATTTCTTTCCTTCTTTTTATCCTTTTTCAAACTTAATTAGTTACATAACTATCAAAACTAACTTTTAGGTCTGAGTTTCGAAGTAGTTACAAAGGTAGTCGCATTTTCAAATATAACAAAATTACTAACTATAATCACTTAAACTTCTTAGCCTCTAGCTACTAGAAAGTATTCACAAATTCTTGGCAGCTTCAACTAACATACTAACTCCTTCCAAAGCAATTGATTTCTTCTTACTTCGTTCTTGTTTTGCTTCTAGGGTTTTGATCCTTTCTACTATTACCTCTTTCTGCTGATTCAACTTTTGAACTTTCTGGTTTAACTCTCCAGCTTGACTCTGCATCTATCTTTTTCTTTTCACAGCTTCTTTGGACACAACTATTAGCTCCTGAAAGTGTGTATTGATATCGTCCATATCCTCTCTAAGTCTTTTATTGGTAACCACCAATCTATTATTAGTCTCATTAAGAAAACCAATCTGGTATTTATGCTGCTCTAAAGTTTTCTTAAGGTGCTTGACCTCTGAATATATTTTTATATCTCCCTGTAATGTAAAACCTTCACTTGATAACCAAGGAATGTCAATCTTCTTAAAAATAAGCTCATCCTCTTCCCCATCTTTGACTATTTCTTGTGTAAAAGTACACTTGGAAGTCATACCCTGCTCAAAGGAGATCGAAGGTGGTTTCTCTGAAGCTTTATCTTCTCCTTGTACTAGCTCTAATAAACCCGAATGCTCTTCTTCAATATAGATTTTCTGAGAGTTTAACACGTGTTCACCTTCCACCTCCTCATCAGTCGAGGAATCCTCAATTACTGTAATCTTTTCCTTTTTCAATTTAGGATTTAATATTTCTTTCATACCTAGTCTGAACTTATTCTTTCCTCTAGTTTTTGGTCTCCATTTGACCTCTACCTCATGTGTAAAATATTTTCCTTGAAGCTTTTCATTTGACTGCAAAATTTTACCTTTTGGTTCAGCTGGAGGAAGAACCTTTGTTGTGCTTTCCTGTGCACATGTGAGACTTTGTTTTTTATCTAAAGAACTCTTCTCTCCTTCATGATTTATAACAGTCTTCTGCTTGTCTTCTTCATTCTCTAGAACAGGCTCTTGATTACCTTCCACTAATTCCTTTTCAATTTCATATACAGGTTTTTTAAAATCTTGATTCAAAGATTTCTCTTGAATAGTATCCTTTACCATCTCATCGACTAACTCTTTACTGACATTTTTTACAACACTAAACTGCTTATTCATCAAACTCTTCTTAATTTGGTCTTCTTGCTTGTTGGAGAAACCTGACCAGTACAGGAAATGGTTCCAAGTTTTACCCTTCTTCTTCAATTCTGTGCATATAATTAATTTTATTAATCCATGATGGAAAACAGACTGGCGAGTATGATATGTATACCCTTTAATTCTGTTAGACATCTTTTGAAGACTTTTCAAGAAGAAAAAAGGTAAGTTCATCTTTGCTTGCTGGTTTAGATGCTACAAAAATCTAATATGGTATTTGAAAACCAAAGAAAATATCCCTTCACAAGTAATGTAGCTCATCAAAATTTTAATAACTTCCTTCCATTCAGGTTTAAATTTAACCAATTGAACGCCATTTTTCCAATTTAGGGCTTTGGTCTCTGGTAACAAGAAATCCTTTCGATTGAAGCTTAACGGAATCTTCTTAAACCACGGTTCTCCATCTCTTGATATACCTGTAGCTTCTGCAATCAACTGCTCCGTCAATTCAAATTGAAGAGAATCAAATATAACCATATCCTTGTCATAACCTTGGGAAAAACGATATGATACTTATGGATTAAAACTTGTGATTCTTTAAAAGAAATTGAACCATCCTGCTCTTTCAAATAACTCTGCACACTGAGGAAAATTGCTTGCCCAATTGGTATCCGTACGCTCATATCTGTTAGTTTTTCCACTCCTCTTCATCTCTGCATTGTAACTAGGTTATGTATTTCATCAAGAAACTTTCAAGAAAGATTCAAGTTCTTTTCTACAACAACAAAATTAATACCCAAAACAACCTGCGACAGAACGGGTTATAGTTTTCAAATAATCCATAAAGCATTAGAATCGTGTCAATTCAAACCACGATTATCTCAATGATTTCTACACATTTTCATACACCTGTCATAATTAGGAATTAGGGACATGAACCTCCGACATTATGTATTTAACAGGTGACTGGAAACTTCCCGCACTCTTTCTAGGACAACGACGATCATCAACACTTCTTTCAATGATTTTAGATTCTTGTAGCGCCTTTTTGCATTAAACCTGAGCTTTGCCCTACAAGAATCTCCTTTATACATGTTTTTTTTTCTTTTAAGAAATGGCTCCAAAGCAAGAGTTAGATCATAAAGGTGAAAATTAGGATAACTTTAAATATAAGTTCTTCAGACTTCAAAAAGATACAGAATACTAAATAAGCCAAAAGAACATCAATAAAAAATAAATTGAAATTGGTCTAATCCTATAAAAACAAACAAAATGTATTAAAAGTGAAATAAAATAAATAATAAAATTGAAATAAACCTAAAATTAAAATCACAAAGAAACGAATCATTTTTTTTTAAAACACACATAGACTAGAACAATATTGAGTCACAACAGCTGCCATTCTCTTTTCCATATCCAAAAGCCTAGCAAATTGGTCTTCATGATGACTACATATACTTTGATTAATATGCAAAATTACATCTTCTAAGGTGTTCATCTGTGGTGATAAGCAACTTAGGATGTTGTGAAGCTCTGTAAATACACAATGAACACACTCATCATTTTGGTTGTTTTCTTCCATAGTACCGACATAAAGTACACGAGAAAGGGTGCTTGGAGAAATAACCTAAATTGCAAAGAAATCGCCTAAGTCTCCATTGAGATCACCATGGTTTATGTAAATTTGGTATCACATGAACAAAGAATATGAAAATATTCAATAAATTCAAACTTTATAGCTATACCATTAATACCTCTAATGATTATAGAAATGGGAGAGAAATTTCCAAAATATGTCATTCTTACTTTACCAATGATGAGAGAAATTTCCATCAACAATTTGTTGTAGGTGACATTGTCATCATTCTGTCCATCAGCAATCTATCCATAAGCTGATCATTTTCATCCTGTTTAATAGCATGTCCTCATTTTGTCCCCAAACATATCTTCATTTGTCCATGGTCATGCTATCATTAATCTCCCACTGCTGCTCCCTTAGTGAAAGCCCAAAAGATTAGAGATAAAAATTAGTTTATTGTTGCACCACTGCTCCTGCTACTGCTTCTACTTCACCGAACCTTCCTCATTCATCCCAACCCTCGAAATCAGAGCTCTCCTCAATCTCCTGATATCTTCACACATTGCTTCCTTAAAAATGAAACTTGTCTTCTATTTATACCCTTCATCACCATCAATTAGGAGGATGACATGTCTTCTTTATTTTAATTTTATCATTAAGATGATTAAATAAATCAAATATGATTTATTTAATTATGGCCATCCATCAATTAGGGAGTTAATAATAATTTTAATTTCATGCCATGTCACCTTCTATTCTTTCAGAATATTAAATATGAGACACACATATGCCCTTAAGATGCCCGCAATGCACTCTTAAAAATGCCCGTAGTGGGCTCCACTTTGATGCCCACAAGGGCCATCAACACATGCCCGTATTGGTCTTGGATTATGCACGCAATGGTCTCATGTTAATGCCCACAAGCCCTTATCAATATTCCCGCAATACACCACAAATTCCCACCTTGGGTGATTCAAAGAATGTCCATAGGGTCCTTTTGATTATGCCTGCAATGGGGCTTTGAAATGCCCACAAAGGGCCTTCCAAATGCCCGCAAATATTCCTTGTCCACCTCATCATCTTGTCTTTGTCCTCTAAGCTTATGTTTTCCAATTCATCGTCCTCCATGTCACCAAGTTATCAATCCTTCTCTTCATCAAGCATGCCCTCCTTGTCATGTTCCATGTCATCAAACACCATGCTTGACAAGTCATCAAGCTTGCTTTCTTTTCACTTGTCTTTGTCTTGTCCTTAGCTTGCCATGTCCTTCTTCCATGCTTGTCATCAAAAAATTTCATGCTTGCCATGTTTGTCATACTTGTCACCTTTTCCATTCCTCAAGCCATGTCACCATCTCCATTGTGCTTGCCATAATGTGTATGCTCCATGTTCTTAACTCTTCCATTTCTTTGTCATTAATGTATTGTCATCAATGTTATTATCAAGTCCTTGTCATCAATCCTTTGCCATGTCTTCACTTTGTCAAGTCTTATACACTTGTCATGCTTGCTTGCCACTTGTCAAGTCATCAAAGCTTGTCATATTTACCATTTGTCCAGTCAATTCTTTTCCATGTCATCACTTTGACCTGTCATTAATGTGTTTTCATCAATGTGTTGCCATCAATGACAACTTTGGCCATCAAACACTTCAAGCATAAATTATCAATCTTCTTTGCCACATTATCTTCAATGAATGACCACAGAATGGTTCATTTGTTCCTATCATGGGCCCAATCCATTGTGGGTCAAAGGACATGATCCCCACAACCATGTTCTTTACCAAGTCTTGAACAAATGGACTACACCAATACAATATAAACTTTATATAATAACCAAATCCCATCAAACCACTATCATCTAACTTGAATCTAAATTAATTGTAGTCATGTTTTTTAAAGTACTATCGTTTCCATTCTCATTGGCATTGTGTTTAATATTGTTAATATTGTTTTATAAATTCAATCTAAAAATTGTAGTGTTCGCATAGGTGTCCGCAAGCTCCAAAGACCAGCCATCGCCACTGGGGATCAACATATCTCCACGTGTGCAAGTATCGTGTGTATTAAAGTATAAATTTAATTTCAAATATGATGACTTGTATGTGTATATTTATATTTTTCTATATTAAACTATGAGGTTATAAATGTGTATGCAAGTGCGAGCACCTCGGCCTACCAGTGCCATTATTCCTCCCTCCCCGGCCTTTCGGCCATTGTATATTCCAGTTGTATCCCATGGCATATAAGCTCCATTCCATGCATCCCTCCCCACCCCCCTTCCATCCAGCCCCCCCCTCCTATCCAACACCACACTTCCATCCAGCTCCCAGTGGTGTAGCTACATCGATGTGGCTACATCTACCCCTATACCATTCATCCTATCATCAGAGCAGGTTGTCCAGCCACCTGCTCCATCTGCCAGCCCTGAAGACCAACCGATTGTGTTGACGGTGAGATTGACTAATTTATGAAAATCTCGTTCAATTTTAACGAAAATTACTATATGCATCTAATTTCATCATTTATCGGATTTCTCTAAATGTTGTAGGGTGGCATTGCTGAGAGACTTGGAGCACGAAGGAGAGAGACCCCCTCACAACTTACAGCCTTGCATGCGGTGAGTTATTTAAGATTTGAAAACTATTTTTATTTTTAAATTATGTTTTCTGCTTGTATAATTGCTAGGAAAAGTTGACATATTATTGTTGTCATTTCAGGGCACAGGGGTATGTGGTTCAAGTCTCCAGAAGGACGCAAATTCCTCTAGCACGAAGAAGAGGAAGATCGATTTTGGAGATGCACCTAGGAGCTCTGAGGGTGAGCAGGAGGATTAAGAGACCCTCCTATGTACACTAGCCACGATGTGGCATTTTGGGCATGAGTTGCCATATTTTGTATAGGGCATGAGTTGCCATATTTTGTACAGGGCACGAGTTGCCATTATATAGATGTTGGGAACGATGTTCCATTTTTCCAAAAAGTGTACATGATTGGATCATTTTTTGCATATTAATAGATGGATCTTCACTTGTCTATATGACTTTGTCTTTGATTACATTTTTGCATACATGATTTTGTCTTCAATAAGAATGTTATGGAAAAGTTCACATACATATAGATGTTATTTCTAGACACCAAGTGACCTCAATATGAGTCCCTTGTATTTGAATGCGTTTTGCATCTTACACTTTTTCACACATCAAGAACATGGATCAAGGTAGTTATTGAGTGTAAAATGAAAATGCATTTTGGCATAGTTTGTAGTGTGTATATGTTAGGAACCCATGTCTTTACTTTGTTAGTATATTGTTGTTGGACGCATATGCTTTGTAAGTCGTCCCGTAGTATTTGTTGATCCATATTTTGTGTTATTGTTGTTGGCGCATATGCTTTGTAAGTCGCCCGTAGTATTGTTGATCCATAGTTTGTAGTGGCCCTTGGTTTTGACCCATAGTATTGGTGTCTAGACTTAGTATATAAGTGTGTGTTGAGGCCTATGAAGGCACCGTGAAGTTATTTGTATTGAGCTTGCTCAAAGGAGGTTTCCCCCTCGAAGTGGCCTACGATCAATATAAAAGTGATTCTGAGTTCTGTCATTTCTGCTATTTTGCATATTCTTATGAATTAATTGTTGCAGGTTCTTCACATCTGGTATCAAAGCACTTTCTTGGGCTCGCTGGGTGACATTTCAACCAAATTTTTTTCCGCATCTATTGTAGGTTCAGATTTGGGAATAATCCCTATCTGCTTAATTGTGGGAAGTAATTGGGCATAAGCCCTAAAACTCATTGTGAGGAGTACCACAGGAACCCCGAAGTAGCTATCCCATTGAGAGGACCTATCAACGAAAAGGGCAACGACTCCTACCTGATTGACTAGTTCCCACCCATGAGGTAAACCAAGAGCTATCGTTTGTGGCAAAGCGGCTATCAGTTTTACCTGAGCCTTGGAGTGAGGGTTACTGCCCCAATATGCAAGCCGTCAGACAGCATTGGTGGTCGAGTGAAACACCTGAACTATTAGGAAGCCGCACATACCTGGGGTCCATATCTATTTTCAGCTGAACTGTTGCCGATCACTGCTGTGCCGTTTCAGATCCATCCGTTCAGATCCATTCTGAAAGCCATTCCAGATCCAACCGTTCCAGATCTATTTCAGATCCAGCCATTCAAATCCATTCTGAAAGCTGTTCCATATCCAGCCGTTTTCGATCCATTCGACGTCGTTTCAGATCCCTCTGTTTTCGCTCACTTCCGGGCCATTGCAGATCTATCTGTTTCAGATCCCTTCCAAGCCGTAGCCACTCCATTCTGAAAAAAATAAAAATAAATAAATAAATAAATTTCTCCATATATCCCTTGTTTTCACTCCATTTCCCTTGAAACTTCCCGGGAACCCCTGCACTCCGATTCTACATATTTCATTCCTGAGGACCCTATCCCCAATTCGACTTCCCAAAGCCCAAAATCCCACATTTATCTATTTGTAGGGTTTTCCATAACTTCCTCGGATTTCACCCAATCACCTTCAAATTTTACCACAGAGTTCCTTTCCTAATTCTGCTTCTTTGTCCCTCTCTGCCAAATTTTCTCATTCTTTCACCCCGCTTCTAAAATCCTCTTTTTCTGCTTCCCTGTCCATTCGACAGTGTCCAAAACCTAGTCACACCCCAATTAGCCTTCAGATTTTTTCCCAAATCCAGATTTTCCTTTACTGAAACAATTCTGTTTTTTTTTCTACCCAGTCAACAACAACAACAAAATAAAACAAAAAAAGAACTCCTGGTTATGGTTGTCACCCGCGCAGGAGCAAAAACCATGGATGAAGCACTTGCAGCCATCCAAGACAAACTCCAGGATCTGGATGAAAAATTTCCCGGCCTCCATCTTGAACATTCAGCCATGTACAACAAACGACAGTCTGAGTCTTCATCAGACAATGGGTTCTCTTCTTCCAGCAGTTTCCGTGGTCCAAAGCTTGATTTTCCTCGCTTCAATGGTACTGATCCAACTGGATGGATCTATCGTGCAAAATAGTATTTTAGTCTGTATAATACTTTTGATGTCAACAAAGTTCCGCTTGCATCCTTTCATTTGGAACAAGAATCTCTTCAATGGTGCTGTTGGTACATCAAGGCTCATGAAGAGCCAAAATAGCTAGACTTTTTCCAGCTCCTTTTGCAACAATTTGGTCGTAGTGCTTTTGATGACTTCACAGGAGCCCTCACTAAACTTCGCCAAATTGGAATTGTGAGAGAGTATCAAACCAAATGGGAGAAACTAGCCAACCACACTGAAGGATTGTGTGATGACTTTTACCAGAGTTGTTTTATCAGTGGTCTAAAGGATGCCATCTACTCTGAGGTCAAAATGTTCTGTCCCAACACAATGATGGAAGCCCCGGGGTTGGCTAAGTTGGAAGAAGACAAGATTGCAGCCCAACAACGCTCCAAGCCCACTTTTGTTCCCTTTTGAAATATGGGTTCTCAACAACCACCCCCATACCATAGGCTCCTCGACCAACTCCTATCAACCATTTTTCTGAAACAAAGATGCAAGCACGCGGAGAAAAGGGGCTTTGCTATAATTGTGATGAGAAATTCACTTGGGGACATAGATGTGTTCAACAAAAGCTCTATCTCTTGGATGTGGATTCTCTGCCTGCCTCTGAAATTGGTGACGAAGATCCAAATACAATGGATGCTCAGGTCGACATTTAGGAGCCGCCTATTGACCCTCTGTCTCAGGATGACCAGCCAGAGATATCTCTCCATGCTTTAGCTAGAATCACCACCCCCCAAACAATGCGGGTCAGGGGTTACTTCAAGAATCTTCCTCTTACAATACTCATTGATTTTGGTAGCACTCATAATTTCATTGACCCTCAGATCGCCAAACAAGCTGATTGTTTTATCCATCCTTGCTCTAACTTTGAAGTCATGGTTGCCAATGGAGGCACCTTACCTTGCAAAGGGAAGTGTCGAAATGTACGTATCTCTATGGGAGATTATACCTTGCGCTCTGACATGTTTTCCTTGACCTTAGGCGTATGTGATGTGGTTTTGGGCGCTCAATGGCTATGCACACTTGGCCCTATCTTATGGGATTTTGTTGAACTTGGGATGCAGTTTTCCCTCAATGGACAAAAATACACATTGACAGGATTACAACCAGGGTCTCTTAGCATCATCAGCTCACATTGCATGGAAAAACTCCTCAAGAAGAATTCACATCGTGTCATCGCTCAGATCCATTCCATTCAGATGCAACCATCAGCGGTATCCACCACTCCTTTGGATCTACAACAAATTCTGGATCGATATACAGGTGTCTTTGCTGAACCAGTGGGATTGCCACCTTCAAGGCCAGAAGACCATCGTATTCAGCTCCTTCCTGGAAGCATTCCTCCCAACATCAGACCCTATCGCTACCCATTTCACCAAAAAACAGAGATTGAAATGCTTGTTCAGGACTTATTGAAGCAAGGTATTATTCGCCCAAGCACTTGTTCTTTTTCTTCTCCAGTTCTTCTTGTCAGCAAAAAAGATGGGTCATGGCGCCTCTGCATTGACTTTTGAGCACTTAATCACCTCACCATCAAGGATAAGTTTCCAATTCTGGTTGTTGATGAGCTTCATGGGGCTCAATTTTTCTCCAAGTTGGATCTTCGTTCTGGGTATCATCAAATTTGGGTTCATGAGGATGATATCCCTAAAACAGCTTTCCACACACATGATGGCCACTATGAGTTTTTGGTCATGCCCTTTGGCCTCACTAATGCTCCTTCCACATTCTAGGCCTTAATGAATAAAATATTTCGGCCCTACTTGCAGAAATTCATTCTGGTATTCTTTGATGATATCCTCATCTACAGTAAAACATGGGTTGAACATCTCCAGCATCTGGATCTTGTCATGCAACTTTTCTCTGACCATCATCTCCATGCCAAACAATCTAAATGTGTTTTTGGACAAAAGGAAGTTGAGTATCTTGGGCACATTATCTCAGCACAAGGGGTTTGCGTGGATCCTACCAAAATCGATGCCATGAAAAATTGGCCGCATCCTCAGACACTCAAGAGCATTCGTGGTTTTTTGGGGTTGACTGGATACTACCGCAAGTTTGTCAAGGATTATGGGAAGATTGCAGTTCCATTAACTACTCTATTGAAAAAGGATGCTTTTACATGGACACATGCTACTTAGTTTGCATTTGACAAACTGAAACAAGCTATGTGTACTACACCTGTTCTAGCTATGCCCAATTTTTCCAAGCCCTTCACGATTGAGAGTGATGCTTGTGGCAATGGACTTGGTGTTGTTCTCCTTCAAGATGAGCACCCCATTGCGTTCACTAGAAAATCCCTTTCAGGTAAGAATTTAGCTGCCTCTACATATGAGAAGGAAATGATGGCTATTTTGCATGACAGTACAAAAGTGACAACCATACCTATTAGGGAATCATTTCTGCATCAAGACTGATCACCAGAGCCTGAAAGATTTCTTGGAACAGTGTGTCTCCTCCCCAGCACAATAGAAATGGGTTAGCAAACTCATGGGTTATGACTATGAGATCACTTACAAGAAGGGTAAGGACAATATTGTGGCATATGCTCTTTCTTGCACATTTGATGCCCAAGGTTCTCTTTCAGCTATTTCTATGCCCGTTCCAAATTGGTTGCAATCTGTTCAACAAGGTTATCTCAATGACTCTTCCTTATCTCAAATCATCCAACGCTTGACCAAGAACCCTTCTGCTGTACCACATTACTCTTGGCATGGTAGTTCCTTGAGATACAAGGGTTGTCTGGTGCTTCCCCAGAGCACAGATCTTCAACAGGCTATCTTCTATGAACTCCATGCTTCTCCATCGGCAGGGCACTCTGGGTTCCTCAAAACGTATGAACGGGCATAGCGTAACTTCTTTTGGCGGGGCATGAAAAGGACAATTCAACAGATGGTGGCTGAATGTGATACCTACCAACGCAATAAGGGTGAAACGACACTCATTCCAGGATTTCTTGAACCCTTTCCCATACCTACACGGATTTGGACAGATATTTCTATGGATTTCATTGAAGGGCTCCTTAAATCTGGCAGGAAGACAGTGATTCTCGTTGTGGTTGATCGCCTCTCTAAATATAGTCATTTTTGTGCTCTCAGCCATCCCTATACAGCCTCCTCAGTCGCTCAAATATTCCTAGACTAGATCTTTCGTCTTCATGGAATCCCTTCTTCCATTGTCTCGGATCGTGATGCGACTTTCACCAATCATTTTTGGACAGAACTATTTCTCCACACTGGCACCAAACTAAAGATGAGTTCATGGTATCACCCACAAACAAATGGTTAGACTGAAATTATCAATAAATGCTTGGAAACTTATCTTCGTTGCTTCACCTCTGAACAACAACATCAGTGGGCAAAGTGGCT
Source organism: Larix kaempferi (assembly GCA_027924585.1). NCBI lineage: Eukaryota > Viridiplantae > Streptophyta > Pinopsida > Pinales > Pinaceae > Larix > Larix kaempferi. The sequence continues at coordinate 9,718,410 of BSBM01001312.1, read as the reverse complement.
CCCTCTCACTGAATGGTGGTACAATACCTCTTACCACACTGCCTCTAAAATGACCCCATATGAAGCAGTCTATGGTCAAGCACCTCCAGTTCTTCTTCCATACACCCCCAACAGTTCACCAGTTCAGGAAGTTGACACAGTCCTTCGAAACCGCGATCAGATTCTTCGCATTTTGCGGGACAGTCTTCACATGGAAAGAAATCGCATGAAGCAACAAGTTGATTAGCACAGTTCTGAGCTCACTTTTCAAGCAAGTGATATGGTTTTTCTTTGTCTCCAGGCGTACAAGAAATCCTCCCTAAAACTCAAAGGGCATCATAAGCTCGCTCCAAAGTTCTATGGGCCATATCGGATTCTTCAGAAGATTGGGTCCGTTGCTTATAAATTGGAACTTCCTCCTTCTTCACGCATTCATCCAGTATTTCATGTCTCTTGTCTAAAAAAAGTTCTTGGCACCAACATCAATGGAAAAACTATTTTACCTGAATTGGATAATGAAGGATCCATCCTTTTGGAGCCATAGGTCGTCCTCAATCGGTGCACTCGACAGCTTCGCTCTCTCTCTATCACAGAGGTCTTAATTCAATGGCACGACATGCAACCAGAGGATGCTACATGGGAACCACTCCTTCAGATTCAACAACAATTTCCATATCTAAAGCTTTGAGGACAAAGATTTTTTTAAGGGGGAGGGGATGTTAGGAACCCATGTCTTTACTTTGTTAGTATATTGTTGTTGGACGCATATGCTTTGTAAGTCATCGCGTAGTATTTGTTGATCCATAGTTTGTGTTATTGTTGTTGGCGCATATGCTTTGTAAGTCGCCCGTAGTATTGTTGATCCATAGTTTGTAGTGACCCATGGTTTTGACCCATAGTATTGGAGCCTAGACTTAGTATATAAGTGTGTGTTGAGGCCTATAAAGGTACCATGAAGTTATTTGTATTGACCTTGCTCAAAGGAGGTTGCCCCCTCGAAGTGGACTGTGATCAATATAAAAGTGATTCTGAGTTCTGCCATTTCTGCTATTTCACATATCCTTATTAATTAATTGTTGCAGGTTCCCTTGTATTTGAATGGGTCTTGCATCTTACATTTTTTCAGACATCAATCACATGGATCAAGGTATTTATTGAGTGTAAAATGAAAATGTTCGAATATCCACATCATCATTTTCAGGACCTTGCATGCAATTAGGGTTTGCATGCATCCTAGTCATTAGGTTGATGCCTCCAGCGCCTTATCCACCTTATTCTAGCACCCAGGAGCTTCTTACATCAGTTCTTTACCCCTCCTAGTTAGGAAGGCACCCACTTCTCACCTACTGCTAGAGAAGGGCACACTTCTTCACCTACCACTTCAGTTACACTCAGTTAGCTCCAATTCTCCTTGATTTGAGGCTAGTTTCACTCCGATGGACCTCCAGATTGACTAGATGACTTGTTCTGACTTTAGTTAAGCCTCCCATGCACCCTCCACTGAGTCTCCTTCCTTATATTAGTGCTACACACTTCAGTTACACATGTTACACTCAGTTAGACTCAGATTGACACCTGGATGACTGGTTCTTGTGCATTGATGACCACCACTGATTGATGATGAGGACTCCTAGTTGGAGTCAAGCTACTCCATTCAGTGATTCGAATGGCCTACTTAGTCAATTCGAATTGCTCACTCACATAGTCAGATTGTATTGTAATTATTCACCCTTATTGGGATATTGAACACTGTGCATGTTTTTACACAATTTTACACCATATTTTCTATGTTCATCTGTTGTGATTGATTTACTTGTTCATTAGATCTGCTGTGACTAATTTTACATGGTATCAGAGCCATTGCAGGGACAAGATATATTTTCTACAGGTGTTGGCTTGGTTTTGCAACCAAGCTTAGTGTTATGGGCACCTATCAACAAGTGATAGCAGTTTCAAATTTGAAAGCAAAAACAATTGTAAATCTAAATCTAAAACTAAACTAAACTAGCATGTGCATTTGAAAACAAGAACAAAAAATAGAATAAAGAATAACTTTGTATTAAGAATAGGGGCAAGCAAGTGCTTGCAATGGTGATACCTCCAAATGGTGAAGATTGTTGAGTAGCTCCAAACTCCAAAAGTCCCTTCTCCAAGGTAGCTACAATGGCCAAAAGCTCATGGGGGATTTTGACAGCATGAGGATATGATGATGGATGGATGGAAAGTGAGGAGCCCCTACCACCTTTTTATAGTTTTTGGTGGTGGGGAATACCATTATGGTTTTGAGGAAACCAATGGTATTGACCAACATGGTTTAGGTATATTTTCCCTCCTTTTTCCTTTTTTTGAATATTTTTGGGAATTCTGGACCCTTTTTTAGGGTTTTTTATGCTTTTTGAGGAAAAATATTCATTTTGAGTGGAAAAAGGGGTGTATTAAGGTCTTTTGCTGACCTTTTGGTGGCTTTAGAGGCTCAAATGGTGAAAAAGTGGACAAATGGGTCATGTGAATAAGGAAATGAGCTAGTGAGCACTTTTTGGGTGTTAATAGATTACCCCCTGATGTGTGAGGGGCAGGAGCTCATCGTATGGCCGATAGACATCATAGTTCTTTTGTCATTTTTCTGGGGTTTGGGGAAGAGAAGAGACCGATTGGAGACTGGATCCACGGTCCTTGGAAGCTGCAAAAAAAAAAGCATATTACATGGCCTCAATATGAATGAGGAATAATCTCTGATAATGGACGAGGCGGGCATACCCATGCTCGTATCAAGACATATACATAACAATTAGTCCCAAGAATGGGGGACCTGAAAAATACATAAAAAATATACTGGCACATCATAATGGTCCAGAGGGGACATTATTTTGGGATGTAATCATGATCATAACATGATTGATCTCAATAACTGATACACTGGAATAAGTGATGAACTACTGAAACTGAAGGTGTCCAACATCTGTAGGGACGCAATGACTGTGAGTCATCTCTGAGAAATATATGTAATTGTATACTCGAGGGAGTATAAAACTGGGGTACATCTGAATACTGTCGCCATGCGCAACCTGGATATCTATAGAAAAAATGTAACTGGTTGTTTCCATAGGTAGACTCTCAAATGTGGAAGAGGCAGGTGGTATCCGGGGTCTTCGACTAAAAAACTGAAAGGATCAATACCCTGTGCGAGTCTCAATGATGCGATCAAGGTGTTGAATTCGAGCATGTGAGAAACAACCATTTGGAGAGGCACTGAGGACTCTTCTCTAAATGATTCGTAGGCACTCGTCATAAATGGTGATGAGTCCAAGACACAAGGACCTCTAGGTCTATCCTTTGGAATAAATTTGGTTGTCGTCGACAGAGGGAGACCAGCAACTAACAAGGAAATGATGTTTCCTTGATAGGAGAACGAGGTGTAGGACTGAAGTGTGGTAGTACTGATGGTGGGACTGACATACTTGTGGGGATAGGAAGTAACTGGGGTCATATAGTGGGTAGACTCAAACTTCCTTTGTTTAGAGTATGATAACATGGTTGACCTGGTAGCATAGGGAACTGACTTGTAGGTGCGGGGATCATAACTTTTAAATATTGAAGGGTATGTATTAACTCTTGGGGGGGGGGACGAGCTGATTGGTGCTGTCGAGGGATTCTCAGGGTGACATACTGCAGAATACTCTGAACAAAGGAGACCAAATGGGGAAGCTACCATATGAGTAGACGTGATCTGTTCTAGCGCCGAGAAGCACCATTGGGTCCTTCTTCGTAGTTTTAATGAGCTCAAAGAAGGGATAAAAGTGTACTCTGAAAATGGTATTGTCCTGTGGATTTTGCGAGCCCAGGACTATTCGTGCTCATGTGTGCTTTCATTTTTAAGGAGTCTGAAAATGATAAGAAGACTCTGCAGTGGTTGTGAGTACCATCTTGTGGATTTTTACGAGCCCATGATGGTGATTGCTCGTGGTTGCTTTCATGTTTAGAGAGTCTAAAGTGGTAAGTGGACTCCATTGGTGTTCCTTTTCATAAGTTAGTCTCCAAGGCCCGAAAAAGCATAAAATGATGCAAAATGGAGAACTCTTCTAGCCGATGTGACTAGAGTATTCCTTTTTCGTAATTAGTCTACAAGGTCCGGAAAATGGTACACTTATACCATGTAGACGCCCTTTCAGATACGTTTAGCGAGCATGAAAGGAAGCAACGTTGCTCGGCAATCTTTTCATTGTTTTAGGAGTCAGAAAAGAGCTTAACAGAAACTCCCTAAGTGCCTTTTTCGTAAAAGGGATTGCTCGGCCCGAAAAAGGGGTAAAATTATACCGAACAAAAAGGGATTGATGAGAATGAGAAAAGGTCTCAGCATCATCATGTGTGCGGAATACTGGATCGGGTGACATAAAGATTGTCGAAAAGGGGCAATGGCCAATGTGGCACGCAAACCGAGGTGATGGTGGGCATGGAAAAAATGCTAAAAAAAATGAGGGGGTGAGAGTGAGAAATGATCTCAAGCATCATCACGAGTGCAGAAAACTGAATCCGATGATATAACACTCGTCAACCAAGGTGACGAGGGGGCATGGTAAAAAATGCCCAAAAAATCTGGGTGTGAGAGCGAGAAATGATCTCAAGTGTCATAACGAGCGCGAAAAACTGAATCCGGCGATATAAGATTCGTTAAAAACAGATGACGGCCGATGTGGCACGCAAATCGAGGCAACGAGGGGGCATGGGAAAAATGCCAAAAAATCTAGGCGTGAGAGTGAGAAATGATCTCAAGCATCATCACGAGCGCGGAAATATGAATCCGGCGATGCAAATGGTGCGAAAAACGGAGGTCATAAGGACTCCAGAATGGTCAAAGCAAATAACTAGGTTAAAAAATGGCTACAAATAAAGGTGAGCCCACCAAGCCATGGATGCAGTGGTGGGGAGAAATGATGACCCATGGGGGGAGAATACCAGGTGTATCAAATCAAATCGAATATACAAGTGATATGTGACCTCAAAAAATGGTTGAGATCACGCATGTGAAGAAGTCAACAGGGTTAATGACCTGCCCCCATGCTATGTGCATGGGGTTTGTGATTGTGGATCACATATGTGTTGGTTTGATCGATGGGCTCATTGAGGTGTTGAGATAGAGATGATGGGGAAGGTTCAAAATTATTGATCATGCCCCCTATCCCAGGTTTGAGGTAATCTATTATTCCCCCTAACTCAGAGCTGTCAATGTGGTGCAGATGTTGTCTTAGAGACAGATCAATAGGGCATTGAGCAACTGCTGGCGGGGTGTTATACCATGAGGCTGTGGGCTGTGGTGGCATACTAAAGTGATGATATGATGATGGGGGATTCCCTTTGTGGGGTGGATGCCCCCAGTATCTCCGACGAGAATCACGATGATGATGAGTAGGCAAGGTTTTGGGCCTACCCCCATGTTGTGGACATGTGGTTTCCTCGTGGATTTGAAAGGGTTGAACATGTGTGTCAAAGGGATCAATGGAAGGGGCCAACCGGACAGAGGGGTATCCAGTGGAAACCGTGTAAATGGTGTTAATTTATTCCAAGGAGGAATATGGTGGGGGATGAATTTCCTCAATTTTAGGAGGGGATCTCTCTAGGTCGGCATTATTCAATTCGTATAAGGTTGCTCTATAATCTGGGAGATCAGGGCAATGGTGTGAATAATGGCCATAAATGCCGCATATTGCACAAGGATGGTTTGTGCGCAATGATTTATCACGAGTTTGAGGGGGGAGTTCTAGTTTGACTACTGGGATGTTGGGGTCGTCGTCAAGCATTTTCATGTGTTCCTGTAATGCAGGTAACTGTGGACATTGATGAGTTGGATGGCCTAACTCATCACACAATGAGCATTTAGGAGGAGCACGGAACACGGGGGGAGGTTTAACTGCTTTGGGTGGGGGTACCGCAGTGTATGGTTGTGGGCCTCTGCCCCCAATGGGCCTGATGAGAGGAGGGGGATTCGTAGATGATGAAGGGGTAGTGATATCGGGAGGTGGTTGAGTAGAAGTGACAATGGGTTGCACCGGTTGCAGGATGACATTTGGTGTCGACGGGGGAACGGGAGGCGAAATATACCATACGAGTAATCCCAATGTTAACCCGGGGAGACTAAGGGTAGCCATAACTGGAGCGCTTACTACGCCTGAGGGAGGAAACAAAAAGGGGATTGTGTGGATGGGTGTAACACCAATGTGACTAGGGACCAATGGTGGTTTAGGTAACGAGGATTGTTGATTGTTGGGTGTTTTTGTATTGTGTGAAAGAGTACAGAGGTCAGCGACGTGGGTCTCCGGTGATGGTGGTGGGATGGATTGGAATGTAGAAGTCATTGGTGCATCAAAGTAAAGTCCGGGTCCCACAGAGGAAACAAACGAGGTAGTTGCACCACAAACATGTTGTTCAACCATAGGGAGAACATTTTCAGGTGCAGCGGGGGCCTTGGGATCGTAATAGGTGAGTTGGTCAGCCTCGCTAAGTCTGGTAAGTTCAGACTAGCCATGTAAGGTAAACTAGCAGATGGGTGTGGCGTAGTGACTGGGACATGACTATTCATGGTGGCATGATATAGTGGTCTAGTAGCCCCTAAGGGTATGCTAGGTATTGAAGGTATGTGTCCTCCAACAGTTGTGGTTTGGTATGGGCCAGCGTTTCCAAGTGCAACATGGGTTACACCGGGGTTAGGAATAGTAGTAAGAATTCCTGGGATCTGGGTTGTGGTAATGAGAGGGAGTGTGACCCCTATGTTTGGCATACCCATAATAGGAGGTAGTCCTGTGTTGGTCATTCCTAAAGGTGGAGTGTCGCCCATATTAGGCATACCTAGGGGGGTGGTTGTTGCCATGGATGGCACCGCAGTAGAAGGGTTTGTGGATGTATCTCCTATAGTATTGGTAAAAAGTGGGTCGAATTGTGTTCCAGCCATGAGGTTGGTTGGTAGTAATTCAGTAGGGTTTTCGGATTCAGCCTCAGAATCTGATGTGAAGTGAGGCGTGTCAGAATCGGATGACTGTATGTTTGGCCAATGACGTGTTGAGTCAAGGGATAAGGCTCGACATTGGTGACGTGGAGAGCCAAGTAGATTGAACTGAGGGGGTTCACCCTGAAGACGACGAGATCGTCTAAAATTCTCAATGGTGATAAATATGTTTTGTAAAAAAAATTTAGTGTAAGATGGTGATGTATAAAAAACTCGAAACCCTAATGCAACCAAGGGTGCAAAAAAGGGGAGTGAAAATAAAGGCTCTCAGGCCAAAAAATCAACCTCAAAAAGCACTTATTATAGCAGCTGTGCTATAATAAGTGGAGGGATATAACAAAAAATTGTCAGAATACCAACAATCAAACAACTTCTAGAAAAAAGAGGTGCTACTAGACCAAAGGTGGATTGTATCATGCAAACACCTAACTAGAAGTATTGTGAGTCAACAAACGATATTCTCTGCAAGGTGATGAAATCCAAGTCAGACAATATTGAGTGTTGAATCAACAGCTAGATATCCCCCTACCGAGAGGGACACCGGGTAATCAATCCTAAAGAATGGCAACTAGGATACTCCATTCATGACACATTCAGAAAAGGTGAATCTGCCATTTGGTCCTTTTACCGCAATACCCCCATACAGGGATATCCTGAGAACTGTGAATGGTAGCCTTCGGTTACTGAATGGATTTCGGTATTCCACTCAGGCTTCCGGAACCATCCTCGCGACTTCAACCCTCTTAGGGGAGAGGCCCTCTGATAAAATGGTTGTGACCGTGCCAAAAAATACTAGGAGATTTTGGTTCCCTAATGGAAAACAACTATGTCTCAAATGTAATAATTGAGGGGTGTTATTGGAACACCTATCCCCTCAATTCTACTAGCTACAAATTTCTTTTAAGTGCTCCCCAAGTGGGGTTAAAAGTTGTTTGAAGTTAGGGTAAATTTTAAGGCTCAGTTTAAATTATGTGTTTGAGTGGGTGCACGTGTGGTATTTTAAATTGAAATTGAAAATGTAAATGCTTTGCAAAAACTATTAAAAAAACAAAGGATCTTTGAAATAGGAAAGAAAATACTATGAATTCTTCAAGAAATAAATGGATTTCTTTTAAAATTTGTTATGGGCAAAATATCAAGGAAGTAAACAGTAAATTTTTTTATCTAGATAAAATGCAAATAAATCCTTCTTTCAATTTCTGAAAATTTTGTAAAAAGACTTTTTAAAGGTGCATTCTAAATAGTAAAAAGATTTATATGGCTGTAATAATGCAGGAATTTTAATACTGTAAAATAGCTAAATGGGCAGAAAATACAACAAAAAATTACTTTTTTAACGGATTGGCCGAATTGAAAAAACTTGCATCGCGGGTTTTGGCAGAACAGCCGCGATGGACCGCGCGGGTTTCTGTCACACAGTCGCGATGGGTAGCGCGGGATTCAGCCGCGAAGCCATGATGTGCAGCGCGGGATTTCATCACACAGTCGCGATGTGCAGCGCGGCAAATGGCCGCGAAGCCACGATGTGCAGCGCGCAAATTGGTCGTGAAGCCGTGGCGAGCCGCGCGGAAAAGAGCCGCGAAGTCGCGATGAGCTGCGTGACTGTTGGGAAAAAAGCCGCGAGGCGAAAGCCGTACACGGACGCCGAAAAATGAACCCGAAAGTTGAAAATTTCGGGTTGTTAATGGCAATAGAAGGGGCCAAGATCTAGAACAACAATAGATCTGCTGTCTAGGGTGGCAGATCTATGAATTAAACTGACTAAAACTAACAAAAACTAAGATCTAAAGCTAAAAATTGAGATCTAAGAATTCTAAGCCAACGGAGTCGCCAAAAACTGTTGGCTTGGTTTTGCAACCAAGCTTAGTGCTATGGGAACCTATCAACAAGTGATAGCAGTTTCAAATTTGAAAGCACAAACAATTGTAAATCTAAATCTAAAACTAAACTAAACTAGCATGTGCATTTGAAAACAAGAACAAAAAATAGAATAAAGAATAACTTTGTATTAAGAATAGGGGCAAGCAAGTGCTTGCAATGGTGATACCTCCAAATGGTGAAGATTGTTGAGTAGCTCCAAGGGTGAGCAGCTCCAAACTCCAAAGGTCCCTTCTCCAAGGTAGCTACAATGGCCAAAAGCTCATGGGAGATTTTGACAGCATGAGGATAGGATCATGGATGGATAGAAAGTGAGGAGCCCCTACCACCTTTTTATAGTTTTTGGTGGTGGGGAATACCATTATGGTTTTGAGGAAACCAATAGTATTGACCAACATGGTTTAGGTACATTTTCCCTCCTTTTTCCTTTTTTTGAATGTTTTTGGGAATTTTGGACCCTTTTTGAGGGTTTTTTATGCTTTTTGAGGAAAAATATTCATTTTGAGTGGAAAAAGGGGTGTATTAAGGTCTTTTGGTGGCTTTAGAGGCTTAAATGGTGAAAAAGTGGACAAATGGGTCATGTGAATAAGGAAATGAGCTAGTGAGCACTTTTTGGGCGTTAACAACAGGTGTTCTACATGAAGATTGAGTGAATTGCTCACCAATATATTTCAGCAACGACATGCAAAATCTCATGTGCATTCGCTCATGTGCATGCACGGCTGAAAACATAGTGTTTGTTTGTGTGTGATTTGCAGGTTTCTTACTTCCTCCATGTGCATTCGCTAATGCAAATATGGAGACTTCTTTTTCACAAAATAATCTTACTCCATTCAACTATGGTGAATGGAAACCAAAGATGATTGCATTCTTGAAGAGACAATGTCTTTTTGATATGTGCATTGGTAATACAAGAGATTTTGATTCCGATGAAGAGGAGAATGATTGGCTCAACGATTGTGACAGAGCTTTTGGAGCAATGTGTCTTGCTATGTCTCCTTGTATGCACTACCTCAGTAATACTGCTGAAAGTCCAAGTGATCTATGGGTCCAACTTGACAAAGAATTTCGAAAGCAAGAAGAAGAGGATCATGCTAGCCTTTTGGAGAACAAGCCTAGTGAGATCTCCTTATGTGTTATTTCTGATCATGTCTTGGCCTCAACAATTGTTCAATATGAAGAAGAAACTATAGATTCAAAAATCACTCTCTCAATGTTTTCTATTTCGAATTCTGATCAAGATAAACTAGCTCATACTCTAGATTCCGAAGAGGTTCTTGAATCCTCTCCTTCACATGAGTTTGCCGGCATGCAGAATAATGATCCACTTGAAGTTTTGGAGGTAAAATCTAATTTTGGAGGTGAAGCATTCGCCCTCCTTTATTGCATGCCTCCTATAGACTTATGTTCTATCATTTGCAAAGTTTCTCAGATTTTTAATGAAGATGAAGGGCACTACCATTCGCTTGAGTTCAATTCTCATGCACTTTTTGCTGATTTTGGTTTTGATCTCACCCTTGTTGGTTCAAAGGAGATCTCAAGAAACCATTTATCTATTTTTGGAGCTGATTTAACTTCTATTGATAAGAAGTTCAAGTTTCAAGATCTATTTGATCCGATTGGAGCTACTCCTACCTCACTTAGTTCGAATCACAGGTTCCAGGATCATCCTTATATTTTCATATTTGTTCTCACCATTTTCGGTATGAAGAGCAAGTTATTAAAGTCTCCACATTCGCTTGCATCCACTGATGGAGAATTAAAGCACATGTTTTTGGAGCATGATCCATTTACTCCCAAGAGTAATATACCTCCAGACATATCTACTTGATTTTGGAGCAGTTAAATCTTTTGGTGTGCTACAGTCTATTTTGAGGGGGGGTATTTTTCCCATGAGTTTTTCCTCATTTCCTCAGTTTATTGACTGTTATTAGTTTGGATTATTATTGTATTGGGGTGACCTTTGGTCTTAGTTACCAAGGCCCCACATTATTTTTTGCACATCATAGTCTAGCTTGAGGGGGGGTGTTCGGATATCCACATCATCATTTTCAGGACCTTGAATGCAATTAGGTTTTGCATGCATCTTACATGCATCCTAGTCACTAAATTGATGCCTCCAGCACCTTAGCCACCTTATTCTAGCACTCGGGAGCTTCTTACATCAGTTCTTTAGCCCTCCTAGTCAGGAAGGCGCCCACTTCTCACCTACTGCCAGAGAAGGGCGCACTTCTTCACCTACCACTTCAGTTCCACTTCAGTTACACTCAGTTAGCTTCAATTCTCCTTGATTTGAGGCTAGTTTCACTCCTGACTGACTATTTCACTGCGATGGACATCCAGATTGACTAGATGACTTGTTCTGGCTTCAGTTAAGTCTCCCATGCGCCCTCCACTGACTCTCCTTCCCTATATCAGTGCTACACACTTCAGTTACACATGTTACACTCAGATTGACACCTGGATGACTGGTTCTTGTGCATTGATGACCACCACTGATTGATGATGAGGACTCCTAGTTAGAGTCAAGATACTCCATTCAGTGATTCGAATGGCCTACTTAATCAATTCAAATTGCTCACTCACATAGTCAGATTGTATTGTAATTATTCACCCTTATTGGGATATTCAGCACTGTGCATGTTTTTACATAGTTTTACACCATATTTTCTATGTTCATCTGTTGTGATTGATTTACTTGTTCATTAGATCTGCTGTGACTAATTTTATAGAAAATGAATTTTGGCATAGTTTGTAGTGTGTATAAATATTATTCTCTCATATACTTATTACATCGCATTAAAGTGTAAATGAAAACCTATATATCAATAGTTCGCATTGTGCATATTCTAAGAATAAGAAAGTAAAAAATGAACAATAAAATTTCCTAAACAATGAGATTAATGTCTCACTCATATCACACTATAATGTATTTTATTAGCTTAGAAATGTCACAATGAATTATTATGGTTCTAGGAATGAAGTCAAGAACAACTCATTCATTCATTATTTAAAAAAAGAAGAGTTTTTCCAAACACACAAATTATCTCTACACATTTTGAATTTTGTATTTTTCCAAAGAATTAATGAAGATGCCATCCACATTCTCATATGTATTATAGTAGACCAAATACTAGATTTCCTTTCATTATATCTTCTCCATATGAAAATGATGCAGCATTTCAATAATCTTGGACCTTCCATGATAATTTGGATTATTTGTCAACTTGATGGAATTTTGGCTATCTCATTTGATGGTTGTTGGTTATCCTTAGCCATGAACTCGCTATTTGGTCTAGTTGATGTAACATAATTTAGACTTCCCACCAACTCTAGATACAAAGTGTCATTCATATTTTTTGTTTCATCTTAACTATTGAGCTTCACATTTTGTTCCAATACACTAGCTTGCATTTATTCATGTTGGCGTAGGTAACTAATCTAGAGGTTTCCAATGTAGACCCAGGTACTTCGCAGTTCAAGGAACCAACACAACCCCTATTCACCGGCCCTTTCGGCAACAGACTACGAGCAGCCTAAGGTCTCACCCAAGGCAAAGATGAGGGGGTGGTTGCAGAATTAGGTTTCCAAAACTTGGTGATGCGAGTGTCAAAGAGAGTGATGGATAGTGCGGTAAAGGACTCTTACTATAGACAAAAGACTGCGCGAAGTCTCTACTTCGCATCGGATACTTCGGCAAATGGAGTCGCTTACGCAACCATCACATCCAAAGACCATGTGGTGTGGGATACTTCCTGCGTCATGACGATAAGCTATCAACAACTTACCTCGCAGCAAATCACAATGGTCCGGGGCATCAGCTAGACCGTGCGTCTACTTTAGGACTTGATCAACTTTGATCTAGCTTACTTAACAATCCTTATCCATTCGACCACACTTAGGTTATTATCGTTATGATATATGTAAACAAATGAACATACGATACTGTGCGCGCCAACGCTATGCTCAAATACAATGCTGAACTATGTGATTATCCAACAGATTCATGCATTCAAAGACTTAGAAGTGCTGAATAATTAACATTCATCCACACATGTATTACTTAACATATTATTCCCACCATTCCCACGGAGAATACATATAAAAGCAATCACATAACAGATAAGTGCGGCATTAAACATCCATATTAAGCAAATGAACAGTTGCAAAATACAAACAATCACACTACATAGAATTTAACATGGTTCACCCCCTAGATGGAGGCTACGTCCACAAGAACTGTTGTTAAATTAGTCTTTGGGAAGGGCACAACAGTTCTTATTCTGCGCACTCAGCTGTAGACTCTCTTCTCTCTCAGATAGGTCTCTGCGCACTTAGCTGTAGAGCCTTTACAATAGCACTAAGCTTAAAAGATGCAAAAATATTCAAAGCTTAACAAAATGTAGAGTTAACCCTATCCCATAAAAAAATGCCCTTATTTATAGATCATGCCTGTAGGTCATGTCTTTTACAATCTGTAGGCAAAAACCCTTAGGTTTACAAAACTGTCACGGTTTCCCCAAAACTAGACTTCTGGCACCTGGTAGCGAATATTCCATCGTGGCGGTCTTCCACGCCTACATCACGTCTCTATTGACCTTCCTGTTGCATGCATTCCAATAGGTCGCTTTCACCAAGCAGTTCCTTCTCTAACGGTCTCGTGTGACTGGTTCAAGTAGTGGCATCTTTCGTGTGTGCGACCAGTCGCTTTCTTCCCAATTTGCTCCTGCCCGTCGCTTAGCACTCCTGGAGCATCTTTACCAAAAATAGACCACCGATGGTCTAACCAGAATACGTGTCGTATTCCATCTAGCACTCTTCTTTGCTGGCATCCCATATACTGGCCACTTCGTAGCACTGCCTCTTCGCAGTACTGATCTTCGCAGCTCTTCCGACATTGCGCTGCACACAACTTCGCATCATCCCAAAAACTTATACAAAAAAGTACTTCAACTGAACTGCGCTCAGCTCCGCAATTCCAAAAATTATTCTTTCTAAAAAATGCCCCACTTGGGCCTAGGCCCAATAGGCCTCTAACACTTACATGTGGCTCGCCCCCAAGCCACCTGCAACTTCTCCAAGCTATTCCTCCGCCTGTGGAGTTAGCTTCGCAGCGAACTCATTGTATGTGCCAATCAGCTTTGCTACTGCATCCTTTGTATCTTGCTCGACTTGCCTAACTGTATCCATCATCTCAAGTGTTATCTAATTGCCGAGATAGCCTTCCACTTGCTCTTGATTCTTGCATAGATCCTTTAAATTTTCCTCGATCTCCCGCGAGATCATGCCGGCATCTTCCAGTAATGGCTGCGACTTATCGCCCATTTCAGTCTCTTTCTCTCGCAAGGCTTGTGCTTCCTTCTTGAGGATGGTTATTTCCCTATACTTCTGGAGCCTATCTCTTGGAAGTAGGGCCTTCACTTATGCATCCAACCTCTCGAAGGCGGATTGCTTATCTTTCGCTACATTCTTTACTTGCAGCAATGCCGGGTCTTCTTCGAGGGTAGTAAATGCCTTCGACGCCGCTTCCAATAGATTCTAGCACTTAGCCACTTCGACAGCAATATTCTCTGCGGTGGCCTTCATAGCTTCCGTTCTTAGCTATTGTTCATTTGTTTAGGTCCGTGGATTGGTCTATTCCTTCAAGGTAGTAATGTTGGCCTCATGGAGAATCTCCATGTCTTGCATCTCAGTCTTAAGACTAGTAATCAGATCACCAATATTAACAATAGTATCCTCTAGTTCTAGTTGCACTTAAAATTCATCTATGTTATCTGTGACTGCAGTGATTGTGGACTCCAGTCTTAGCCGACGATCCTGCTCACCTTGCAGTTCCATACCTCTTCGCGAGCTATCTTCCTCCAATTGCTTATTAGCTACTTGCAGCTCAGCTTGTCCCTTCAGTGCGTCAGTGGTTCTCTCATGCATTTCTTCCACACATTGCAGATGTAAATAATGTAGGCCCAGTACTAGTATTTTTGCTAAGTCAATATCCACACGCTCAACATCCTTCGTGTCTAACATTAGTTGCTCTGGCATAGGCAAGTTTACTGTTACCGGATCCAGATGGACGATACAGGACTTCGCAGGGACGGTCATGGTTAACTGCGGTGTTCTTTGCTGCGATGTTCCTCCCAACTTCCCTTCGAACTATAAGTCGCATGGTGGGCATAATCTCTTATGTACTTCTTCAATTTTTAGCGTAATCCCCTGCAGCACGGTCAGATTCTATTGCAGACTATCTTGTATGGCCTTGTCCTTTTTCTCTTTGTCAGTTATCAGATCTTCCATCTGTTCTGTGAACTTTACCTCGATCATTTCATAATTGTCACTCTTGAGGACTGTATCTAACTTTCCTTCATCATCTTTCTACTTCTTGCGTGTTCCCTTTTTCTCCACGGGGCTCTCAGGTTCCTCTCTTTTTCCTTCCTCCTTGTCTTCAACGATAGGACATGGGATGGGCTTGTCTTCAGCGGAGTCGCTTTCGACCTCTATAAACTCCACTCAAAACTTGGCAGGCCATTCCTTCATGATAGTGTCGATATCATCTTCATACATGTGGTAGTTTTCTGCGAACCATTCCACCTTCCTCTTCTTTTCTTTGGCTGAAATCTGAATACTATGCATGTCAGCATAAAAATTAACAATGCGAATATTGTTACACCTAAAATCCTACCATCCTGAGATTCAGTGTATACATCCTTGAAGTTTCATTGGATAAGTCATTTACCTAGAAGGGATACCATTGCATTTATGCTAGGTTTTGAGAGGTCATCCTAGGTTGCACTCATGCAACCTGCGACGTCGCATCTTTCTCTATTGCAAGGTGTGACGAAGTCAGTTAATGGACAAAAATAGGTTCTTCGAACTCATTCTTGAAGCCTGCTGACTTGGATCCTTATCCCTGACCTCTTGGGGGAGCTGGCACTCGGTTCCTAACCTCTTTGGGGGATCCCCTATCTCTCTCCTACCATATCTCAACCTACCCTATCCATATCCTATCCACTTAGTCCTATATAAGTGAAGCTCTGCCCCTCTTTAAAGGGAGGAAATCTATAGTGTCTACATGCTGGTGAAATCATTCTTGGAGAGATTTCTAACTCATCCACTGAGAGATTCACACTTCCTTGGGAGGATATGGCAATTGGCTTGGATGGAGAAGGGCTACTACATTAAGATTTGGTTGTAGTCATTCTTTCCTATGTACTTTCCGTATATTTACAGTAATATAAACGCTTTCCACCAATATTGTTTATGTGTGATGACATTGTGTAGTTTACCTGCTTAACTATTTACTTAGATCTCTTATTATATAGATGCTTTTTACTCGTTCACATTGTTCTATGTGTCTTGACAGGTCTTGCAGCTGAGATCTAACGACTGCGAGGTGTGGAGCAACATCCAGGAGAAAGGATTGCAAAGTTAAGGTAAGACATATAGTCACTTGATCCTTAATCAGATCTAGGAAAGTAGTTTGTAGTCTATACTATTTGTTCTAGACTCACATTGAGCTAGGGAGATCCGGCTCGTGTCTGCTCGAGTGGATTGTCCGTCAAACAAATCTAGCAACCATACTGGAGAAAATAACATTGCTTTGTAGTTATCAATTTGAATGTTAGTTTTAGTTGATTTCTTGTTGCAAGCCATATCATTTTGTCATTTCCTTCTTTAGGTGGTTTCACCACCAGATCTTCACTTTGAAGAGTCTTATTACCTTCCTTTGAGTTTGTACTTTTCATTTACAGACCTTTTTATGCTCATTATCTGGAGAATTGGTTCATTTTTTAACTTAGATCTCGCCTGTCGCACTTGGTCAGTGTACCCAGAGCGACACTGTGTTATTTTTTATCTATGTTCTTTTCCTATTAGCTTGTCATCGCAATCCTTCAATTGGTATTCTTTGACACCGTCGCACTCCCCGCATTGGTTAAGTGTGACGTCGCACTATGTACAAGCACAGAGTGCGCTGATCTACCATTTTTGCTATACAGGCACCCTTTCTCCACTTTTGTTTTGAGTTTGGTTTGTGTGTAGACTCCCTCTGTACTGTCAGATCTAGTCAAAGATACCATTTTTCTTTATGTGCTGAGTTGTTTGGTTTTAGTTGGAGTTGTTTTGGACTCCATCTTGGACAAGTCCGGGATTTGGTAGTGATGGACACTGTTTTCTCCCCCACTTGCATCCACTCACCCTTGCATTCCCTCATCTCCTCTCCAGATTTGATCATTGTATTAGATTGGTTTCTAGACCTCATTTGCATTTATCTTTGAGCTTTGCTTGCTTTTAGTGCTGCTTGTTACTGATTGATTTTGAGTGTTTGTGTGTATTTTCAGTCCTTTGAGTGCTCGTCTTTTCTTGAGATTTTTTGAGTTATTAGAGTGCTGCGAGTAATCTTTTCAGTTCAATATTTATGTTTAAAAGAATTGTTGTTGTCAAATTTTTATTTTGATACATCCATTGAAAGATCAAAAGTACTTTATATCCGTCATTTTTCAAGATTATTTGAAGAATTGCACATGCATTGGAATGTCTCATTTGTATATATTTTGGAAAAGTTGAAAGAAAATTGCATTATTTGTGTTTTTCATGAACTATGAGTTGCTCATTTTCTTGAAAAATTCAAATAGATATCATGTTTTGCAAAAGTAGTTCCATGCTTGGAAAGTTAATTGTATCTTTTGATTTTTATGCTTTTAGGCCATCATAGTGAAAGTGAAAAGCTTGCATACTTTACTTAGGAGCTCTCTCTTTTCATTACTTAGCATCATTTCCGTTTTGAAAAGACAAGAAAAAGAAAAACATGCTTTGATTTGGTTTAGTAGTGTTGTGTCTTTTGTGTTTCGCTCAAAAAAGAAAAGAATACTTCATAGTCATTTTTTGGTAGATTTGGGATCGTCTTGTATTGCATTACTTTGGTGAAATTGTTGGAAAGAAAAAGAAAATTTCTCCTTCCCATACATAGAGTTCATTTGAAGAAAAGTGTATTTTTTGCATGTAGTTAGGGACTGCATTATGTTTATGATTATGTACTCACCTCATGCGTTCACCTAACCGTCCAGATAAAATTAACGGTAGAACTAGGGTAAAATTTTTAGTAACTTGTGTGTAAGTTAGAGACGTGTTCCGGCGTCGTTAAGCGTGGCAGCTGTCATTATTTTCCAGCACTGTATCCCAGGGGTATTGTAGTCTTCCACATAGTTATCGGTATATAGAGCTCCTTCACATACCCACCAAGTCACCTTTAGTACTTGGCGTATATCGAAGGGTGTATCACATACTTGGTAGTATATCAGAAGGTCTCTTGTCGAACGGTTGTGCATTAGACAGCACCACTACGGATTTGAGCTCCCACGTACCTTGCGTATATCAAGAGACACCCTTAGGATTCCTGAAACCAACTGAGTTAACCTTTTGGCCATCTTGGCAGAGAAATACATCGAGAACAGCACTCGGGGAGCTACTACACATGTACCGTCCAGGTAATTGGGTATTCAGGAAAGGGTACAGTCCCAATCCTCCTTGTCACGTTTTACTGTTGGACCCTACGGTATATCGCGAGTTGCGAAGCCTTGACAATCCTGTGAGGTTCCAGACCATTGAATCCACTCTTATAACATAAGTTTGCTTGTGGCCTTAGTTTTTGTAGGGTTTGTATGGTCTTCTTTTCTTTCGTTTAGCTTGCCTTAGGAGAAACTTTTTGTTTCAGTCACTCTGGATGACTTTCCTTGGAGAAGGTCTCACAGGATTCACAATTTGCCACCTAAATATCCCCTTAACAAGGAGGTAATTTCGAGGGTAAGAATGGATCCACAAGACAGGGTCGCGTCACATGAAGTGGAAAACCCCACTTTCAATGTCGGAGGAATTTTGTTTCCTCATACTCCTCCAGATTCACCAGCCTCTCATCCCTCGTAGGGTAAAGAAGCACAGATCCCCACTTCACAAGACTTACCTCCCATTGCACCGGGAGAGCCTGGGTCATTGGAATGGATAAATCAACCCCAGGATGACCCTGCAGCAGCTACTGGTCCATTAGTAGCTTATTGGACATCTTCTGTAGGCCACCCAGTTGGGATAGCCTTGATGACCGCTTAACACCTTACTGTGAGCAATTGGCTCGTTTACGTGCTATGGGTGAGGAGTTTCGAAATTGAAAATTTCAACTAAGGATCGGTGACTGACCACTCCCAAGTCATTTTTATATTTTGAGTCACCGGAATCATCTACGCAACATGTGACCACTATTGAAACTAGTCAACCATCCATTCCTGTACATGTATCTCCTAGATAGGAGACCAGTTCAGTACCTCTCACGAACCAACCTGTTGAAGGACAATAGTCCAACACACCTGTAACTATCACAGTTACGTCACCTGCTGCTCCCCCACCCCAAACTTCAATGGGAGGATACTCTTTACCCCCTACCTTCTTTCCAGGTAGTGGTAATCCTACGGTGAATGATCAAGAACCTGTGTTGGCTCAACCTTTACCTAGTAGTCAGCAAGTTGTTGTTGGGGGGAAACCCCCATCTCTTAACCATAATACTGCAGCAAGAGTTCCCATTGGGCCTTCTGTTGGAAATTCCTTACCTCCTGGACCTTCCACTTCAGGACTACCCCATGTTGGAGGATCGCCCCATGTAATTCAACCTCCATTGAGTCAAGCGTATCCAGGTCATCTTAACCCTGTGCCAGGTCAATTCAATCCCGAAAATGCACCCTATGGGGTACCCTACATGTTAATCCTTACACTCTATGGGGACAACAAAATGTTTTAAAACATGGACCACCACTTACAGTCCCTCAAGTCCCTCCACCCCCACCTCCCATTAGAGGCGGCGGGCCCCCACATAACTCTGGAGGAGGTGAACCTCTACCTTATGGTGGAGGAACACCTCATTTTGGTCATCATGGCCCAGCCCCCCTAGTGGAGGTGTTGGGGGACCACCCCCTCTGGCGACAGTGGTGGGGGAGGAACATCTCATCCCAGCGGTGGCGGAGGAGCAGCACCCCCTCCTAGTGGTAGTGGTGGAGGACCTTCTCATCCTGGTGGCGGTGGTGGTGGACCACCACCCTACTATGGTGGGCATAGTGTAGGAGGCTCTTACCGTTCCAGTGGCGGTGGTGGCCCACCACCCCCTCCTAGTGGAGGTGGTGGAGGCCCGTCCTATTCCAGTGGTGGTAGCGGACCACCACCTCCTCCCGGTGGAGGTAGTGGCATCCCATCCTACCCTGGTAGTGGTGGTGGACCCCCACCATTTGGAGGCGGCCCACCCCCTCCGGGTGGCGGAGGCGAGTTCCCACCTTATGGTAATGGGCCACCTTATTATGGTTATGGACCACCTTACTATGGCGGTGGACCTGCATTTGGTCTGGGTGGCCTATACCCGTATGGCCAGTTTCCTCCTGGAACACCTTATGGTCAGTCGACATAAGGTCCCACAAGTCCTTACATGCCTTATCCATATTGTCAGTACTCGCAGCCTAATTCACAGCTACCCTTTTTGGCTACTTTGGACCTACCTAACTTGTCTCGCTTGACCAACGACCACATCTACCACAAAACTAATTGGCCACTTATTCCGGTGAAACTTTCATCAAATATCCCAAAATTTGATGGTAAGCCGGGTGAGGATCCTAAAACCCACATGATGACATACCACTTATGGTGTTCATCCAACTCCCCGATGGATGACTCGATCCATCTTCGATTGTTTCAAAGGACTCTCACTGGTTCGGCTGCCAAGTGGTATATTGAACTACCACCCCATTCTCTTCCCGACTTTGGTTCACTTGCTATGAACTTTTTGACTCATTTCTAGCTTCCTATATGGTATGAAACTGGTACAGATATTTTAACCTCACTCCATCAAAATACCGCTACTCATATCTCAGATCATATACATGAGTGGCAGAGGAGACGACGTCTCATTAAGGCTCCTATTCTAGATCAAATCCTACTAGACTGGTATACGAAGTCTTTGATTCCTACCATAGCACGAGATGTTTCCATGGGTGGCGCTATCACTGAGGAACAAGGCATTGCTCGTGCCCATTTGCTAGACTTAGTCTATGCTCAATCTGGCACGTTGTTTGATATTGTTCCCAACGTGCCCCACAACACTTACAACCCCGCAAAACCACCCAAGGGACCCCAAGCCGATGGCATCATTGGATCCCTTCACACCCAGCCTTCCTCTCAAACTGTTGGTTCGACGAACCCCCAAGGTTGTTCCCCATCACCAACACAGGCTGGTCACGACACCACCAAATCATCCACTCCTTCAGTCACTGAAGAAGTGAATTCTGTTTCATCAGATTCACCTCAAAAGTCTGGTGGTAAGAAGAAGAACAAAGGGAAACCAAAGACATCTTCCACCTAGTAGGAACAAAAGAGCACCCCCGATGATACCAAACAAAAAAGGAAGTTGAAGTATCCTTTACTACTGTTTGGTGATGATCACTTTTCTAAAGAGTGCCCCCATAGAGACGAAGTTCAAAAGTTTCTTAAGGGAAAACCCACACTCACAGTTCTCAACGATCCCTTCCCTACTCAAAATCAGCAGTCAATCGCTCACACTTCTTCTTCCCAAGGAGAAGCATCCACCACCGCATGTGTTCTCATGGTACATAATGAGACTATCAACTTGAACACCCGTTCTCATTCGTATGACTCTGTAACGGAAAAGGAACCCATTGGAAGTAATACTGAAAAATCTTCCACTTCGATTCTCGACGTCACCATTCCGGCTGCTTCTCTCACCATTGAGAAGCCCTCGTTTGATTCAGTGTTGTGTCCACCCAAGAGAACAATTAGAAAATCAATTTTCAATCCTAATGCTCGGGCTGCTCAAAACTACAACATTGTAGAGGACATAGCACAAGTCCCTTGTGCTATGTCGATGCTCGAGGTCTTGCAAAACTGTCTGAATCAGCGCAAGACTCTCCTCGCTACCAGCGGTGCAGTTGACCCATATTCATCGAATACCATCATGTTCTAGCTAGAATACTTCAAACTGAAGCTCTCCCATCAATTGGCATTTCAAGTTGCTACAAACATTGCTAGGAAGATAATCCATCATACCGTTTTGGATGAAGGAGCCTCTACGTCAGTCATGTCGATCGCTTGTTGGAGAGCCATTGGTTCTCTCGAGTTGAACCATTCTCCTACCACTGTGAGAGCCTTCAATGGACGTGGCTTTCAACCTCATGGGCTGCTACAAGATTTACCAGTCGAGATCTGGGGAAAGACCGTAACCCTTAATGTGGAAGTAGTCGTTGCCACATTAGATTATAACATTCTGCTTGGTCGTAATTGGTTTTACGCCATGACTACGGTCATCTCATATGTCTTCCACATAGTACAATTCCCCCATCAAAGCCGAATTGTCACAGTCGACCAACTGGATTTTTGCACACCTGACACCATGACTCACCCAGGAAATAACGTTCCTTTGATTGGAAAATCTTCTCAAAAGTATGAGAGTGTGGGGGTTGGCCTCCTTAAGGATTCATCCCTTATGGACATCTTTCCTACTTCGGATCCCCCAAAACATGTTGCCACGGTGAACGTGATATCCTCGTAGGTTTCACCTATCCCCAACTCCACTGATTCATGGCTTGTACCTGATGAAACCACCGCACACCTGATTGGAGACACCATGCCTCTCTCAGCCACTGAACTCATGTATGAGGCTATCTAGTCAGCACCGGAGGACCACTTAACTGTGGCCTCCATCTCCTATTCTCTACAACAGACATAATCTGATCCTCTGCTACAGACTTTTCATTCTGACAAGTCCATTATGGAAAACATGAGCGCAGATGATCTACCATGGGAAGATCTCCACCATCGTTCGTCTTTCCTTCCCTTGTTGGATACTGCGGAGAACAGCATTCGCACCACCTTCACACCGGATGTTTACTCTGGCTCTTAGTCCTTGATACTCACATGTCAAATGGACTCTAAAGGAAACTTTGCCAACAATGAGCCCACCACTTTGATAGACATTTCGGTTACTCCTGGTGTAGTGGAACACATTCAGTTAGGCCAGAAGTGTTCCCTTGAAGAAGTCATCGCCGCCACGGCCTTGTTCAAGCGATTCCAAGACTTGTTCGCTTGGAGTTATGAGGAGATGCCTGGGATAGACCCCTGCATTGTTTTACACGAAATTAAAACATATCCCGACATCAAACCTGTCCGCCAAAAGTTGCAACTGGTACACCCTCGGAAGACTGCAGCAATCAAGGAAGAGATTGAGAAACTCTTGAAGGCCAGTTTCATTTACCCTTTCCCATTGATAGAGTGGGTCTCAAACGTCGTCCCTGTTAATAAAAAATAGGGTACCATCCGTGTCTGTGTCGACTATCGATATCTCAACAAAGCTTGTCCCAAGGACAACTACCCGACTCCCTTCATCGACCAGATCATAGACAATTGTGCTAGAAGTGTCATTTTTTCATTCATGGATGGCTTTTCCAGATACAACCAAATTGATATCCACCCCGCTGACCAACACAATACTGCATTCATCTGCCCTTGGGGAACGTTTGCATATCGTAAACTTCCGTTTGGTCTTAAAAACACTAGTGCCACATTCCAGCGGGCCATGTCGTACACCTTCCATGATGTGAAGTACTTTGTGGAACCTTACTTAGATGACCTCCCTGCCCACTCAAAGCAGCGTGAGTTCCACTTAGATCCTCTGATGGTTGTTTTCCTCAGATGCAGGCAGTACAATATCCGTCTGAATCCTCACAAGAGTATTTTTTGTGTCGATTTCGGATGCCTCTTAGGCTTTATCGTCTCGAAATATGGGATCTGTATTGATCCCTCGAAAGATGGGATCTGTATTGATCATAGAATATATGTAATCATGCCCTAGGATCTTCATGCAAAAGATGCAAGGATACATGAGATTAATGAAAAAGGACGTCTTGTTCATCTAGGATGACCAAGCTCAACAATATTTTGATAGTTTGAAACATGCCATCATGCATGCCCCTGTGATCCAACCGTCAAATTACTATCGAGATTACATTTTATATCTCACCACTTCTGACACCACTATCGCCATGGTTTTGGTACAGGAAGACCATAACGCCCAAGAACATGTGATATACTATGCCAGTAAAGGTCTCATTGACGCTAAAACTCATTATTCACATGTTGAGAAACTCGCTCTCGCAGCAGTCATAGCCATGCGGAAGTTCTGACATTACATTTTGCTTCATACCACCACCATCATCGCTGATTCAAACCCCATGTACCACGTTCTGAATCGTCAAGTACTTGGGGGCAAGTATTCATGCTGGATCATGATACTGCAAGAATTCGATCTTCTTTTTGAAAAATCCAAGTCGAAAAAAATTTGGTGTTTGCTGAGCTCATCTGCGACCTCCCCCACACTGATGTAGAATCTGAGCCCTATGAATCCTTTCCAGATGAGTCATTCTTTCTCATCAGTACGTCTGATCCGTGGTATGGAGATATCACATTGTATCTTCAAACCCAACGTTTCAGCCCTGAATTGTCTCGTGATGACTGTCATCGCATACGCCACCTTGAAAAGTATTATCTAATTATCAGTGATACTTTGTACCACCGTGGTATTGATTCTATCCTTCGACGTTATCTGACTCATGATGAGGCTGAACGAGTTCTGAATGACTGTCACTCTGGGGAATGTGGTGGTCACCTCTCTGGGATGGCTACAACCCAGAAGATTTTGCTTGCAGGATATTATTGGCCATCTATCTTCAAAGATTGTATCGAGGCCGTAAAAAAAATTCCTCCATGCCAACATTTTCTTATGAAAAAGCGCACCCATCCCGCCCCATTACACACGGTTATTGCCGTTGGCCCCTTCGCTAAATGGGGCACCGATTTCATGCATTGTAATCCTACCTCGGCCAGGGGGCATAGTTACATCATTGTAGTTGTGGACAACTTTACAAAGTGGGCAGAGGCAATGCCTACATACACGAATGACGGCAAGACCGCCACACTCTTCATGTTTAATCATGTAATAGTGCGGTTCAGAGTTACTCAAGCGATAGTTACTGACCATGGTTGTCACTTTATGAACCATATGGTTGACGAGTTGAGCGACAGATTGGGTTTTTGCCATGAAAACTCAACACTGTACTACCCACAGTCAAACGGATAGGTCAAAGCCATTAACAAGGTCTTGAAAACTATGGTCCAACATATGGTGGGTATGCACAAGGCCAATTGGCATAATATGCTCTTCTCTCAACCTGAGGCAAAGCCAAGGGGGTGGTTGCAGAATCAGGTTTCCACAACCTGGTGATGTGAGTGTCAAAGAGAGTGATGGACAGTGCGGTAAAGGACTCTTGCTGCGGATAAAAGACTACGCGAAGTCTCTACTTCACGCCGGATAGTTCGGCAAACAGATTCGCTTGCACAACCAGTGCATCCAAAGACCGCGCGGTGTGGGAAACTTCCTACGTCACGACGATAAGCTATCAATAGCTTACCTCGCAGGAAATCACAATCGTTAAGCACGTCAGCTAGACCGCATGTCTACTTTAGGATTTGATCAACTCTGATCCAGCTTACTGTTGATGTATATGTAACTTCGGAATGTATTTCATCAGTATATTATATGTATATTTATTGTACCCTTATAAGAGATGTGTTATTCCTCTATAAGGAAGTGTCATCATGTGGATTGACAAGTGTCGCAAGTGTGTGTACTTGCCGATGGGTTATTAGACCACCTTATGGGGTCGGCCCTAATTAATATATAATATAATGTGGATGTACTAAAGTAGACAAGTCGGCCCCAGTAGGTCACTGGGCAAAAAGGTGAGTATAAATAGAGATAGGAGATCTCTATTTTACTCACTCGGAAAAGTATCTATCTCTCTCTCTGGAAAGTGGCGCACTAGTGAGGAGGAGGAGGATCATCTGCTAGGAGACTATCTCTGTATTATTTGGTTGTATTTTGGTTGAGCCATTGCTCTCTCTATCTCTAAGGAAGTTGTGGGGTTTTTCACCTTAGGGTTTTCCCCACGGAAACTCTGTGTCTCTTGTCTCTATGCTTTTGATTCTTATGATGCTTGTGATGCTTGTCATATTATGATTGTCATGCATTGATATACTGTAGATGTTATTCTCTCAGCAAAGATCCTATAGTATTGTGATTTAATACTGAAAATTTAACATGGGATCAGAGCTTAACTGAGAAGAAGACATTTTGCAGTGACGGAAGCTTGTATTGCTTGTTTATTGGGTTTCTCTCCACAGATTTTTGAAATTCAGTATAGTAGATTGGATCTACTCATCAAGGCGCATCTTTCTGTCCAATCAGATTTCAGTTCTGAGCATTTTCAGTTTTGGCCCTAAAAATTAGGGTTTCCACAAAAATAGGAATTTCTGGAAACTGAAGGTACAGCTGGAAGCTCCTTGCAAAAATCGAAGGTTTGAGCTTTGGATCGAGATTTTTGGCTGGGTAGATCTCCGGGAAACTCAAACCCTAATTCAGGGCTCTCCCTAGTGAACCCGGGAGGACAAAAAGGCAATTTTGAAGGACAAGACTTTGCTGATCTCAAATTCTAAATGTACTAGGCTGATCAGCTCTCCAAGGCGCATCTTTCTATCCTTTCAGAATTTTGAAATTCACATTTTGAATTTTTAGGGTTTCTCTGACAAACCCCAATCCGGGACCAGATCCAGTTTTCAGCATTTCAAGTGGTAAGTTCTAAATCTTTTCTATTTCCATTTGAAGTACTCTTAAAGATGTCTCTTCACACCAAGCTTGAGGATAAGCTTGAAGGGGCTGATAACTTCCGAGCCTGGAAGTATAGGATTGGGCTAATCCTGGAAGAGAATGAGTTGGACTCATATGTGAAAGAAGACATCCCTATCCCAGAGGATGAAGAGGCCAAGGTATTGCACAAGAAGAACTTGGTCAAGGCAAAGAGAATCATTGCTGATTCTATCAAAGACCATCTCATACCCCATGTGTCTTCTCTCAAGACACCCAAAGAGATGTTTGAATCTTTGACCAAGCTATTTGAAGGAAAGAACATAAATCGGAAGATGACCCTGCGGAACCAATTGAAAGCAGTAAAGTTTCAGAATGGGGAAACCATTCAATCCTACTTTTCAAGGGTCTCTCAGATCAAGGAACAATTAGAAGCAGTAGATGAAATGGTGGAGAATGGTGAAGTGGTGATGACCACTCTAAATGGCCTACCCAGGTCATGGGATTCCTTTATTCAAGGAATTTGTGCAAGGAAGAAGTTGATCTCCTTCAGTAGACTTCGGGAAGAATGTTCTCAAGAAGAAGCTAGGCTTATAGCTCGTGAGGAAAAGATGGGAGGTGAAGATCAAGCTCTTGCAGCTCACACCAAAAGAAGCAAAACCAAGAAGGATCACCCTCACCCCAAAAGATTCCATCAAAAGAATAAGAAGGACCTAAGATGCTTCACATGCAATGAGAAGGGTCACTTTGCTTCAGATTGTCCCAAGAACAAAAGGGATAATAAGAACAACTCCAGTAAGAAGAAGAAAGGTAGCAAAAGAAGGTTTCATGCCCATGCTGCCGAAGATGATGAACCTCCAAAGAAGAAGGCTAGGGCAGAAAGTAGTAGTGATGATGACTCATCAAGTGAAGAAGAATATGTTCTAATTTCCGCTCTTACAGGTACCATCTCCCATGGATGTAATGATTGGTTGATTGATAGTGGGGCTTCCAAACACATGACTGGGTTCAAGGAATCATTTGTGAACCTTTCTGAACATGAATCACCCCATAAGGTGAAACTTGGGGATGATTATCAATATCCAATCAAAGGAAGTGGTGAAGCCTCTTACAACTTAGATTCTGGAAAATCTCTGAAGATGAAGGAAGTTCTCTATGTACCTGGGCTCAAGAAGAACTTACTCTCCATCTCTGCTCTAGATGCAAAAGGTATGAGGGTTGCATTTGTTGATGGCCAAGTACTAATGTGGCCAAAGGGAAAGACTATAGATGATGCAGTAGTGATTGGAGAGCAAGAGGGAGGCTTGTATAAATTAAAGGGTCAACCTGAACATGCCATGGTACATGAATCCATGGAGCCAAGTGAACTTTGGCATAGGAGACTTGCTCACATGCACTATAGAGCACTTCCAATTGCAAGCAAGGCTGTAGAAGGTCTTCCTGAAATCAAGACCAAACATGAAGGGGTTTGCAAAGGATGTGCAAAAGGTAAGAACACTAAGAAGGCTTTCCCAAGCAGTGAAAGCAAGGCAAAAGACATCCTGGAAACCATCCACTCAGATGTATGTGGCCCCATGTCATCCAGTTCCCTAAGTGGGTATGTTTACTATGTATCATTTATTGATGACTTCTCCAGGAAGACTTGGGTATACTTCTTGAAGGGCAAAGATGAGGTGTTTGATAAATTCAAGGAATTCAAAAACTTGATGGAAAATCAAACTGACAAGAAAATCAAAACATTCAGATCTGACAATGGTGGAGAATTCACCTCAAATGACTTCAAGAAGCTTTGTAGTGATTCAGGGATTAAGAGGGAGTTGACTGCTCCATATAATCCTCAACAGAATGGAGTTGCAGAAAGGAAGAACAGAACTATCATGGAAGCAGCAAGGGCAATGTTGCATGACCAGGATCTTCCTATGCATCTTTGGGCAGAAGCAGCTAGAACAGCTGTATATGTGCAGAATAGAACACCCCACAAGATATTGGACAACAAGACACCAGAAGAAGTCTTCTCTGGTAAGAAACCTGAAGTCAGCCATCTCAGAATATTTGGTTGTCCAGTATACACTCATGTCCCAAAGGAGAAGAGGACTAAACTAGATCCTTCAGGAAAGAAAGGCATCTTTGTGGGTTATAGTGAAAGCTCGAAGGCTTACAGAATATATTTTCCAGGGTTCAAGAAGATTGATGTCAGCAGGGATGTAACATTTGATGAAAATTCAGCATTCATCAAATCAAGAAAGGCACCTATTGAAGATTATGAAGAACCTAAGGAAACAAGATTTCAAGACACTACCATGACTGATACAGTTCCAGAAACTGCTCGTGAGTTTGAAGATCCACAAGAACCTGTAGATCCACCTCGTGAGGATAACTCTCACAAGAGGAAACCTGTATGGGCTAGAGAGCTCATTCATGATGCAGAAAGATTTGGCATTCCAGAAGAAGAACACAGAGCAAAGAAGAGAACCAGATCACACACCAGTTATGTTGCTTTACTCTGTGACATCATGAACAAAGAGCCTTCCAGTTATGAAGAGGCAGCAGAAAAGAAAGAATGGAAGGATGCTATGGTTGAGGAATATCAATCAATTATGAAGAATGATGTTTGGGATATTGTCCCAAGACCTAAAGGGAAGTCTGTTGTGACTTCCAAGTGGATCTACAAAAATCAAGCATGCTGCAGATGGCAGTGTGGAAAAATATAAAGCAAGATTCGTAGCTCGTGGTTTCTCTCAGAAGGAAGGAATAGACTATGAAGAAACCTTTGCACCTGTAGCCAGATATACTTCCATCAGAACAGTACTTGCCTTGGCCGCAACAATGAAATGGAAGATACACCAGATGGATGTCAAGACTGCTTTCCTGAACGGTGTAGTAGAAGAGGAAGTATATGTGGAACAGCCACTCGGCTTTGAAATACATGACAGGGAATCTTATGTATGCAGATTGAAGAAAGCCTTGTATGGCTTGAAGCAAGCTCCCAGAACCTGGTATGGTAGGATGGACAGTTTCCTATCTAGTTTGGGCTTTACCAAGAGTAAAGCGGATTCCAACCTTTACTACAAGGTTGAGGAAGGGAATCCTGTGATTCTACTACTATATGTGGATGACCTATTTGTGACAGGAGATGACAGAATGATTGCAGATACCAAGAGGAAGCTTGCAGCGGAATTCGATATGAAAGATTTGGGAATGATGCACTATTTCCTAGGTATGGAGGTGTGGCAGAATGCAGGTGGGATCTTCCTTGGTCAAGGGAAGTACACAGTAGATATCCTGAAGAGATTTGGGATGATGGATTGCAAAGCCATGGCCACACCTATGGCATCGAATCTGAAGCTTCTTTGTGATGCTTCATCTGAGCCAGTTGATGTTTCTATGTATCGTCAGATTATTGGGTCCTTGATGTACCTGACGAACACGAGACCAGATATTTGCTTTGCTGTGAACACATTGAGCCAGTTCCTGACGGATCCGAGGAGTGTTCATCTAGTTGCTGTAAAGCATGTTCTGAGGTACCTGAAGGGTACAGTGGATTATGGGCTCAGATATGAGGCAAATCAAAAGTTTAACCTACAGGGTTATGTTGATTCAGATTGGGCTGGCAGTGCTGCAGATAGGAAGAGCACATCTGGGTGTTGCTTCAGTATGGGATCAGGTGTGATCTCTTGGTTTAGCAGGAAGCAGTCCTGCGTAGCACTGAGTACAGCTGAGGCAGAGTATGTTGCAGCCTGTTCAGCTAGTTGTGAGGCAGTATGGCTACGGAAGCTACTGTCTGAGTTATTTGATCTCCCGTTGGAGGCTACTGGTATCTTCTGTGATAACCAGAGTTGTGTGAAGCTGTCCGAGAACCCAGTGTTTCATGACAGGTCGAAACACATAGAGATCAAATATCACTATATCAGGGATATGGTGCAGAGAGGAGCTGTGAAGCTCCTGTATGTTGCGACGGACGAGCAGATTGCAGATGTGCTGACGAAGCCACTAGCCAGGGTGAAGTTCGAGTACTTCAGAGAGAGGCTTGGCGTTATTCAGATCAAGGACACTTCGAGGAAGAAGTGATGGACACATTTACTGAAGCCATTCCAAGCATGATTGAAGGAGGATCCTTCACATGGCTGTGGATGTAAGCGCTGGATGATGAGCATCAGGATGATGTTCTAGTTTCTGCTTGATATGATCAGTTGGATCATTTTATGTATGTATGTACGCATCATGTTGGATGCTGGATATGATCAGTTGGATCATTTTATGTATGTATGTACGCATCATGTTGGATGCAGGATATGATCAGTTGGATCATTTTATGTATGTATGTACGCATCATGTTGGATGCAGGATATGATCAGTTGGATCATGTGTATGTATTGTTTATGCATCATGTTGGATGCTTGGACCATGTATCTGTATATGTATCAGGTGGATACATTGTATGATCAGGTGGATCATGTATGGTGATATGTATCATGTATTTGTATTTGTATCAGGTGGATACATTGATGATCAGGAGGATCATGTATGATGATATGTATCAGGTAGATACTTGGTATGCATCAGGTAGATGCATTGATGATCAGGAGGATCATGTATGATGATATGTATCAGGTAGATACTTGGTATGCATCAGGTAGATGCATTGATGATCAGGAGGATCATGTATGATACTTGGTATGCATCAGGAAGATGCATTGATGATCAGGTAGATCATGCAGCAGGATGTTGCAGTGATGATCAGGATGATCATAGATGACGAGCTTCAGGATGTTGCTCCAGATGACATGCAGCAGGATGTTGCAGTGATGATCAGGATGATCATAGATGACGAGCTTCAGGATGTTGCTCCAGATGACTTGCAGCAGGACGTTGCAGTGATTATGATCAGGACGATCATGAGTACATCAGGATGATGTATGGTGAGTATCAGGTTGATACTCTGTGGCCGTGGATCAGGTTGTGCAGATGAGCATGTCTGGGAGATCCTATAGGTCAGAGTTGTGTACCCGTAATAGCCTGGGATGCTCTTTCGAGACATTGTTCTGGGAGGACATGTAATTCGTTGCCCTGGGAGATCTCAGGTCGGAGTTGTGTACCCGTAACATCCTGAGATGCTCTTGCGAGGTTTTGTCCTATGGCATGTAATTTGGGCCCTGGGAGATTTCAGGTCGGAGTTGTGTACCCGTAACATCCTGAGATGCTCTTGCGAGGTTTTGCCATGACCACATGTAATTTGTGCCCTAGGAGATCTCAGGTCGGAGTTGTGTACCCGTAACATCCTGAGATGCTCTTGCTGGGTTTTGTGGTGGACCACATGTAATTTGTGCCCTGGGAGATCTTAGGTCGGAGTTGTGTACCCGTAACATCCTAAGATGCTCTTTCGAGGTTTTGTGGTGGGGTCACATGTAATAGCGCCCTGGGAGATCCTACAGGTTGGAGTTGTGTACCCGTAATATCCTGGGATGCTCTTTCGAGGTTTTGTGACGCACGTAAAAGTCCTGAGGATTCCACAGTATGGCCAGTGATGATGAAGACCTGCAGGTGGTGGGCCTACATCCAGTATGAAAAAGGACTGGCTCTGTAGAACTTCCTATGACGAGTAGAGACAGAGATTGGACGAGATAGCAGCAGCAGTGACGATGACGATGACGATGCATCGATGATGATGATCCAGAGAAGAAGACTTGTCTAGCAAATCTGTGTCGAGAAATACCTTCCTTGTTAAGAGGGAGTGTTGATGTATATGTAACTTCGGAATGTATTTCATCAGTATATTATATGTATATTTATTGTACCCTTATAAGAGATGTGTTATTCCTCTATAAGGAAGTGTCATCATGTGGATTGACAAGTGTCGCAAGTGTGTGTACTTGCCGATGGGTTATTAGACCACCTTATGGGGTCGGCCCTAATTAATATATAATATAATGTGGATGTACTAAAGTAGACAAGTCGGCCCCAGTAGGTCACTGGGCAAAAAGGTGAGTATAAATAGAGATAGGAGATCTCTATTTTACTCACTCGGAAAAGTATCTATCTCTCTCTCTGGAAAGTGGCGCACTAGTGAGGAGGAGGAGGATCATCTGCTAGGAGACTATCTCTGTATTATTTGGTTGTATTTTGGTTGAGCCATTGCTCTCTCTATCTCTGAGGAAGTTGTGGGGTTTTTCACCTTAGGGTTTTCCCCACGGAAACTCTGTGTCTCTTGTCTCTATGCTTTTGATTCTTATGATGCTTGTGATGCTTGTCATATTATGATTGTCATGCATTGATATACTGTAGATGTTATTCTCTCAGCAAAGATCCTATAGTATTGTGATTTAATACTGAAAATTTAACACTTACTTAACAATCCTTATCCATTCGACCACAGTTAGTTTGTTATTGTTATGATATATGTAAACAAATGAACATACGATACTGCGTGCGCCAACGCTACGCTCTAATACAGTGCTTAACTATGTGATTATCCAACAGATTCATGCATTCAAACACTTAGAAGTGTTGAATACTTAACATTCATCCACACATGTATTACTTAACATATTATTCCCACCATTCCTGCGGTGAATACATATAAAAGAAATCACATAATAGATAATTGAGGCATTAAACATCCATACTAAGCAAATGAACAATTGCAAAATACAAATAATCACAATACACATAATTTAATGTGGTTCACCCCTCGGATGGAGGCTATGTCCACAAGAACTGTTGTTAAATTAGTCTTTGGGAAGGGCACAACAAATCTTAGTCTGGGCACTCAGCTGTAGACTCTCTTCTCTCTCAAATAGGTCTCTGCTCACTCAGCTGCAGAGCCTTTACAATAACACTAAGCTTAAAAGATGAAACAATATTCAAATCTTAACAAAATGAAGAGTTAACCCTATCCCATACAAAAATGCCCTTATTTATAGATCATTCCCGTAGGTCATGTCTTTTACAATCTATAGGCAAAAACCCTTACATTTACAAAATTGTCACGGTTTCTCCAAAACCAGACTTCTGGCACCTGGTAGCGAATATTCCATCATGACGGTCTTCCATGCCTGCATCATGTCTCTATCGACCTTCCTGTTGCGTGCATGCCAACAGGTCTCTTTCACCAAGCGGTTCCTTCTCAAATGGTCTTGTTCAACTAGTTCAAGTAGTGGCATCTTTCATGTGTGCGACCAGTCGCTTTCTTCCCGGTTTGCTCCTGCCCCGCCGCTTAGCACTCCTGGAGCATCTTTACCAAAAATAGACCACCGATGGTCTAACCGGAATACGTGTCATCTTCCATCTAGCACTCTGCTTTGCTAGCATCCCATAGACTAGCAACTTCGCAGCACTGCCTTTTCGCAGTACTGATCTTCGTAGCTCTTCCGACGCTGCGTTGCGTGCAACTTCGCAGCATTCCAAAAAATTATACAAAAAAGTACTTCAACTGAACTGGGCTCAGCTCCGCAGTTCCAAAACTTCTTCTTGCAAAAAAATGCCCCACTTGGGCCTAGGACCAACAATTCATATTGAACCTCATGATGATCTCATTTGTATAGTTTCTTTGTGTGATCAACTACACACCATCATTCCTCCAGACTTCTTCAAGGCCTAAAAAATAATACAACTCCCTGAGGTCCTTCATCTCAAATTTCTGTGAAAAGCTTCTTTTCATTTCTTCAATGAACGTAGTAGCACTTCCTTTTATGATTAGATCATCAGCATATAAAGCAATCAAAGCAATAGGCCCATCTTCATCCTTCTTGATATACCAATGAGGGTCACTTTTACTTATTATCAAACCTTGCTCAAAGAAGAATGTATCAATCTTCACACATCAAGCAAATGCACATACACACATACACACACCATACAACATACACATCAATATGTCACTTCAAATCAGCCTTCTAAACTTAATTATTAATGCATGCCTATTAATTTGTCAATGCAAGAGAAAAAACAAGGAAAAGTAAAAATTCATTAATATATCAGTACAACAATGCAACACTTAGTATTCACAAGCAAACTGAATAGGATGAAAAGAAAATTTAATGCATCTATCTTAGTTTTTGCAAAAGATACAAGAAAAATATGATTAAGTTCTATTTATCCATTGTGTTAATGAATGGAAGTGTAAAGGAAACTGCATAATTTGATAACAACAAAAAAAAGCTTGTCAAATTAGTGCAAAAATCACCTAAGTTTCAGATCTAAACCTATTAGTTTTTCAAGGCAAAAGACAAAAAATTAAGCAAAGTCAAATATGGTTAATATATCATTATGAAAAATCAACACAAAGTATGCACAAGGGAACTGAATACGTTGAAAAGCAAATCTAATTTAGCTATCTTAGTTTTTTCCAATGACAGTAGAAAAAAAAATTAATTAAGTTCCATGTACCCATTATGTCAATAAACATAAGTTTGAAGGAAATTGCATAGTTTAATAGGAAAGAAATCAATTTCTTAAATCAAGTAAGAACACTAAGACTGCATTATTACAGGTCCAGATCCTTTGACATCCTCAAAGTGTCTATGAATGGCCCCAGAGTGTCTGGAAAAAATTCCCATTGAACCAAAACCGTGACTCCAGTAACGAATCCATCGATTCCGATGGATTTTGGATGACGGGTTTTAGCTAGGCCCCCCCCCACACCGTTCCTCCAACACCCAAAAATGGTGCCAATGTTCCATCATTGGAGCTAGGGTTTTGCTCAGTGAAGGTCATTCCAATTTCACTCAAGGGGTCCATTTCTCATCCGAAGAATCCTAGGCCTATGTGGCCACCATGAACACGTCTACAATGCCAATGCGTACATGTGGGAGCTGACATAATCCAAGTTTGCTCGCCGGTTTGGGTTCTATGGCCCCGGAGCAAATCCTCAAAGTGTGCCTGAATGGCCACGGGGTGCCTGGAAAAAATGCCCGTAGCACCAAAACCGTGACTCCGGTAGAAAATCCGTCACTTCCGATGGATTCCAGGCACCGGGTTCCAGCTAGGGCCCCCCCGCATCGTGCCTCCAACGCTCGGAAACAATGCCAATGTGCCATCTTTGGAGCTAGGGTTTTGCTCAGTGAAGGCTATTCCAAATTCGCTTAAGGGGGTCATTTCTCATCTGAAGGCTCCTGGGCATGCGTGGCCACCGTGGACACATCCACAATGGCAATACTCATGTGTGGGAGCTGCTAGAATCCAATTCTGCTCGTCGGTTTGGGTTTTGTGGCCCAAGAGAAAATCCTCAAAGTGTCCTGAATGGCCACGGGGTGCCTGGAAAAAATTCCCAGAGCACCAAAATCGTGACTCCGGTAGTGAATCCGTCAACTTTGATGGATTCCAGGTAGGCATCTTCCAATTCGAGGTAGTTAGCCGACCATTATTGAAAGTAGAGACAAATACCAAGAAATCTTTACCAAGTTTTTAAAGAATAGAGAGGATCAATTGGTTATCCTCTTTGACAACTCCACTATTCTTCAATTGCAAAGACAAATGCTTGAATCTTGTGAAAAAATCATTGATGTCCTTGAAATTCTCAGGATTCAAGGCAATCAATTCATTTTCCATTTGAAAAGACCGCATGTCATCTAGCTTCCCAAAAATCTTCTCGAGTTGCTCCCATACTGCCTTTGGAGTAGTCAACCCACTGAGGTGAAAGTGAATATCCTTGGAAATATTGAGGCAAAGAAGACCATATGCTTCATCCAACTTGTTGTAGTGCTTTGATTTTTCAATGA
The DNA here is from genome assembly GCA_027924585.1 of Larix kaempferi. Lineage (NCBI taxonomy): Eukaryota > Viridiplantae > Streptophyta > Pinopsida > Pinales > Pinaceae > Larix > Larix kaempferi. Next base: position 9,682,109 of record BSBM01001312.1, on the reverse strand, counting down.
GTGTATTGGGCTCAACTTCGAAGCCCATGGTGACTCTGTAGTACCCTCTTGAGCACAACATAATCTCCATGTCATTCTTCCATTCAAAATAATTGAAGGGAGTGAGTAGCTTTGAAGAAGAAGAATCCATCTCAATGATAGCGAATGCACTTGATGGAGATGATTAACTTTCAAATCACAATCAAAACAAGAACAGTAAGGTCGAACAATCCACCCTTTTAGAGTTGCATCATACCTGGGATTGGAGATCAAGCAATCTTGAATGATCCAATGTATCAAATCCAGGAATTATGTGGAAAACTCAAGCTTCTGGAGTGGATTGGAGAGTATTTTTCACCTTTTCATGCACATGAGTGAATGCACATGAGATTTTGCATGCCAAAACTTTAGTAATTTTGAGCAAATTCACTCAATTCGTCATGTAGAACACCTGTAGAAGAGAGATATTGTCCCTGCCATGGCTTTGATACCATGTAAAATTAGTCATAGCAGATCTATTGAACAAGAATATCAATCACAAAGTTGTAAAACAAATTGGAGTAAAAACTGTGCAAGAGAGATGCATCAGTGCTCTATAATACAGAATAGTAGAATTACAATACAATACTGTCACAATGAGTGAGAAATTCAAATTAGCCAAGGAGTTCATTCAAATATACTTCATGGCATTGCTTGACTCCAACTAAGAGTCCTCATCATCAATCAGTGGTGGTCATCAATGCACAAGTAACTGTCAGCCAGGTGTCAAACTGAGTCTAACTAAGTCTAATTGAGTGTAATAAGTGTAACTGATGGTAATGGCACTAATGTAGGGATGGAGGCTCAGTGGAGGGCGCATGAGGAGTTAATTGCACTTAGAATAGTTAGTCAAGTCTCATCAGAGGTCAATTAGAGTGATAACAGTAGTTAGGAGTCAGTCTAGCCTCAAATCAAGGAAAGACAACAAGCTAACTGAAGTGAACTGGACTGGTAGGTGAGAAAAGGCGCCCCTTTCAGGTGGTAGGTGCATGTTGGGCGCACTAAGAAATCGGAGGGCTAAATCTGAGTGGAAAGAATCTCCCAAGTGTTGGAAGACTAGGGACTAGGTGTTGGAGGCATCAAACTGGTGACTGGGAAGCATGCCGATGCATGCATGCAAAGTACATACTAAATGATGATATATCCTAACACCCCCCCTCAAGCTATACTTTGATGTAAAAAATAAAATGTAGGGCCCTGGTTACTGAGACCAAAGGTCACCCCAATATAATAATCCAAAAATGTTGAAAATAAGCTAAGTGAGGAAAGAGGGAAAAACCAATGGGAAGAAAGCCCCCCCTCAAGATAAACATAAAAATGGATCTAATATGTCTCCACCATGATGGAACTCACCCCCAACAGTGCACACAGGTAAGAGAACTTCTTCTCAGTGAAGCTCTTGGTGAAGATGTATGCAATTTGCTCACCAATAGGGCAATATTGCAGAATGATGGTACGATCATGCACCAACTCTCGGATGTAGTGCATATGAATCTCAACGTGCTTGGTCCTCTACCGCTGAATTGGATCTGTGGATATTTTAATAGCACTTTGATTGTCACAAAATATGATAGTCTAAGTAGTGCTACCAAAATCAAACTCGGAAAGAATACCCTGCAACCAAACTGCCTGAATGCAGGCATTGACTGCCCCTTAATACCCTACCTCTGCTGAAGAAAGTGAAATGGCTTCCTGCTTTTTGCTTTTTTTTTCATGACCAATCATGAAAACATATCCAGAAGCGGACTTCCGATCCATGCTATCACCCACCCAATCTAAATCAATAAAACCAATGAAATATAGCTCAGAATCTGCAGTATAATGTATGCCAAAATGTCTCGTACCTTGCACATACTGCAAGATTTGCTTGGTTGTTCACCAATAAAGCTCATGGGGCTGCTGCATATACCTTTATACAACACTCATGGCATAAGAAATATCAGGCCTTGAGTGTGTCATGTAGAGTAGTGAACCAATCAACTGTCGATACATAGTGCAATCTGCAAGCGGTTAGAATTTCCTTCCTCAAGACTGATTCCTGAGATGAATGGAAACAGAGAAGCCTTACATTTTTCCATATTAAACTTTAATAGAAGCTATGAAGCATACTTTTGCTAAGATAATGTGATCCCATCAAAATTTTGAGCTATCTCAAAGCCCAAAAATTGCTTAAGCAAACCCAAATCGCTCATGTCAAAAGCTAGATTTAAAGCGTTTTTAGCTTGTTGATTGTAAGGAGAGTGCTACCAGTACTGAGAAGATCACCAACATAAATAAAAAAAATCAGAAAATTACCTTTAACTTTTTGTAGGTACACATTCGTATCCGATTTGCATCTTTTGAAATTCTGAGAAAGAAGGAAGGAGTCCATCTTTGCGTACCAAGCTCTTGGGGCTTGTTTCAATCCATACAAAGATTTATTCAATCTGCAAACTAATGATGGATCTGATATGTATCCTTCTGGTTGCTTCATATATACTTCTTCATCAAGTTATCCATGTAGAAAATCACTCTTCACATCCATATCGTGCACTTCCCAATGCTTGGATGCAGAAATAGCCAAAACTAGGTGGATGGAATCCATCTTTGCAACCGGTACAAAAGTCTCAGTGTAGTCCACTCCTTGGACTTGGGAGAAACCTTTTTCCACTAGCCTAGCTTTGTATTTTCTGATATAACTCTCAGAAACAACTTTCGTGTGGTAGACCCACTTACATTGGACCAAATTTCTTCCAAGTAAAAGAGAAACTAGCTCCCATGTATTGTTCTTTTGAAGAGAACTATACTCTTCATCCATGGCGGTTTGCCATCGTGGATCTCAGTGGGCATGATAGTATGATTTTGGATCTGAACCAATCATAAAATAACATTTCTCAGATAATAATGGATCAGAAAATGAAAGAGCCATACCTGCTCTTTGAAAGTCTTCTCTTGTTCTTCTTAGATCAACAGGATTTCCAATGTTTGGAGCAATAGATTGTAGAGTGTTTTGGGCCCACTTTGGTAACTGAGGAGGATCATTATGGTCATATTCTGAACCTGATATGTCATGGCCATCAAATTCTTATAAAATATCAGAAATATCAGATCCAATTCTTTCTTCATCTTCTCTCGAAACTTCTTCTTGTAGAGACTATGGATCGACAGTGTTTTCCTCAACTACTTTCAGATCTGGAAGCGGTTCTTCAAACTTCACACTTCACTCTATGAATATCTTTTTGGATCTGATATTCATGAGTTTATATGATTTTGATTCTTCTCCATATCCTATTAGGATGCATTCAATACTTTATGGATCCAAATCTTTTCTCTTATCAGAAGGAATTCTAGCCCATGCAGTGGAGCCAAAAACCCTCAAATTGGACACATCCGGTTTGTGACCAGTGAATGCTTTGAAAGGAGTTTTACCTTTCAAAGGTGAATGTGGAACTCATTTCTGAATGTATGCAGCAACATTCAGGACTTCAGCCCAAATATTTGTAGCAAAACCTTTTGACTCAAACATACAGGTAGTCATCTCTTTCAGGTACCAATTCTTCCTTTCCGCTACACCGTTCTGCTGGGGTGTGTAGGGAACTATATGTTGGATCTGAATTCTGATTTCAGCACAACGTTGCATCAACTCAGTCTTGATATATTCTCCACCATTATCAGATCTAAGAGCTTTGATCTTTCTCTCGGTGGCGGTCTCAACAGAAGCCTTAAAATCCTTGAATTTTCCAAGCACTTCTGACTTGTTTTTGAGAAAAAATACCCGAGTAAAGTGGGAGAAGTCATCGATGAATTTCAAAACATACCTTGAACCATTCATGGACATATTTGGCAATGGACCATTGATATTATAATGTATAAGACCCAAAATAGTAGAAGCTCTGCTAGCTTTGCTGTGATTGAACTTGTGCTCAGGATGCTTCCCAATGATGCAACCTGGGAAAATTCCCTTCGAGGAATGGAGGTGCGGAAGACCATCAACCATGGTTGTTTTGTAACAGAAGAAAATACATGTAATTAAGGTGTCCAAACCTTTCATGCCAAATCCTACTAACCTCATTTCCATGAGTGAGAAGAGCAGTGGGATTTTCAAGCAGCACAAAGTGTGAAAACTCATAGTATTTTGCAGTATAGTTTGCCTTTCCGACTGCAATAAGTCTTCCACTTTCAATATCAGAAATTTTAACTTTGTTAGGGCTGAACGTAACTTGCTTCGGTGCAACAGTGTGTGTCATTTGATACACAGAAAGTAGATTTGAAGCCAAGGAAGGAACATAGAGAACATTCTGAAAACTTCCATGCTCTAAATGGATGGTACCTTTACCCTTTGAAGAAATTTTTGAGTCATCTCCCAAATGGATGGGGATGGATCTGTTTGGATCAAATGAAGAAAATGAGTCAATATTTGCAGCCATATGATTCGAGGCACCAGAATCTATCAGTAGAGTGATGGGTTTCGAAATAGTTGCCATGAGTGCTTGACCTCTTTCATGATCATCATTTCTATCCTTCTTCCATGCACTGTTGGGAAGAGTTATGTTATTCTTTTCCAAAAGGAGGGCCACTTGATCTATTGTTTTCTTCATGCATGAAATTTTAGGATGAAAGACATGGTTGCAATATGAACATTTACATTTTTTATTACCCTCTTTTCCCTTTTGCTTGTTCTTGAACCGGATGGTGCATTCGAAGGTTTTCTTTTCTCTCTTTGCTTGGTAGGATCGAATTTGGGCTTCTCTTTCTTTCGCTTTCCTTTTCCATTCAAATTCTTGGATCCTTGAACAAAGAGGGCTGAATCTTTGGAGCTTATGGACCCCATTTGAATTAGCTTATCATGCTCTTTGGTAACGGACTCAATGAAGGAATTCAAGGGAGGCATCTTCCAATTCGGGGTAGTTAGCCGACCGGAATTGAAAGTAGAGACAAATACTAAGAAATATTTACCAAGTTTTGAAAGAATAGAGAGGATCAATTGTTTATCCTCTTTGAAAACTCCACTTTTCTTCAATTGCAAAGACAAATGCTTGAATCTTGTGAAAAAATCATTGATGGTCTCGAAATTCTGAGGATTCAAGGCAATCAATTCATTTTTCAATTGAAAAGACCACATGTCATATTGATTCCCAAAAAGCTTCTTGAGTTGCTCCCATACTGCCTTTGGAGTATTCAATCCACTGAGGTGAAAGTGAAGATCCTTGGAAATATTGAGCCAAAGAAGACTATATGCTTCATCCAACTTGTTGAAGTGCTTTGTTTTTTCAATGAGTGTATTGGGCTCAAATTCAAGGTCCATGGTGACTCTGTAGTACCCTCTTGAGTGGAACATAATATCCATGTCATTCTTCCATTCAAAATAATTTAAGGGAGTGAGTAGCTTTGAAGAAGAAAAATCACAATAAAAAAAAGAACAGTAAGGTCGAACAATCCACCCTTTTAGAGTTGCATCACACCTTGGATTGGAGATCAAGCAAGCTTGAATGATCCAATGTATCAAATCCAGGAATTATGTGGAAAACTCAAGCTTCTGGAGTGGATTGGAGAGTATTTTTCAGCTTTGCATGCACCTAAGCGAATGCACATGAGATTTTGCATGCCAAAACTTCAGTAATTTTGAGCAAATTCACTCAATTCTTCATGTAGAACACCTATAGAAGAGATATCTTGTCCCTTCCATGGCTCTGATACCATGTAAAATTAGTCACAACAGATTTATTGAACAAGAATATCAATCACAAAGTTGTAAAAAAATAGGAGTAAAAATTGTGCAAGAGAGATGCATCAGTGCTCTATAATCCAGAATAGTAGAATTACAATACAATACTGTCACAATGAGCGAGGAATTCAAATTAGCCAAGGAGGTCATTTGAAAATACTGCATGGCATAGCTTGGCTCCAACTAGGAGTCCTCATCATCAATAAGTGGTGGTCATCAATGCACAAGTAACTGTCATCCAGGTGTCAAATTGAGTCTAACTAAGTGTAATAAGTGTAACTGATGGTAATTGCACTAATATAGGGATGGAGGCTCAGTGGAGGGTGCATGAGGAGTTAAATGAACTCATAATAGGTAGTCAAGTCTCATCAGAGGTCAATTGGAGTGATAATAGCAGTTAGGAGTTAGTCTAGCCTCAAATCAAGGAAAGACAACTAGCTAACTGAAGTGAACTAGATTGGTAGGTGAGAAAAGGTGCCCCTCTCAGGTGGTAGGTGCATGCTGGGTGCACTAAGAAATAGGAGGGATAAATATGAGTGGAAAGAAGCTCCTGGGTGCTGGAAGACTATGGACTAGGTGCTGAAGGCATCAAACTGGTGACTGGGCAGCATGTGGATGCATGCATGCATGCAAAGTACATACTGAATGATGAGATATCCTAACACCCCCCCTCAAGCTATACTATTATGTAAAAAATAAAATGGAGGGACCTGGTTACTGAGACCAAAGGTCACACCGATACAATAATCCAAAAATGTTGAAAATAAGCTAAGTGAGGAAAGAGGGAAAACCCAGTGGGAAGAAAGCCCCCTGTAAAGTTAAACATAAAAATGGATCTAATATGTCTCCACCATGATGGAACTCACCCCCAATAGTGAATGTAGGTAAGAGAACTTCTTCTTAGTGAAGCTCTCGGTCCATCAGAATCAACAGATTCGCGATCGGAGTCACGGTTTGTGTGCAACAGGCATTTTTGTCGGGCACTCCGGGGCCATTCAGGGACACTTTAAGGATTTGCTCTGGGGCCACGGAATCCAAACCGGTGAGTGGATTTGGATTCTGTTAGCTCCCACAAGTGCAAGTGGCCATTGTGGACATGTTCACGATGGCCAGGCATGCCCAAGATCCTTAGGTCTTTGTGGCTACGTTAAGTCTCCTTTGTGTCCCGTGTCCTCGTGTCAGGTGAACTCGGTTCTACTTATTCATTAGAGAGGTGTGATGCCTTAATGGAGGACGTTGTTGAGGGTGATTCAAGAGTGTTATATAATGTGAGTATTACAAGGTCAATTCGAGCCCGAGGTGGAAAAAGTAAACCGGGAAGTGTAATGGGATTCCATTATCCCATGCAGGTCCACCAATGCGAGACGCACATGTACATGAATTAGAAGTAAACACACATGTAAACCACAAAATATTGATTTAGGGTTAGGACACAAATGACTATGAAGTATTTGTTAATGTTTTATGTCTGTAAAGTGTGTATGAGTTGAGCTAAGTGAGAGAAGATGGAAGTAGTGTGATGGAGGATGGTTTTAGGATGACTTAGCAGGCTCTTATGGATGTCCTAAGGGGTTTTTGTGCAAAAAATATATCTCTTATGTAAATTTTAATGACCTCATTCAATAAATCCATCTGGATCCTCTCTATTGCTAATTTTGTCCATCAATCTATCGTGCTCTGAATGATGAAGCAAGTAGCATACCCAAAACAATTAATGGATGGGGATTTAAAATTAGAAATGTTAAGATAATAGAGAACTTGAATTGTTCACATGTATGTATGTATGTATAAAAAAAAAGCATGTACCAACAAAATAACATAAAACTACACATACCTCGATGTAGAAAATAACATTCTTTGATGCAATTCTTTCTCTTATGTAAAGTTAACTGACGTCATTCAATAAATCTATCTAGATCCTCTCTGTTGCTAACTGTCTCCATCAATCTCTCATGCTCTGAATGAGGTAGGTAGTAGTGCACCTTGTTTGAGCTCTTACTTGAAATTGTCTGTAGATAGATGTTTGTGCCAACGATCAAGTTTGTGAAGTGATACACCACAAAATCTGGTCTGTAATCCATGAATACATGCCCGCTAGTCTTTCTTGACTTCCCATCTAGTGTATTATATTCCCCCTTAACCACCATCGAGCCAATAGGAAATTCATTTCCTTCATCATCACTTAATGGTCCATAGAGGGTTTGCTTACGTTGGATGCACCATGTCAACCAATAATCTGTGCCCCATTCATTGTCTTTCAGGGAAACAACTGCATATATGTGTCCTGGTTGTACAAGATATGAGATATGGTCATAGTCTGTTGAAATCGCTAATTGACCCTCCTCTAACTAGGTTGTTTCAACAACTGCACATTGGTCTACTGCAAGTGACACACAATCCCATTCATCAATCCATTCCATGCATTCAAATTCATCCCATTCGCCACTGCTGCAAAAGCAAGCAAATTTTCGCGTCGATATTTCAAATAAGGGGTTGTTTGAGCTTCGAACTGAATGAAATCCACATGTTCCTTGTACTGTGCCGCAACTATAGCAATGTGATCGATCTATGTCAACCACTTGCCAAAAATTTATTACCACATGTCCTGTCACTGATGATGTTTGTTGATCTCTTGCTCGGTTTGACATTGTTGCAGAGAACCATTGAACTATGGATTCCACATCTCGTATATGAGGGTTTGTGTTAAACCTCATCTCTTCCCTTCGTAGTGCGGTCTTGATGCATGCATTGGCCCAATCATGTTCTCCTTTGTCGTTCCCGGTCTCAAAATAGTTCCATATATGCGGCACATTATAAGTCTTATGCAAAATACTCATCCATTGGAATACTTGGGCATTTTTGAACTGGCCTTGTTCAGGAATTCTACCCTATAGCGAGGAGAGGGACACTACCAACTTCTGGGGTGATAGGTAAATACATTGATCATATCACATGGGCTTCTACAAAAGGAAAGATATAAAGGTTCTTGAAGGCATACCTTATTAACGAAGTTCGATCCTAGCTTTTGCTTTCTCCTTCGATCGATCCTCCACTTGATCTTCCATTTGACGAACCTACAATACAAAGATACCTTCCTCAACGTATCTTGACTGATATAACAATGATGAAATTGAAATACAATTTAGACATCAAATACAATCAAGCATTTAATCCAAACAAACATGCAATCCATTAGACATTTGATTGGGACGGGAAGGGCATTTCAACCTTTATTGTCAAAAGCAAATAATCAGTACAAGTATACCTGATCATTCAAAGTGCTTGTGCAACTGGATCCTGGGCTCCTGCTCTTCACACTAACTTTGGAATTCCTCCAGTGTAACAACCCTTAATGCATAGTTCCTCCTCCCTTCTCTCATCTATCCCCCTTGTATTTATGGGACAAGGTAGGCAGTTTGGATCGAGAGGTAGTTTAATTGGGAAGTTGGGGAAGTTGCAAAACCAACTTCAACTAATCCGAATTCGTCAAATTAATATATTTTTGATTACTTTTTAAGGTGTATGCTACTTTTCTTAAGTGGAGTAGCATTCAACATGCAACTTCCCTTCTTTACAACAAGCATTTGCAAGATTTCTGAGGCTATACACTACTCTATTGAAGCAAAGTAGAGTGTTTATGAGGGAAAACACTACTTTAATGAAGTGGAATAGAGTATTTTTGGAGGAAAATGCTACTATCATGCTTGTAGGGTAGCACTTTTCCTGAAAAGTAGGTAAAAAGAGGGTTTTATCAGCTGCAGAGGGGTAAATCTATGTCATTCTTCATCTAGGGTTATCATGCTCTTCAATCCACGTTGTCCTTTTGTGTGATCAACAACTAAATGTGATCATGGATGGAGAAGTACATATTTGACCTATAACAGATGCTTCCTAATGTGTGAGGTCAGAGGGAAACAATGGCCGAAATACATTATAATTTCAAGTCAGCGGAGGAGCAAGAAACCATAGAACCAAGTCACAAAAGTACCTAAAATAATGATAAAGGTTAGCGGACAATTACAATCTTGACATCATACAGATGTGTAGTATGATACAACATGATCTCTGATACATAACTAGGAGATGTATATATAGCATGGCCACTAAAATACAAGCATGGATCCATGTCAGAATGAGAGATCATAGCCATAACAACAAACTGGATCTATGTCTCATGGAGAGCCAAAAAATGAGTAAGGCTCAGTCTTGCGCAGCTTGGGTGATAACATAATGAGGTAATGCTATCAAAATCCCAAGGTCTTCATCCAAACAACCCAAGGTACAAACCCTAACCATGTGAATAAATGAGCTGAAAGTCGAACATGGGGGGTATCGTTTGATTACCGATCATTGATGTATACTGTTAACAAATGTGAGGGCTTCCACCGATAATGATAATGGGGCCCAAGGTACCTAGTATGATCCAAAAAGTGTGAATAAATGGACTTGACGTCGAACACTTGAGGAACCTTTCAAATAAAAGACATTGATGTATTCTCATAATTCAACAGCGAGAGAGACTGCCACTAGTGACTACAATCCTCAAGGTACTAACCGAAACTCTAAAATTCATTCCCAGAGCAAAATGAGTTGATGTCGATGGAAAGAAGTCCGTTGGAAGGGAGGCCTTAAGGCATCCTCCATCATCCAACACGAGGAACACTCAAATGGTATGAGCTGATGTGGAGTAGTACAAGTAACAAGACTGACACTAGGATGGCCGACACATGGGGTCAAGGTAAATTATAGAATGGCCAGGATGTATCCTTGAACAGTGAGCACGACACAAAGTGACTTACATATTTTTCAACATGACGGGGAAGTGATATAAGCCTGCAATGTAGGAGACATTAGTAGACCCTCCATATGGTTGGAAGAATAACCAACCGGGGGAGTAAACAACTCGGAGATTAGGTTCACCCTAAGGTCAAAAACTAAAACCCAACTAACATGAAAGACTCAAGTAGGTGCTATGTTCAAGGATATGACTAACTGAACTTCCTTTAAAACTATAATATGTGATATACCCTTCTTATCCCTTATTCTTTTTAGATAAAAGAATACCTTTCTTGTTGTTTTAATGAGTCCAAGAAAGAATGAAAACTCAATAGATCCAACCATGTAAAGAGTTTAATGATCCCATGGGAGGAAGACTCAGGACCTTCTTCATTGTTTACAGAGTTCGAAGAAGAGATAGAAGATTACTCTATAGTACTGATCTCTGGATTTTAATATCAAGCCGAGATCTGTTCTTGCTCATTGGTGTTTTCAATTTTAAGGAGTCTGAAAAACTTAAACAATAACTCCATTCATTAACTCGTGGATTTTAATATTGAGCCCAAGTAGGTTAATGCTTACCGGTTTTTTCCTGTTTATAGAGTCTGAAAAACTTAAACAATCCTCTATACACCCTCTCGTGGATTTTACATTGAGCCCGAATAGGTGAGTGCTCGCTTGGTGTTTTCATATTTTGAGAGCCTGAAAACCCTAAAGAAGGCTCCAAAAGATCTGTTTTCGTAAAGCTAGTATACTCCCCCGAAAAAGTGTAAAACAATGGAAGAAGAACTCTTCTAGCCACAGATGACTAGAGTATTCCTTTTTCGTAAGTAATTTGCAAAAGTCCGGAAAAGGGTTAAACTTATACTTAAGCAAATGGGCCTTCAGTTCCTTTAACGAGCTTGAAGAGGACAAGTTTGCTTGGAAATCTTGTTTAGGTTTCAATAGTCCAAACAAGAGCTTAAAATGACTTAAATGACAGCTACTAGGATCATAACTCATGACCTGCCAAAGACTAGGATCTCAACAACCGTGTTAGTATTAACGACAACAAATCTTCAATGACATAAAATTTCAATCAAAAGTACTTAATGTGGTACATCAATCAAGAAATTAAGTGATAATAGATTGATGCTACGAAAATCTAGTGAAAATTTGAGAAACATAGGTTAAATTCATCTCATCAACATTTATAGGTATTAATGATTAAATAGAACCCTTTTTTATGAAATTTGAAACTATAGACTTTTCAAAAAAATGGGTAAAAATCAAATTCAAATTTATATATGTAATTTCATTTTGAAAACTCAAATGTCACATTTGGAAATTTGAAGCGCAAGTTTTGGAGCAAAAACCTTGATCTTCATCCGTTCATAGCGATCAAATCGGGCCACCATTCAACCTCAAACCTCTTCCAAGTAAGTTATTTTCATCCCTACTTGCATTTTGATGGTTCATTTGTCAATTTTTATTCTTAAAAATATTTATCTAGCCATTCTCAACTCGTCAATTTCGTGTACGCTACTGTCTAGGAGGTAAAGTAGGGTATTTTTAAGGGTGTACGCTACTATTCCTGAAGGAGAGTAGCGTCCAAACGTTACTGTGTAGTTAGAAGAGTAGCATTTTGCCTGGAAGTGTCTAGAAAATGCTCAAAAACTAAAAATTGACACTTCTTTTGGCAGGATGGCACTTATTTGGAGGGAGAGGGAGCATGAATATTTGGATAGGGTGGCTATGCAAGATCCTACCACTCTTCATGCACTTAGAAGGTGTGGTTGATTGAAATTCTACCGAACCGTAAACATGAGGGCACTCAACCGCTTACTTCAAAGACTCATCCAGTATTGGGATGCCGATGCCAATGTGTTCAATATCCGAGGAGAGACCCTGGACCTCACTGTTGATGACATATACTTCATTACAGTGCTCTTTAGTAGGGGAGATCCTGTAAACCTAAAAGGGTCCACACGAAATGTGGGTGCCATGTCTGTGCAAGATTATGTAAATGCCTACTGTTTGGAAGGTGCTAAGAAATGTGGAAGTCAAATTCTCATTTCTACTCTTACAAGCCTCCCTCTGAAGGTTATTGTAAGTATGTTGAACCAAATGGGAGGGAGTTCCCCACACTCCTTAGCCTCAAAGCACTACATGTACATTGGTGTCGAATGCTTGCAAAGTCATGTATATGATTGGTGCACAAGTCTCTTAGCAAACATGAAGCTTCAACTCTCGGGGTGTAAGACCAGGAGAATGAAGAACTTTGGATATGGCAGCATCCTTTGTACCTTCATCTTCGAGAGGGTACCCTATCTTAGCTTGGGCATGTCTTTTCCCCCAGTCATTCCTCGTGAGCCAAGATTGGGCCGTTGGGGTGACATTTTTCTCTGCTAGGGTGGTGGTGAAAGCCAATTTTGCTATCACACCGATGATTTCTAGGGATGGTGGGAGAGACAGGTGCCAGCATTTGAGCAGTTTCCATATGTTGGTTTAGACTTCCGTCATGATCCATAGCTGGTACTTCCTATAGGTGGTGCCTGGGGAGACATAGGTATGTTTATGTTTTGAAAATTATTTAACTTTTTCAATTTTAAAGTATATTATTTTTATGATGAGTTTGAAGTTCTAAAACAAAGTGTCATATGCAGATGTTGGACCAGTTCGTCCTGAGGGACATCCTACTACTTTCATGAGGCCCCTTGATGTGGGTGCAGCTGATGCTATGCTAGGGGCTATAGAGAGGAAGGTGAGTCATTTGACTCATGACATTCCTACATATCGCATTGAGTGGATTCCCATAGACATGTAGGAGGATGTAGTCGGTGTGCCCCCAGCTTGGATTAGGTTGCTGCGGTAGGTAGCCAGGCTGGTCACATGTTACCAAGAGGCAGTGGATGTTGATGAGGCCCCACCTTCTCCATAGGAGAAGGATATTTTATGTATATTTTGAGGCCATTGAGCCCAATTTTTGTATCTTATGACATGACTCTGTGATAGACCTATGTTCCAAACTCAAACTATTTTTTGATACAGTATCGAATATATATACAGTATCGGCTTATATTTACATGTGTGTGTTTATCTTTATGTGCAGATGTTTATTTATAGACATGTATGATACAAATGCCAATCTAAAACATAATTTGCATATGAATCAGGTAATGCATTCAAATTTCTTGGAATATGTTGATATATGATGGAGTCAAACTGTCTTTCCAATAATTTAACTCGCAAAAAATGTCCTAGCAAAACAGGATCTCTGATCTGATAAACACCCGTCAACTGAAATACAGCTAATTGAAAATCAAGTCTTACCTCCGAATGTGAAATGCCCTGGACAAGAGCATCCTGGAGAAGTTCTATGACCGCACTGTACTCAGCTACGTTATTCGTCATGGGACCCAAACAAATCCCCCCTTAAAGAAACCAGTTGGCCAATCGGTGAGTAAATGACCCAAGCTGCTGAAGCCAACTGTCAGGTGTGGCAACTAGCGCCATTAGCAAATCTTAAAAAGTGTTCAGTCGACATCTGAAACATGAAGCGAGAAAACACACATAAGGTCAACTAACAATCACAAGAAAAAACTAGTTCTACAAAATGTACAACTATAATACATGGAAAAGAACAAATGCCTAAGCGTAGTACTTCTTCAGGTAGAGCCTATTTCTAGGCTCGGGCAGCTTATTACCCTCGTAGTCAGTTATCTCATTAGATCCTTTCTTCAGTACCTTCGAGATTATGGAAGGACCGAGCCACATGGACTTGAACTTGCCAGCCCCTAAAGGTTCCTTATCCTGATCCCAAAGCAGAACAAGGTCTCCTTCAAGAAAAACCCTAGGTCTAACAGACTTATCGTACTTTCCTTTGACTTGTTTCTTATGGACTTCGTTTGTTGTGAGCGCATCACGGCGCTGCTTGTCTAGATATTCTAAATGTAGCAAACGTTCTTCTAGTACTGAAGTTTCTAGTAACAGTTGCACAACCAACTTTAATGAGGGAATCTCACATTCAATCGGAACGACTGCTTCTATCCCATGCACAAGTTGGAAGGGAGAGAACCCGATAGCAGTCTTTTCGTTTGCTCCATAAGCCCAAAGAGCAGGATATAGCATGATGTGCCAGTTATTTCTACTGACATTAACGGTTGTTTGTAGAATAGTCTTCAAAGTTTTGTTAACCGCTTCAACTTGACCATTTTCATGTGGATAGAATGAAGACGAATGCTCCTGATGAAAACCTAGCATGGTATAAAGCTCGGTCATCATGCTATTCTGGAAATGACGACCGTGATCAATCACGATCAATTTGGGTATGCCAAACCTTTTGATAATCTGATTGAATACGAAATAAGCGGCGGTTTCTCCATCCTCTCTAACAGTAGGCATTGTCTCGGCCCACTTGGTGAAGTAGTCGACGACAACAATGATATATCGATGGCCTCCAGCCAAAACTGAATTACAAGTCATATAATCAACCCCCCATTTGGTGAAGGGGCCTGCTGTGATCATAGGATGAAGAGGACTTGGATATGCTCTCATTTTTCTGGTGAAAAACTGACACGGACGGCAGTGTTTCGCAGCTTCCACGCAATATTTAAATATTGTAGGCCAAAAATACTTGGCACACAGTATTTTCTGAGTTGTTTCCAACCCAGAAAGATGACCCCACAAGCTCCACTGTGAACATAATTCAATACTGACTCTGCTTCTTCTAAAGTCAAACAACGTCGTAAGATGGAGTCTATCCCACATCTGTACAAAGTGTCAGAAATAATGAGATAGTTTTTCGCATGACTTTCAGTTTGCGTCATTCCTCTCTAGAAAAAGTGGTAGGACACCTCAAAGTATGGAGATATACTAAAATATCCCTATACCATAGTTCAGAGGAGGAAATAAGGAAGATGTGTTCATCTGGGAATGATGACTCTTCCTCAATATGCACTAAGTCACTTCGAAATTCTGAAATTAATTTAGCGAACACTAGTGATTTCTTTGACTTGTGAGACTGAAAAACCAAATCAAACTCCTACAGAATTACAATCCATTTATTGTATTTCCCACCGATGATACGTCGAGTGAGAATATATTGGAAAGGATTGACCTCCACAATCATAGTAGTGGTTCGTAAAAGGATATAGTGACGAAGCCTCTGCACTGCATAGACCACAGCTAGTGCTAACTTCTCAACATGTGAATACTTAATCTTAGGAGCTATCGATGCGTGCGAGAGATAATAAATGACATGCTCTTGGAGCGTGTCATCCTCCTAAACTAGTACTATGCCAATTGTGTAAAGTGATGCCGCCAGATATAAGAGGAAATTCTTTTGTATAATCAGGCGGGTTTAACAAGGGGGTTGATAGTAATGCCTTTTTCAAGGCCTCAAACAATTATTGAGCAGCCTCATCCCACAAAAAGTAGGTATCTTGTTTGATCAATCTCATGAAACCCTTTCTAATTTTGGCATAGTTTATAATGAAACGTCGTAGGAAGTTAGACATGCCTTGCAAACTTTGGAGTTGTCTCAAGGTGTGAGGAGGAGGCAGATTTACAATCGCCTCAACTTTTAATGGGTTGACCATTATGCCACGACTGGATACAATGAAACCCAGTAATCATCTAGATTCGACGCAGAATACACACTTATTAGGATTCAATCGAATCTTGTATTGTCTGCACCATTCAAACACAAGTCTCAAATGAGCTGGATGATCCCGTCTCTTGCGAGATCGCGCCGGGAGGTCATCCAGGTAGGGTTCAACTATGTGCTTTATATCGTGAAAAGAAAAATTCATTGCTTGCTGGAACGTAGCTCCAGCATTCTTTAAGCCAAATGGCATCTTCCGATAAGCAAAGGTTCCCCACAGGAAAATAAAAGTTGTTTTGTGTTGATCTTCGGGTTTGATTTGAATTTGATTATATCTTGAAAATCCATCCATGAAAGAAAACATCTTGTGTCCCGCGCACACATCTATGATCTGGTCAATAAATGGTGTGGGGTAGTTATCTTTCGGACAGGCTTTGTTTAAATCCTAGAAGTCAGTATAGACTCGAATGGTACCTTGCGTTTTATCAACCGGAACAGGATTTGAAACCCATTCCGTCCTGTCGATCGGATAGATAAATCCGGCTTTAAGCAATTTTTCAACCTCCACCTTAATGGCGGCCACTTTTCGAGGATTCACTAGATGGAGATTTTGTCTCATAGGTTTCGCATTAGGATACATTGTGATGACATGCTCAATGATGGCTGGATCGATGCCTGGCATCTTCTCATAAGACCGGGCAAAAATATCGCAGAATTCTTTAAAAAGTTTGGTATACAGAGCGATCTCTTCTAGAGAGCAATTTGCTCCAATAAAAATGTTTTCCATGACCCCGGATCTAGTGGAAATGTTGATCGGGATGGTTCTCGATGTATTAGCCATATTCCCTTCATCGTAAATAGTACTTGAAGTGGAAGAGGACAAATCAACATTCCCACCAGGTCTCATCGAAAACTCTCCTCTCTCTATCTTGTCTAGATTTGGAAGCAGGTAGGACTTGTGGTGCATGTGTTACCAAGGTTGGTCCAAGCCCATCAAGGATTCCAAAATGGCTTCGTCAGAAGGAAAAACCGTGTCTAAACAGTTGAAAGAGTGGGTCGAGTCTACTGACCATGCAAGAGCATAGTCCATATCTGACTCAGTAGAGACTGGCAGAGTCACGATATGTTCCGTTGCAGCATGTTGTGCTTCCATGTATGCTACTTCTGCAACGGATAAAGGCACTGATGGTTCTGATACAGTAGTAAGGATCCACAGATCAGTCCTTAAATTGATCGTGAAAGTTTTAGTAGATGTACCTTCATCAGAATGCATAAAAAGAATGGGAGAGGGTAGGTCAAAAGTGCCTATTAATGACTCGTAAATCCTTGCTCCTAAACTCTTGCTTACTGGGGCAAATTCATCAACTAAGGGAATAGTGGATTCCAATGAAGTTTGTTTGTTTTGTCGAAAGAACGAAATTTGATCAACCATGACGATCTTGCCTTCATAGGGGAACATAACAACTCGGAAAACTGCCGATGAAATGGCTCACATGGCATATGTCCAGCTCCTCCCTAACAACATATTGTAATCAAGCGGAGTGTCCAGAACTTCAATCTCTATAGAAATTGTCTTACTGGCAAGTGTAATTTCAAACGATGGTAGAACTCCATGTGGATAGAAAGTCCTGCCATCGAAGGCAGTAAGCAGTGTGTTAGAGGGGGATAACTCGGGAGAACCCAAAGCTTTCCAACAATAAATTGACATTACGCACGTAAACGCGCCCTCATCTATGACAACTCGTCTCATGGTCATAGGACCATGAGCTACCTCTATCTGAAGGGCAACGTGGTATGGAAACCGATATTTGATATTAGACATATCAAAACACGCAGTCATGTTGGATGATTCCATACTTCCAATTGCTGCCAGAAGTGCATTTTGTTGTAATGGAAAACTTTGCAAGATGTCTAAGGTGGACATAGCACAAGGGGTCTAGGCTAGATCTTCAACCACACTGTAGTTGGCAGCAACCCGTGCGTTGGGCTTGTGCGAATCCCGTTTCAAGAGACCTTTTAGGATCTTGGGCAGTGGGTCCATAGGTATGTGGAGAGGAGTGGAAGATTCAAGAACATCTTTATCCTTGCTTTGCGAATCCGGGGTATAATTTCTTGCTCGCATTTGTAAAAGAGCATCCGAGTTAACCATATAATGAAAGTTTGATCAACTGAAGCATGGGTGGTGCCCCCAGCATTGGAGGTGCCAGAAGATGATCCTTGCCCTTTTGGAAATGGATCTTTAAGGATGACAGGTTTCTTTTCTTGAAGCAGCTTTTGGGCTTCTTCGATTAGAGGGCATTGGTGAGTGAGGTAGTCCTGCTTACAAAGCTTGCAAGGGAACTTGACCTTCTTCTTTTCTTTGTTACCCTCCTCGGCATTTTCTTTGTTTTTGGGCTTCTGTTGGTTCCCCCCTCCTTTCTTGCCCTTTTGATTAGTTTGAACCTATTGTACAGATTCAGTAGTAGAAGGAGAGGTTGTGATGGGAGTCACTTCTGCAGTCGATTGTTTGACTGATAAGGCATGAACCTATTTAGTAAATGCTTCGAAGGCTACAAAATCACCTAAACCTACTATGCCATCAGCGTGTGGTCTAGGTTTTGGTTTACCTAGATCAATGTTTGATCCCGGAGCATCAGGTATAATCTCATAAAGGATCCCAGACTGAGCGTAAACCAAGTCTATTTGCTGGGTCCTTAGAATGGCTTCTTCTTCCGATGACACCCCAGACGTAGTTACTTCGTTAGAAACATAAGGAAGGAGTGATTTCAGATACCACTCTAATAAGAATTCTGGGGGGATATTGGCCTTGATGAGCCTCTTCCATCTTCGCCACTTCTGAATATGATCGGATAAGTGGGTGGCTTTGTTTTGTCTAAAAGTAGACAAAAGATCTGTTCCGGCATCGTACCGAACATGAAGCTGGAAGTGGTTCAAAAAGACTACGGTGAGATACCGAAAGCTAAAAAAGGTGGTTGCAGGTAACTCAATGTACCATTTGGCTGCAGCACCAGTTAAGGTTGTTTGAAAAACTCTCAACCTAATGGAATCTTCGTTCAATGAGTTCGAAGAACACCAAAGATAAAAAGTGGTAACATGATCACCAGGATCCTTGTTAGGCGAAATATATGTCGTAATAATTACGTTGCAGTGCAGTTTCCCAACTATTTACTTGTCAACCCGGGGTACATAAACTGACGAAGCACGTGCACTGTTTGTGCAGGACTGAAGTAGATCTAATCTAACTTAATCTAATTTTCTGAAATCAAATTAATCTAGGAAAGAATTGAAACACTAACTAGGAAAAGCATTGAAATTGCATAAGAGAAATACAACATGTGAAGAGTTAACAACAATGACATAAGTGAGCTCACATCTATAAATCAATAATCAAATGACAAACATGGAAGCATAACAATGAAAGCTTAAATCAAATTAAGAATCTCAAATCAAAGACTAATCTAACAAGTAAAAAATCCAATCCAATCCAACTTCATTACAACCCTCTTACAAGCTTAATCTAACTTCATTACAAACTAATGGAATGGAGAGGGAGCACTCTCCTTTATACATGAGAGTCCTTAAGAAAAAGATAAGAATGCATTAATTACAGATCCATTATTCTCTCAACTTCTCTCAACCACTTTCCTATTATTACAAGATATGGTTCCTTCAAATCCTCCACATGTCTCTCATGAATCCTAGATAAGATATACCAACCAAATCTTCCATGATCTTCTCCTTGAGAATAGGCTTGAATAACTATCTCCTTTGGAATAGTGAGAAGTCTCTTTGAATTAATCATTCACATATTCCTACACATTACAAAGCTCACACATAATTGAGATATATATGAAAAACATGTATATTTTCTAATATTTAATCATAAATTCACTTTTAATACTAAAATGAATAAAGTGGAAAATAATAATGTAAAACCCAAATGTATTTATGAAAATGATATGATGAATGTTTAATAGGGCGATGAAATGTAAGGAATAGTGAAGGGAAAAGTGGATGAAAATACGACATTTCTGAGTCCTAACATCCTCCCCAACTGAAGGTGTTGCATGTCCTCATGCAACCATGCATGGATCTTCTGAAGAACCTTTGGCATCTAAACTTTGGCTTTGATTGATGATGTCTTTTTAATGATGAATGTTTCCAAGATATGTAGGAGACATGAGTAATAGCTGGCATTTTTCTTTGGTTGGTTCTTGTGTAACAACCATGAATATACGAATGTTGGTTCTTGTGTTAACAACATTCATTTCATTATTATTATTATTATTATTATTATTTTATTTTTTTTGCTGTTATGATAATAATTGTAACCACACACTTCACTGGAAACATAAGCTATCAATGTCCATAAGAGAGCATCACTGAGTATAAGAAAGTCGTTTCTCAATCTGGTATGAATCATGCCAATGTATATCAATGCATGAAGTAAAGTGCATCAGGGGATTGTTGGAAAATAAATTTTTGGGAATGGTAAATGGGATGAAAATGGAATGATGATAATGGAAAAATGTGGTGATTATGACGATAGTTCCCCCCCCAAACTGAATCGGTTGCATGCCCTCATGCAACATAGTGTAGGTCATGGAAGGGAAAATGAAATGGGGTATGGTGAGGAAATTTTCCAAAATATTCAATTCAGCATATAAGGAATGACATGATTAAAGCATAGAAAACAACATACCTTCACTCACCCAAAATATAGATGAACTATGTAATAGGAATGTAGCTGTTGCAGCTGCTGGATCAGGAAATCGTGATTGGTACTATAGCTGCAACTACTGTATCGGCGGGCACAAAGAATATGTGACTACGACTGTTGGAAGATGGAAGGTGTCACTGGTGTAGGATCATGAAAATGTAACTGTGAATGTCGCTGCTGCTGGGACATGGAAGATGTCATGAATGTAAGACCTTGTGAAATGTGACAGCTACTGTGGAAACCGCTAGAACAGCTAAAAAAACAACCCCTGAAACTCATGTAACTGTCGTAACAGCGACTGCTATAACAATGATGGTTGTAACAGCAACTGCGGGAACTGCAATGACTATCACTGCTGAATCAGAGAATGGGAAGTGGAGGAATCTGAACTGGTGCTGTGGAACTGTCAGACTCTCATAGATGAATTCAAGCTGCTGTAACTGCTGAGGGAATCAGGAAAACGTGTATAGTCTTCATCCGCTACAAACCTGATGGTACAATTCTAATCATGCGAATGGATGTGTCGATGTCGAGCATGAAGAGAAATCACTGGATTATCGACCATTTATGAATGCCGTTAACCAGTGCGAGGCAACTCACCATTGATGTCAATGAGTGCCAAGGTACCCGAGTACATCTTTCAAAGTGCGAATGGTTGTGCTGAGGTCGAGCCACTTGCAAGATCTGATGATCAAGGGACATTGATGTATTCCCATGATCGCCAGCGAGAGAACTTGCCATTAAGGCATGCAAGCCTCTAGGTACTCAAAATGGACTCTAGTCTATATCCCAGATAAGGTGTTGAAGTCGATGGGGCAAGACTATTGAAAGGTGGGCCTTAAGGAATCCCGCATCAGTCAACGCGAGTTTTTACAAAAAGATTGGTAGGACTATAGGAAAGATCTCAGTAGCAACAATGCTTATGGCAAGGGAATGTAATTATGGAGAGGGAGCGAAATGGTTTTATTTGCGAGGAAAAAGATGAACTAAAAAATGGGGTAAACTGTATGCAATTCAGAAAAATAGGCATGTGTGAAGTCATGACAGATAAGGCAATGGAATATTGGACTCCAGCATGGATAACTAATGTGCTTTGAAGGAGAAATGTGGGTAAAAAAATCATGACGCAATTGGTTTCTGTGTAATTGCAAATGTCATGAAATGTGCGATGAGAAGCAGCTCCTTCAAGCTATCAACAAATCATGTTTTCTCTTATTTTTATTTTATTTTATTTATTTATATATATATATATATATATATATTTGACAATCACTGCAGCATTAAAATTGATCGTCTGTGAATCTGAAAAGAAACTTAGTACCAATCCTGCATGAAAACTGTCAGAGTTTCGAAAATATAACATGCAGAAATATGTATTAATGCGGCAAATTAAAAATAAAAGACATTGTTACTTGTTGTCGTTGTGCTTGCACAGCTGTTCAACGCGCATCTACACTTCAAATGGTTGTTCAATGTGCAGTTGTTCAATGCGCAGCTATACTCAAATGGTTGTTCAATGCGCAGCTGTTCAATGCGCAACTATACAATGCACAGTTGTACAATGCGCAGCTGTTCAACGTGCAACTATACAATGCATAGTTGTTCAATGCGCAGCTGTTCAATGCGCAGCTATACAATGCGCAGCTCTTCAACGCGCAACTATACAATGCACAGCTGTTCAATCAAAGCATGTGTCTTTGAAAAAAATTTTGATTCTCGAAAATCATTTTGGCATGAAATGTGATTGTCTCCGAAACCTGAAAAATGTGAGTATTAATCCTGCTACAAATTTTGTGTGAGAGCATCGAAAAATATAAAATGCAGGAAAAATATATGTTTAGAAAATCAAATTCAAATAAAATGAAATGCATTTTTACCTGGCGGTCGTGGCGAATCTAGTTTCTTCGTTGATTCCTGTTTGAAGTGACTTGAGAAAAACAAATTAGCGTGAAGCGTAAATAACCATGCATTTGTGTTGTTTTCAGGAATGATAGAATGTCCATTTGCAATTTCTAATTTTTACAATGTTTTAATTTTAATTTTTAATTATTTTCTTATTTTTATATTTTTAATCATGGTTTTTATAATTTTTATTGTTTTTATTTTTCACACATCAAAGGAAAACGCATAAAGAAATTTAAAAAAAATGATATTAAAGGAAAAAGAATGGCAAACAAAGCACTCAAAATCAAAATCGACAAATTTGCATTCCTTGTTGTTTTTGAATTCCTTCTGTAAAAAAAAAAAAAAAAAAAAAAAAAAAAAAAACCAAGGAATTTTTTTTTCAAATTTGCAGTAAATCTTAGATTTTTCAAACCTGTAAAAACAAGCAAAAAGGTGTGTGTTTATCGATAGACTTCTTTCCTCGGAATTTTTAACATTTTTGACAGAAAAAGATAGGCCATTATTGTCAAATTGCACCATCCAAAGTGAAGCAGTAAAAATAACTATCGAAATCATGAAAATCATAGCAAACCGTGCATTTCTTCTTCTTTTCCTCTTTGATAGTTTTATGATTTTTATTGTTTTTGTTCTTCACACAAAAAGAAATTTAAAAATGATGCAAGATGTCAAAAACACTCAAAATCAAAGAACTGATCTGTAGATCTGCATGCCCTCATATCCTTAAAGCTTCCAACAACACTGCTTGTCTCAGCTTCGTCAAATCTTTCCCAAACAACATTAATCATATAGTCACTGAGAATTGGGTCTATGGAAAATTCCCTCAATATTTGCAGCAACCTTCCTATAGGAACTTCAGATCCATTTTCCATTCCTTTCGAGATAGGCTGTGAGCTGCCAAATTTATGAGCTATTAAGTGATCATATACTAATTTTCCAACAGTACGGCGAATAAGTGGGGATTCATCAATCGATAGGTCATACAGTGGACCAAGCTCATCATCTGCAAGAAGCTGATGCCTTAATAACTATTTCAAGCGTACAATGGCACTAACAGCCACGTACATATCAAAATCATCTGCGAGCTCAATCATACGGTTGCAAAATCATTCTGTGAAGAGGCTAAGTGATGGCACATTATCATCCACCTCATACAGATTTTGCAGTGCCAATATGGAAATCTTCCGGACAACAGCGTTCTTATCATTCAAAGTCCATCCAAGGTATTTCAAGTATAGATCTTGCAAGAATAGGGATGGATGAGACAGAATCCATGAACCAATAGCTCTAATACAGGCAATCCGAATATTTGGATCTATATCTCGATAACGATGCATAAAAAGCCCTGTAAATATTTTACGCATCATTTCCTCTGCCATAGTTATCTTTTCATGCGTCACAGACAACATCTTATTTAATGAGTCCAAACGAGGGCCATCTTTCCTTTTCTTTTTCTCAGCATTCAATTGATGTTGTGTAGTCTCACGCTGTCCACCAAGGGTTTTCACAACAGTAATAAGTGATGTCACAAGCTGGAGTCCAACCATTGTTGTAACTTGTCGAAAAAATCTTGGAGGGGTACGTGAAAGAGCAATGACATAATCTATGCATTTTTCTCTTGATCAGATGACTGGACTACCTATTCCTTCCAGTGAATGCGTTACCACAACAAATGGATGTTTAGGTGGACTTACAACTCTGCTTGTTCTTCGGATTGAGCAGATTAGAGAATAATCATGGCTAGTGTAGTCAATGGGTCTGGAACACTTCATCTAATAAATGGAAAGAAAAGCAACAAAAGGAACCTGCAAGGACCGTCTACCTGGATGTGAATAAAAGCAAGCTCGACAACTAAATTTATCATTTGAGCCTATGATGTGTTGCACGTGAACGAAAGCTGGACTTCATTGCTTGGCAGTATTGGGACAGAGATTTTGAGCAATCTCAAAGACTGCTTAGATTTACAATTGTGATTATTGTGCTTTCCAAGCTGTCAACTTAGGTTTTCATTAGAGGTGAGCCTCGAGACTTGATAACGCAATCAGGTTTCCTTTTCTTTATTAGGGGCATGGATGAAAGAAGATCCATCTTTGGTTTTAATAGCAATGTGTTGATCATAGCGATGAAAGGTCCCACTGTGGCAGATATACACATTTCTGAATAAGTTAGAACCGATAAAAATTAAAATCGTACAAATTCTGCAGCATGTCAACAAAATTGCACTCATAGAATTGTGAAGGTACAAGGTAGTGTTGGTTGTCCTTCTCACAAATTATTTGGAATCTCTACAAGTTTAAAATGATCATCGCTCGTAAAATAACCAGAGATTGTTTGACAAGAAAGGGAAAGGAGATCTTGTTTTACTTGCTTCCTAGTAAGAAATATTAACCGCATAACTGGAGAGATCTTCCTTCTCTATTCTCTATCTCAGCCCAACCTTGCTCGGCTTGTTTTCGATATGTCGACAATAAAATATTCTTGGGGTAGGTCACAATGGAATTGTTTTGCAATGGAACGTTGTGTAATAAATTCCGCTGCCCCACTGCGTCCACTATGCCTATCCTATGTCGTTGATTTCCTATTTCTTCTTCAGGGAGTCCTAGTGCAATAATGCAGCCGACTGGTTTGAATCATGTTTTGGATAGCGTAGCTGGAGCAGGTGCCTTGGCATGGCTAGTGAATGCCATCGATGAACTGGTACAGAGATTAAAGGTTGTTAGCCATTGACAGAGGCACATCTATTTTAGTTCCAAACCCACGAGGTGATTAAAAAAAAACGAAAGAAGAGGAAGTGATTGATGAATTATAAGCTTTACGCAAATTACCCAAGAATATGCCTAGCGACTCGCCCAGGTTGTGAAGATCAATGTAATGAGTATTTGCAGGCTTTCAGTTCAGCAGCTAGGCCTTGAATCATAGGAATGCTTAATTTCAAAATACCTAATCACTCAAATTGGCAACACGTGGGTATCTAAAAAAAAATATTATCACGGGAAGTTAGTATTTTATCGATACGTGAGTAGCCATCAAATGCCCAGAATGGCTGCAAAATATCGGGAAGATTGCGGTTGCCAAGATTGGTTGTAGTTCAGATTGCAACAAATATTCGTGCGTGGCTCTTATCCGGATAACTATTTTAGTGCAACTTGTTCCAGATGTGGATTTTTTGCAACAGATAGCTTCGGTTGTGAGCCAGCTAAGGGTCTGAGCGAATAACCATCATCACTTATTAATGCTCGAATCAATGGTCAAGATTTCTCTCGCAGCTTAACTTCCTCCGTAATAGGTTCTTAGTCAACTACTTGTGGTTGAGTCGATCATGGTCATTGGTTCTAAAAAATAGGTTCTTGTTGCTATTCAATTGATTGACCATTTTGTTCAGGTTGCCGCGTGAATGATGAAAGCAAAGAGAAAACAGTGCAGCGACTCAAACCAATGAGAATTTTGCAAGGCGGCATGGGAAAAATTGTTTTGATTTGCAGGTTTATTATTTGCTGGGCTTTATTTGGAGTCAAAGGATGTTCGAGCAGGTGGATGAAGTGTGTTGTTACAGCAGATTACAGAAATGGTTTGGCCAGCAAGCTTCACACAGTTTCAGCCATATAGTTGCAGCATGGAGTGACAGTTACAACCTAGAATTTTCAAAGAATGAATGTTTCATTTTTCATGTTTGTTGCATGTTATAATTCAAGGGGTGTTGCGGCAACTTAAACCAGAAACTATTGCAGCAAGAAACACATTTTTGCACAATTAAATGGAATTCAATCAACTGCATAGTTCCAGCATTCGTTTGTGCAGACCAATTTTTTTTTTTTATTATTTAAATTTTTGTTTTGTTTTTATTATACATCCTAACGAAACTAGTGTTTTATAGTTTTGCAGATCGGAGGAGGGGCACACAAAATGTCTATGCGTAAAATCTTATTTTTTTATTATTATTATTATTTTTTAAATTGACAGAAGAAAAAGAAAAAGAATGCGACAGTGCTACTCTTACAGCAGCTGTTCCAGCAACACATTTTTATTCCTAATTTGTTTCATTTTGCAAATGGAGTTAAATTGTTTTACAAATTAAAGACGGAATCAACTAGGCATGTTTGCAAAACAGTAATTTATTCATTTTTGAAAAATTTAAAGGCATCCTACTTTCTGATCCTCGCGATCACATGAAGCGCGGAGGAGAGCATACTTATTCAACACTAAAGAAAATATGAAAATGAAAGCAGAAATTGAAAATGGAATCCTACCTACTCTATGCTAATTAGGATTTAGAAATATGCTACGTGTAGTCAAACTTCCAATGGAACCATGCACGTAAAAGTAACAGCAACATGTTCAGTGGTAATTTTTCAAGTGAAAGATGAAAATTTAGAAGAATGAGTGAATCTTCTTGCTGTAACGGCAAACTAACTAAATAAAAAGAAAAACTAAATTGATCTAATTGCGTACTTACCTGGAACCATCTTTCGATATGGCTTTCGTAAGCGCATTTTCCCTCACTCAGATCATGCTGCAGCTCCTTGTCATCTTCCGCAATCTCTTGTTCGAATGATTGTTCGTCATCAAATATGCAGGAGTCTTCAGATGTTGATTCCTCGTTCGTTTCTGAAGGAGTATTTAAAATTTTGGCTGCTGATAGGATCTCCTCTTCCAGAGAAGAGGAGAATCTGATTTTTGCAAGGATGTGAGCGAGTTGTTCCAAGCTGACACTCATAGTTAAATCATATTGTAAAAGGGGTTTTTACATGATCCAAATCAAAATCTGAAAACTGAAAATCACACTTGCTGAAAACAAAACACTCTTGTGGAAACCATGAAAACCTCTTCACAGTTGCAGAAATTGAAATTGCAAAAACATGCTTGCAGAAATTGAAATTTACGCTAAATTGCAGAAATTGAAATTTACACTAAATTGCAGAAATTGAAATTTACTCTAAATTGCAGAAATTGAAATTTACTCTAAATTGTAGAAACTTAAATTTACCCTTCATGCCCTTACCCATATGTCACCTTAGAGTTAGGAGCATGAATAATGACACTTGAATGAAAAAAAAGAAATTAATACCTCAATCCCTTGTGCTTCCCCGGCAACGGCGCCAAAATGTTAGGCAAAATATATGTCGTAATAATTACGTTGCAGTGCAGTTGCCCAACTATTTACTTGTCAACCCGAGGTACGTAAACTGACGAAGCATGTGCGCTGTTTGTGCAGGACTGAAGTAGATCTAATCTAACTTAATCTAATTTGCTGAAATCAAATTAATCTAGGAAAGCATTGAAACACTAACTAGGAAAAACATTGAAATTGCGTAAGAGAAATACAACATGTGAAGAGTTAACAACAATGACATAAGTGAGCTCACATCTATAAATCAATAATCAAATGACAAACATGGAAGCATAACAATGAAAGCTTAAATCAAATTAAGAATCTCAAATCAAAGACTAATCTAACAAGTACAAAATCCAATCCAATCCAACTTCATTACAACCCTCTTACAAGCTTAATCTAACTTAATTACAACCTAATGGAATGGAGAGGGAGCACTCTACTTTATACATGAGAGTCCTTAAGAAAAAGATAAGAATGCATTAATTACAGATCCATTATTCTCTCAACTACTCTCAACCACTTTCCTATTATTACAAGATATGGTTCCTTCAAATCCTCGACATGTCTCTCATGAATCCTAGATAAGATATACCAACCAAATCTTCCATGATCTTCTCCTTGAGAATAGGCTTGAATAACCATCTCCTTTGGAATGGTGAGAATTCTCTTTGAATTAATCATTCACATATTCCTACACATTACAAAGCTCACACATAATTGAGATATATATGAAAAACATGTATATTTTCTAATATTTAATCATAAATTCACTTTTAATACTAAAATGAATAAAGTGAAAAATAATAATGTAAAACCCAAATGTATTTATGAAAATGATATGATGAAGGTTTAATAGGGCGATGAAATGTAAGGAATAGTGAAGGGAAAAGTGGATGAAAATACGACATTTCTGAGTCCTAACAATCCTCACCAGGTTTACCTTCGAATTTTGAAATGTCTGAAGGTATCTTAGTGGGAACTAGTGGCCACGTAACGTTATGGCACACCGGATTGTTCGTTAACTTGGAAAGATCTGGTAAATTCAAGGTTGCCATAAATGGTAAACGAGGTCTATAAGATGGCATTTGATAAGCTGGGGTCATGAAGGGGGAAACTCCCATAGTTTGACCCATAAACTGTTGGTTAGGGTTGCCCCCATCCATTTGTTGGTAGGGGTTTCCCCCATCCATCTGCTGGTAGGGGTTGCCCCTAGCCATCTGCTGGTAGGAGTTTCCCCCAACCATCTGTTGTTGTGTGAAAGTGTTGTTGAAATTCCCCCACCCAAATGAAAGTTGGTTGGTACCCTGTGTATTCGTCCAATGTGGCTGGGTGTTAGCCTAGCCATATTGTTGGTTAAAAATATTACCCCCTCCTCCAGAAAACAAACAAAAGGGGATATTTCCTACAGGTATATTACTTTGATTCATATTGTAACCTACAAAGGTGTTAAAACGAGGGGTAGTCGAGGTGGACGATGCAGTCATGGTACTCATGATAGGAATAGTTGTAGAGGCATTTGGCCCTACATTGGGTGTGGAAATCCAAGTACTAGGTATATGGTATGACCGTTGAGTCACAGGAGGTGGAACGACATTCACTGTATTACTGGGTCCAAAAGTAGGGGTAGAGGCAGATGTCAAAGCTATTGAGCTTGGCATGCCTAACATACCAACGTTAAAACTGAAGGATGAAGTTGAAACAAAAGTTGTCTGTGTCGAACTCGGTGTAGTAGTGGAAGGATGGTTTACAATACTTGTATTCATACCCATTGTGGGAGTCTGTGGGACTCCTTGTTCATCTCTTGGGTTAGTCATAATATGCCCAGGTGTGAAAAAATATGCACTATACTCGGGTTGCTGAAAACCAACAGGTACCAGAAGCGGATCGTTAAGTCCGGTAAGAGGAGGTTTAAAAGGAGTATTAAAATCACTAGAATTGATATCCTCAACCTCAACAGTGTTAAAAACTTGTTGATCCGGGGTTCTAGGTTGTGGTTCACCAGGAACCTCTATTTCACCAGTAGATTCAAAAAGACCACTGGAGTTAGTCCTCCGTCGTGGTGGTGGCGGTAGTGGCTCCACACTGGGTGGGGGAAGGTTTTGAAACCTACGAGACCTACGAAGCTGTTGGTCTTCAACAATTATATAAAAATAACACTAAGTAAAAACCTAGTGGCCACTAAGATGAAGGGGCAAACAACATACCACTAAAAAATCCTAAGTAATCAAACCGATCAAACGGATAGCAAATACTCTCAGAAGTAAGTTTGGGATGATTAGGGCCCAGAACAGACTAACAAAGTACTGATGGTTTGTTTCGTGGCATCCACCGGATGTCCACTGGGTGCAAGCGCTTGAATCACCAAATCACTTTCCCGAGAGTACTGCCAGAGGGTTACCTTCCACGCTTGTCCTAGGTGAAGTGGGAATAATTTCCCACTCTACCTGTGTAGGATCCTAAAGGTTTGATACTAAGGCTACCATACATACGAAATACCTTGAGGGGATAGTTGTCAAGCTAGTCAAAACGCATGGACAGGGTAGCAAAGCTCGAAGTCTGAAAGGACCCTCGTATGCAAATCGACTATAGTTTATGGTCAAAAGGAAAGCGAGGAGGTTATCTTCAACTATTCCGATCTTCCACAACCTCGTGCTTAGCTCTGGTTTGAGTAGATCATCCCAGGGTTATTTGATATACATGGGTTTACCTAAATGAAAGTTGTACTACGGTTGTTGCGTAATGAAACTAGTTCTGAGCAATTTAAGGTGTTTTAAGCTCGAAACTCTAGCCTAAGCTCGTTGGTGTCATGTATTCCTAAAAAGAAAATGTTTCTAATTTATTTTATTAAAATTCTTTTTAAGGCAACTTTTTACTCAACGGGGTAGTGCATTGTGTGGAAATGGTTTGAGAAAGTAAAGTGCAAAAAAAAAACTTTGAAAGCAACAAAAAGACTCTTTTTCTTTTTTCCGTTTATGCTCTTTACAAAATGAAAGCTTTAGAAAACCAGAAACAAATCTCTTTTTTCTTTTCTTTTTCAAATTCCAAAACAAATTAAACTATGCTACCTCGAAATGATCATAAGACTTACTACTTTAAACTACCAAACTCATTTTTTTCTTTTTCTGATATATGCAAAAGAAAAAGAACTAAAAAATGGAAGCAAGTAAGACCTACAAGAGCAATGTAAGTAAGGAAAAGCAACTCTAAGGTTCACAACAATCAACTTGATTATTTGACAAAGACTTGTCCTACGAAGTTTTTAAAGAGAAAAAACCTTGAGCTTGGAAGACAAAGTGGAAAGAAAAGAAGGATAAGAGACACTTTACAATGGAAAGGAAAACTTCAAAGGTTGCTCCAAAGCATCAAGAACCCTAAAAACACTAAGCCAAGCTAATGGTAGGAAAGTGAACCAAATATGGCCTTACAATCACAAAGACTCAAATGGAAGCAAACTAAAAGACTTCAACTTACTTGAAACTGAAACTAACAAAGCAATTAGGAAGTGTCTAGACTCAAAAACTTTTGAAAACACCCTAAAGACTCCAAGTTGGGTTCAAACCCTAAATCAAAGGCCAAGACACCATCAAAGTATGCTTAGAGTTGCCACAAACAACAAATGTCGTAAACAAAGGTTTGTATACCTGCAACAAGCAACTAGGGTACGAACATGCAGCTATGTTCAACTAGGGACACGACATGGTTTAAAAAAAAACAAAAGCCACAAACAAACAAGACACCTCAAAAGTGCTCAAGCAAGCAAAATATGACCTAAGAGACTTAGGAGAGGCAAAAAAAGCTCAACCAAGGCACAAAGACCTCAAGGATCAGCTGGGAAAGCAAAAAACAGAGGCAGGAAATCAAGCCAAATAGGAAAAAATCAAATCCCAAAAACAAACAGAGACTTACAGGAAAATACTCTACTGTGCAGTAGAGAAACCTGCATTTTTCTGGAGGTGTACTCTACTGTGTAAAGGAAAACCAACATTTCAGGAGGTGTACCCTACTGTGTAAAGGCAAACCAACATTTTTCAGGAGATGAACGCTACTGTATGCATAGAAAACCAACGTTTTTGCCAGAGAAGGTTTAAAACAGGCTTCAAAACTTCAAACTGAGGTAAGTCAAGAAATGGAAACATGCTACAATAACCGACAGAGCCTCTCAGAGGATAAAAAAAGATCAAAAAGTACTGGAAGGAAAGTCAAAAGAGTCTCCTAGAACAGAAAACAACCGGTCCCCAGCAGAGTCGCTAGTCTGTTGTTCAGGATTTCTACCCTATAGCGAGGAGAGGGACACTACCAACTTCTGGGGTGACATGTAAATACATTGATCATATCACATGGGATTCTACAAAAGGAAAGAGATCAAGGGTCTTGAAGGCATACCTCATTAATGAAGTTCGATCTTAGATTTCACTTGCTCCTTCAATCGATCCTCCACTTGATCTTCCGTTTAACAAACCTGCAATACAAAGATACCTTCCTCAGCATATCTTGGTTGATATAACAATGATTAAATTGAAATACAATTTATACATCAAATACAATCAAGCATTTAATCCAAACAAACATGCAATCCATTAGACATTTGATTGGGACGGGAAGGGAATTTCAACCTTTATTGTCAAAAGCAAATAATCAATACAAGTATACTTGATCATTCAGAGTGCTTGTGCAACCGGATCCTAGGATCTTGCTCTTCCCACTAACTTTGGAATTCCTCCAGCATAACAACCCTTAATGCATAGTTTCTCCTCCCTTCTCTCATCTATCCCCCTTGTATTTATGGGACAGGGTAGGCAGTTTGGATCGAGAGGTAGTTTGATTGGGAAGTTGGGGAAGTTGCAAAACCATCTTCAACTAATCCCAATCCATCAAATTAATATATTTTTTATTACTTTTTAAGGTGTACACTACTTTTCTTAACTGGAGTAGCGTTCAACATGCAACTTCCCTGCTTTACAACCAATGTTTGCAAGATTTATTAGGCTATATGCTACTCTATTGAAGCAAAGTAGAGTATTTATGAGGGAAAGCACTACTTTAACGAAGTGTAGTAGAGTATTTCTGGAGGAAAATGCTACTATCATGCTTGTAGGGTAGCGTTTTCCCTTAAAAGTAGGTAAAAAGAGGGTTTAATCAGCTGTAGAGGAGTAAATCTAGGCCATTCATCATCTAGGGTCATCATGCTCTTTAATCCAAGTTGTCCTTTTGTGTGATCAACAACTAAATGTGATCATGGATGGAGAAGTGCAGATTTGACCTATAATAGGCCTTCACAACCATCCGACCATATCCAATGCTGATCCATCTGTATATCTCTCTCCTTCAACTGAGCATAGAAAAATCGAAAACAATGTTGCACATAATACAGATCATGGGTTGTATCATCACTTATGCAAAAGTTTGTCTCCTTCATTATTATCCTCATGTCATTGCTGCTCTCTGTCGCATGCCTATACATAATATATACCATGATGCTGACTTGGTCTAAATGGTAGTATTGCCTCTGGATTTCATTTTGTGGCTGAAGGGTGTAATTTTCTACAAAATCCACAATTGACACTATGGTTCCAACAGGAAATGTGTCCCTGCATTTTATGTATTGCTCATCTTGACATCGCGCTACATGCACATGTTGAACATACTGCTCTTTTTGCTTGTAGAACTCCATCAAGAAGTCACATACCCGTTTCTATTACCATGAAAACAAGGGCAATATTACAATGTGGCCTTTGGAAAAATGTATATGTCATAAATTGAACGTGTAATATGAAAAATATGCAATATTCATTTGTACCTATGACTTCACTAATGCAATCTTTTTTCTTTCCCTGGCACTGTCTATTTGATAGGTTACGTACTTGAACCTCTGCATCTCCAAGACCATCCTACCAAATTCGTGCTCCTCGCTTTCATGAATGCAATGGTTCAAAATATAAAACCCACTGCACCTAGAACATGTCCCATATAGACACGATTTTTCATAATATTTTTGTCCTTCAGGCCTTGGACACATGATGTTGTGGATAAAGTCTCTTGATGCATTCGGTGGTAGTATGGATTCATTGCAGCCCTGCACAATGTTAGTATGCAAATCACAAAATATATGTTTATATGTGTCATAATAATATTCATATTCTACGTGGTATCTACAACAGCAAGTGTTTCGATCAATGAATATACAAACGTATTATGGTTTGCATTTCTCAAAGGACCTTTGGCCCAGGTTCAATTGTGTGTGCTCATTCCTGGATCTCTCATAGATTTCAGTCTGTGTGGTTTCAAGGAAGTGTTTAACATGGGGTTCACGTTCAGTAGAACCTTTTCTCAGCTTTAGCACGTCTCTTTGGTTTGATGAAGGTCTGGTATGATCATGCCAAAAATTTTGTACTAACTTCTTAAAAAGATCAATTAGCTTCCTATCTCCATGAGGAAACCTACCAACAAAATCTGAACAATCGTTTCCACCCAGAGTGTCAAGATTTTCTACCTTTTAATAGTTTTTATATTTAATTTGAGTATGGGAGAAGTCTGTGATAATAGGCGACATTTCCTTGTGGACTTGATTACAACTCATTCCGCTAACACACGATGGGCCACACAGAGATATTTTGTACGAGACATCTTCCCAATCGCATTAAATGCAGATTGGAGATTTCTAACAATATGACTGCTAGCCTTTGAAATTTTAACTACCTTTATGCCCAAAATTCTCGCAAAAAAAAAAAACAATGTGACTTTAACAATCATAGCAATAATTGGCATTTACCTACATCAACTTTGTATTCAAAATATTCCTTGACAATTTTGTTGCATTTCCATTTGATAGTTCATTTTGAAAACTTACCTTCAAGGCCCAACATAGCACTTTCATCCACATGAATATGTCTAGGAGTTCTTCTTCTTGCATTGGATAGTTGAGGTAGGGAAGGTGGACATGAGACATGAATACCAGATCTTGTTTGTTGTGGTGCTTCGTTCACATATTGGGCAGTAATGGGAGTGTGCTCAACATGGTTGTGGTCTTCTTAGGGTGGTTGCAAATTAAGCACTGCTTGTATGTCCATCTCCACACATGCATCATCTCCCAATATTCCTGTGTTGTGAGGAACTTCAGCATGACTCATTGATGGATTGTTGGTTGGATATTGTGTTGATGTTGGAATTTGAGTTGGGATCATTGGACGCAACCACTTTACCTGTGGTTCTGAACAAGAGGTTTTCATGTCAACAACTGTGTTAGGATCAGTGGCAGTATCAGTGGCAATGACAGGACCATGTATCACTCTTTCCATTTCCAACTTGGCCTCTTCTCTTAAGTCATTGACCTTCTCAATGGGTAGATTCCTTCTATATTTTTTGTTCTGTTACGTGAGTTTCCCATCCCCAAAAGTATCTTTAACAAAACTATGAGGCCTACCCCTGCAAAAGAAACAACAAATAAGATATTAGTTCCATTATACAATGAACTTGACTCATTCCAACATAACTTACCACTTTACAAATTAACACATACAACTACAGACTACGTTGGTTTATTTGTGTTCGAATAAACATCATTATCCCTTACAATTCCAATCAATATAGATGATGGTTGGTAAAGTGTAGAATGGAGAAACTAGTGTCTTGCCTAGCCATGAGTTCATAAAAAATTTGGTAGTAACACCCTACAATAGAGATGGCTAGAGATTCCTTGGGAATAGTTTGATATTTTTTCTACATCAAATAAGGTAAAGAGAATAAGTTTACTAATTACACAATGAGGAGGTTGAAAATTCCCCCAAGGAAGGAGAATTCAATGAGGTAGAGGCAACTAGTCAAGCTCAAAGGCACGCTATTAAAGAAACATTATGATAAACATAGCATGAAGATGAGAGCATGGAAAAAATTTCATGAACTAATTAATATGGACCATCTCCCATGATTGATTCTTAGGATTTTATTCAAATTGAAGAGTCTCAAGAGAGAACCTCATCCATACCTTCCTTGTGTGCAAATTGAAGAGATTCCTTGGAAATAGTTTGATATTTTTTCTACATCAAATAAGGTAAAGAGAATAAGTTTACTAATTACACAATGAAGAGGTTTCAAATTCCCCCAAGGAAGGATAATTCAATGAGGTAGAGGCAAGTAGTTAAGCTCAAAGGCATGATATTAAAGAAACATTATGATAAACATAGCATGAAGATGAGAGCATAATAAAAATTTCATGAACTAATCAATATGAACCCTCTCCCATGATTGCTTCTTAGGATTTTATTTAAATTGAAGAGTGTCAAGAGAGAACGTCATCAATACCATCCTTGTGTGAAATCAAAATATATTCATGGTAATAATTATTGGTTTACATTGTGTACTTCATCTTGTCTAGTGAATATGAGTTTTTTTACATATGAACTTGGGAATTCTTTTTGTCCAATTCATTGTTGTCTATGCATGGATATTGTTGTAGGCATATGATAAAAACAAAAAGGCATGGGAGAATCTCAAATCTTGTGAATAAAAATAATTATTTACAATTCACCATACCTATAGAAATGATCTCCACTTGCAATGGAAACTGGTAGCTTGAATGTATCCACTAGATTCCAAAACCATTGAAGGTGTTTGTTAGATTCCAAGAGTGATTTTGTGTCCAATACATCCATGAGTGTCCAAAATATCAATGAGTGTCCAAAAGATCAATGAATGTGAGCCAATAAGCAACTTGGAAGAGCTTGAACCCGTGAAAGACAGAAAATCCAGTGTTTTTTGGTAGCATTCCTAGGAACAAAAAACTCTATTTTTTAAAACTAGCAGCAGACACACGCATATGTGTTTAAATGCACGCACACGTGTTTGTAGAGCGTACACATCATTAGCGCGTACGCACTAAAACACGCACACACGCCCTTGCATAACGCTTACACCATTTATTAACCAACGTTTACACCATTTAATGCCAAACCTTCCCCCACTTCGAAAATATTTGCATATATTGGACTATACTTCAAAAGTGGATAAATGAATGGCTAAGGAGAGGGGGGTTAAGGATTCTATGGATTTAAGGGTTTAGGACTTAAGGCATAAGGTCTTAGGTATTTGGACTTTAAAGATTGTGGGTTAGGTTGTTTAGGAGTTAGGGTTTTGGGATTACAGGTTGAATGGTTCAATGGTTTAGGGGTTAAGGGATGTAGTGCTTTCAGGAGAGTGAGAGGTAGAGAGAGATAGAGAGATGGTATATGGGAGAGATAGAGAGAAAGAGATCATGGGGTTAGGGGGGGGAGCAGTAGCATCCCACATCATACTTGCAAGGGTCGTGCCCGGTGCAATGCCACACGAGATTTGAAATGTAAACATGCTTAGAGGGTGAAAGAAGAGGATTAAGACCTAAATGAATGTTTCATAACCCAGGAGATACGATATGGGGATGAAATGATTTGGGCCCTGGGCCCTAAATCATTTGGATATGGGTTTTTTTCACACCAAAGACATCCCATATGGCCTCAAACATGGCCGAGTAAGGAAATAACACAAAAAAAACCCTCTCGTAAGTCCAACTTTCAAAACAAATTGTAAGGGGCCCCTGGATTTGCCCTGGCGGGGTGTTGTGGTCACAATAGTGGGATACATGAGCCATAAGTAGGTTTTGTAATATGAAACAAGGACTTTAATCCCTAAATGACCCTCTCAACCTCAAGTGCCATGAAAAAAACCTAAAATCCGCAATGCGAGACCTCTATAAAGTGTATTTGGAATCAAAAATGAATGTAAGTGTCATTATAACAATGTCTTGGGAATCATGTATGAGTTTTAAACGAGAGCCTTTATCAATAATATTTTCTTCTTGGGGATATGGACACCATTAATTATCCAATGTAGATTATCCCTAACATGCTTTATGCATTGTGGATGGTTCTTGGGCCCTTAACCATAGTCTTGGTAGAGAAACAATAGCCTCAAGCCCTTGGCTATGGTTTATGGAGGGAAATAACAATCTTAGACCCGAAACATATTTTGTCAAGATCAAATGTAGTGAATGAATCCTCAAACTACCATGCAATACCATGGATATGTTGCAAGGCCTTGAACATCGTAAAAGAATGAAAATAGGTTCCTTGAGATCTTATTGAGGCATACTAATCTCAATTGAATTCCACTTGAGCCTTAATTGAAACTTATTGACCTCAAGCATCATCAATAACACATAGAAGCCATGACACTATCCCTCTACAAGAATTCTTTTGCATATGAATTGAATGTGGCTTCTATTATAATGTCTTCGGCATTAAGGATTTATCTTGGATCTGTTAACACCCAAAAAGTGTTCACTACCTCATCTACCACATTATATGGCTCATTTGTCCATTTTCCTACCATATTTCCCTTAAAATCCCTTAAAATCCCATTAAAAAGCCTCCAAAGGGCCTAAAATGCATCCAAAAGGCCACAAAACCATCAAAATAGCCTCAAAAAGGCTAAAAAACCCCCTTTTCCTCCAAAAATAGCAAAAATCCCCTTCAAAGGGAATAAAAAATATAAAATAATGAAGAAAAAGAGGAAAAAACCCTATACAGCTGCCCTAAACCATGTGTTTCCTAAAACCATGGGTCAGTACTCCACCACCAAAAAACTATAAATAGGTGATGGAGATCCCACATTTCACATCCACAATCAAGTATACCCTTACTCTGCCAAAATCTCTCTCGAAACCCTAGTTCACCATTGAACTACTTTCACCTTGAGAGCCACTTTTGGCCCATCCCCACCATTGGAGAAAGAGAAGGAGCACATTGGAGCTTGGAGCAACCCTCTTGGACATTGCAAGGAGCTTCATCAACCTTCACATTGAAGGTAATATTAATACAAAACCCTTGTTTACAAATTGTTGTTTATTTTTCATGCATGTATTTTAGATTAGTTTTCATTTTTGTTTTAGCTTAATAATTTACATTTACTGAACTGCTACTAAGGAGTCCCTTCTCCTTAGTAGGTGCTCATTTGCACAAGCTAGGGGTAAAACCCTAGCCACAGTTTTGGCGACTCCCCTATATTTTGAATTTCTAGTTTCCGTTTAAAAATTTTTCCCTTTCGGCTGTCCCTTTCGGCCGCCGTACATCGCATTTTTTCCCTCTGCAGTCGCGTCCCGACCGCGTCTTTCAGGCCTTTACCTGCGACCCGACCGCGGCTCTCAGACGGTTTCCGACGCCCTGCCAGCGGATTCAAGTCTGTTACCTGCGATCCGACCGCGGCTAATCATCCTGTTTGCTATGATCTGACTGCGCCTGTCGGCCATTTTCCCGCGTCCCGACTACGGCTTTCAGCCTCTTTCCTGCGTCCCGACTGCGTCTGTTAGCCTTTTTGCCGCGACCCGACTGCGTCTTTTTCCCTGTTTCCTGCGTCCCGACTGCGTCTATTGGCCAGAAAGCCGCGACCTGACCACGTCTGTTTCCCTCAAACCCGCGGTCTGCCTGTTCTGATTCGCCACAGACCCGCTGTCTGATTTCTGCATTTTTCCTGTTTTGAGCCCAGCCCCTTTTGCTGCAATATTTTCTGCATCTGAACAGCCCCCTGTCCTACCTGCAGCCCCACTTCCTTACAACCTTTCTGCAACATAATTTCTGTTCCCTTTACAGAATCTTTTTAAAATTTCAGTATTTTTAATTCAGAAAATTTTGCAAGTTAAAGTTTCAATTCCAGCATTATTGATAGTTAGAAGTTGCCCCCCTTGTGGCACTTCTATTTTGGGTTCATCACCTCACGAGCACACACTCTGTCACATAATTCAAGTGAGCCTTAAAAAGTACCTAACAAAACCAACATTCTAACCCCACTTGGGGAACATAAAAGAATCATTGTAGTTAGGTAGGATCGGGGGGATAGGCTTCCAATAACACCCCTCGGTTACTTTCACTTGAGACATAGTTGTTGTCCAAATAGGGAACCAAAATCCCCTAGTACTTTTTGGCACGGTCATGACCAGTTTATCAGAGGGCCTCTCCCTTAGGAGGGTTGAAGTCGGGAGACTGGTTCCGGAGGCCTGAGTGGAATACGGCACTCCATTCAGTAACCGAAGGGCTACCTTTCGCGGTTCGCGGGATATCCCTGTATAGGGGTATTGTGGTAAACGGACTAAACAGCAAATTCACCTTTCTGGACGTGTCATGAACGGGGTATCTTAGTTGCCATTCTTCTAGGATTGACTACCCGGTATCCCTCCTGGTAGGGGGATATCATAGCCACTTGGCTTTCCTACTCATATTGTCTGACTTGGATTTCATCACCTTGCAGAGGATATGTTTAGTTGAGTCAGAATACTTTTAGTTAGGTGTTTGCATGCTCCTTTACCTCCCTTGGGTCTAGTGAGTCCACCATTTTTTCTTTTTAGGAAACCTACTGCTTGTTGGTATTCTGACCATCTTTGTTGTTACTCCACCTATTGTAGCACAGCTGTTGCAGTGGGTGTTTTGAGTTGGTTGTTGGCCTGAGTGCCTTGTTTTTGAGCTCTCCTTCTGCACACTCGGTTGCATTAGGATTTTTGAGCCATTTTTCTACTCACCTCAACCCACAGAGATTTGACACCATCCGTCACCATTGAGTCCCCGAGACATTCTTGGCGCCTCAGGGATGAGCCCCCACAACACGGTTCTCTTGACACCACCCGTCATATATTTCGATCATTATCCGTTGATACCACTCATCACAGATCTAGAGCCTTGTCACTTGACTCCACTCGTCAGCGACATAGGACTCCGTCACCAGATATTGACGCTCCTTACTTTACCTCTGATTCTGACGAAGAGTCTGAGAACCCTATTTACACTGCCCCTACTAGCCCCATGGCTGGCACGACTTCCACTCCTTTTTTTATAGGGACCATTGGTGACACATCCACCACTACACCAGTTACTACACCTCTTTTGGGTATGCCCTCCATGGGGCCCCCATCTACCGTTCCCCTCACGGTACCTATTCCCGCAGCAGGAATGCCTATCCCCACTACATCAG
The DNA here is from genome assembly GCA_027924585.1 of Larix kaempferi. NCBI lineage: Eukaryota > Viridiplantae > Streptophyta > Pinopsida > Pinales > Pinaceae > Larix > Larix kaempferi. The sequence goes on along the minus strand of BSBM01001312.1, from coordinate 9,641,305 downwards.
TGGCTCACACTACCCATGGTGGTGCAGGCCCATCCTATACTACCTCAGTTCCCCCACTTGGGGGCACCATCCCAAATCCTGTCCCTCCACTTGGGGGCATTGGCCCCAGCTTGGTCCAACCCACTACTGTGTCACATCCTTCCTCCAGTTTGCCATTCATGGCTAGCCTCAACCTACCTGACCTAGCCAGATTGACCAACGATCCTATTCGACACGACCCTACATGGCCTCATATGCCCACCAAGCTCCCCTCTGACATCCCTAAGTTCGAGGGCAAGGCCAGTGAGGACCCACAAAATCATATCATGTCTTTCCACCTATGGTGTTCCTCTAACTCCATAGTGGATGACTCTGTTCGCCTCCGTCTCTTACAGCGCACCTTCACTGGCTCTGCAGCCAAATGGTATATCGAGCAACCTCATGGGACCCATGCCACCTTTGCTTCCCTTGCCTCGACATTCCTGCAGTTCTTCCAGTTGCCTGTCCGATATGACGCGGGCGTTGAGATCCTCCTATCCTGCAGACAAAACATGGCTACCCATATCACGGACCACATCCATGAGTGGCGTCGACGCCGTAGCTTATGCAAGATCAAACTAGATGATCGTATCTTCCTAGATTGGTTCCTCAAATCCCTTCTCCCTGTTATTGCTAAGGATGTAGCTTCCGAAAGACCCCAGTCTGAAGAAGAGGCCATCCTTAAGGCACAGCAGTTCGACCTTATTTATGCCCAGTCGGGTTACCTTTATACCATTTCACCTGATGCCCCTCGCAGCGAGTCCTCCCAGCATGATGCGCCGGGGGCATCCCACGCTGCAGATGGTATCATTGGCCGTGTTTCTTCGCATCCTCAACCATTTTCTATAGCATGTCCTACCCCTGGCCCCGACCTTTCACGGGCTACCTCACAGTCTGGAGCAACCAACTCATATGCTCCCATGGCGCATCACCATCACCACGGACCCACATGTCCTCCTCAGTGCTTCGGTCATGCGACTCCCGCTTATGCCCCCCCAGTCGCACCTCAGCCTTACTACTATCAGCAGGCTGCCCCAGCTCATGCGCCTTCACAAGCCCAACTTGCTTATTATCCGCCACAGGCAGCCCCTACGGCAAATCCACAACCCGCTCCGCAGCCATATCAGCAACCCCCTCAAGTTGCTGCACCTGCTCAGCCTCCACCAGCATATCATCCACCGCAGCCTACAACCGCACCTGTGCAACCTCAGAATCCACCTGCTGCCCAAGGGAAAGTTTACGCCCAACAAAATCCACAGCAAAACCAGAACAACCAACGTAACCACGGCCAACAGAACCACGGCAAAGGCCGTAATCGTGGGAACAACCAACCTGCAGACCAAGCCGTTCAACCAGCTAATCCCCCAGACAACAACAATGCGGCCCCCGCTAATCACAACCCTGATCGGCCACCCAAGCAGGCTAAAAACCCCAATTTGTGAACGAACCACCCTTATTCTATTTGCGGGGTCTATGGACACTACACGCATGCTTTCCCACACTTAGAGCGAGCTCGACAGCTCTGGGTTGACGATGCCCACCACCAAGGGCATGCGGCTCCTCAGGTGCCACCTAACCCCCCTCAACCTCAGCAGCCACCTTTGGTGTTGCAAAACCCCTTACCAACCCAAGGCGTGGTGAACACTCAGCCGTTGGCCCCTCAAGCTAACGCGCAACCCCAACAACAACAAATCACGTACGCTACTCCTGATCAACCCATGTTTGACTCAGGAACCCACCACCTGTTGATGATGTCTTCCGCTGATTTCAACCTCCAGACTCGTCGGAACCAGTATGGCTCCACCACTGACGTACCTCCCACTGACAAACCTACTACCGCTCATCCCACCGATCAAGAGTTACGTATCCCTCCACCTCCACTAGATGGCGCTCCCAAAGCCCCTCATTTCCCACTTCGCCGTATCAACAATAACCCCAATGCGCGTGCTGCGTCAAACTACAACATTGTAGATGACCTAGCCCAGTCTCCCACAGCCATGTCTACGTTAGAAGTCTTGAAGAACTGCCCTTCCCAGCGCAAGACTTTACTCTCCGCCATTAGGGGGATTGATCCAAATGATTCGAATTTGATGGCATTTGATTTAGACCAGTCTGAACCTCGCCTGCCTTCCACCCTAGCATTCCAAGTTTCTATTTCCATTCGAAATCTTGTCATCCATCGATGCATCATCGATGAAGGTGCCTCCACATGCGTCATGTCTACGTTCGTGTGGTAGAAGTTGGGATCCCCCACTCTCCAGCAGTCCACCACTGCATTACGTGCCTACGACGGTCGTTCGGCTCAGCCCCAAGGCCTCCTAGCCAATGTCCCCGTCCAGTTAGGTGGTAAAACCGTCCTTATCGACATTGAGGTAATCAATGCCCAATTGGATTATAACCTTTTACTTGGCCGCAGCTACATGTATGCCATGCGGGCGGTTGCCTCTTCCGTCTTTCGCACCATGATGTTCCCCCATGAGGGGCGCGTGGTTAAGGTTGACCAGCTCACCTACTATGATCCCAGTGCTCCCGCGGTGCCTGAAAATGTTCTCCCCATGGTTGAACAACCTATTCCTCGTGCCACCACCTCGTTTGTTTCCTCTACGGGGCCTGGAGTCTACTCAGACGCGCCGATGACCTCCACCTTCCAATCTATTCCGCCTCCATTAGCCCCCACGAACGTGTCTGACTTATGTACCTTGTCCCACTATAACCAACCACCTAATAATCAACCACCCTTGTTGCCTAAACCACCATTGGTACCTAGCCACATTGGTGTTACACCCATCCATACGATCCCCTTCCTAGTCCCTCCATCGGGAGTAGTAAGCGCCCCGGTCATGGCTACCCTTAGCCTCCCTGGGTTAACTTTAGGATTACCCGTATGGTATCTTTCGCCTCCCGTTCGCCCGCTGACACCAGATGTCGTCCTCCAACCGGTGCAACCCATGGCTACTACCACTCAGCCACCTCCCGGTGTCTCTACCCCTTCGTCTTCCACGACTCCCCCTCCTACTCCCAAACCCACTGGGGGCAGAGGTCCACAACCTTACACTGCTGTACCACCTCCCAAGACAGTAAAAAACCCTCCAGTATTTCGTGCTCCTCCCAAATACTCGCTGTGCGATGAGTTAGGCCATGCCACTCATCAGTGTCCACAGTTACCAGCCTTACAGAAGCACATGCAGATGCTCGACGATGACCCCAACATCCCGGTTGTCGAACTAAACCCCACCCCTAAGCCCAAAGAAAAATCCCTGCTTACCAACCACCCCTGTGCCATATGCGGTGTTTACGGGCATTACTCCCATCATTGTCCTGATCTCCCAGATTACAGAGCGACTCTCTATGAGATGAACAATCTGGATCTTGAGACGACACCACCCACCATTGAGGAGATCTACCCCCCGGTTTCTCCCCCTTCTGGAGAGGTTAATATCATCTATATGATCTCTTCAACCACTACCCCCTCGTCAACCGATTTGACGACGCAAACTTTCCATACCGATGAGGAGATTCTTGAGGCCCTCACTGCCCCGGAGTATCCCTGGGATGACATGCACCATCGTTCGTTTTTCCTTCCAGAAGCATCTTCCTCTAGCACCGCTACCCAATTTGCGGTTGAATCCAAAGACTTCCTCCCCACCAAGGTAGACTTGTTCAAGGACCCTATTCCTGCTCCTGACGCCTTCGAGGAAGGTAACATGGCCAACATCTCACCTGTCATCCAAGTTGATATCGCTGCCCCATGACGTGCCCCTGAACTCATCACTTTAGGAGCATTCTGCAGTAAACAAGAGATTGAGGACTACATAAACCTTTTCAGAGAATTCCGTGATGTCTTTGCCTGGTCCTATACCGAAATGCCCGGTCTCGATCCCACCATTATAGACCACCACATTGACACATGGCCTGATGTACCCCCCGTTCGTCAGAAACAGTGTCCTATTCCTCCCTCAAAGTTCCCAAGATGTGCCCCTGAACTCATCACTTTAGGAGCCTCCTGCAGCGAGCAGGAGATTGAGGACTACAAACAACTCTTCCACGAGTTCCGTGATATCTTCACCTCCCCCCTTGAGCAGCGTATGCTGACACTTGAACAAGCTGATGAAAACCGTCGTGCCACTCTCCAGAACATTGAAGCTGCCAAAAATCGCTCCAAAGCCGGTTATGATAAACATGTTCACCCTCGAACTTTCCATGAAGGGGACCTCGTCCTCGCCTATGACCAAGCCCATGACAAAACTGGAAAAGGGAAGTTTGAATCCATGTGGCAAGGCCCTTACATTGTGCAGACCTGCCTAGGCACAGGGGCATACATCCTTGCCGACTCTGAAGGCCATCCTTTGCGTAACCCCCGTAATGGGTTGTATCTTAAGTGTTATTTCCCATAAATGACACCGCGACCTCGTTGGTCCGCATTGTACAGTTTGCTATCTTTTTTTTTTTCACATTTTTACCATCATCTTACATTCATTCTTTCTGCATGATTACAGATGGACCATCTTCCACCTTGTTACACTGGCTTCGCTGATGGCGCAAGCCGCTGGTCTCCCAACCTGGCTTCTGCAGCATGGGTCTTGTACTCCCCTTCCAACGAGATGATTCACCTTGACGGACTATGTATAGGCGCTGCTACCAATAACCAGGCGGAGTATGATGCTGTGACCGGTCTCTTGACTGCCTCCCTCCAAATGGGCATATGTCACCTTCATGTGTTCCTTGACTCCCAGCTACTTGTCTCCCAGCTCAACAACTACTACTAGGTGCGTGATCCCTGCCTTTTTAGAAAATTCCTGCGCGCAAAACAACTCAGCCGACAGTTTGAATCCATCACATTCACACATGTCCCCAGAGCCCAAAATAGTGTCACAGACCAAATGGCCAACAACATCCTAGATTGGCATATCAATCACACCATGTAACATCATGCATCATCAATCCCATAGCATCTCATAAAAATATATATAAAAACCCAAAAATATTGCATCGCATCCACATTTGCATCCCTGTACATACACCACATTCATATCCATAGGGGCATCCACGTGCCTAAACATACATATATCATGTCGCATCACATAAAATACACAAGGGGCATCCACGTGCCTAACATCCTAACCTACTCGCATCCACGTGCAATGTAAACATATCACAACTCATAAAGCGCATCCACGTGCGTACAAATAAAACAACATCATACAAAAAGGTGCATCCACGTGCACATATATATATATCACAAAATATACATGTTCAGTACTATACATGTCCTGAGTACCCCTATACTCAGCTATACAAAAAATGGCTATACATCCCTAAAAGCCTCATCAACATACATGCCGCAGCTACAAAACTCGGGGGGAGTCCCCTGCACTCCCTAATGGGAGTCGTATCCTACATCACTGCCTGCATCGGCTGCCTCTGAGTCCTCCCCTCGCTCCTCCTCCGGTAAGTCCTCATTTCCTACGGGCTCCTGTGCCCGTGCCCGGTCCACCAAGATCGCCACCCGGATCGTGATGGATCTGAACTCCCGGGGTGCCATCATGCAATCCTGAACTACATCAAGATCGACATCCCGCCATCCCTCATCGGTCACCCCTATCAACAACCGATCCAGTAGTGCCCGCACCGACTCTAGTGTCCCCTCCGCATCACGGTGACGGACCTCACCTCGCCCAGGAAGAGCTGGGACGGCCACAATACCCCTCCGTGCCACATGTCCTGGAGGCGGCCTCGGGCCCACATCTGCAAGATCACCCATATGTCAGTCACAATATATCAATCTACTATCATATAAATAAAACTTGACATACATAACATGCAAGCAAAAACACATACGTACCGTCGGGACCCCATGCCTGTCCTGGCGCTCGTGGCGCCTTCGGATCTCCCGTGAAGTCCATGTCCCGATACGGGAAGTCGTCCAGTGTCAGTGGTATCTGGAGCCACTGCAGGTACAACTCCTGCGTGAAATATCTTCCCACGTCGCCGCCACCATGGCGGTGCATCATCTCGCCCCACCGCACCATCCGCGGCTCCCTCATACCTCCTGCCCTGATCGGCACTCGTGGTCGCAGTATGGGTACCCTCTCCATAAAGAAGGCACACAAGAAGGAACCAAAACAAAAACCCTTGCCAACTTCCTTCGCTGACGTCAGCTGCCGCTGAACGTAGGTCAAGAACATCTGGCCCCACGCGTAGTACACCCCGTCCAGTACGCGCTCTATCATCTGCATCTGGCCCCCAGACATCTTTTCAGGTGACTGGGAACCCAATACCCGCACCACACATGCCGCCATAGCCTGCACGGACGGCTCCTGTAAGTCCCTCACCAGGAGTGCATTCCTATGCACCCTCGCCTCAGGACCGCAGTATCTCTCCAACATGTCCTCCATGTCGACGTCTGCGGTGACCCGCAGCTGTGTGTCTGCTACCCTGCCTAGACAGGGCAACCCCGTCAGAAAATATACATCAGTCAGGGTGAGGTCCACCCTCTCACCCTGTACCCAGAAAGCCTGTATGTCCGGCTCCCAGAAGCTGATCAGCCGGTTCAGTAGCAATGCTGCTGAATGTATCATGGGTATCTGTGCGAACTTCAGTGGTCCGCACAGTCCCAACACAGACCGCACATGGCGCTCCTCTCGGATGACGGTCATGATCTCGTCGGGAATCTCCCGCTCTCTCCATAGAGCCTGCGGCATCCTGTCAATCACACAAAGTAAACTCATCAAACTCATGTCCCATAAATAAGTCCTTTTCCCTCTCCCGGAAGACCCTAATAGCTCGGCCCAAAACCGCGGCTTTCGGGCTTCCTGCCGCGGTTTCTGACCGCAGCTGTCATGCCTATAGCCGTGGTTCTTAACCGCGCCTGTCAGCCCTAACCTCGCGGTTTGACACCGCGTGTTCCTCCTTGGAACTCGCGGTACTAGACCGCGTATCCATCCAGGAATGACACGGTCGCCAACCGCATGGTTCACCCCGAAACTCGCGGTCGCCAACCGTGGTTTCGACCCCCTAACCCGCGGTCCACCCCACGTGGACCGTACAAATTAGCCCTGGGACCCACTACCCAACCCCCGACCCTAAAAAACATGCAGGTATGAGTTTGACGGAACACCTGTATCTCTCGGATCTGAAATCGGCCAGTCGGATCGTCCAGAAATGCCACCTAAGCTCTGGTCCACTCTGATCACAAGTCAAAGTCAAACAAGTACAAATGACACATGTCATGTTGGACCCACCACTATTTATAGTCAGTTGACTTTTTCTTGTTTTGGCCATTCTGACCCCATACGGAGTCCATTTTTTGAACCGTTTCCACCACTGGAATCAGCACGCCGAGACCGTCATGATGGTCACCTTGTTGCATTATTTTTTACCCGTCATTTTTTGCCCATTTTTCAGACGCCACTAGTCGCCTCGATTTGCATGCCACATCGGCCGTTCTCCATTTTTCACATATTTTATATCATCGGATTCATTTTTCTGAGCTGGTGATGATGCTTGAGATCATTTCTCGCTCTCACCCCCATATTTTTTGGGTATTTTTTCCAAAACGCCCTCGTCGCCTCGGTGTGCGTGCCACATCGGCCGTTACCCGTTTTTGACACCCTTTATATCGCCGGATTCATTTTTCTGAGCTCGTGATGATGCTTGAGAGCATTTCTCGCTCTCACTTGGTACAATTTTAACATTGTGTCCCAAACACCTTGCTGTCTCGGTTTGCGCGCCACATCAGCCGCTATCGGATTGTTCCACATTTTTACATGAGCCATTCACTCCTGTCATACTGCAAATGTTTCATTATTTTGCCACCATTTCATCTACCCCGCAAGGAGGCCCACCAGTGTTCCCCCCTACCCTCGTTCTTGATCATCATTACTATTCCTTGATTGAACACTTCCTCCTTGCCTGGCCATTCCTTTTGTTCGGTATAATTTTATCCCTTTTTCGGGCCGGACAAGTCCTTTACGAAAAAGGCACTTAGGGAGTTTCTGTTAAGCTCTTTTCTAACTCCTAAAAGAATGAAAAGATCGCCGAGCAATCTTGCTTCCTTTCATGCTCGCTAAAGTACCTGAAAGGGCGTCTATCTGGTATAAGTTTAACCCTTTTCCGGACCTAGTAGACTAATTACGAAAAAGGAATACTCTAGTCACACCAGCTAGAAGAGTTCTTCATTGCATCCTTTTATGCTTCTTTGGGCCTTGGAAACTAAATCTACGAAAAAGCAACCCCCTGGAGTTTTCTTATTTGCTTTCAGACTCTCTAAAATTAAAAGCAACCACAAGCATGAATTGTCCTGGGCTCGTAAAATCCACACGACAGTACCATTCCATCATTTCAGAGTCTTCTTATCGCTTTCAGAATCCTTAAAATTGAAAGCAACCACGAGCATGAACTGTCCTGGGCTTGTAAAATCCACACGACAGTATCATTTTACACAAACTTCTTCTAGTTCCTTAACCCATGAAGAAGTCCCCACCCGTGCCTTCTGGCACTATGAATCGATCATCTCGGCAGCACCCCCAATCAGGTCGCCTTTGTTCAGAGTATTCTGTAGTCTCCTGCCATTTTATACCAGCTAGAGTCTCCCTCAGACCAGTCACCCTCCCCGATCCACTACAGCTATGATCCCTTTCCCCTCAGTCAGTTTCATATGCTGCCAGATCATGCCCATTATCATACTCTGGACAAAGGAAGTTTGAGTCCACCCACTCTACTTGCCCAGTTGTCACCCCCAGTTTGTCAGTCCTGCCCTCAGTACTATCACATTTCGGTTCTCCACCT